>JAKCOX010000082.1:1691111-2291111 GCA_022605575.1 Laterallus jamaicensis coturniculus
ATAGCCAGCGGACCTGCCTTGTGGCCAAATTATTTTGGAAAAAAAAAAATACATATATTTTGCCTTCAGAAAACAACTGCATTCCGTGCTCAATTTGAACAGGACATGAGGGCGATACTTTGGGGTTTGTTTAGATGTAGCTCCTCTCTTTCTCTAAAACTCCAAATGCTTTGTGGCCATGGACACTGTGAGTCCACGATACCTATGTGTTTTATAATCACACTGAATTTAAGCATAACTTACAGCTCGCAAAAGCGTGTTTTGAACCTGTCAAGAGCCCTAAATGTAGTGAGTGAACAGAGAGCAGCATCTCTGGTGTCTGAAAAGTCTGGGGGCTGGATCCGAAACGAGCTGGCTACGCAAAGAAACGCCAGATATTAAAGGGCTGTTTTTTGGAAGGGGGGTTTCTGTGTGCTCCCCGAGCAAGAGCTGTCCCCTTACCTTCAGAGGGATTCCTGTCGGTGCCACCACGCAGGGCTGGGCCTTCTTCAGCGTGCCCAGCACTAGCAGGGTCGTATAGCACTAGCAGGGTCGTATTCACAGAGTTTCTCTGCTTGGCTGTCAAAACGTCCTGCAGAATATCCTTGGCTCTCTGGTTTCTTTAATGTACTTAACACATTTGTGAGTTACTTAAAAGCTGTGCCACCTCCTAATAAGATTAAGAAAGTCCAAATGAGCCTGGAAATTCCTCTCTCCGCGAGATGGGCTTGTGTTTATTAACTAAACCTAGTAAAAGACAGTCTTGAAACAAAAGCAGCGTTTTCTTTGCCAGGAATGATGATTTGTAAGTGCATGTGTTTGCTTCCTGCTCTGGATGCCTCAATGAACTTAATTCGTAACACGCAGAGCTCTTTCCAAGGCTGAAAGAGATTGGGGCTTGAAGATCCGTAGCAATTCATCCTGCATAGCCCCTAAGTGAGAAATTCCCCTTCCTTTTCTGCCAGAGCTTGGGAAGAGCTCAAAATTATTCAAATTCCCATGGCAGTTCTGAAAAATAACAGTGACTAACTTATATAATCGGTCCAGTTCTGGGGGGGTTTTGGGGTTGTTTTTTTTTGGAAATTGTGGTTTGCCATCCCGACCCTCCTTCAGCCGCTGGAGTTGAAGGGTAGAAGAGCTGTGTGTGTGTGTCAGGTTGCAAATACCACGTACTTCTTAAAGATAAATTGAGTTGTGAAAGCTGTTCCCCAACCAATCTAATTTTTTATCTCTTTTAATGAGAAAGGATAGCTCTAAAATTGGGTGTTAATAACAGCTAGAAGTCAGCTTCTCAATTCTTGTTACGATTCCCCTGTTTTTGGCTTTTTGATTTGTAAGAGGTGGTTAGGCAGGCATTTCAGGGAAGATTCAGGTTAGAACCAGAAAGCCAGATTCTTCTTTCATTTACTCTTAAATATATATCAAGAATAACTCCCCAAATATTGGTGTGATTTTCTGTAGGTCATAGAGGGTTGAAAACAACTGGGCTTTATTTATAGCAGGCTGGACAGTTGTCTAGTCTTTACTGGGGTAACTGGTAAAGCATTGCATCCAGAAGCTAAATGACATGAAATTTTATTATGGAAGGTGTTTGCAGAAAAACCCAAAGAACTTGAAATGGGAAAAGACAAGGAGAGGTTTCAGATCTGGGACCCATTACTGCATAAACTGTGTATAAATACATAGATCTGCAGACAGGCCATATATGACAGGGACCTGAGTCACTACTATTCCTGTCTCTCTTACCTTCTGTCAGGAGATCTCCTCAAATTATTGAAAGAGGGAGAAATCTTGAATTTCTATAAAAATTGTTGAAAGCCTTTGGTTGTTCTTGCAAGTCTCACAATATTAGGTGTGTCGTTTGTTGGCTTTGTTTTCTTCTTAATGCCCTGTCTTCTGGAACCTGGTGAGACTCGTGCCTTCTATTTAAAACAAATCAAGGTTTAGAACTCTCCTAACCCTCATGCTTCTAGAATAAAGCTGTGAAGTACTTCCTAGGCATATGCACAAGGTTCAGACTGAAAGCAAACTGATATTTCTTTCTCTGTAAAACAGTTGTTTTTAAGTTGGTGGCAGTTTTTGAACATTCAGTTTGAGATCCTGAGACGGTTTTCTTCACTATCCATTAGTGTACTTCAGTGAGATGGTCTTAAATTGGATGTTCACACTTTAAACTTAAAATGGGGGTTAGAAAACGAGGCTTTGTCTGTGTAAAAAAACACAAAACAAAAGCAAACCTATTTTGTTTTAAAGTTAAACCTCTTTCAGGGCAAATTAACATCTGAGGCTCCAGATTTTTGTAAAGCTCGTCTACCAGCCTCAGTACAGAACAGCACTTTAAAGATGCTTATTAAATTTCCTGAAGAAAATTGTTCCTGAATTCCTCAGTCCTGATTATCCTATTGATTATTTCCCCCAAAAGCAGCATGAATACGCACGATGCATGAATATTTTCAGTAAGGGTGGGTTTTCTTCAGGAGGTACACAAGAACTCTGAGTGTTTAAAAGCAAGTAATTAATTGCATATACAGATGGAGCCTTTGGAGCTCTGAAAGCCTGACGGTTCACATCTGCCTGTAGTTTTTAAATGGAGATACATATATATTTACACCCGGATGATAGCGACGTCTCCACTGCAGCGGTCTTTGTGTCTGCACGCAATGTTCTCTCTAGCTAAAACCACCGGTGGGTGTTTTAAGTTATGGTAGGTCTTTGATGCTGTGGGCTTCACAACGGTAAAGCTCACCTGGAAGGAGTGAGATGCAGGAATCGTATTCTCTGTGATACTTAAGTACCACCCAGGAATAACAGGCATGATGCTGAGAAGGCGGCGGGTGGATAATTTCGGTTGATGGTCTGTCGCTGCAGGTGTAGCTGAGAATTGTAGAAGGTTTGAGTTGCAGTCAGGGCACCGGGCTGAGAATTCAGGAGAGCTTGAGTTATATTCCCAGTCCATCAGAGCACTGCACTGGGCACATCATTGGTGTAGCTGAATTGTCTGGGCCAGCGTGGAAGTTGTTAGCCTCTGTTAGAAGAACAATTTGAGTGCTTCCCAAGGAAGGGCTGTGGGAGATTGCTCTAGGTGGGAGGTCGTGAAGAGGTGACCGGGCTTATGTCTGGTTTGCTTTGGTACGACGAGGGCAATGTGTGTTTATTTCAGGGAGAATAAATTTAGAGATGGTTCTGTTTTTTTCTTTCATTAAAAATCCAAATCTTACACATGGCAGTGGGTGTAGAGCTAATCAAGTCATGGCGTCACAAGAGCTGAGGTTATGTCAAAGGCACAAACGTACCCATCAGGACCTCTCCTTTTCAGAGTACTGATAGAGTAATTCAAGGTGTGTCTACCTATAGACATCATTTCTCCTTCGTGGGTGGATGTTCATGTTCCAGGATAAGAAAGCCGTTTGTGTATCCCAGAGGTACAACCTGTGTACCTTCATGCCAGAATAAGTTTGTGCACCTCAACAAATTGGGAAGAACAGAACTACCAAAAGCTTTAGTGAAGACTGGCTGTGAATACTTCATCCCCTTTTCCTCTAGCCAGCAGGCAGTTGAAATAAGAGTTGTTGGTTTATTTGTTTGGTTTTTTTTCCCTTGAATAAACTAAAACAGGCTTCTCTTAAAGAAAACCTAGGTGTCCGTACCAGGGGACTGCACAGCTTTCAGTGCTGCTGTTCTAAATGCTGCTGCAAGTTTGTGTGTAGACAAGGCCCAAGAGAGTTATGGTGGAGCTATTAGAAGGGGAAGTGATTTTTATTTTTTTTTTCCTTCGACTGATTAAAATTCTTTGGGCTTTCTGTTTGTTTGTTTTTAAACACCTATTTAGCTTTTAATTAACATTTAAGAGAAAGGAAGCTGGTTAAATATTCAATACCTCCTCCCTTTCAATTAAGGTAGAACAGTACACAACACATGATGAGGCCTCTGGGAAGTATGGAAAAACGGAGAAGAGAAGGCTCCTGATTATCATTTTCAGGGGGACTGGAAAGGTGAAACCCATCTGATTATTATTACTATTATTACTATTATTGCTGTTAACAAGAATAATGTTAAGGCTTTTTATTTGAGAATCGGAAAGCAGTTTAAAAATGCAGTTATTTAAAACTGTATGCGCTGGGTTTTGCCTTTAAATTCCTTCACTTTGCTCATCCTGTTCTGTAGGAATTTAGGGACAAAGATGGGGACTTCTCTAAGCCTTTTTGGCAGCTTAGCAGGGAGGCTGCAGGTGCTGAAGAAGTTATTCTGCATGTCCCACGTGTTTGTGTTCATTTTTATGCGGTTTTTCGGTCCCGGTGAGTTGGCAGCCTCAAACCAGACAGCCCTGAAAGCTCAAGCAAGTGAAGAAGAGCAACATTGCCGCCACGCTCTGTGCTAGGATCTAGTCCCTTACCCTTTTTCTTCACCCTGACAGCCTTGAAAAACAGTTGCCTTCTGTCTCTCAGTCTGTTATCCCCCAAAACTGCATATAAAACATTCAGAGAAGGGTGACCCAATGAAATAAATTGATCAGAAAAAATATATTAGTATTTATAATTCAGTAAATTATTCCTAAACTTAAATTCCTTTATCCTAATTTATCTAACAAAATGCTTCTTTTGTTAACAATCCTGTTTAAAACATAATTATGCCTAGGGGAAAAAAAAAAGGGACCGTTTGACATGATGGAAACACCTCAAACCTCTGCAAAAAATGTGACGTGTTTTTCTTTTTTTGCTAATTCTTTCAACTGACCTGAAGAAACCACTTTGTTTATATCAAATATAATGCAAAAATTACGTTTTTATCATCACCATATTATGTAAACAGGTATTTTCAAGTGGAATTGCTGGCACCAGGTATCAGCTGTGTAAATGTGCGTGTCTGAACGAGTGGTTGCTTTTCTTTTTCCTTCTTTTTTTGTTTTCTTAAGGAATGAAGAGATAGCAGATGCTAAAATGCATAGCTGTTAGATATGTTTCATATACTGCGACTCCAGGGTTTGCTGGATATAAGAATGCATTGATTTTTAATATTTTTTTTTTTAAAAAGTGAAATACATCTTTTGCAAAAAAAGGATTTCTGACAGCATATAAAATAAGACTTTCAAATTCAACTTTAAAATAAGCTTATTGTGATGACCTGCTAAGAAATGCACGGTGATAGCGCAAGGTTAAGTAGCTCGTAGCAAGTTGTGTGGTGAGCTGTTCAAGTGGTATGGCTTTTTATTTAAAAAAAAAAAAATCAAGATATTTCCTTCATAATTCTTTCTCCCAGATACATAAACATATGATTAGCTTTACATATATGTCTTTCTTCGTGATTACTCATCAGCAGAGTTAATGGTGTGTATTTAGTGTCTGGACTAAGACAAGATTTAGTCCAATTAGTTCAATAATTGGTTATTTACCAAATATTTCCTTAATTATTGAGATTCCATTTCTACTTCAGCTGTAAATAATAGAAAATCTCCCATTAATTTCAGCTAAAGTGGTATTTTTTTTCTGTGAAAACATTTTTTTTGGTGGCTTTTTGGTTTCGGAACCGTGTCTGTAGGAATCACAGTTCCAGTGGATAATTAAAATAACACCTTTTGTCAGGAGGTTAATTCTTTAAAGTCAAATGGTTATCCAGGTGACCTTAAAAACTTTTGAAGTTTTTTTAAAAAATTTATTTTGTTTGTAAAGGAGAAAAGCTGAACGATGTATCCTGCATATACCTGGATATAGTAAAACTCTGTTACCTAGAAAATTCTTTACTGTGCTATGATTAAAAGTTACACGAGCAACCCAAGACAGAAGTCTCTGAATTGGTTGACCTCAGAGGTGTATCCTTGAGATGCAAATACCACTAATGTCAATTTTATCTCAGCTGGATATAAATTATATGCAGTTACAACGAGCCCGTGCCGTAGAGCTCTACAAGATGATAAAGCGAAAGAGCTGATGAAGCAGAGAGGCTGGTGGAAGAAGGATTTTTCCTGTGGATTTGGGAACTGCCCAACTAGATAGAAAGGACTTCCCGTTGTGAAGAGAGGAGAGGAGACTCAAGAGAAGGCTCTTTCCCTTTCCCAGCTCGTTCCTAGTCGTTCTCTGATGAGAGCATCTTCAAGAGGGGTTAGAGTGAAAGCAGGAGTTGCTTGGGCAGAGGACATGAGAGGACCACTCCTAGGTATCGAGGAGATGTCAGGTCTTGTCAGCAGGATGCTACGGTGTATGTAGATACTTTACTAAAGCAGAAGCAAATACAAGTCCTGCAAACATTTGTGCTATGGATGCAGTAGATAAACCTCAATCTTACTCTTTCTGTATTTTGTTTTTTCCTTTTTTTACTCCAGATTCTCTGAAGCAGTTGTACAGTAAAGACAATACTGATGAAAAGCAATATTGGTAAATCAATAACTTTTTTCTTTCTCCTTTTTTTTAAGGTGAACACACACAAGAAACCAATTCACCTCATTCGTTGAAGAAGGATGTAGAAAACATGGGGAAAGGTAAAATAAATAAGGGCCTCTTATGTTCTAAAACTGCTCTTTGTTTTAATAGAATATGAGGATAATAGGGGGCACTTTTGTTCTGCACCATATTTTAAGCTTGTCAAGTAACATATGAATAATATATGGACCTTTGGGTGGATATAATTGAGATTAATGCATATATATCAATCAATACATGACACTGTAATATAATACTTTAAAATAATATATTACATTGATTTATATTCATGGCTTTCTGCACAAAATCTATTGTACGTCAGTGCAACACTTCTCTTTTTTTTTATAACTGCTTAAATATTTTGTCTTACAGTAATGAATTGCTTTGCAAGTGTTCTCTCAAGAATTATTTATACAGATTAGCAAAACCCACTTTTCGCTTCTCTTTGTTAGAGGAACTCCAGAAGGTTTTGTTTGAGCAGATTGACTTACGGAGGAGACTGGAACAGGAATTCCAGGTGTTGAAAGGAAACGCGTCTTTCCCAGTCTTCAGTAAGACACATCTCTGTGGTTTTGGTGTTACTGGCGGGTGGGTGTTTGTTGTCAGATTGTTAAAACGGGAGAGGTATGTTCTCAGTTGTGTTGCCAGAATCTTTGGCTGAGGTTGATGGCACTTCTGTGGCTTTTCAGGCTGCCCAAGCAGGTCTTTTGTAGGGAAAATAGGAAGGTGCATGTCTATTTTGGTGTATATTTTACTGGGTTTGGTAACACTGAGTACAGGGAGCAGGCAGAAATGTGTTTGCAGCTTCTTGAGGTACAGTGATGTCAGTGGTCTTAACCAGCTTCTTGGTGCCTTTTGAAAACAGGGTACTTCACAGTCATCTTTAGGTGGTTCTGGTGGATGCTGAAGAATTGATTTGGCGTGTCTTTAGGGAGTAGAAAGTCCTGTTTAGATTTTTCCTCCAGAGATGGGGCTGTTTGAGGTGTCCCATCTTCCATGGATGATGAGCAGAGCGCTACACAAGGGTGATGGAATGTGCTGGGCATGTGTTAGATAAAAGAAAACAAAACTGACAATTAGTAGGGTTTTAATGAAGCTGATGAAAAGTTGAACTGCATGCACATGGATATGGGAAAAAAGCCCTATTGATTGAGACCCTTTGAATTACACTGGCAACAAATGTCAGGCATCCAGGATAAGTCCTACACACATCATGGGAAGCTAGAGGGGCTCAGTGAGGGTTGTCTGACATGCAAAGATAGTAGTGCTACAGATCCACAGTGATCTGGGCATCTCCATCGCTCTGTGCACCGCAAAGGCCAGCGCTGTCATGCGAGCTTCCCCCTGCCTGGCTGCCGTGGCTCTGCAACTGCCTGCCCAGACAGTCCACCTGGTTCAGTATAAAATGCAACCTAGGGCACCTCTGAACCTTCCTTTTACATCTTCATAATGCCCAACCAAGGTCTGACAGCTTCTCCATTCGATACTTTCCTCATGTTGACCACGTGAAGGTTTTTTTTACACTCTGCTCTTTGGAACTAGTAATTTTTGTGCTTGTTTTCCCGTGAGAGTGTACGTGGATGGAGCACCACCAAGCATGGACTTGACTCTCAGTAAGCCCAAGTAGTTAGGTAAAAACCTTCCCAGCCTTTCAGGCTCAGCTGCCATTCCCTAACTTTCCTTAATTCCTGCATGACGGAAATGTTTGACGGCCACTCTGTGCAAAATAACCCTGTGCTGGTTAATTGTAATGTCTTGAGGAGTTCTGAAAGCCTCTTTTAGTCCTCCAAATTCCTTCATAAGTACTCCAGGGACAAAACCCAGTATTGCCAGTACCCCAGAGGTCAGTTAGTCAACCAAAACCCACTGCTGCAAGTTGATGAATGTTACACCCCTCTGAATCACAGGAAAAGGTGGGGACACAGACAAAATTTTCTTGTTTATTCAAAGAAAAGTATGTTTGCCCCCTTTCTGTAGCATCAGACAGGGTAAGTTCAGGGAAGCAAGGAAGTGTGAGGGCTCTGGGAATGACTCCATCTTTAGCCCAAATATCGAAAGATGTAGACAGCTTCATAAATAAAAGGAGAAGAGCTGCCTGAGGTGATACAGATATTAATGAAAGGAGGATAACCTCATCCTTCAGTATAAATTCAGTCATTACTTGGGTTTGGGGGTGAGGTAATTTTCAAATAATTTGTGTAGATCAGAAGGCTGATGTGTGGTATTGGCGAAATGGCATCTTGGAGTTTTGCCATTCAGGTCACTCATTTATCCTTTTGTTCTCCTGCAGTAAAATTAATGCTCTGTCATTGCCATGTAAATAAAGGCTGCAATTAAACCACATGAAATACAATTCAAATAAAAGAAAAGAACGCGTAGGGCCGACCAAGGAAGTGGGGACTGTTGTATGCTGGCTTGAAAAATAATGTGGTTTCAGTGGACCACAAAGTAGTGGTCAATTTTCTTCAGGATTAAAATAGAAAACAGATAATGTGCTATAAACACTATATGCAAGTGACCGTAAAGCCTATTTACAGATTTAGATTTACCAAAAAAACACCCCACCTCTGCATACAATAAAACAAGGAAAGAGTCTTTGTAAAGCAAACAAGTGTAAAATACAAGAGGAGTGTGGTTTGCTCTCTAAAGGAGTGTGTGTTCCAGCAGAAGGCATGGGGGTCTGTTTCAAGCTCTGGCTGCTCTGGTGGGACTGCTGGTTTAGGTCAGGTATTAGAAACTGTTTTGTCGTGTTTCCCAAGTTGATGCTGCCTGTGGTGGCATTGGATAGGGAGGAGCTAGGGAGGGATCCAGCTGCAGAAGAGTGGAGGTAAAATTAAAGTGGTATTGATGGGTTTATCATGGCCTGGAGACACCTGAGGGAGCAAAGAGCAGGCAGGTAACAGGCTTTATATCTCACTTTGGCTCACCGCGGCATCAGGCTGAGTGGCCATGGGGACTGGATCTTTGCCCCATCCCTAAATCTGCTCAGGCATGATCTGCCAGGTTAATTCTCACTCCCACGGGTAGGGGTAGCTCTCCCTCTGCTTTGAACTGTGTGTGGATAAGTAAGAAGCCTTTGGCTTTTAAGTGGTCTCAACCAAAAGTCATCCCTGTTGCAGCAGGGAGCCAGCATATGAGATATGGAAGATAATGTGTCTCTCTCTGAGAGGATCCTGTTGTGTTACCTGGAGTTAACTTGACAGCCATCAACCTTTGCGCTTTGCACGTGGAACTGAGCATGTTTGGGGCATTCCACGTTAATAGCATCAAACCACCACCCACCACAGTGCTATACAGCCTTGTGTGTGAGAGGTGTGTGGTTTCCATGTTCTCCTCATGGAAGTCACTGCCAAATAAGCATCAGTCTTATTTGCAGGCTGACGTAGCAGTGCCGTGCTGCTTGCTTCTCTGGGCAAAACCTGCTTGAAATGTGTCCTGTGGTAATTCATAAAGCAGCAGACCTTGTCCTAATGCTGTTTTCACCTTTATTTTTTATATTACTGTCGTACTTGGAAGCTGCAGAAAAGGTTTTCCTTTGCTTATAGGGTCTCTCCACGCAGAGATCACTTGAAGAAAATAACAAAAGATCAGGTAGCTTAAAGAAATTCAAAGAATTTGCTGTCCTGTTTAAAATAGGAGCACCTATGCATGGTGACAGCATGTTCTCATGGAACCCTCTGCTGGTTTGTGCTTTTGGTGTTGGCTGGCATGCATTTTGTCCAGCTGCATTTAACAACAGGGTAATAAAATGGCTGAGACATAGTCTGCATAGTTAAAGTATTTAATTTTGTGTTAAGAAAACTATTTAAATATTCATATCTTTTCTCATGGGTATTGCTTATGGCTTTGTCTGTGAGCATTCAGACTCAGATAAATGCTGCTGGGAAAAAAAAATGCTACCCTTACCATTAACACCCCATTTCCACTTGGACATTTGCAGTGCAGGACTGAGCAAGGTTTCTGATCTGTTTGTTCTGCGAGGTGATGAGCCTGTGAAGAGGCAGTTGGGAGGAAAGCACTGAGGAGAGAAGGAAAATTTCTCCATGTAGCTTACTCAGAGTCAGATAGTGGGACCTCAGCAGTTGCTAGCAAAGATCTATCAGCCTGTAGAGACCAGGGCAGGACTGTGAGGGTTTTTTAAGTTTAGGAAGAGAGGAAATGTAAATTTGCTTTATTTCAGTTGGCTGCTTTTTCTGGTTGAGTTGGGAGTAGCAGAAACAGGCTGGAAAATTTTGTGGGCATTTACTGAAAATCTGAAGAAATAATGTATTAAGATGATGTTTTCATGACTTTTTCTAAGAGACTGTGGTAGATCCTGATGGTTTCAGCCTGCCAGGTTCTCTCACTCTGCCTCATTGCTATTTTCTTGTCCTAAAGTGCCTCATTTCCCTTTAAATAACAGCTTTAGCTCATCCATTAGGGAGGAAAGAATTCTTGTTTGAAAGAGGACAGAGCTCTGCCCCTTGTACTTTCTTCCAGCCCCTTTTTATGCCCGCAGTTGATGGAGGCACATCCCCTTTCCCTACGGGGCGAGGTATGTCCTTCCTCTGCGCTGTGTCCTGCGGCGGTCGCTCTCTACCTGCCTGCTCCTGCTTTTGGAGTTGAGAAGCCGTGGCCAGGCTGTGTGGCAGGGTCTGGGGTGGGTGAGCACTGTGGCTGCACATGGAGTGTTAGGAGGAGATGCTCATTATCACCTGGGCTCAAAGTTTTCCGTTGCAGTTTAGGTGTTTCTGTGACTCACCGTGCTCTGCTATTGGAGTGTTCCACAGTTGTTTAATCCACTGATCCTCTCAACACACTTGGCAGATGAAGCAGTGCCGTTATTTCTGCTTTACTGATGATGAAAAGGGACGTAGAGAGACAGGCACACAGAGTCTGGTAGAGCAGGTATTGAACCCAAGTTTCTTGATTCATAGAATCACAAAATCATTTCAGTTGGAAAAGGCCTTTCAGATCATCAGGTCCAACTGTTAACCCAGCACTATCAAGCCCACCACTAAACCATCTCCCCAGGCACTGCATTTACATGGATTTTAAATACCCCCAGGGATGGTGACTCCATCACTTCCCTGGGCAGCATCTTCCAGCACTTGACAACCCTTTCAATGAAGAAATTTTTCCTAATCTCCAATCTAAAAGTCCTGACAACCAGCATGACTAACTCTTTTAATGGGTTAGTTATAAATAAATAAACCATTTAAGTTTCCTTGGCTTTTAAAGTGCCCTTCTCCAGGCTCTGGGTGTTGAGGTGCTCCATGCTGTTTTCTCTTGGCATTCGCCTTGCTGCTCCCATGGTCCAGGGCAGACCTCAGTCTTCCTTCCAGATCAAAATGGAATGGGTTTTCTTTCCTCTTCCATTTAGTGGATCATTGTTGCACTTAGGTCTTCCTCCAGGTAATTTGCTTCTTGTCAGTAGCTTTGTTTATGTTTTTCTTCCTCCCCAACCTCCAGCAGCAATGTTATGGAACACAGAACCAGTAATTAATCTTCTACCAAATGAAGCTTTGTCTGAAAGGGTTACTGAGAAGGACAGTAAGGGAAAGAGGAGCTAACAGAGCACAAGGCTGGCCTGTGCTGTAGCCTGGCTATCTGGGATCTGTCTGTCAGAGACTTCTTGCCTTTCTGAGCTCCACGTCACCATTTATGGAGCTTTACTCTGATTTTTGTTCAAAGCCATCAGCGCCGTGTTACCAACTACAAATCAAACCCTGCATCCTTGAACGCCTTCTGTGCTCAGGTATTGGACATCCTTATTGATGTCAACAGATTTATGCCCAAGCAAAGAAGAGCAGTTTTTGCTCTGCTCTTCAGTGTTAGTAGAAGTTTGACTAATGACTGCAGAGTCTGGCCCATTGAAAAAATAGCTGTGGTAATGGAGGCTAGTGACAGAAACTTAGCAGCCTACATTTGCTAATAGGGGAAGTAGCTGAATCTGATTTTTTTTTTCAGTTTTTCTGTTGCTTATGGTGTCTCCTGTAGAGGAGTTTTTGTTGGGCACACCTCTTAACTGGGTGAAGGGCTTTGTAGTCCCTCTCAGTTCTTCAGTAGTGATTTGGTTTAATTTGATTTATTTGAATTCTGCTGTGTGGACTCTGTTTTAATTGCTTAATCTTCTATTTATTTCCCACCCCACCCCCCGTACACCCCCCCTCACAGATAATTTTCAAGACCAGATGAAGCGGGAACTGGCGTACAGAGAAGAAATGGTGCAGCAGTTACAAATTGTGAGTTTGCCTTCTCTGCTGAAAAACTTGATGTTTTTTACATGCACTCCTCAAACTTTCCCTTAGTGAGCCACAGGGATGCAGTATTAACAGAGCTCATATTACCTTATACTTAGCAAGACGTAAGCACGCAGTTCTCAGCTGGTTTAGAGTCTAATTACCTGGAGATTTACTTTCATACTGTAACCAGATGGGTCTTCATGTTTCAACTAGACAAAATGTGTTGAGTCAACACAGAGAGAGGTTTCTTCAGAGAGACAGGTGAGGACTGAAGCAGTGCACCTTAAGTAGTTAAACGTTTCTACCTTGCACAATAGGAAGTCAGTGAGAGGCCAGCTTCTCACTGCCAAATAAACTTTGGGACTTGTCTTTTTAAAATTTCAGCCACAAGAAGAAGTGCTTAACTCAGCAGTAAAGGATCGTGTTGCTAAAACACAGTTCAGTGCAGGCTCACACTGCTGTTTGGTCTCTTGCTTGTTATTTTAAAATCAAGAGGGATTTTTCATGTGTGCTGGTTCAACTCCAGATCGTGGTGTACAGCCGTGCTGTTTTGAAAACTTGACATACTTCATCTGCTGCAAGCAAGAGGTGGAGTATGTGAAGCTGTTTCTTACTCAGATATTGCTTAGTGTGGTTTTAAGAACAGGGCTTTGTAACAAATGGGGGGGGGCTGTCAACTAATGCTTGTTTTGCTAGTGCCTTTTCTATGATCAGTCTGACATTATTCAGCTGGGATTTTCTTTTTTTTTCTTTTTTCTTTTTTTTTCCCTTTTTTTTTGAGACATGCTTGCCAATTATCTCCACTTACCAGAATCAACCCTGTGCTTGAGCATCTAAATTTTCCTTGTGCTTGTCACAGACCCTGGTGCAGAGAAGGCACTGTCCAGGCTTCTGGTACTGTCATTTTCTAATTGATGGGTTAGGACATAAAAAATAAAGCTGAAGGCCAGGATTGTCAAACCTGTGCACCTATGGTTAGAGGCATTCAGCAGTGGCCTTATTTTTAGAGCTGACGAACATGCCTGCTCCCTGTTCCTGCTGACTTCAGAGATTTCAATGAGAGATGGAGGGTGCTTGAAGGAGGTTGTTTATGGAGGAATTTCAAGACCTGAACATCTTTGAGATATTTTTTTTTTCCCCTGCTGCTGGTCTCCACTCCTTAATGTGTCCAGTAGTTCTTGTGCTCCCCTTTGTCTTTCAGGGTCAGGCAGGGAGTTTGGCTCAGTCTCTGAACTGCGTTGTCATGGAACATGGTAATTGGGATGGTAATTGGGATGTCACCCTGCTGCTTTGGATGTGAGGCAGGTGACCTGTCTGGTTACTGCTGTTAATCAGATCCAAGCACAAATTTTGTGGGCCCACTTCAGTCTTTACCTCTTGTCTAAAGCTGAAACTGGGGCTCAATCTCTCTCTCAGGGAGAGAATGGATAACCTCTGCCATTGGTTCTGTGGCTGAATTGGGAAGTTGTTTCTGAAACTAGATACCCCAAGCCCCCAGCAAGCCAGCTGTGGTGGTTTTTTTCTGTTTACAAGAAGTGGAGGAATCACAAGGTTTGGAGTTAGTGCTTTTCCTTGTGCCGGAAAAGAAACACGATCGTGTAATTCACACCCTTTTCACTTATTGATGCATGCTGCAGAAGGACTAATAGTCATTTAATCATTAAACAGAGCTGCCTCAATGTACTTACAGTGCCTAGTTTCAACATTTAACATGCTGGACCAGTTCAGGACCTGTTCCCTCACTGCCCGAGTTTAAGGATCGTTAATAGGAAAGTCCTCAGTAAGCCTTTATGCTCCCATTCGGGTATCCCTCCTGGTGTGGGCAAGGCAAGTTAGGTACCAGTAAGACCAATAAAAGGATGTTTGAACACCGGAGGGGCTGCTGCAAATGACCAGTGTGTTTGTTCAGGCTGGGTGCAGAAATCTTCAGTGCTTGTTTTGGTTTGATAGCTGAAATGGAGTCAGCGCTTTTCGATGTGATAATCCCTGCAGTTGCTTCGGTTCATTCATGTGAATATAGCTTCCTGTGGTTATATCTAAAATTAAGATTAATGAGCTGAACGTGCTAACAATAGAACATCTTTGACTTCCTTGGGTTATGGATCAGTTAAAGCTTTTGGTGCAGAATACACAAAAACTACAGTTAGTAATTACTCTGTTTGTTTGTTTGTTGTTTTGTTTCTGTGTGTACCTGGGATGCTCTGTCATTACTTAAACAGAGCTTCCCACACCTAGTTTTCTTGTCAACATAAAAGTGCAAAGAGAAAAGCACAAGTGCTTAATGCATACTTAAATGTTAACTGTTACTTTCAGCTTCATAGGTGCATGTAGTATTTTTGAGTGTAGTATGACAAAGGTAGTATTACAAAATCTACTGGTAGAACCAGCCACAGAATTTGGCTTAATTGCTCTTTTTTTTTTCTTCTGTTTACAAACTATAAACACACAGAGCCAGTTTCTTTGGGCTCTCCTCCCCACTGAAGGATTTTACAGATTAAATTAGTGCTTTCTGAAGACTTGTGCGTGGTAGCGAAGGCATCTCTTGTGACAGTGTGGGGAGGCAGGTCTTGCTCACCCTCATCTGAAACGCTTCGAGCTGTATAACCGGGTATGCAGACTTTAACTTGTCAGAGATGCCCGGAACACCAGCGGAAGCTGAGCACGGAATAATTACCCAAATCTAATTGGGTTTGAGAACTTTACAGTGTGGATGCTCGCTGTAACTCGGCTGTTGCACGGAAGGGACTGCTTGGAGGCAGTACTTCGTGCCCGGCCGGCCCTGAGCACCCCCTTCTTCCTCCCGGTTGCGGGGTGATGCTGTGAAGCTGCCGTGAGAGCGGGGAGCCGCGCCGGGTGGTTAGGGAGGAGGCAGCTGCGGGGGTGCCGGCGTGGGCTCCGGGTGCCCTCTGCCGCTCGCGGCCGGGACTGACACGGGTTTAACGCTTTTCATTAGCTCCTCACTTCAGCAGTGATTAATCAGTGTGTGAGGGGTTATTTTAATGCTCTGTACACTCCGGATATCTTTTTTTTTTTTTTAAATATTATCTGCCTTCCTAAAAGTTGAGAGCTCAGCTCACTGGGGAAGGGGAGAAGGGCAGGGTGGCTCCTGTTCTGTTACATCCTCTGTGATGGATGTTGGCTTCTTTGGACATAACCTTGGTAGGTAGCCAGAGCTGTGTGGCCATCAGCAGTTTCTGTGGAGAAGGGGGTCGGTCAGAGTGCCTGGAGCAGCTGCCAGGAAGGACTGCACCCTGCCCCTGCCAAGCTCTCAGCCACATGCCAGGATGCAGCCGATTGCCATGTTTAAGGAGAAAGTGGGTCTTAAATCACTGCATGCCTTTTTCTCTTCTTCCTCTTTCAAAGTGCTCTCTCACAAATTGGCCAAGTACAGTTCTTGTACTTGGGGGTGACATGTAAAATACAGATATTATATTTTTTAATGTTTTTTTCCTCATTAACTACTATGGTGTTTTAGAAGTCTGCCTGATACTGCAGGGTCTGTTTCTACATGCTCTGTTATCTCCATTGGACTTTTAGTGGAGTTCCTCTCCATGTTTATTGGCAAAAATTGGGAATATGCCCTTTTATAAATCCATATGTAAAATATGGATTTTACACATGGATTCAGGCATGAATCATCTGGCTTCTGTTAACAAGCTGCGCAGAAAGGACCACTGAGAAGTCATTGCTGCCCAGCAGTTTGGGGTAAGTTCTAACACAGCATACGTGGTACAACCTCAGAAGAGCTCCCTTGGCTGTAGAGTTGTAATTTTCTGTCTAGTTTTACCAGAATTCATCTGTCAGGACAGCCCAGGCAGCCTAATAAAGTACTGAGCCAGCTCCTCCTTGAAACCTCTGTCTGATACTGCCTTCTGAGCAGCTGCATTAGTAGATCAGATTTTAAAAGCATGAACTTTTTTCCAGGATGCCCGGTGAGAGAAAAAGATCTGAACCAGCATTCTCAGTGTGTCAATTTTTATCCCTTTAGGTTTTTGTGAACCCCTCTGAAACTTTGCCACAGGGAAGCAGAGCTCCAAGCAGCGAATTCAAGCTTCCTGCCAACAGGCTAGCTTTTCTTGAGATTTCCTTTCAGGAGTTCCTTAGGGGTAGTTTGTAGGTCCCCAGAAAGCACTGACCACACTTGGAACCTATCTGTCAGGAAAAGCTGGTATTTGTCACCCTGCTGTTGTGGTTTAGATAACTAATAGGAATTAATCCCACTAATTTTACATAGGTGTAAAGGGCAGCGAGTCTTCGAGACGTGTTGGAAATGTGAATCACTCAGGTGCTCCCTTCTATTTCCAGCTCAAATGGAAAATGTTTGGTTTTGTTTGTGATTTTTTTTTTTTTAACTTACTTATAACTTCTGTGCACTGATTTCCCCCTAACCAGCCTAACTCTGGGCTGACAAAGTTGGGAGTTCAGAACAGGATCCAGCTGGAACTCCTTGGAGGTTTGCTGGCCTCTTACTGTCAGTGCTGCTTGGAATCAGTTCTGTTCTTCAGAGGCAGACAGTAAGATAAATCAGGAACTATGTACCTACAGAATTGATTTCTATCTCTGCATCGTCTTTCATCCTGATCTTTAAAGATTCACATGGAGTGTTTGAAAGATGAAAAAAATCTGCACGTGGTAACGTTGGTAGACCGTCAGAGGTATGAGATCATGTTCCTCTGGGTCCTGCTGTAATTAAGAAAAGCACCAGTAGCTTTAATTCCTATTTTAGGTGCTATGTGGAAAGTGGGTGCTTTGTACAACTGCTGTTTTTGTTACATCAACAGGGAATATCCACATTTTTGTGTGCAGAGACCTGGGTCACTGCATCCCTGCCACTCCATATTGGAAAAGTAGGAATAGGAAATAGCAGTGCTTTATTGGGATCTCTGCTTTTGTCCTCTGCCTAAAGTGGTCCAGCTAGATTGATTGACCTGGGCAGGAATGTTAGAGGCAGACATGGGTGCAGCACGATGGCGCTTTGATTTCTTGGGCTGCATCTTGTGCTGAAATGCCTGTCCACCGACACCCAGATAATAACAGGTAAAAGAGCATTTCTGGAACTGTGTGTGCTGTGTCTTGCAGACTCTGAGGCAGATTCATTACCTTGATCCTCCCAAAACCCAGAGATGTTTATATTTTTTCTCTTAACAGTCTGTGTGAAACTGCAGGGTCTGTTTCTGTATGCTCTGTTACCTCCATCAGACTTTCAATGGAATTCCTCTCCAGGTTTAGTGGTAAAATTTGGGGCTATGTCCTTTCGATGCCAAAGGCAGCAGACACATCCCTGACTCTGTGCAGTAGAGTGAGCTGACAGGTACTTTTTGCCGCAGAATTCTGTTTGCTGAAAGCAAACACTGTCTGCTGTTTCTCAGACAGGTGAGCAAAACTTTTATCTGGGGAAGCTTTAGGTTAATAGGATGGTGTTGTGCTTCTTTCTCCAGTTAATTCAGACATTAGGAAATGCCTTCTAAAACTGATGGTTATTAAGAAGAGAAATAGAAACTTTCCTTTCCTTTAGAATCTACAGAAATTGATGCAGAAAGCTACAAGCCAGCCTCTGCTATTGCCTGTCTGCAAAACCCTTTTTTACTACTGCACCAGTGTGATCCAGTGCTTAAAAAATGCACAGAGGGAGAGACTGCACCCTCCAACCGTGCCTCTGTTGCCTTGCGTCCTGTGCAGACCAGCACACACCACTACCCACCTGGCAGGGAAGGGCCTCTCAACTCAGCCCACACAGCTATAAATACTTTCATAGGGCAATAGCAGAGGCTCATGCCACTGGCACTTAGATGCCTCCCCCAGCTGTCAAAGGCTCAGTACATGCTTTTCCTTCTGCTTAGTGTCCTTATCTACCCAGCAGCACCACATGTGCAGAGACTGGAGGTTTCCAGTTCTGCTGTGGATCTGTCTCCTTTCCTCTGTAAACAGGCTTTGCATTTGGAAGGGTTGGCTTGGCTTGGCTGCACAGTGCTCTAAAGTCTCGAGGGCACTCCCTGGAAATGAGAATTGTTTAACTAAATAATCTGTAGGTAGACATCAGATAATAGAGCTTTAGGATAGTGAAGGTTTCCCTCTTCGAGCAGCAGAAACCAGGGTGATGTGTTGTTGTGTAGCCCACCTAGAGATGGGGTGCAGAGGTGAAGTCTTTAAAAGAGGATGGTGTACAGAAGCTTCTTTGATGGCTCAGTGTTGCAGGCATCAGGCACGGGCTTCAGAAATGAATCACAAACCCTGTCCACTTATCTGTGCTTTGGTTCGTGTTGTGGAGCAGACCCAGACCTTGCAAACTGGATTCCTACCAGATGAAGCAAATGAGGATGTGTTCCAGGAAGGAGTGTGCTCTATCTCTGGATGAGTGATGAGAAGGCAGGACCAGCCTACAGCTAGCCTGAATTACAAACCCCAAGAAAAATGCAGTATGGGCGCTGTGTTGTTTTCCTGCATCCTACAGATCTGCTCCCATTGTGGTGTATTTCTTTAGTCATAAGAAACATCATTTGCTACTTAAAACCAAACTATCTGCAATTCTGCTGTTGCTGGCAGGGGCACACACCCTTTGATAAGGGCCACACGTTGGATCTCCATGCCCATTTCTGTGTGTATCCCATCTTCATTGCAGCAGTCATCATGGATGCACAAAAGGGGACTGTACTGCCATGAAGGGCTTGAAGTAACTATCCCACTGCAGCATAGGAGTTCTCAAATGCTCTTCCAATGATAAAAGGAGAAGCTAACAGTGTAGGTGATTTAACTCTTGAAGAAAGTAGTAATTTCTGTATTGGATACCCACCTCTCCCCAGTTCATTTCATTAACAGTGGGATGGGTAAGCCTACACCTGCTGAAAAGGCACTGGTCTACCAAATCTAGCAGGAGAAGTGGATTAAGAACAGTTAATTTCTGGCAGAACGTACCCCGTTGTGTTATCTAGGTCAGCACAGCTGGGGAGGTGTTCTATATAACTGGTGGCCATGCACAGCGGTGCTGCCTGTTGGCTGCTGCTGAGTGTGTGAGTGGGAGAGGGGAAGAGAGCAGTGGCGGCACACCGCGGGTCTCTGCAAAAATGTGCTGCCTCAGGTAGTTTGTGCCTCAGGTTTGAGTCTAAACCAGGCAGATGGGTGATGGGGTAAGCAGTTTGTTTGCGTGTTCCCCTCTGCTGCAGGTCGGAGAGGAGTTTTACAGCCTTTGCAAGCACCCTGCTCTGGAAGGCAGCAGAGTTGAGGGCCTTACCGGAGAGGAGAGCTCTGTTTTTTTGGGGAAGAGGCCTGGCAGCAAGCTTCCTCACAGCTTTCAGCTTCTGTGAAGGGCAAGGGTTATAAGAGCAGTCAGAAAAAACGCCTGTACCTTGAGTCTTTTCAGGTGCTCTCAGCTCATGCATGCACATTTCCCCCTTTTCCAGTGCTGTGCAGTGGGGGAAGCAGCACTCCCCTGTGAAAGGCTTCTGCTTGCATTCAGCTAGTCTGCTCATCTTTGCAGGCACCGCTCATTCCTGGTGCTGCTGCTTTCAGACTGGCCTCCTTTCCCCACCGATGAAAGGGTTATTTCCTGAGCAGCAGATGCCCCTCTCTTTCCTCCTGCAGCTTCCCTGCTCACTGCTTTATTAAGGAAGGCAGGGATGGAGGGATGACACTGCAGATACTGCACTTTACACCAGCCTGGAGATGTGCTGAGTGCAACTTGCACAACCATCCTCATGTACTGTGGGCACAACGTAATTCAAACCAAACCAGGGATGCACCAGGATGCATGTTAGGCATATAGTGAGTGGATATGGATGTAATTTCATGTCTGTGGTATGTGGTTACGTGGGGGGGGCAGGCCACTTGAGCTGTGTGTGCTTCCCTGTCCTTTCTGCTGCTTGTGCAACTTAAGGCCTCACTCGTGACTTGAGCCCAGCCAAATATATTCTGCAGTGCAGGCAGCAGAAGCAGGTCACCTCAGCCCTGGGAGCACCTGGGAACGGTGGGACACAGACTGTCTGATCCCAACCTGAATTCCTCCCAACGGTCCTTCTAAAAGGCAGCATGGAAGGGTAGTGGATTTGTAGTCACTTGGATTCCCAGCTATGGAGAAATCTCAGAGCAATTTAGTTTTGTTGCATTCTAGAGGCCCAGCACTGAAAGAGAGCAGCCCTGTACTGTATTCCCAGCAGCCAGTGAGCACATCATCCCACTTTGTTTCCAAATATAACTGTGTTCCCTAATATGCCTATGTTCTCTGTTTTCCTTTAATTATTTGTTCCACTTCAGTGGCTTCCCTCAGATTGGTGCAAATCAGAGATAACTATTATGAACTTCCTAATTAGGATGATAGAAATACATGAAGTCTCCTGCTCCCACCCTGTTGCATTTTGGCTGTGCAGAGACCAGCTGGTTTTTGTCATCTCACAGGTAGCAGAATGGGCAGGGGGGCTTTACTTTTTGTCAGCATTTGGTATAAACAAAAACCTCTGAAGACATCTTTGACATTGGAGTGTAAGATCGATCTGTTGTATTAGTTTGGGCCATTTTCATTCTATTTCTGCTTCAACATTCTTCTGGTTTTGTGAACAGCTCAATCCTTTAATTTAAGGCACCGTTTCCTAAAATTGTACAGGGAGATAGGCAGAACCTTTCATTTGTAGGGGTTCCAGCCTGGATGTCTCAAGCTGGAGCACAGGAAGTTCCACACCAATATGGGGAAGAACTTTTTCACAGTGAGGGTGAGGGAGCCCTGGGACAGGCTGCTCAGGGGGGTGTGAAGTCTCCTTCTCTGGAGATATTCCAGCCCCATCTGGACACTGACCTGTGTGCCCTGTCCGAGGGACCCTGCTTTGTCAGGGGGGTTGGACCTAAGATTCTGTGATTCTGTGTGATTCTGTGACCTGTTGAGCTCTGGGGGTCCCTTCCAACCCCTACGGTTCTGTGAATTCTGTGATTATCCAATGGTGGCTTAAAGCAGACTCTGTGTTTCTGTGTCATTGCAGATACCCTATGCAGCAAGCTTGATCAGGAAAGAAAAGCTCGGTGCACACCTCAGCAAAAGCTAAAGGTGAGCTTGTGAAAGGTCTTATCTTGCCTTGTCTATCCATCGCCTTTCCCTTTGCAGGCGTTGCAAGGATTCGGAGAATCCTCCTGTTGCATGATGTTAACGGGTTCTGGTGTGAAAGCTCTGCCTGTGGAGGTGTTGTGCTGTGGTCTAAAGCTGGTAACTTACATGTCAGGTGGATTATGAGGTGTCGCTGGGATAGGGTGTTCCGCTGAGAACTGACCTTTGGCTGAATCCAGACCTGGTCGCCCCAGCGAGTGCTTCTGTGCTCTCACACGGCAACCTGGCATCAAGGTCGTGTACCTTCAAGGGAAGGAGGGAAGCACCTCTGTGCTCACCATGCAGTGAAACTCCACAGACAGGTAGTTAGGGATGGGGTTTTCTACCAGTAGCAGCTGTTGTAGCTCCAGGGAAGAGCAGCATGTTTTGGGAGCTTTACAGAACTACAGTGATACTGTTTTCTGTAGTTCAGTCTCCTGCAGATGATTACCCTGTTGCCCATGTGCAGAATCTTCCTGAGCCCAAAACTGCATTCTTCAGGAGTGGGGTTTGTTTTTTTTATTTTTGTTATGATTGTGGTGGTGGTGGGTTGATTATTTTTTTAATAAGAAAGGGTCAGTGAGGAGAAGAAACACTGTCTCCATCATCAGTGACCTGCAAGATTCCCACCCCATGTTGCTAAAGCCTTAACATTTAAATTACTTTTTAAAAAAAACCCCTTTTTTTTTCTTCTTCTGGTAAAACAAGAAGTTTAAGGCTTGGATGCAGACAGGCAACATGCTGGTAGCCCTGCTACTGTGTTATGGCACAAAACCTGTCTCGTGGGTTCACTGAAAAGAAAATCCCTGAGGTGGATTAGGAAAAACAGAGCTAATCATACGTAGAGACCTCAGTAACAAAGTAGAGGTGTTGAGGAGAAAGTCTGGCATGTCTGGGAAGGGTTTGATAGTATAGGTGATGGAGGTTTGCCTGAGCTATGGAAGGAGCAGATGCTTTAAAACATTAGGAGTAAGTGTAGAGTAACCAGACAGCAGGTATCTGTGGCCTTGAGCTCTGCCTAGGGAGATAAGGAGATGAATGTGAGCATCAAGTGAGTCTGATTTCCCTCTTGTGCACTGTCCTACCGACAGCGCTTTACCGCTGAGTCTGCGTTCATCCGAGCTCTGGTTTAAAATAAACTCGGTGATGCTAATACCCCGAACAAAACAGAACACCTCCCCGGATGAGAAGCAGCAGGTTCCTGCCCCGAGCGCTTCACCCGGAGCGCTGACGGACAAGAAAAGGCTGCCTGAGGATGGCAGCAGCGCTTGTACCCAGCATCGGGGTTTCCAGCGGCTTGACGGTCCCTGCGAGGGAGGTGCTGGCGTCACAGCCACCGGCATCTCCTCGCTCTTCTTCCTCCCTGTGGTCCCTGCGAGGAGGGTGCTGGCATCACAGCCACCGGCATCCCCTCGCTGTTCTTCCCCCCTGTGGTCCCTGCGAGGAGGGTGCTGGCATCACAGCCACCGGCATCCCCTCGCTGTTCTTCCCCCCTGCTTGCTGAGGAGCATGCGGGGCGGATGCGTTCCTCCTGCTTCCAGCCGCACGCCGTCCCTGCAGACGAGGGGGATTTCTCTTCAGTAGGCCCCAGTGCTTCTCAGAGATTAGTTGCTGCTTAACCGCTCAGCTCAGTCAGTCAGGCAGAGAATGGCATCACTCAGAAGCCGTTTCGGCTTCTCAGGGTGCCAGGCAGAAACAGGGGTGCCTCAGGAAGAGGCAGAAAAGGATTGCCTCAACTGTGTGCCCACACAGTGCGCCGGCGGGGCAAAGGCCCTGTGTACCGCACAGCCACTTGTTTAATGCCCTGTGCTCCTCACCAGGCCTTAAACTGCCCTTGCTGGGCACAGCATGTCCTGCGTAGCCCTGCTTCAGTCCCTTCATGTTTTTCCACCTGCTTCTACAGATACTAACCAGCCAAGTCACAGAGGGTGCTCCTGAAGCATGTGACTTACCTGTATCCCTCTCTCAAGCCTTGTAAAACAAATACTGCAGTTCTGTGATTAAAGAAATCTCCAATTTAGGCTTTAGTCTTGATAACACTTTTCTTTTTTTTGTTTCTTCTTTTCCTCTTTTTTTAATTCACAGAAGCACAGGATCTTCTGCAGCTTCCTTTATGAGTTTTAACCCTCCATTCAGAAACCTGACTTGTACGAAGGCGGAAGATGGTAGGGATTTTGGGGATTTAAAGAATAAAAAAAAATCAGGTTCCTCTGAACCTAAGGACAAGTGACCTCAAAGCATCATGGACAACCATGTAAAATAGAATGTAGCAGCCATTTATTAGTAAAAAAAAATTGAAAAAAAAAATTAAAAAAAAAAATTAAAAAAAAAATTAAAAATGCCTGTCCTGGATCTTTTTTGGTGGTACCAAAGTTTAAGTCTTTGTGTTTTTAGAAGGACTCCTGAACTTGATAGAGAAAATGCTTTTGATGAGTCGTGCAGATAAGCTGGGAGAGGAACTGCCGGTCCTTTTGGCACCACAGACACTGACGCCGTCTGTCAGTTCATCTTTTGCTTTTGGATAGTGGTTGTTTTATGGAAAGAGGTGTGTGTTTTACCAGACGGGCCAGAACCACATGTGGGTGGGTGGATAGAGCAGCGTTAGCCATACACAGTGCTTTTTAAAAGCAGACTGGAACTTCTCATGCCCCTTTTCCTCGGCCCCTTCCTCCTCTGGTATTTTGCCTGCTGTATGAATTAAGATTGTACTCCTCTGGAAATATTTTACAATTTAATATTGAGTGTAATTAAGAATATAATCACTGTTATCAGAAAAGGTATTTAACGCTGTTGTAGTTTCTTTATCATTCACGTGGATAAAAAGTCTATAATAAAAAAAAAATGAAAACTATGGGATAACAGTTGCGCTTCCTTGTAATTCCATGCTGTGCTTGCTCTGCTGACCAAGAGAACTGGGAAAGTCACCCCCAAGAACATCCTTTTGCTGGTGCTTTAATTCACAAATAATGTGTGGAAGCATTTTGTGGCAAAAGTCCTCAGCCCAAACCAGAATGCGTTGGGTGGGCGATTGGCTGGAGGGTCTGTCCCAGAGGTGACAGAGACCGGGGTTACCTCTGGCTGGCGGCCAGTCACTGGTGGGGTTCGTTACCCAGGGCTCCAGCTTAAGGCCAATTATGTTTAATGCTTTCATAATGACCCAGGCTCAGGACTGGAAGGGTCTTAGGTAAATTTGCAGATGGCACCAAACTGGGAGGAGCTGTTCACTCCGTAAATGGTGGAGGAGCCTTACAGAGGGTCCTGGACAGGTCAGAGAGCTGGGCAATCACCCACAGCGTGAAGTTTAACCAGGGCAAGTGCTGGATTCTGCCCCTGGGAAGGGGCAGCCCTGGCTGCACACCCAGCCTGGGGGATCAGGTGCTGGAGGCCAGCTGTGCTGAGAGGTGTTTGGGGATCTTCATCAACAGCCAGTTACCCCTGAGGCAGCAGCGTGCCCAGGCAGCCAGGAGGGACAACCCCATCCTGGGGGCATCCAGCATGGCACGGCCAGGCCAGGGAGGGAGGGGATTGTCCTGCTCTGCTCTGTGCTGGGGTGGCCACACCTCGAGTCCTGGGGGAAGGTTTGGGGTCCACAGGACAAGAGGGACACAGAACTATTGTAGAGTGACCAGAGGAGGCAGCGAGGATGGGGCAGGCTCTGGAGGGAGAGGCTTATGAGGAGAGTCTGAAGGCTCTAGGGTTGTTCTGCCTGGAGAAGAGGAGGCTGAGGGGAGACCTGATGGGGGTCTGGGGCTTCCTGCTGAGGGGGAGCGAAGGGGCAGCACCGATCTCCTCTCTTTGGGGATCAGTGACAGAACCTGAGGGGAGGTGCAAAGCTGCACCAGGGGAGATTTAGGCTGGATGTTAGGAAGAAAGAGGTTCTGTACTGAGAGGGGGGTCGGGCACTGGCACAGGCTCCCCAGAGAAGGGGTCACAGACCTAAGCTTGGCTGAGGGTAAGAAGTGTCTGGACAATGCCCTCAGTGCCATGCTCTGACTTGGCTGGGACTGTGTGGAGCCAGTAATGGGACTCGATGACCCTTACGGGTCCCTTCCAGCTCACGTGAGTCTCTGTTTCTATCCCTTTGTCAAGGATTTTAAATAAGTGTTTCAATTCTGTGAGTAAAGAAATCTCAGCCTTGGGCTTAGTCTCCATAGCACTTTCTCTCTTTTTTCCTTTTCTTCATTTTCATTCCCAGAAGCACAGGAATTCTGCAGCTGTTTCCTTTGTGAGTTTTAACCCTCCATTCAGAAACCTGACTTGTGTAAAGGTGGAAGATGGTAGGGATTTTGGGGATTTAAAGAATAAAAAAAAATCAGGTTCCTCTGAACCTAAGGACAAGTGACCTCAAAGCATCATGGACAACCATGTAAAATAGAATGTAGCAGCCATTTATTAGTAAAAAAAAATTGAAAAAAAAAATTAAAAAAAAAAAAATTAAAAAAAAATTAAAAATGCCTGTCCTGGATCTTTTTTGGTGGTACCAAAGTTTAAGTCTTTGTGTTTTTAGAAGGACTCCTGAACTTGATAGAGAAAATGCTTTTGATGAGTCGTGCAGATAAGCTGGGAGAGGAACTGCCGGTCCTTTTGGCACCACAGACACTGACGCCGTCTGTCAGTTCATCTTTTGCTTTTGGATAGTGGTTGTTTTATGGAAAGAGGTGTGTGTTTTACCAGACGGGCCAGAACCACATGTGGGTGGGTGGATAGAGCAGCGTTAGCCATACACAGTGCTTTTTAAAAGCAGACTGGAACTTCTCATGCCCCTTTTCCTCGGCCCCTTCCTCCTCTGGTATTTTGCCTGCTGTATGAATTAAGATTGTACTCCTCTGGAAATATTTTACAATTTAATATTGAGTGTAATTAAGAATATAATCACTGTTATCAGAAAAGGTATTTAACGCTGTTGTAGTTTCTTTATCATTCACGTGGATAAAAAGTCTATAATAAAAAAAAAATGAAAACTATGGGATAACAGTTGCGCTTCCTTGTAATTCCATGCTGTGCTTGCTCTGCTGACCAAGAGAACTGGGAAAGTCACCCCCAAGAACATCCTTTTGCTGGTGTTTTAATTCACAAATAATGTGTGGAAGCATTTTGTGGCAAAAGTCCTCAGCCCAAACCAGAATGTGTTGGGTGGGCGATTGGCTGGAGGGTCTGTCCCAGAGGTGACAGAGACCGGGGTTACCTCTGGCTGGCGGCCAGTCACTGGTGGGGTTTGTTCCCCAGAGCTCCAGCTTAGGGCTAGGTCTTTTTAACATTTTCATAATGACCAGGGCTCAGGGTTCGAGGGGGTTGGGCATTGGCACAGACTCCCCAGGGAAGGGGTCACAGCCCCAAGCTGGCCTGAGGTCACGCCTGGGCAATGTCCTCAGTGCCCTGCTCTGACTTGGCTGGGCCTGTGTGGACCCAGGATTTGGACTCAATAATCCTCAGGGGTCCCTTGCAGCTCGGGACATTCTGGGATTCTAAGAATTTCTGGAAATGCCTTGCGGATCCACAGAAATAAAGGGAGTTATGCCTGATTTATTTGACTCCTGAAGGCCACAGCCAGAGGCCTCTAAGTCTTGTCCTGATGATGTGCGGCGGCCTGATTGCTGAGCTTTTTCTGTCTGAAATTCATCTTCATGCAGAGAGGTCTCGGTCCCAACATGGTGTCATCCCTTAGCATACATCTGTCTGTCATCCACAGTGTTAGCAGGATCTGAAAGCAGTTTCAGCCACCCCCAGCATTTCAATATGAGGGTTCAGAGGAGGCCACGAAGATGAGCAGAGGGCTAGAGCACCTCCCCTGTGAAGAGAGGCTGGGGGAGCTGGGTTGGTTCAGCCTGCAGAACAGAGAAGGCTGCGGGGGGACCTTATTGCAGCCTTCCAGTCTCTGAAGGGAGCAGAGAAACAGGAGGGGAATCAGCTTGTTCAAAGGGCAGAGACTGGCAGGACAAGGGGAAATGGACTAAAGCTAAAGGAGGGAAGGGCTGGATTAGATAGGAGGGGTAAGTTTTTTACAGAGAGAGTGGTGAGGGGCTGGAACGGGCTGCCCAGAGAGGGGGTGGGTGCGCCATCCCTGGGGGTGTTCAAGGCCAGGTTGGATGGGGCCCTGGGCAACCTTGTGTAGCTCCAGGCCTGAGGTTGGTGTCCCTGCCTGTGGCAGGGGCTTGGATCTCTGTGATCCTTGGGGTCCCTTCCAACCCAGACCAGTCTATGATTATTCTGTTATTCTTCATCGCAGAGTTGCTCTCTCAGTATTCCCTCCTCCCCAGGAAATCCCCTGAAGATTAAATCAGATGGCTTTACAGCTCTGTAATGCAGCCTGTCAGACCTGAGAGGCCAGGGAGGAAGGGCACAGCCTGTTTACGTGCCCTTCCCTGTTTAGTTTGCTCCTGTAGTAGGTGAACAGACAAGACTCAAATAGACAGCTCACCAAACTGGCAGCAGATTGAGAGAGGGGATTCTGCCCCTCTACTCTGCTCTGGGGAGACTTCACCTGGAGTACTGTGTCCCACTTTGGAGCCCTCAACACAAAAAGGACATGGAACTGTTGAAATGGGTCCAGAGGAGGCCACAAAAATGATCCAAAGGCTGGGGCACCTCTCCTATGAGGGCAGGCTGAGAGAGTTGGGTTTGTTCAGCCTGGAGAAGAGAAGGCTCAGGGGGACCTTATAGCGGCCTTCCAGTGCCTGAAAGGTCTCTATAAGAAAGCTGGGGAAGAACTGTTCAGCATGGCATGGAGTGATAGGATGAGGGGTGATGGTTTTAAACTAGAAAAGGGCAGATTTAGGTTGGATATTACGAGAAAGTTCCTCAATATGAGGGCAGTAGATCACTGGAAGAGGTTGGCCAGAGACATTGTGGAGGCCTCATCCCTGGAGACATTCAAGGTCAGACAGATAGGGCTCTGAGTGACCTGATCTAGTGAAGATGTCCCTGCTCACTGCAGGGTGGTTGAACTATATGGCCTTGAAGGGTCCCTTCCACCCCAACACATTCTGTGTTTCTATGACTCTATGACTATGGCTTTCATAGTGTGGAGAAAAACAATGAAAGCACCAGAAAATCTGGACCAGGTCAGACCTAAAGTTCATCAGTGCCAGTTCCCCATTCCCAGTAGTAGACAAAAAATCAGATACTGTGTGGGAGCACTCGAGCAGTTATTTTCCCAGAATCTTGTCTTAGCATCTAATCATTTATGTCTGATTTTTTTTCTGGTCTAGACATAATACCTCATTGTTAGTAGCCCTCAACAGATATTTATTTTCAGGAACTCGTCCAGTGACTGAGGAACACTTTTAGTTGCCTACAGCATCCTATGGCAATAAGGACTACAGCTTAAATACAGGTTGAGAGGCAAAAAAAGAAAACCAAAAAATAGCTTCTGATGTTTGGAGCTGTCATCTGTTAGACCTGTTCTATTCCCTGGACTCTCTGTACTGGATGAGACCAGCTGCCAGTTGACAAGTGACAGTCCTTATTCACCTCCATGCCAGTTGTGAATCCTTAGGCATCTATCAAGCCTTTTCAGCTGTCTTTTTCCCAGGTATCACAGAATCACAGAATGTTAGAGGTAGGAAGGGCCCTCGAAAGATCATTTAGTTCAATCCCCCAGCTGGAGTGGGATCACCTAGATCATGTCACACAAGAACATGTCCAGGCCAGGTTTGGATGTCTCCAGAAAAGGAGGCTCCACAACCTCTCTGTGCAGCTTGTGCCAGGGCTCCATCACCCTCACAGGGAAAAAGTTCCTCCTGACATTCACATGGACCTTCCTCTGCTCCAGCGTGCACCTGCTGCCCCTTGTCCTGTTGCTGCCATCACTGAGAAGAGCCTGGCTCTGTCCTTCTGATTCTCACCCTTTACATCTTTATAGATATCAATAAGGTCACCCCTCAGTCTCCTCCAAACTAAAGAGTCCCAGCTCCCTCAGCCTGTCCTCATAAGGAAGGTGTTCCACTCCCTGCATCATCTTGGTGGCCCTGTGCTGGGCTTTTTCCAGTAGGTCCCTGAATGTAATGAAAAACATTTTCCCCTGTGAGGGTGATGGAGCCCTGGGACAGGCTGCTCAGAGAGACTGTGGAGTCTCCTCTGGAGACATTCAAGAGCTGTCTGGACATAGTCTTGTGTGACCTAGTCTAGGTGATCTTGCTCTGGCTGGGGAATTGGACTAAACGATCTTTCAAGGTCCCTTCCAACCCCTAAGATCCTGTGATTCTGTGATAACAGCAGACCCAGACCTCTTTGTTTTCTATGTTTTGCCATGCATCTTCAGGCCATCATGTTCCCAGGTGAACATGATGTTCCCAGGTGGACTTACCTGCTAGGTAAGTGGTGCTCCTGTGTGTTGTCAAAGTTGTGTAACTGTGTGTTAAACATACAGGTCGCAGGAGTGGACGGATGTGCAGCTAAGATGTTTCAAATTGAACATCCAAACCTTAAATGTCCAACCTGCCCTTAGTTCACTGCGCTCAACTCTCCAATCACGACATGGAAAACTCCACTTCTCTGGTTTGTAACCAACCTACAGACTGCGACTGCAGATGCCGAGATAGAACACGTGTCCCAAATTAAGCATGAATGAAGTGTTTTGAATTAAAAGGAAAATCATCCCTCATGGGATGATAAAGCTCGAGAACGTGATCCTAGAAAACAAACACAGAGCAGCCACCGCCTAAACAAATGTCCTTCAGTAAACATCCAAGGAAACTTCTTATCACCACTCCATTTTTGTTTGCTTTCCTCTGTGCCAAAGTTTGTCCATGTTAAAGCAGTAAGGGGACCAGAGGGACCTGGACCAGCTAGAGAGGTGGGCCCATGCAAACCTCATGGAGTTCAACAAGGACAAGTGCAAGGTGTGGACAATCCTTGCTTCCAGTACAGGCTGGGAGATGATGTGATGGAGAACAGCCCTGTGGAAAGGGACTTGGGTGTACTGATGGATGAGAAGCTGGACTTCAGCCAACGTGTTGAAATTAGGATAAATTCCTTCTTAGAAAGAGCAGTTGGGCATTGGAAGGGGCTGCCCAGGAGGGGGTGGAGTCACTGTCCCTCAGGGTGTTCAAGCGAAGGTTAGATGAGGTACTTACGGATGTGGTTTAGCTAGTGGTATAGGACTCAGGAGGACGGTTGGACTAGATGATCTTGAAGGTCTTTTCCAACCGTAATGATTCCATGATTCTATAATTCTCTCCCTCTGCTCTGCTCTGGTGAGACCCTAGCTCTGGAGCCCTCTGCACAAGAAGGACATGGACCTGTTGGAGCAGGTCCAGATGAGGCCATGAGGATGATCTGAGGGTTGGAGCACCTCTCCTACAAAGACAGGCTGAGAAAGTTGGACTTGTTCAGCCTGAAGAAGAGAAGGCTCTTGGGGGGACCTTAGAGCCCCTTCCAGCCCTGAAGAGACAGACAGGAAAGCTGTGAAGGACTGTTTGTGTGAGCATGGAGCAATAGGATGAGGGGTAATGGTTTTAAACTAGAGCAGTGTGGGTTTAGATGGGACATTAGGAAGAAGTTTTTCACTCTGAGGGTGGTGAGACACTGGCACAGGTTGCCCAGAGAGGTGGTGGAGGCCCAATCCCTGGAGACATTCAAGCTCAGGCTTGATGGTGCTCTGAGCAACCTAATCTAGTGAAGATGTCCCTGCTCACTGCAGGAGGTTGGACTAGATGAACTTTAAATGTCCCTTCCAATCTAACACATTCAACGAGCCTGTGATACTATGAGGATCCCATTAAATACTTGTGTTTCACAGACTCGACCCTCAACATTTCCACCAGCTGGAATCATAACAAAAAGATCAAAAAAGGACATCAGAAGATTTACCCAGTAGTTGATCTGGTTGTATATGCAGTATACATACCCTAAAGTTGTGTCTACACTAGCGTTCCCCATGCTTGGGGATCTCACATATCTCACCTAACTACATAGATCCCATGTGTGTAGTTAAATCATTGCACAGGCCCTAGCAGGGTAGTGATTGAGCCCACCGATGTCCTGGGGAGCCATTCACAGAATCATTAAGGTTGGAAAAAACCTCTAAGCTCATCTAGTCCAACCATCCTCTCACCAGCTGTACCACTAACTAAACCACGTCTCTAAGTGCCTCATCCAACCTTTCCTTGAACACCCTGAGGGACGGTGCCACCACCTTCCCAGGCAGCCCCTTCCAATGCCCAACTGCTCTTTTGGAGAAGAAATTTCTCCTCATTTCCAACCTGCACCTCCCCTGGTGCAACTCACAGCCATTCCCTCTTGTCCCGTCACTGGTTATTTGTGAGAAGAAGTCCAGCTCCAGCTCCCCACACCCTCCTGTCAGGGAGTTGGAGAGAGCAACAAGGTCTCCCCTCAGCCTCCTCTTCTCCAGACTAAACAGTACCAGTTCCCTCAGCTGCTCCTCATCAGATTTGTGTCCCAGCCCCTTCTCCAGCTGCATTCCCCTTCTCTGGACACACTCCGGGGCCTCAGTGTCTTTCTTGGAGTGAGGGGCCCAAACCTGAACCCAGGATTTGAGGAGCGGCCTCACCAGAGCTGAGCACAGGGGGATGATCAGCTCCCCAGACCTTCTGGCCACACTATTCCTGGTCCAAGCCAGGATAATGTTGGCCTTCTTGGCCACCTGGGCACACTGCTGGCTCATGTTCAGGTGAGTGTCAACCAACACCTCCCCCTGCTTTTCCTCCCCCTTCCTGATTCTTTTCCTCTGTGCAGCTCTCCAGCCACCCTGCCCCAGGCCTGTAGCGCTGCCTGGGGTTGTTATGACCAAAGTGAAGGACCCAGCACTTCCCCTTGTTGAACTTCACCCCACTGGGCTCTGCCCATTGATCCAGCCTGTCCAGGTCCCTCTGGAGAGCCTTCCTACCCTCTGGCAGATCGACACTTCACCCTGACATGCTGTTGTCTGCAAACTTCCTGAGGGTGCACTCAATTCCCTCATCCAAATATGAAGATACTAAAAAGGATCAGCCCCTGGGGAACACCACTTCCAACCAGTTGCCAGTTGGACTTAAGTCCATTCACCACCACTCTCTGGGCCTGGCCATCCAGCCAGTTTTTAGTCCAGGGGAGAGTGTACCTGTCCAAACCATGGGCTGCCAGCTTCTCCAGGAGAATTCCCAGCATGGATGGCAACTCAAGCCAGACCCATGGTCCTTCCTGATGGCAGTTGGGATGTGGCCACCCTGAGCTGAGAGGTAAAGGCTTCATGGTGTGGCTGCAGCCCTGGGGTGCCACATGGGAACGGCCCTGGCCACGGTCAGTTTACCAGTGTGGAACAGCCCGTGTTGTTTCTGTCCTTAAGGTAAAATTAATGTCATGTTAGAGTGGAAAATACACTCGGTTTCATAGAATCATAGAATGGCATGGGTTGGAAGGGACCCCAAGGATCATAGAGGTCCAACCCCCCTGCCACAGGCAGGGCCACCAACCTCAGGCCTGGAGCTACACAAGGTTGCCCAGGGCCCCATCCAACCTGGCCTTGAACACTTCCAGGGACAGGGCATCCACTACTTCTCTGGGCAGCCTGTTTGTCTTACTCATGACAGGCAGCTTGTGAACAGCTCTAAGAAACCCACATTGCTGACCAAATATGACTTCTACAGCTGCTGCCATGAGAGGCAAAAGGTCATAGCTGTATGACAGGTCCTACTTTTAGCCTTTCTTTCATCAAAATCCCTTGAGCATAGCAAAACCCACAGCACAGTCAAACACTGAGATCTGATGGGAATTCTCCTGGTTACCTAAATGAACCGTTAACAGATACAGAAAGCTCATTAGCGACTGACAGTCCTTTTCCCTGCAGAACTGGATTTCCCTGTACTGCCCACATCTCCAAACCACGTTGAGCTCTTCCCTTCAGCTTCACAAGGTGGTGCTTCTCAAAGACTTAGGACTAATTTGTGTCTGAGATACTTCAGTGCCATTATCTATGTTGGTGAAGAGGTGCACCAAGTAAAAGCATGCAGGTATGCACTTTTCCCTACTCAAGGGCACGGGGACAGAACTTCTCTTGGGACCATACTTTCAGGTGCCTTCAAACCATCTCAACTCAAAGACCTCTTTTTAACCCTTTGTTGACGTTTTTCTGAATTGGGAAGTGAAATCCAGTGAATCATGAGCACGCTATTTGAAGTGGATAGCCTATCTGAGCACTCAGCTGCTCCTGAGATCGATCATACTGACAAGTAAATACCTTGATTATGATAAATAAGTTATCTCCACATGAATAGGCCAATTAAAGATGTAACAGTGAAGATCTGGAAGTTTTGTCTGAACTGGGTATGGCAAGTAGGTAAAGGCTCTGCTAATTAGTGGTAAATAAAATCTTGGCATTTTTTTTGTACCACAAATCAACTCTTGACTGTCATTTTTGCCTTTTGCCCTCTGTGAGAGATTAAAGTTCTGATTTCCTCAACATTTATTATTCTTCCTTTTCCACATTTTATGAAGAACTTCAAGCCAGTTGTGCCAGAAGTTTTGTATAAATTTTGCTGTGTACAAAGAATAGCAACTTCTCAGTAAACCTGCTTTTTTTTGTTTGTTTGTTTTAGGTCGTATAAACAAGGAAGTAACAAAACCAAAGCCTAGGACCTTCTCTGACTCCCTTGGTTAACCACTTTTAGCCCACTGACTTTCCAGTTGGGATCACTCTGCTACACTAAACTGCTGGGAGAGCCCCTGTAGGACATCTCACTATGTTTCTATCATCTCCTGTAGCTTTTCTTTCCTCTGTGGGGTTTTTCCATGGAGTTTATGGCCAGATGAGCATAGCAAAGGGTTGGAAATAGATTATATATTTAAGGTCCCTTCCAAGCCAAACCATTCTGAGGTTCTAAATGTATTTTGGCTCGATTTTACTCAACTGGCTTGGATTACTCAGAACATTTTTGAGAAGACTTTTTTTTTTTCACTATAGTAAGATTATCCTTGATACATACACTGACAGGAAATATTTCACCTCCAAACTGCTAACCAAGTATTCTCCCCTAAATCCCAAAGCAGGTAAATGACCTACACAGCCATAATAAGCAGCTCAGGTCCTGCACTACGGCTCAGATCCTTGCGCCCTGTGGCAAGTGTCTCTGTGGCCACGTCCACATTTGGCTGGTTGCCCTGGTCTCTCTGGGTTTGTTTTACCTGTGCTGGCAGTTTGCAGTAGTGGACTGCACCCAATCCGTGTGAGATAAGATGTTCCTGCAGGAAAGGGCTGCCTTCTCCACTGCTGCTCCCCACTCTGTGATCCCAAGCTTCTCCACAGAACTGAGTTTGGAAGTTAGGTGGATACTAGGATAAAAAAAAATAAAATTACAGATCCCTTTCAGGAATATTCAAAGCATCCCTCTGCTTTTTCCTTGATATCTCTGTTGAGTAAGAGTGAATTTCCATTCACAAGAGATGTTTGCGGAGAAGAACCTGTCCCAGGCACTTCCATCATGGCTTCTCACTGGGTATGATGGACAACTTTAAGTACCATTCAGGAGATGTTTGGTGGCTTTTAAGAATGAGGTCTGCCATATATTTAGCATCTCTTCCCCACAGGCCATGGTCTGAGTGTTGGTAAAAAGATTCCATTGACTTCGGTGAGCTTTGGATGAGATTCAGAATTGCAAGTGGGTTACAAAGCAATTAAGGTTTGGCTTTGAGCATTCCCTCTCTTTGATAAAGAAGGAAAGCACTGGCACCTGCCCAAACATAAAGTCCTCCCTTCTCAGGAAACCTTTCGTGGCATATACCACATGGAAACCATTCCTAGCACCATGCCTGCTCTGGCTCAGAGACAAATGGAAGGCCAATGATGACCTGGAGAGCATGCACACATGCCCAGTGTCCTTCTCCATGAATGGTACAGAAGGGGTAATTGATGTGAGGCTTAACCACAATTGTACCTGCATACATCTGTGGGCTCGCTCTCCACTGTCCACATCTCTGTAAAACCTGTTTAACATAGCTCATTCACTGGATTTTTGACATTAGAGAGGAAAACTCACAGCCACAGTGGTCAGTATCTGAGCGTGCTTGGTGATTTGGACTGTAGGCACCTGAAACCCTGCCAAACAATCTCCAGGGGACTTAGAAAGGTGCTTGGGTACTGTTTGCTACTAGCAGTGAGGCAAGAGGAGCTGGGATTTTGTAGCTGTTTGCCTGGGCCCAGAGGAAAAGTGCGTCAATCTATTGTTAGTTTTTTAAATACCTGCCAGTCCAGAGTGTATTAATGTATGCTGTGGGGAAGTGTTAGCCAAAAGGGAGCCTCCACCCTGGAGCACCACTCCTTCTCTGATCACAAAGCGTGGGCAATCACATTTTTTTTTCTCATGAGATAACTCGGTGCGGCTGCCAGCCCAGCTCCAGCCTGGCAGTGAGGACTAAGGGGCTTTTGCAAGGCAAAACAAAGTCCAGGTCTGTGGAGATGGGGCTTTCCTCACAGAGGCGTGGGAGGAGGTGGGTGCTGCAGAGCAGGATCGATGGTATCCTCCTGCCCGTGGTACGGTGAAGGACACCTAAGCCAGGGTGCCAGGAACACCAAAATGAAGCATGTTTGAAACCCAGCCCTAAACTGGTCATCACCAACAGCTTAAAAACAGCACCTGAAATTCCTACCTTGTTCCTTTCAGCGTGAGGAGCCAAAAAGCAAGGGCAGGGCTCAGACTTACCATAGTCCTTTAGTCACCCCTTACCCAGGAGCCATCTCATCTGCTGGGATTCCCTTGCCTGGAAAGCAACCAAACCACAGGGCTGCTTGTCCCTTCCACCCAGACTGCTGGAGCAGACCCAAAGGCACTGCTCTTGGGACACAGCATGTTTCTGTAGTGACTCCTGAACACAGAGAGGCAGCTTTTCTGGAGGGCTCTGTGCGTTTGTAGCATGCCAGGAGGGCTCCAGTGCCCAAGAGAACCCCTGGAAGGGTTCTAGGTGGAGTCAGCTGTGCCTCCTGCTCCACCAGAAAGATCATTAAAGGGATTGCTTAATAAAAGAACGGTGAGTAAAGCCTCCCTTTGATCCACCTCCACACTTTATTGATTGGCTATAAGCGGAAGAGATTATTCTGCCCTAATAAAAACCACAGGGAGAAGAAAGCAATCAACAGAAGCAAATGAAGTGAGCAACCAGTCTGAAACCATTCGGACCAACGTTACTTCCATGCACGGTCTGAGCAGCGTGGTGCTGATGGAAGGGTCTCCAGCAGTCACAAGGTAATCCAGAGATTTGCCAATTTATTCTGCTCTAGATCTAAATTACCATGTCTCATTTGCTATACTTCCCCCTCCCTCCCCCCCCCAAAGCTAGAAGAGCATGACTGAGGTGCTCCTCAGGGTCACATCTTACTGATGTGACTAAAAGAGATTGTATTCTGGGGGGTGGGGGCTGCAGTGAGCAAGGGATCTCTCATTTTCAGGAACACTCATCTCAGCCTTCCTTGCACCAGAGGAAATTTCTGAAACAGGTTCTGGGCCAACATCTCAGTTTATTCACAGAGCCATGCACCAAGTGATAAAAGACAAAGTCTAGACAGCCTAGTTAGCTACAGAATTGTGCTGCTTGGTGTTACTGTCCAAGCTTCATGGAAGTTGAGTTGTTGCAGGTCCCTCTGATTTGTGTTGATAGGAGGGGTGGTGGACAAGGGGTAGGACACAGGGGTAATGGGTTTACACTAAAAGAGGGTAGATTCCGACTAGACAAAAGGAAAAATCCTTACACCATGAGTGGTGAGACACTGGCACAGGGTGCCCAGAAAGGTGGTAGATGCCCCATCCCTGGAAACATTCCAGGTCAGGTTGGATGGGGCTCTGAGCAACCTGATCTGGTTGCAGATGTCCCTGCCCATGGCAGGGGGTTGGACTAGATGGCCTTTAAAGGTCTCTTCCAGCCCAAACCCTTCTGTGATTCTGTCATACACAGTATTTCAGTCTGTGCAGCAGTTCAGAACAGGTATCCTTCCTCTTATAAAGGTGAGTATGGGTTTGACTTGGCTCTTTTCCCTATAGGCTTGTATTTTCCTCAGTCACTTGCTTTTCAATTTTAACTTTAACTTATAGATGCAAGGAGAGTAGAATTTAAAGTGCAACCCCCAAGACTGTGATGGCTGAGAACACGCTGGCAGGCAATTTATCCTTGTGCTTATTAGCTGGATTTCATCAGGATGTATCCTGTGATTCCATATTTCATTTTAATTCTGGAAAAGGAGCTAGAGTAGAATAAAAAAATAATTGGAAACCTGTATATCACACATGTGAGCTGGAAATACTTGTGTCTATGTGTTCACATGGCAGTATCACTATGATGAAACACCTGAACCTGACTTGAGCAACATTTCCCACAGCACTTGCTCTTTATCAATTCCACTTTCAACTAATAAGGTGCATCACAGTTTTAAGCTTCCACAAGAGGAGCATTCATGGTGAATTCATAAAACCAAGAGGTAGGACTTCTACTTGAAATTCTCAACCATGCCACAGACTCTCTGCCTGGTATAAGGCAAACTGTTAGCCTCAGTTTCCCTGTCTCAGCAGTAGGTCAATGATCCATCCCTGCCTCGTATGCTTGCTGTGACAAAAAGCTTCATTTGCTATTTTGAGAAATTTGTTGCTTGGATGAGGTTTTTGGTAATGAGCAGCATTGCTGTGGTAATGTTATTTGCCACCAAGCAAGCCATTGTGTTTGGAGCCCCTCTTATCTAGTTGTTGATGATTTCTAGTTACTTTCTTACGTGGCGATTAGGCTGCCAAGGGTTAGATAAAAGTGTGTGCTAGGTTTGCTAGAGTGTGACATCAACATGTGCTTGCCCAAGCCAAGATTAGGTGCCATATACAAACATGAAGTCAAACTCAAGGCACTTGGAGATGGCCATTGCCTTAAGAGAAACATTTGGGGTTTGATGCCAGATTAAATTCTGGTTTTTGGATCTGCCCCAAACTTGTTTGGATTCACAGTCTGCACGAGGGGGACAGCAGAATCTGTCTCACATGGAAGTTGTAAAGATAACTTGCATTAGAGATGGTGAAATGTCAGGTATCATAAATGGATGTTAAATAAATGTGTTGGTGTTGATCGTTACAAGGCAGGACAAAGGCAGGAATCTGAGGTGCTGGAGCATGTCCAGAGAAGAGCAATGAGGCTGGTGAAAGGTCTAGAGCACAAGTCTGATGAGGAGTGGCTGGCAACAAGTGATAGGGTGAGAGGAAATGTCCTCTCCATACCAGGAGAGGTCTGGATTGGAGATGAGGAAAGCATGTCTTCAGCGAAAGGGTTGTCAAGCACTGGATCAGGCTGCCCAGGGAAGTGGTGGGGTCATCATACCTGGGGGTATTCAAAATCTGTGTAGATGTGGTGCTGAGGGACATGGTTTAGTGGTGGGCTTGGCAGTGCTGGGTTAACAGTTGGACTCGATGATCTGAAAGGCCTTTACTGGCAGATTCTGTGACTAAACTGTGATCTGAATGTCTGTTGGCTTTTTCAGGATGGTCCCTGCTGGTGAAGAAGGTATCCAGAACACAATGGTTTCCAAGGAAGAAGGTGCTTTACTCCCCTGTTTGTTAGCATTTAAAATCTGTTCTGTGGTGTTTATTTGTGTGGGGACACTACTGAGAGGTGTCAGGCAATGGCAGTGTTACCAAGTACATGAGACTTGATAAAGAGTGTTGATAAGAGTGAGGCAGATAAAGAGTGTTGGGTGGGTGTGAAGAAATTAGCTATGACAGACCCATTTCTGCTGGGACTTGAGAGAGAGGAGAGTGGTGGACATGAAAGGAGCTGTTGGCAGCAGAAGAGGGGAATGGGAGCTTCAGAGGGAGGGATGGATAAGGAGATGTAAGCCAAATTTCACTCCTTTAAATTTGGTATTAAAACCAAAAGCTAAAAAAGACCGGATGCAGATTGAAGAGGGTGGAAGCACATGGAAAGTGCTGGCTAGAGAGGCAGCAGGATTCAGGATCATGCTATGGCTCTGCTGTGAATAGGTGGATGAGATAGAGACTGATCTTGTGGCCTAAACAGCGAAGGGCAGACTTTTCTGCCCTGAGATCCATAGGCTTGGGTTTCAGTCTCAGCCCTATGAAGCAGCTTTGCTTTGTATTAAAGAGCCACGAGTTGAGTTGTGATATTTTTTGAAGAAAAAGTAGTTCCCCTTCCAACACAGGACTGATCACCCTGCCTCCATCCATCATGTGGTCTGATGCAAAAGTCACGGCCATATCTGATGCCTGTAACAACCCAGGGTCCTGTCACAGAAGGTCCCACTCCTTAAAGCCTTTTGTTGGCAAAACTCACCTGTGGTTTCCATACTCTTCTCTTCAAGGTTCATCACCATCTACTTACGACATCATCATGCTGTCTCTTAGCGGGAGCCTCTTGCTGTTGGCTACCATCACCGTAGCAATAAGCCTTCTCCGGAGGTGAGTGTTGGGGCAGTAGGAGAGGAGTCACCAAGGAAATGTGTGCAGTGATGGACTCCTGCAGGAGCCAGATGAGGATCCCCCTCCTCAGATGTTACTAAACACATATTTACATGCATTGAAATTTTGTTGAGGAAAATTAAAGAGACCCAAGCCCATAATTCCTCACTACTGCATTTTTTTCCCAAGAACCTGAAATCACAAGACAAGGGATGTTCCTTGTGGTGCTCATTTCTGTAACAAGAAAGTTAACAATATGTTTTGAAAAAAATCTCCTCAAACAAAAATGTTTGCCCAGCTTTAGTTTGAATACAACTAGCCAAATGGAGGGGGGTGATGGGCTCATAGGATGTGTTTCATGCTAAAGGGCAGAAGATTAGGGGGAGAGGAGAAGGTCACCTCCATAATTAACTCATTTCCATCTATCAGCTCTGTGCTGCTATTAGTTATATCCTGCTATTAATTGGATTGGGTTCAAAATACAAACAGCTCTGCATGCTTATCTAACACCTAATGACTCTCTTTGCTCTGTTTCTGTTGAGCCAGGCGCTGCACATCAAATTATTCCTCCAGAGATCTCTGTTCACCTGTGGTGGTAGAAAATACTGCAGTGACAAACAACAGCCCTGATAAGATTTCAACGGTGGATTTGACCGGCCCGGTGTGCATAAGTTATGTATCTGACAAGGGAACTGTGTCCCCAGAGACTGCCATCTCAGAAGAGACAATTTCCATCTTTGAGTTACCCTTCTTCTCCTTTGCTGTCTCGATAACACCCCCTGGCTCATCACCAGAGCAGTGATGGCCCACGGCTCCTTCCACCCACAGCTCACTTCTGGAGAGACAAGCTGATGAGACTCGGGGATGTGCGCTGGAGAGAGGATGCACCGGTCTGCTCCGCTTCCTTTTCTTCACCGTTGCTTTGGACTGTGAACATGTGCCACACCAGTGTTAGAAAATGCAGGAAAATTGATATTTTTTTCCTTTTTTTTTCTTTTTTTAAAAAATTCTCTGTGAGTGGAGGAGAAGCCTAGATATACTTAATCTTAATGCCATGCTGCATTGTGTTAAAAATTTACCATAGAGACACACATCTTTCTGCGTTATCTCTCTCTGTGGGGTGAGTCATGGGTGAGAAAAAAAAAACCTCAGAGGGACATTTCTGGTAATTTTAACAAAGATTTCCCAATCCCATCTGACTCAGGCCCGAGTCCCACGTGCTGTGCTGAAACATTTCACACACGGGTTCTGACCAGCTATACAATGCTGTGGCTGCACTGGTGTTACTGGGCAGATTGCCACCTCTGAAGTCACCAGGGCTGTGATTTATTTTCCTTCCTACCTGCCCCCCTTTTACTGCCTGGAGGAAGATACTGTTTATTAATCTTTAAACTGAGTGCTGCAACTTTCCCAGCACTGATGACCTCTGCCTCTGGCGTGCCACTAGCTTGCTAAGAAACGAGCCTGGCTGTTCTCCCTGCTCAGGTGGAAGTTAGAGGGGATGGGTTAGTCTGAGATCTGGCACAGAGAGGGATAGATAGCTCTGCTCCCTGCGTCTGGCCAGCCTAGTCCAACTTCAGCACTTTGCTAACTGCTGCTGGCAACCCTGCAAGAGCTACGGGGTGTATGGATTTCCATTTTTCTTACCAATTTTCTTGGCCTACCTTCTACATGTTTTCCTTACAGCTAGGTGGGAAATTGAAGGAAGCAGGAGAAAAGCCCTTTGAGTGATTTCTGTTCTTCCAAAAAAGAGGTCTGTTGTGGTCCATTCTGCTCACATGATGTAGAGTGCTGGAAGTATCTGAAGAATGGTTAAAGCACTTGATAGAATCATAGAATGGTCTGGGTTGGAAGGGACCCCAAGGATCACATAGTTCCAACCCCCCTGCCACAGGCAGGGCCACCAACCTCCAGGCTGGATCTACACAAGGTTGCCCAGGGCCCCAGCCAACCTGGCCTTGAACACCTTCAGGGACAACCTGGCCTTGAACACTTCTCTGGGCAGCCAGTTCCAGCCCCTCACCACTCCATCTGGAAAGAACTTCCCCCTAAGATCTCATCTAACTCTTCCCTCCTTCAGCTTCAATCCAACCTCCTTGTCCTGCCATTATCTGCCCTTTTACAAGCTGATTCCCCTCACAGGGACTGGAAGGCTGGAAGTCCCCCCACAGCCTTCTCTTCTCCAGGCTGAACCAGCCCAGCTCCCTCAGCCTCTCTTTGTAGGGCAGGTGCTCCAGTCCTCTGAGCATCTTCGTGGCTCCTCTGAACCCTTTCCAGGAGTTCCACATCTTTCTTGTATTGGGGGCCCCAGATCTGGACACAGGACTCCAACTGGGGCCTCATTAGGGCAGAGCAGAGAGGGACAATCACCCCCCTGTCCCTGCTGCCACCCCTCTTCTGATGTGACCCAGGATGCCATTGACCTTCTGCTGCTCACAGGTTGGAAGGGTGGTTGGCATCAGTGACTGTGCCTTAGCTAATGGCTTTAGCTAACCTTGGTGGAAGTAATAGTGCTCTCAGGACTGACGATTTCAAACAGGACACCCAAGACCCACCAAATGTGTGAAGAGGAAGGCTACAGCCTTTGAACTGCCTCCACTTCCAGGCGTAGATGGGGCCAGCCGTTCACTGGGGAAGGCTTTGATGGAGAGCCTGGCCCCAGTGGGACACACTATGATACCCACACACTCGTGTAAGCTCCCTCACATGATGCATATCGAAACCAAGACCCAGGGTGGGCACAGAAAGATGAGGCTGTCCCACACAGAGCCACACAGGCATCAGGTGATTCCTAGACCTGAGTGAAAATCCGTGTGCTGTGCTGGAAAGGCAGCTGGACTTCAGTCACCTTCACAGCACCTCTGTATTCATCCCAAAAGGGAACTTTGAGTAACTTTCCTGTTAGAGGGGGAAACCAGACCAGGCTCTGAAGCTGTTGCCCGGGCTGGCAGGGGCTCAGCTGCAGCAGGATCTTTCCTCAGACAACAGCCATATTCCAACTCAAAATACTGCCACTGGTGGCATTTTCCCTAATCCAATGGAAACCCACTTGCACATCCATGGTGGCAAACGCCAAGTCCTTGCCTGCAACTGTTCATGTCACTTTGGTCTCCCTCTTTCCACATCTGTACTTAGTGGGTGGCTCTTGCCTGCCCATCGCCTGTAGCGGCAGCCTCAGGCACCCCTTCTCTTTGCTCTCCCTAATACCCCTGCTCTTTCTTCATGCAGCTCGCTGAGCAGAGACAAAATCCCTCCCACACACACACACCCTCCCCCCTTTCAAAATTCATGGAGCTGTTTCCTCATCCTCCTCTAAATCCCTCTTAAGACCTGCTGCTGCTCCAATGCCTGCAAATCCCGACCGTCTGTCAGCCGTAAGGCTGGGCTGAGCAGAGACTTCCAATTCTCTGACAAAGCCTGTCTGTTTTCTTGCTGCCCCATGACCCCTCCTCCTCCTGCTTTTGATATCCACCAGTCTTCCAGCTGAGACATGGACCAGAAAATCCCCACGCCTGTCACCTCTGAAAAATATCTACATGGTACCGAGCTTTGGTGCTGGACTGGAGCATTCCGGCTTGAACACAGTGACTGGGGTGAAGGTGCCAATAATCATAGTACAATTTAACATATCACAGTGTAATGATCTACTACTCATAGTAGCAAGATGAAGAGCAGTGTGTGTGTGTGTGTGTGTGTGTGTGTGAGTAACAACAAATGGCATTTAAAGGCCATTATGGAGCCAAGCACGATAAACTTAGGAAATGGCATCAATAAATATATGTGTAAGTTTAGAATTTTGTATTTGATTTTTCCTTTGTTCTTCCATCTCCTTTTGTGTATGAAGCCATATTAGCTTCCCCCTTGAGGCTGAAATATCAGGAGCGGTGGCAGGCCATGTTTTTGAAGGGTATGGGTAATCCCTTTCCAAATAAGCAAGGAGAGAGACAATAACGTTCCACACATTTAGAGTCAGGAGTAAGACTGTGGTGTCTTAGCCCTGGCTGGAGATCTATTCTGCAACACAGCCTCTTCTCTCAAAGGTACAGAATCCTCTCTGAAGGCTTCAAAAAGCCGGAATCAAAACTCACTGGCCTTGGTGACTATGAAGCAGGTATCCTTTATTGCAGCACTGGGCACACGGGGGATTGCTCCTCTGCTTGTGTGCTCCGTTTAAAGCATCATGTCTCATATTTATACAGATTAACCATACATATTCATTATAATTTCTAAGAAAAGGCTGGGTTATGTAAATTATTTCCAGAATGTCATTTACATTCTCTCCTCCCAGATAGAGCATGCTCAGTGACACTCAGGAGGTCTTCCAGTGGTCTCCAGGGATGAAGGCTGGATGTCTTCCTCTCTCTCAGTGTGTGCTCTTTACTGTTTTCTCCATAGTTTCTAAAACACATTCCTGCACAATTCCTAACTAATTTCAGGAAATGAAGTTGGGAGATGATGGCAAGTGAGGTGGCATAGGGGTTGAAGTCATGAGAAATCTTCCCTCAACCTGGCATTTGCTCTCCGGGAATAAACTAAAAATTTTAGCTGAAATAAGATACACTCTGTCTCTTAATTGGTCATTGGTCTCATTCTTTATGATTCACCCATCTTCACCTCTTTATCTTCAAGGTTGTTCCACTGTTAGGGTTAAACTTTGTAGCTGCTCACACAGTTACAGCCAGGTTCTACTAAAATCCCAAACATGCAAATACTCCTTATATTAAAGCTGTATTAATGGTTCAGTCACCATCCCTGAAAAAAAGGGTAGATCAGATACTTAGGGATATGGTTTAGCTTAGGACAAGAATGGTTGGAAACGATGATCTTAAAGGTCTTTTCCAACCTTGTGACTCTGTGATTCTGTGACTCTGTGAATTGTCTCTTAACCTACATCACCAAATCAACTCCCAGCTTTAGTTGGCTAAGACAACCTACATGGACATTAAATCAGCTGAATATCCAATCTGTGCTTGTGAGAGAAGCGTTACATCTGCAGGGTGCACTGTCAGCATTTGCAGCAGCCTGGCAGTCCAACAACTGTGGCAACTGAAGGATAAAAGAGGCTTTTGTTTATTGCAGGGTGCAGCTATGGGATGTATTCATCACCGAGCCACAGAACCAACACTTTTCACATAGACAGAACTTTTCAGTTAACGGGTTGGTCACTGTAGAGGTTGGTACCTGGTTGGTGGGTCTAAGGATTCAAGTCCTTGATGTAACACCCTGTTCCACATAGCCCAAAGGTTTGTGCATTGAGATTTGCTGTCCATTCAGAGCCCTGTTAAGGTGAAAATACAGTGTAGGAAGCTTCCTGCCAGACTCTGACAAGGAATATTTGAAGTTTTCTAGTCTTCAGCTCACGAGGTGTTAGAAGTATCTGAAGGAGGGAATCGTCAAAGCTATTTCAAGAAATGAAGTTGGGAGATGATGGCACATGAGGTGAAGGGTGTAGGGATTGAAGTCATGAGAAAACTTCCCTTGACCTGGCATTTGTTCTCCGGGAATAAACATTGATGACCTTGATGAGGGAATAGCACCCACCCTCAGCAAGTGCTGATGATACAAAGCTGGGAGGGGTGGCTGACACGCAGGAACACTGCACTGCCATCCAGAGACCTGGCCAGGCTGGAAAGCTGGGCAGGGAGAGACCAGGTGAGATTCAACGAAAGCAAGTGTAGAGCCTTGCACCTGGGGAGGAACAACCACATGTATCTGTACAGGCTGGGGGTGACCTGCTGGAGAAGAACTCTGAGGAGACGGACCTGGGGGTCCTGGTTGACCACAGGTTGGCTATGAGCCAGCAGTGTGCCCTGGGGGCTGAGAGAGACAATGGGATCCTGGGGGGCATCAGGAGGAGTGTGGCCAGCAGGTCACAGGAGGGGATCCTCCTCCTCTACTCTGCCCTGGTCAGGCCCCACCTGGAGTGTTGTGTCCAGTTCTGGGCTCCCTGGTATAAAAAGGACAGGGATCTCCTGGAGAGAGTCCAGAGAAGGGCTACAGAGATGATGAAGGGCCTGGAACATCTATCCTATGAGGAAAGGCTGAGAGAGCTGGGGCTGTTCAGCCTGGAGAAAAGAAGACTGAGGGGGGACCTAATCAATGTTTATAAATATCTTAAGTATGGGGTGCAGGGGGAATTGGCCTGCCCCTTTTCTGTGGTCAGTGGAGACAGGACAAGGGGCAATGCCTGCAAATTGGAGCACAGGAAGTTTCGCACCAACATGCAGAGGAACTTTTCCCCAGTGAGGGTGACAGAGCCTTGGGACAGGTGTCCCAGGGAGGTGGTGGAGTCTCCTTCTCTAAAGATACTCAAGACCTGTCTGAACACCGACCTGTGCAGTATGAGCTGGGGAGCTGCTTTGGCAGGGGGGTTGGACCCGATGATCTCTCGAGGTCCCTTCCAACCCCTACAACTCTGTGATTCTATGATTCTGTAACTAACAATCCTGAAAACTTGTACATAACAAGCTCAAGCTTCACTAACCCTAGAGGAGAGACCCAAGGAGCCACGCTCTGACTGATGGTACTGAAGGAGGAACTGGGAATAGAAAATACCAAGGTCTTCATAATACCTCACCAGCTTAAAGTTCAATCCTTTGACATCGGCAAGGTGGTTTAAAGCTCTCCTTTATGGTGATCAACTGTGCTCTGCAGATGACACCAACAGGAATTTACTGCATTGAAACATAACACCTTAATGAAGGGGGGGTGTGGGGAAAAACCCCTTTCCTTCTAATGCAAGCAACTTTGTCTGGTTTTCCCTTCAACCACGTAACGTGATGATTCAGCGATAAGATTCATGTGGTCATTAAGTTGCCGTGATGGATTTTACAAAGGGGAAAATCACATCAAGTTTATGTAAGCTTGATAACAGCTGCTCTCTGGAAATACATCTTAATTATGGGTAAAAATACTAAGCCATAACTTGTATATTTATTTTAAAAACCTCATGGGTTTTGGGTTTTCAGTGCCATAACTCTAAACATTAACTTTGCGCTGAGGTTGGTATTTATTTATAGGTTGGATACCGTAAGGAGGGAGCCCAGGAAATGCTACTTGGTGGTGGTGGTGGTGGTTTTTAGATGAGCCTGTTAGACACCCCTCTTATTTATCTGTATTCAACGATAGAATTACTGCCATAATGCCCTAAGTTATGCCTGAGAACAAAAGAGAGTTGCATCTGTGAGACTGCTATATGCCAGAACCTACAACTTCTTAAAAAATAGCAGTGACCTTTGGGATGAGATCTTTTCAGCCCAATACTGACTTTCTCTCCCTGTGTGGAGTTTGATAAAAATCATGATCAGCCTTTTTTATTATTTACAGACATGCAGAAGAAGACCGTTTGAATGGTTAAAAAGAGCTTTCCGCAAACTTTGGGGGCCTCTGGGTAACTAGAAATGGCTCCATTTTAGTCTGTTAAAGTGATAGCTTTTAGGAGGTTTGTAGTTATATCCAATTAAAAAGCTAGATGAGAAATAAAGAAGTTATGTTGAAATTCCTGAGCTTGCAAGTACGTGTTCTTGTGTGCCAGGACACCCAGGTAGTGGCAGTTACTGCTGACACACGTGAAGTTAGCCACACAGATAAGCACGTGCAGAATTGGAGCCAGCATTTGGGTATATTTTGACTTTTCACATAACAAAACACTTCAGCACAAGCTTAAATAACACTGATGTTACTGGGGGTGCAATAAGTCTTTTTATTCTCTTCCATGAATTGAGACTTGGCCACTCTTTGAGAATGAAATGACAAATATTTTGACCAGATGATAAAAACCTGATGAAGATGTTTGAGTTTTATTCTCTATTCTGTTCTTCCTTATTTCACCTTAGTCATGGGATGGCAGGGGGCAGGTTAGTAACAAAACACACTGTGGCCCTGATGAGGGGATGGGTGCTGTTTCTGGCTTACAGTTCCAGCTGTTATAAATGTAATTTAATAGCAGTGTTTATTTACATACATAATACTATCTCACTGACTACATGAAAGCGAGTGCTTTGGAAAGGAAAGCTGAAGACAAGAAAAAGCCGAGGTGTGTGTGTGTTTCTTCATGGATAATTCACATGGAGTCTGAGTGTCTATTGATCAGGCGGTCCCGGTGCTCAGTTCGGATCATCTCGCACTTGCTGGTGAGTGCATCTCAACCCAGAGCTGATGTATCATGGATAAACTGTGAGCAATTTAGCCAGATCGTGTCAGAAGTCTGTGGCCAGGCAAGGAATCGAGGTGGGGGGTCTCTCCAGTCCACCACATTAGGCAGAAAGTTGTCATTTCTATCACGGCGAGTGAGCCTAATAACCATCAAAGCGCAGTGATTATGCAAATGGTTGTATCCTGATTGAGTAATAAAAAGCTATCAACCATCCAGAGTTAAGGGGTTTGCATACTGTATGATTACTGAGAAATAAAATCAGAGTGATTATGCAAATCACCCCCCCTCAGCCAATCGGACTGAAAGATGCAAGGGGAAAAGAACCCACCTGTATTTATGCATCAATAACTATACAGTATCCCTGAGCTCCAGTTATTATTATTTTTGTTACTTGACTGCAGAAGTACCCAGAGGCCCTGATCGATACGATATAAAATATAATTGTTTTATTTTGGATTCTGCTACGACTCTCAGCTTCTGCAGCCATTACATTTTGGATAAACAAATGGGGTCTGAGCTGGTTTTCTGCTAGAACAAAAACCTAGGTCAACATATATTGAAAGAATTTGGAGGAACCCTCCCCAATATATCATCCATAAAATTGACCCCTCAGATTTTTGTATGTGAAGGCGTTTGTTTTGGACTGATTCTACCAACAGTATGTTAGTAATAAGTCGTGTCCGTGAGGGCTACCTTGCAGCCCCAAACCTGGATGCTTTTTTCCCCGAGAGCTGTGGTTATGGTGATGTAGCACTGACATTGGACTTGGTGATCTTTGGTCTTCTCACAGAATCACAGAGCTGTAGAGGTTGGAAGGGACCTCGAGAGACCATCGAGTCCAATCCCCCTGCCAAAGCAGGCTCCCTAGGACAGGTCACAGTGGATGTCATCTACCTCAACTTCAGCAAGGCTTTTGATACTGTCTCCCATGACATCCTGATAGAAAAGCTGAGAGAGCATGGGGTAGGTGAGTGGACAGTGAGGTGGGTCGAGAACTGGCTGTCAGATCAAGCTCAGAGTGTTGTGATCGGTGGAGCAGAATCTGAATGGAGGCCTGTGACTAACGGTGTTCCACAGGGCTCAGTGTGGGGTCCAGTCCTGTTTAATATCTTAATTGACGACCTTGATGAGGGAATAGCATCCACCCTCAGCAAGTACGCCGATGATACAAAGCTGGGAGGGGTGGCTGACACGCAGGACACTGCGCTGCCATCCAGCAAGACCTGGCCAGGCTGGAGAGCTGGGCAGGGAGAAAGCAGATGAGATTCAACAAAAGCAAGTGTAAAGTCTTGCACCTGGGGAGGAACAACCACATGTATCTGTACAGGCTGGGGGTGACCTGATGGAGAAGAGCTCTGAGGAGACGGACCTGAGGGTCCTGGTGGATGACAGGGTGGCCATGAGCCAGCAGTGTGCCCTGGGGGCTGAGAGAGACAATGGGATCCTGGGGGGCATCAGGCGGAGTGTGGCCAGCAGGTCACAGGAGGGGATCCTCCTCCTCTACTCTGCCCTGGTCAGGCCCCACCTGGAGTGTTGTGTCCAGTTCTGGGCTCCCTGGGATGAAAAAGACAGGGATCTCCTGGAGAGAGTCCAGAGAAGGGCTACAGAGATGATGAAGGGCCTGGAACATCTATCCTATGAGGAAAGGCTGAGAGAGCTGGGGCTGTTCAGCCTGGAGAAAAGAAGACTGAGGGGGGACCTAATCAATGTTTATAAATATCTTAAGTATGGGGTGCAGGGGGAATTGGCCAGCCCCTTTTCTGTGGTCAGTGGAGACAGGACAAGGGGCAATGGCTGCAAATTGGAGCACAGGAAGTTCCACACCAACATGGGGAGGAACTTTTCCCCAGTGAGGGTGAGGGAGCCCTGGGACAGGCTGCCCAGGGGGTGTGGAGTCTCCTTCTCTGGAGATATTCAAGACCCGTCTGAACGCCGATTTGTGCAGTATGAGCTGGGGAGCTGCTTTGGCAGGGGGGTTGGACCCCATGATCTCTCGAAGTCCCTTCCAACCCCTACAGCTCTGTGATTCTGTGATTCTGTGACTCAGAGAAGGATGCAGAGAGGTTAAGGATGCAGAGGTTAAGGATGCACCTTACCCCTCCGTGGAACCCGCGCCGAAGCGAAAGGCCATTTGCTAATCGGCAGCCGAGCTTCCCACAGGCGACCACGGGGGCTCTCCGGCCGCGGGTGCCGCGGGGTGCGCGGTCACGCGTGATCCCACCCCAGCGCAAGATCGACACGCTGCGAGCGGGGTTGGGGCGGGGACCGGACGGGACGGACCGCAGGACCCAGCGCCACGGCTGCGCGGAGGCCGCGCCCCTCGCCCCGCCCCTCCCTTCCCCCGCCCCGCCCCTCCCTTCCCCCGCCCCGCCGCTCCCATCCCGCCCCGCCCCTCCCTTCCCCCGCCCCGCCCCTGCCACCCCTCGCCCCGCCCCTCCCATCCCCGCCCCGCCCCTGCCACCCCTCGCCCCCCCCCTCCCATCCCCGCCCCGCCCCTCCCATCCCCCGGCCCGCCACGTCCCGCCGGGCGCCAGGTCCCGCCCCGGCGGCTAATCGCGGCGGCGGGGCCATGGCTTTCACGCTGTACTCGCTGCTGCAGGCCGCGCTTCTCGTCGTCAACGCCGTGGCCGTGCTGCATGAGGAGCGCTTCCTCCGGCACGGTGAGTCGCCAGAGGCCGACCGGCCGCGGGGAATGGGGAAACCCGGGCTGGGCCCGGCTGCGGGGAACGGGTCCTCCGCCCCGCGCCCCGGCGCGGCCTCGTAAAGGCAGGAACCGGCCGGAACCCGGCTGGCGGCATCCGGCCGCGGCTCTCGGCGAGACCGGGGGTGTTGGTAACGGGCTCCGCCGGCGCCGGAGGCCCCTCTGGACTACGTGGGAGCCGGTGCTGCGGCCTTCCCTCGCCTGCGCGGGGGATTGCGGGCGGGAGGCGTTTCCGTCTGGCGGGGTTTCCTGGCGCTGGGCTCTGCGTGCCTCCTGTCGCTGCTTTGTCTGTGGGGTCTTTTCCCTGTCGCGTTTTGGGGGTGTCCCGTCCCCCCCGCGCCGCGTTTCTGTTGCCTCTTCTGCGTGTGAGGTGGGTTCTTTGGCAGAATACACAGCATAAGGGGTTGGAAGGGACCCTGCAAGCTCATCTAGTCCAACCCCCCTGCCAGAGCGGGATCACCCAGACTAGATCACACAGGAACACATGCAGGCAGGGTTTGAATCTCTCCAGAGGAGACTCCACAGCCTCTCTGGGCAGCGTGTCCCAGTGCTACATCACCCTCACTGGGGAAAAGTTCCTCCTTACATTCCTCTGCTCCTGGTTGCACCCACTGCCCCTTGTCCTGTCGCTGGACATCACAGAGAAAATCCTGGCTCTGTCCTCCTGGCTCTTCATATTTATAGACATTAATAAGGTCACCGTCTTGTCCCACCTTCCTTAGGTGAATTGGCACATCCTCAGCCTTCACACGCTCCCTTTCATAATACCAAAGGAAGATCCCCACGGTTGGGTGCCCTTGGCCTTTAAAAGAAAACAGAACCCCACAAAGGACAGAAAAGCAGAAAGATCTGCAAAGCCCCAGAGGAAAGGTGCCTGTTACTCAAGCTTTCCCAGTTTTCTGATCTGGAGAATCCTGACTCCTCCTGAGTCAGGCTGAGCCAGGATTTTTTGCAGGAGTGCAGATGATTACCCCTTTCTCCTGCTCCCCTGTAGGACTCACCACAGGGAACCTGCGCAGTCTGGGTGTGGGGTTTTTTTTCTTTCATAGAATGGCATGGGTTGGAAGGGACCCCAAGGATCACAGAGCTCCAACCCCCCTGCCACAGGCAAGGACACCAACCTCAGGCCTGGATCTACACAAGGTTGCCCAGGGCCCAATCCAACCTGGCCCTGAACACTTCAGGGATGGGGCATCCTGATGGGTCAGGCCACTTGTTGGCTCCGAGTGACTCTGGAGGATGGGGAGTAACTCCAGGCTGATATGAGGTGAGGAAAAGGTAAAAAAAGTCACTTGGAAGTTGTCCCTGGAGAAAAGAAACTCGCAGGTTGCACAGTGCAGCTTCAGATACTGCCACTCCCTCTGCTGCTCATCCCCAAACAGATCAGGGCGGGGATGGGCAGGACTGTGTGAAGGACCAGGACTGCCAGGATCCCATAGCAGGAAGGGAAGGGCTTTATAAACCCTCAGCACTTTTGTTCCTCTCTGAAAAGTTCCGGAGTCCTTTTTTGGGGTTTTTTTGGGGGTGGGTTTTTCTTTGTTGCTCTATCAGTTACAAGGATCATCGTTCCGATCTGGAATTGGCGCTGACCGTTTCCTGCCACGCAGCTTGTTTTCAGTGCACAAGAGTCGCTCCATACCCAGCAGTTACTTTGCTGTTCCATCTTCTGGTAAAGCTCAGTGAACAGATCATAGTTTATTTGTTTGTATTTGGGTGGGTATATTTCTTTTGAAGCCCAAATAAGCTCTTGTTTCTCTGGTGTGCAGGGAAAGGCAATGTATCTTAACTTCTAGAGGCAAGGAAAGGTTGGTCTGTCGTTACTGTCACATCCATTAAAAGGCGTAGGTTGTCAGCATATTGTTTTAAAATCTGACCTTGAAAGAAAAGTGAATTGTCTCATAGTGTGTCCTTCCAATGCTGATGATAATCTTGCTGGTAACATGCTGCCTGGTTTTGGTTTTGTTGGGTTGTTTGGTTTTTTTTTCCCTAACACACCTGGCTGTTTTTCTGTGACACAGTTGGCTGGGGAAGCGATCAAGGGATTGGAGGATTTGGAGAGGAACCAGGAATTAAGGCACAGCTGACAAACCTTATTCGATCTGTACGAACCGTGATGAGAGGTAAGGTGACCATCATTTGCTTAAACATTGTTTGCAGAGTTTAGTTCTAATGCGTTAATGAAGTAACATTTATTTTCCCAAGCAGCTGTTACTTCTCCTTGTCATTTCCAACCTGTCCTTCCCTTGAGGGATGGGCTCTGTACAGGAGGGCGCAGGTCTCAGCACAAGCAGCTCGTGCCTTCAGTTCGATAACATGTAAAACATCCCCTGAGTCCATTCTGCAGTTCCACTGCTGCCTCTTGTCTTTCCTCGTAGTTTGGCAGCTGGGTGAGGGGGAAGCTCAGTGATAATCAGAGGGTGCAGTTGGCTTCACCTTGGCTAAATATCATTTTGTCTGAGGTGCCTGGAGAGGGAAATGTAATTCCTGCGACTCTGAAAGGTGAATCAGGCTTAGAGGCCTCAAAAGATAGGAAAGGAATAAAAACCAACCCAACAATCCCAGCCAGAAGAACTTTAATTTCTACGTTGCCTACAGCTTTTCACTGTAAAGCACAGCAGAAGTTCCTTTTATAGGTGATGATAAACAGGAATCTTACCTCTCTTGTTCACCACTGAGTAAAAACTAACACCTTTTTTTTAAATCACAGTAAAGCCAAGGGTAGAAGCTGACTTTGGGATGGCTTTAGTTTCATTTGAAGAAAGGTTGTTCATGTTAAAGACCTGATGGGGTTTAGGAAAATATTTATGTTGTTGCTTCCTCCTACTTTTTAGTATCATAGGCCTTGATCCTGGCTCCTTCTGCTGACTTGTGCATAGGAAAATTAAGTGCATTTTTAAAATTCTGATGGATTTTGCTCCTTGAAAGGTAACCTCCCAAGATAACGTGAAGTTCTGTCACTTTGTGATGTTGGGAAAGAAAATTTTCCACTGTTAACTCTTGTTCTTTCTCTGCAGTGCCATTAATAGCGGTGAACTCCATCACAATCGTTCTTCTCCTGTTGTTTGGTTGAAGATACCTGTTGTGAAATCTTTTGGACATCTGGAGAAGAAAGATTGCTTAACCATCTCTTCTGCTCTTGAGTTTTCTGGGATCCAGCACGGTTTAGCTGTCAATTTGACATTTGACTTAATAAAGACACTTATTTCTATTTATCCCATTTCCCAATGTCCACTTGCAGTTTAATTAAACAAGGTAGTGGGATCAGTGCTGCAAACAGATTGGACTCTGACAAGTTCTGTTGCTGCTTGTTGGTAGCATTGACTGTTAGACTGCGCGTCGTCACGTGCTGCAGCGATGTCGATAGGATGCAGTTTTTAAATGTCTTGTGCTCAGGGATTAATTTCCTTCAGTATCCTTCCTAGATCATTTTTAAATTGAGAAAAACAACAGTGTTTTGTTGTTTGGTTTTTTTTTTAAACAAATTCCAGTTAATACCACAGTACTATTTAAAAGAATACAAATTAGGCTCTACAAACCTGTTACAAATTACTGAAGTACAGTTGTGCTGTTGAGGGAGATGACGCTAGATGAGAATTCTCCTGGCTTGTTTGAGGGCAGGATTTTTGTCTCCGGGTGCTTGAAGTCGAGGATGTTTCATGCTGGTGGTGAAGTACATCAAAAATAGATGTAGCTGCTATGCAAAACTCTGAAAAAGCTGTATGTAAAGCTGGGCAACTTTGTTAATTTAGACTAGCAGGTGATATTAGTGATTAGCCTGTATTACTGTTCTGTCAAGGCCTCTTACACTTTTCTAAATGCGTGTTAAACTTCTGCGTGGTGCTTAGTGTGTTGCAAGTGGGGAACCATTCCTGCTGAGCTGTTTCCAAATGCGATTCTCCGTTAAAAAAGCAGCTGATTTGCAGCCTCTTCTATTTACCGATGCCTCTTCCCCACCCTCCATCGTCCTTTGTTAAATGAACAGCTTACTGAAACTGTGGGAATGATCTTGCAGCTCTGTTGCAAGCGCTGATGGCTTTGGTGCAGATCCTGTCTGAATTCAGAGGGCTGGGTTAGGTCTGATGTTACCTATCAGGTCTGAATAGAAGAATGCTGATTCTCATAGTCCAAATAGAATTCTTGCCTCTCCTGCTGCTGTGTTTCAGCTTATTTTGAAAGAGGGGGAGGCCAGAGGAAACCCGTGAGTTTCATTATTTTAGAGCAACTTAGTTTATTGTCTCTTCTTCTGAGGTCTTGATGACTGAAGCATACACTGTTGTATGCGAAGATAAACCTGTAAGATGTGTAAATGACCTTAATCATCTTCCATTGCGGTGTTCTGCATAGTAGAGTGTATCCAGGAGGGGGGTTTCTTGTTTTCCCTTTTAGCGAAAACTTGTAAATAAATTCTGAATTTCTAAGTTAACCGCTCTCTTTCATAACTCACTCTGTATCTGTGTTACAGTGGGAACGTCTCAAAACCCAGCTTCATCCTGCTCCAGGTACCACAGTTGCTGTTCTCAGATTAAATACTTTTTTTTTTCCTCATCCCTGTGGCAATGCTGCTTTGAAGCTGCGTTTTGGTTTATGTAGCAAACCTAATGAGCCGTGGTAACACTGCCCTGAGGCAGAATAGGATCGTGCTAGCCTTTAAATTATAAAGTAGGTAGATCTACTACAAACTGTTTCTTGATAATAATCTTTGTGTAATCCAGAGGTGATGAGGGCACAGTCTGCATCAGTTATTTTCAGGTATCTGTCTTCCATGGAAACCAGGCAGGATGTACGTGGAGCAGATAAAGCACTGAAGGAATGGGGTTTTTTTTTTTGTGGCTTTGTAACATTTTTGTAAACAAGAGGGTGGTAGGTGTTTCTGTTGCTGTTGAAGCAGATAGATCATCTGTTGCTGGTGTGTTGGAGTACTGAATGATTTGAAGCACTTTTTGTGTATATTGACTATTAAAACACAAATTCTTTAAAGCAGAAGCCAGAACTAAAGATTTATGCAAGCAACAGCTTTAAAAATAGGTGAGAAGAGATTTTTCATCCACCTTCCCACCCTTTCACATAGGCTGAAGTTTCAGTGCATGGCTTAGGTGCATTCAATAAATAAGAGCAGTGGATCTGTGCAGCAGGAATCCTGGATTTGAGGCAAAAACAGCACCCATTTTACCTGGCAGATGCGAAGTGATTCAAAGTGGGGCAGCAGCTGCAAATGAGGCCTCCTGGGTAATGAGTAGGGAAGAGAGCACAAGGGCAGCCAGCAAACTGAACAAGGTGAAACACCTCAAAACATGGAAGGGGCTCTGGTTCTTCAGGTAAAAGGGAACGTGCAGAAAAAGTTTCCCTCGGGCAAAGAGCTCTGCCTGCAAAGTAGCACCTCAAACCATGACAAAGCGGCATCATGCCTGGCCCAGAAATGACAACAGGGACGTCTTTATGGACGCCACAGAACTGTAGGTGTTGGAAGGGAACTCTGGAGACGATCGAGTCCAACCCCCCTGCCAAAGCAGGGTCCCTAGATCATACAATACATATTGGTTGGCATCCAGATGGGGCTTGAATATCTCCAGAGAAGGAGACTCCACACTCCCTTGGACAGCCGGTTCCAGGGCTCCCTCACCCTCACTGGGAAGTAGTTCTGCATATTGGTGTGGAACTCCCTGTGCTTCAACTTGAGGCCATTGCCCCTTGTGCTGTCCCCACAGACACTGAGAAGAGGCTGGCCCCTGTGTTGCACACTTCAGATATTGTTAAACATTGATCAGATCTCCTCTCAGGCTTCTCTCCAGGCTGAACAGCCCCAGCTCTCTCAGCCTTTCCTCATAGGATAGATGCTCCAGACCCCTAATCATCTCCATAGCCCTTCTCTGGACTCTCTCCAGGAGATCCCTGTCCTTTTTATACCAGGGAGCCCAGAACTGGACAACACTCCAGGTGGGGCCTGACCAGGGCAGAGCAAAGGGTGAGGATCACCCCCTTTGACCTGCTGGCCCACGCTCCTTTTACTGCCCCCCATGATCCCAGTGGCCTTCTTGCCCCCTGGGCACACTGCTGGCTCATGGATGAGGACTGGAGACTTCCCGCGGCCGCCTGAGGCGAGGCGCAGCCTGAGGCGGGGCGCAGCCTATCCTCTCTGTCCTGAGCCCAACGCGGGAGGGAGCTGCGGGGAAGCTCATCCTCAAAACAACCACGAACGCGGCTCCAGCCGGGGCCGTACCCCACAGGACGAGCCCCACCGGGGCACGGGGCTGCCGCGGAACCGACCGACCGGCCGCCACCTCAGCGTAACGCGCCGCTTCCCGCGGTCCTCGCTGAGGCGCCGAGCGCCCTTCGGCCGTTAGAGCGCGGCCTCGGGCTGCCCACTGCGCTGCCTGTCGGCGAATTCCGGAGTCCGGCCAGGGACACCGGCCCTCAAGGGCTGCGCTCTGCCGCTGTTCCGCGACTGGCCGCCGCTGTCGCTGCTGTACCGGCGGCGTCAGGGCACCGGCGTCCGGCCGGGCAGCCCCGGCTGCGCAAGGGCCCCGTGGGGGGCGGTGCGGCTCGGCAGCGAGCAGTCCGTGGGGGCGGCGGCAGGGAGGCCGGAGGCAGGTTAGCGCGGCGGGCAGGGCGCAGCCGCCAAGCTGCTCTCCCCACCCGTGTGAGTGGGCCTGTCCGCCTTCGGCGGGTGCGAATGGGCGGGCAGAGCCACCGGCGTGGCTGGAAAGGGGAGCGCACCGCGTTCGGAGTGTCCCCCTCCGGAGAATGGACCGGCCCGCCTGCCCATTCTAAACGGGCGGAAAGAGGCGGTACCATCTCCCTGGCCGGGGGGGGGGAAGGTACTTGCGTCCGCATCGCCTTTCCAGTGTGGCTGGGGAAGGGGAGCGCACCCGTCCTTGAAGGCGGTGTGTGGGGTAGCGGGCTGGCCCGGGGCTCCGCAGCGAGACGTTCCTCGGGGGCGATGGCAGGCCCGCGGGGAGGGACGCTATGTGGGCTCTCTGCGCGGTTTGGGCGGCTGCCCGGCTCTGGAGCCCCCGCTCTCCTCAGCGCGGCCTGGCCGGGGCCTTGGCCGCTCTGCTGCCTTGTCCTGGGGCTCGCCGGGAGCTCCCGGCCTGGCTTGTGCCGTCGTTCGGGGGAAGGGCCTGAGCTTCGCCGGCGGCGGTGCGCGGGCCTTGCCGGGCGGCCCCGTGGTGGGGCCCCGTGGCCGGCTCTGTGCAGGCAGTGAGGGGGGCACCTGAGGCCTGGAGAGCGTCCCTGACACACCTGTGCCATTGCAGCCCCCCCCCCCAGAAGGGAAGAGACCCTTTCCCCGCAGACTGCGAGGATCTAGTGGCGTCTCAGTGCGGCGTGTAGGCCTCGCTGACCGCCAGAGAACCGGGGCGGGGGGGGGCAGGGAGGGGGGGATGTTGAACCGGGTGGTCCCGGCGTTCTGACCAGCCTGGATTATTCCGTGGCTTCGTCCCGTTGCTGTAGGGGTAAATGCCAGCACAGAAGTGAGGTTGCCCTGGCGTGTCGGGGTGCGAGTATGAAAACCGAGGTGCTGAAGTTTTTTAGGGCTTTCTTGCTAGGTTATGTGTTTTGTACTTAAAGTCAGGCTGTGGTGAAAACTGGCTCTGTGAATAGCTTTGGTATGCCCTCAATAAATGCTGAGTGAATAGGAGAACTAATGGATATCTAGGGTAAAAGAGAAATAAATGAACAAATCCTATTTGTTTAACTAGGGTATTTGCTGAACTAGGATATTCTGTCCCTGGCTGTCGCTGTGCTGTCCATGCAGGCAGTCACTCTCCAGTCACTGTGTCTTTGGGTAGAGAATTTAATAGCAATTTACTCAGTCCTCTTTTTAATTCTTCTCAGCACTCGTGCCAGAGTCGAGGTGCCTGAGGGAAGAGAAGGTATTCTTTTTGTCCTGGAGATAGGTCGTGTTCAGCACTTAGCAGGCTGAGAAGACGATGTCTTTAGAAACCTGGTGCCCTTTCTCCCCGTGCAGTTGATTTAAGTTCCCTTAGGAGTTCTGTTACCAGCTTTATAACATAAGACGTTTAACCTTGGCCTGTGTATATCAACAGGCATGTCATTAAGTATTACTGTTTTTCTTACTGCAGGGAACCAGCAGGTATAGTAAAAGTGGCACTTGAGAATTTTCTGTGTTTTGGACCTCAGACATCAAGCTCACATTATCTTGATCATTGATAAAATGTCCTGATAGGAAATAAAATTTGTTAAGGCAAGTTTTAATCACGGTGTTGACTCCTCTGTGTGTTTTTTAAAAGTACATACATGTTACATGTTCTGATTGTAACCAGAGGAGCTCAACATAGGGTAGTAATGACAGGTCAGATTGTCCTTATTGCCTAACAAACAGCAGAAAAGCTTTGTTATGGCACATTTGCTAAGAAATAGTTCAGGGAACTGGCTGGTGGAGGAAAATGCAGCGCTTGCAACACACATAAGGAGAAGTCCTAATTTCTGAAAACAGCTTTTTTAGCCAGATGACTTGCACATGACCTCTCTGATTCCTTTCCCAGTTCCTTTACCCTCTGCTGACTTTTGGCCCGAGTCTTTTGTAGCTGTTGTCGTGACACGGAACTTTTGCTGCAGAGAAACTGCTTGACTGTCCCCTTTGTGGGCTGGATCTTCGTAGATCTCGCTTACAAAAATAAAACCACCAGTATCCACGTTTTGCAGAACATTTCAAGCCTTATAGTCAGAGCACTGTGTCACTGCTTAGTAGCAGTGGTTTTATTTTTACTTCAGCAGTGCCTTTGGTGTCGATGGGACTTGTGGAAATGCACTTGCTGAGGTCTTGAACCATCAGTACCAGACCTAACGATCCTCTTCCCAAGAGCCTGACGTGCACAAATAAAGGCACTTTAAAAACAAATAGCACCTGATTTCCATATATAGAGTCTTGGGGAAAATACCACCCCATCAATTACGTATTTTTTTTTTAACACTGCCTTTTATATCTCTGTCTAAAGGGGCCTATTTAATACTACGAGTAATGTTCTGAGTAATACTGGGCTTGGCACAAATGAGGCGCTTAACTGAGTTCCTTATTTTATTATCCATTGTCTGCTAACCAGTTTTTTTGTTGTTCCATTTATTTGCTGTTTCCCTGGGGAAGGAAGGATGGCAGCTCGGCGTGCGCTGAAAGCCGTCTTGGTGGATCTCAGCGGCACACTTCACGTTGAAGACTCAGCTGTGCCAGGCGCTCAGGAAGCTCTTAAAAGGCAAGATACCTTTCTCTATTTCCTCTAGTAGGTTATGTCAGCACTGTTTGCACCCAGGCACTTCTTTTTGTGAAAGGGCCTGAAGCTTCTGGCTTTTTTACACTATTGATAAGCAAATACGCAGCCAGGTTTTTTTTTTTTATTTACAGCTGTATTAATACCAAGAGAAATCAGCAAAGAGTCTCGATATTGAAAAGTTGGTTGCCTTGCAGCTGTCCTGAGTCTCTCTCCAGGTCTTATCTAAGTGTTATATAGATGAAAGAAGACTTAATATTCAGATTGTTTCAGGTAATTCAGGTGGGAACGCAGCTTTAAGCAGACTAGTTCAGTTAACCTGTATTAGCCTGTGAACACCATAGTCACTTCAGCTGAGCTGAGCTGTTCTGTGATGCTTTCACTACTGGAATCTGACTGAGCCCTTAGGTCTGCAGTGAGCTAAAGCGGAGTAACAGAGGGAATAACCTGACCTCCTGAGCCAGGTGTTCTTTGCAGAGCTCTCATTTCATCTAGTCTTTCAGCCAAGGCTTTTCTTTGTAATTTTAAAATTTCTTTCTGCTAGGTAAATGACCTCAGTCATTTGTTGACTTTTTTTTTTTGAGTTTTGAGAAACATTTGATAATACAGCCCATGTTATGTAGGAATTTTAACATATTATTAAATATGCTAGCTAAGTACCTCTCTTTTTTCTGATGAAGGATGCTTAAAGAAACTGAGGCATAGCGAAATGACTTAATCTGGCTGGGTCAGTGGTAAAACAGGTGGGAAAACAGTGGCAAAAAACCCCCAAACACTCAGGGTTTTTTATACTGCGATATGACACTGTTTTCCTGAAGGAGACACCTTGCAGTGGATGAAGAGCAATGCAAAGTGATACATCCTATCATGATGAGGGAGGGAGGGCACCTGAAGATGCTGGGACAGTAAGAATTACCTGGGGAGAGGAATAGGTTTGAACTAAGGACAAGGTGTTTTTACTGGGGTTGTGTGGCTGCTCAGGTTTTTATAAAGCTGGACTGTTTTTCAGAGGAAAAGCTCACAGAGGGATTAGGAAACTCTCTGTTTCTTCTCACAAAAAAAAAATAATCTGTGGAAATAATTAATCTACTCAAGAAGGAAAAGCATTGGGTACTTAATCATTACCATTTCATTCACTGGGCCTTGTCTGCTTGGTATTTTGTGCTGCAGAGGGAACTTCTGCCAGATTCTCTGTTGTCTTCAGCTTGATCCCTGCTGAGCCGTACTCATGTAGGCCCTGTACCAGCTTAGGCAAGAGAGGGGTTTGGAGAAGAAATGAGGAGCAGAGAGAATCTGGTGCTGTTTATCAGCTTCAACCTAGAATTAGAGCCCAGGTGTAATTTCACTGCCAAGAACAGCCAGATCCTTTTGCTTAGAGGTTTGAAAAAGAAATTAGTATTTTCTCCTGTTCTTTTCTGATCTATATCATTGTCCTTCCTAAAGAGAAGCTGTAATGGTTGGTATGCAGCTTGCTTGGGGAACAAGTGAATAGATTCAGTTTTTAGTGTAACTTGTCTGTAGTGGGTTCCATAGGAACAAGAAAAAGTTAAATGATTAGCATTCAGGGGGCTTGTTTAGCAGTTCATACTTAGGAAGGGTTAGTGTACCTGAAAAAGAAGAGAAGAAAGTGGCAGGTGCAAGCAAGTCTGCAGCGTTGACCAACTTTATTCTGATGTTCTCTGTGCAGTCATGATGCCAGTGTTTGTTTCTATAGCAACAGAGATAGTGATGGTGGGGGAATAATTAAAGGGAGTGCTGTTGAAATTGTCACTTAAAATTATTTGATTGTTTGGTAGCGTGCACTGTCGGTGTAGGGCAATAATATGGTGCTGTGTGGTACCAGTGCTCCTCAGTAAAGGGAGGAGTGGCTGCAAAAGCTGATGCAGAATTGCTGTACAGGTAACAGAAGCTCCCAGGGCATCCTGCATCGCTGAGTGACCCACCGCTGCTCTCAGATTCACCTGCCATGTGGAGTTCGATGCAGCAATTTAGCAACCAGGTTGTTTTGTTTATTTGTTTTGGTTGAGGGTGCTGTTGGTCCAGAATATGGGGCTGGTTTGTTTAGCATCTAGTTAGAACTGAAGGGCTTTTCAAACTCATTCCTGTTGATGGTAGATGTGTTTGTTACTGTTATGGGGGTGGGGTTTGGAATCGCAGCTTTCCTCCAGACTTTGAGGTAGAGGTAGAATCAAGGAAGACTTGACCTTGTTCTGGCAGCTGTGATTCTTGCCACCTTGCCTTGCTCTTCAAAGCACAGAAGTACTCTGGAAGGTAGATGGTCTTTCCATCTGCAGCCTTTAGACAAACAGTCCATTTTCAGCCCCCCAAAAGACATGTAGGAGTGTAAATAAAAGGATGCTGCAGCCAATTTGCCTTTGCTTTTCACCCCTCAGGCTGCGCAGCGCGCCGGTCACCATTCGGTTTGTGACCAACACAACCAAGGAGTGCAAGAGGGACCTGCTGGAGAGGCTGACAAAACTGGGGTTTGACATTGCAGAAAATGAGATCTTCACCTCTCTGACAGCAGCCAGAAACCTTCTGGAGCAGCAGCAGGTGCGGCCTCTGCTCTTGGTGGACAATAAGGCCCTGCCTGATTTCACAGGTGAGGTGGTGATGGGGAAAGTTACTGAGCAGCTGAGAAAATGTAGTGCTCTTCATTAGTCATTCTACAAAATTTATTCACCAGTAGCCAGGATAAAGCCTGAAATGTGAAATCCTCCAGAATCATAGAAGTCCTGTCCTCATGAAGCAGTCTGAAGTCATAGTTTCATGAGCAGTAGTGGAAATAGCCACCAGAAAACCTTCAAATAGTCAGAAATTCAGGTGAAACTCAATACTTTTTATTAATTTCCAGTGGGGAAAAAAGTAATAGTTATTACTAGGTCATTGGAAATTTATTACACCTACCAGTGCTAATTTGTTTCCTAGCAAGGATGTGTGAAATTGGTGGAAATCAGGTTTCCCTCAGATGCTCTACAGAGATCTTGCTCACAAAGAGCTGAAAAGCCAGTCTGTAGTCACATGCAAGAGGCAATTTCTCTTGTAATTATTATTAAATGTAGAATCTCCAGGTAGTTAATGTTACTTAGCTTGTATTGAACATCTAGGTATTGCTCTGTGGGCTTTAATTGATGACAGAAGGTTCATCACCCTGCCTTCTCTAGATTGTGGCCTCTAAAAACCTGCCTAGAACTTGCTTTGCTTTCACATGTTCCCATTTTCCTCCCACAACATGATGGGGAGTAGAAGATGATATGATTCCAGCTGGGACATGTCTGGCAGGTGCCTGAAGCTAGGACCGTTAGTCCTTGACTTAACCATATTCTTGTTTTAAGAGAAGTGGACACACCCACATTTTTAATGTGCTCAAAAGGCTGTATTGTATAGTCAGTCTTTCATTTAAAGTCAAGGCAGGAAAATGTGGGTGGCTTTCCACTGCTCCCTGCCCCTTGCCTTACAGACAGACGTCCTTACAGCTGTGTAATTGAAGCAGGTTCTAATCTTGCTTGAAGCTAGACTTTTCCTGTTAAATTCTAGTGCTGTAGTCTAGTCAGTTAACTTCTGAAGGGTAAGTGTTGAGGAGAAGAGCCTCTGTGGGCTCTGAGAGCAGTGAAAGCTGGCAATCTGCTACACCTCATTTCTCATCCAGAGAAATAAGACCCCAGCAATGCTCCGAATTTGTGTTCTCAGGAAGGCTTTCTTGGGTCAGAAACAGCAGAGAGAGCAGCTGTTTCACTCAAGGTGGCTCCATGAGTTTAATCTCCATGTATTTGGGATCTTTTCATCAGTTTTACAGTAGCTGATACTAATTTTTGTAAAAGATGGTAGAGATAGAGGTGTCAGCAGGAGTCCATGGGTGGCATTTTCCATGTTGCTTGGATCTGGCGTGGATTGTTTTGTTTCTTTTTGCTGCCAGCAGTTTGGCTCACAGTCCCAAAGTGCCGCTCTTGAAACATTTAAGTACAACAGAGAATGCTTTAAATTCATGTTAACTGCTGCTGTTGTGCTGTTCTTGGCTAATCTCTCTATAAAGTTGGCCACAGATGGAGGAATGCAATCCATTTGTGGTTAAAGGACCCAGATGCTTTTTGGATGGTGTCACAAATCCACATGGCATCTCTGAATGTACGTTTTGCTGTCTGAGCTAACTGCAGGCTGTGCAGCAGGAGGCATCAGCTAGCAGGTTGTGATGACACTCTCTGGAGACCCAGGAGCTCTGGCTGTCCCACTAAAGGTGTAGAGGGTAGGCTTTGTGCAGGCAGAACAAAAAACCCAGCAGGTCGAGGATGCAGCTGACAACAACCTGCTGTAAATAAGACTCTGTAGCATCCATCGTTGGTTCCACTCAGAGGTGGTGTTGCCATGTAAAAAGAAATGCTCTTAAAACAAACAAACAAATAAAAAAAAAACCCCTTCCAGGAGAGCCATGTTAATTGAGTGTAACAATTTCTGGGTCATGTTGCAATACCGTTTTGCCATCATAACCAGACTGTTACGTAGAACACCAGCCAGGCTCTTTACCCTAAATGGAGTTTTCTGTGTCTAGAGGGAATAGAAAAACCTGATAAAATCCACTATTCTTCCTGCTTTACAGCCTCATAAAGCAGATTATAGAACCAGAGGATTGTTTTGGTTGGAAAAGACCTTTTAAGTTCACTGAGTCATTGCCTTTAACCCAGCATGGCCAAGGCCACCACTAAACTATTCCCTCAGCACCACATCTACGTGTCTTTTAGATCCCCCCAGGGATGGTGACCCCACCACTTTCCTGGGCTGCCTGTTGCAGTGACTGGCAACCCTCTGAGTGAAGACAGTTTTCCTCATCTCCAGTCTAACTAAACCTCCCCTGGCATAACTTGAGGTTGTTTCCTCTTGTCCTATCACTTGGTACTTGGGGGCAGAGACCAACCCCCACCTCATTACACCTCCTCAACCTTGTCTAGGCTGTTCCCTCAGCTGTCCCTCACAGGAATTGTGCTCCAGAACCTTCTCCAGCTTCCTTGCTGTTCTTTGGGTGGCTCCAAAGATGAATTGATGTAGGAAGAGCTTCTCAGATAACACAAAGTCATTCAGTTATAAACAAGTCATTTGGGCCATCTGCTGCATTCCCTTGGAGGCAGTGAGAGAATCACTGTTCCACTGGCACTGTTAAGGCTTTCTAACCACAGAGTTGTGTTCACTGTAAAGGGTAGCAGTCTGGATAGATCATCACCTTTCCCAAAGGTGCTGTTTTAATTTCTAAAAGCCAAAAAACCAGCCTGTGTGATGTGTCTGTGTCAGAAAATCCTCCTTTTTTTTTTTTTCCACTGAAAAAGTGATTAATTGCACTTACTGACCCTGTACTCCTAAGTAAGAATAAAATGCTGTTTGCTCAGAGCCACGTTTTGATTTTCCAGGGATAGCCACTGATGACCCCAACGCAGTGGTGGTAGGACTGGCGCCCGAGCACTTCCACTATGAGATGATGAACAGAGCGTTCCGGTGAGTCAGACCCTCCTCGTGGCTTTTTGAGTGGTGGCTGTCTTGTGTTGAGCTCTGAACCTCCACAGTCAGGGAAATCCTTGTATGGAAAGAAGGTGGTAGCAGTATCGTTAATTAGTGGGATTATGGTGCCTTCCTCTGTGTCTGAGAGGGACACCAACCTTGGTGAATTCGGGGTCTTAACTGTGAGCTTCAGGCAGTCCAGCTGTGGGTTTCATCAATCACATCCCTGTCTGCTCTGCCCTCCTGAGGCCCCAGATGGAGTACTGTGTCCAGAGCTGGGGCCCCAACACAAGAAAGATGTGGAACTATTGGAAAGGGTTCAGAGGAGCCATGAAGATGCTCAGAGGGCTGGAGCACCTGCCCTACAAAGAGAGGCTGAGGGAGCTGGGCTGGTTCAGCCTGGAGAAGAGAAGGCTGCAGGGGGACCTCATTGCAGCCTGCCAGTACCTGAAGGGAGCAGAGAAACAGGAGGGGAATCAGCTTGTTCAAAGGGCAGAGACTGGCAGCTCAAGGGGGATGGAGTGAAGCTGAAGGAGGGAAGGGTTAGATGAGATATTAGGGAGGAGTTCTTTCCAGAGAGAGTGGTGAGGGGCTGGAACAGGCTGCCCAGAGAGGGGGTGGATGCCCCATTCCTGGAAATGTTCAAGGCCAGGTTGGATTGGGCCCTGGGCAACCTTGTGTGGATCCAGACCTCGAGGTTGGTGGTCCTGCTGGTGGCAGGGGTTTGTACCTCTGTGATCCTTGGGGTCCCTTCCAACCCAGACCAGTCTGTGATTCTGTGGTTCATCGCTGTCAGGCTGTAAATAAACAATGGAAGTATGGTCACTGTCATCACTGAGATGAGAAAGTTAGCAGTGCTTCAAGAAGAAATACAGAACAACAAGGATACATATTTTGGGAGACAACTCCTGTGTTCAAACTTCAGCCTTCACAGGTCAGGTAGTACAGGGAAGGAAATCCAGTATTTAGGGCAGATTATTCCTTATCTACCTTGTGCAGGATTTCTAGCAATTTCTTCTGAAGCATCTTGTGTTCAGAGGTGGCCAGCACAGTGCGCTGCACTAGATGAACTACGGATCTGATCCAGGCTGTCTTAGCTCTAAAGCTTTTTGCTTTATCTGTGGATGAAAGGTTAAATGAGATAAAATTTGTGACTGTCCAGGAGCCAAGATGCTGTAATGTGCGCAGAGGTGCGTAGCCATATGTCTCTCTCTCTAGTACTAGTTCAGAACAGCACTCTTTTATTTTAAATTGAAAGAAACATCAAAAATTTAGTTTGAAGAGGCTTGAATGTGAGCCTGTTGTGGCTCCTGGCCCTGGTGTTGTGCCTTTTCTCTGTTGTGACATTCACGGAGAAGGGTGGTGTGAGCTTGTCCCTTACCCTGAGCCCCATCAGAGCCTGCTGGGCCTCAGTTTCTTTTCACTGGGAGCTCTCTGTGATCATCATGTCCGTGTAACAGAGGAGGAGGACCTGCCTGCACAGCCCATCCCAGCTGCAGTGGCACTGACCCCTGCCAGCAGCGGGTCACCAGCTTTTGCTGCTGTTTCAAAGCTCAAGGGGACACCTGGTAACACTGTTTAACTCCCTGCTGTGCTGTGATGCATCTGGCGAGTCCTTTTCACTCTTTGCTCACTGGATGGTGGCTACCACACAATTTTTCACATTGGAATTTGAAAAAAAAGTTATCTTAAACATCTTAATCTGGTTTTGTAACTGCTAAATCTGAGTTACTGCCCACCAGTATCTTACAGAGGTTCTGTGCAGTAAGAAGCCAATGCTGCCCTTACCCACATGCCAGTTCTGTGTCATAAGAGCGTGTATTGACCCCAAGGGATTTTTTGGTAGCCTCACTGGTACGTGTTGCCTGTGCCATTGATTTTAGAGTTCTGTGGTGCACTCATCAGTGGACTCTGATTTCATAATTGCATGAACTTAACCCATTGTGTATTCCAGTGCTGGAAAGGCAGCACAGGCAGGCACATACGGCCCAGGAGGTTCCTGCAGAGCATCAATGAAAACCTGGTGACCCAGGAGGTGGTGGAAGAGCCTGTGAGGAGAAGGGTGCTGCTGTACCTCCTGCTGACAAAGGAAGAAGGGTTGATTGGGGATGTGAAGGTTGGGGGCAGCTTTGGCTGCAGCGACCATGGTGGAGTTCAGGATCCTGTGTGGAAGGGGCAGGGAAGTAAGTAGGATCACAACCCTGGCCTTGAGGAGAGCCAACTGTGGCCTCTTCAAAGGCTTGATTGGGAGAATCCCATTTAGGGCCCTGGAAGGGAAGGGGGCCCAAGAGAGCTGGTCAGTACTCAGGCACTGCTTCCTCCTAGCTCAGGGTTGGTGTGTTCTGGAGAACAGGAAACTGAGCAAAGGAGGATGGAGACCTGCATGGATGAGCAGGGAGCTCCTGGAAAATCTCAGAGGGAAGAAGGAAGTTTCCTGGATGTGCAGAAGGGACTGGCCACTTCTGAGGAATATAGGGGTGTAGTCAGAGTCTGAGGGAATGTGACAAGGAAGGCAAAGGCCCATCTGGAATTAAATCTGGCAGGGCATGTTAAGGACAGCAAGAAAGGCTCCTTCAGGTGTGTCAGCAGCAAAAGGAAGACTGGGGAAAGCGTGGGCCCACTGCTGAATGAGGTGGGTGCCCCAGGGATGGAGGGTGCAGAGGCTGCAGAGTTACTGTGTGCCACTTGTGCTTCAGTCTGTACTGCTAGGGCCAGCCCTCAGGAAGCACAGAGCCTGGAGGCAGGAGAGGAAGTCTTGTGAAAGGAAAACCTTCCCTTGGTCGAGGAGGATCAGGCTACAGAACATCCACACAAACTTTACACCCACAGGTCCACAGGCTCTGATGGGATGCACCCACATGTGCTCAGGGAGCTGGCAGATGTTACTGCAGGGCTGCTCCCAATCTTCTTTGAAAGGTCATAGAGAACAGGAGAGGTGCCTGAGGGCTGGAGGAAAGCCATTATCACCCTGGTCTTCAAAAAGGGCAAGAGGGAGGAAAGCTACAGGCCAGCCAGCCATGTCTCCATCCCTGGGAAGGTGATGGAACAGCTCATTCTGGGCATCATCAATAAGCATGTTCCCTGTGCCCAAGAAAGCCAGTGGTGTCCTGGGGTGCATTAAAAAGAGTGTGGCCAGCAGGCAGAGGGAGGTTCTCCTCCCTCCAGTACTCTGCCCTGGTGAGGCCACACCTGGAGTGCTGTGTCCAGTTCTGGGCTCCTTAGGCCAGGCAAGATAGGGAGCTACTGGACAGAGTCCATTGGAGGGCTATGAGCATGGTGAGGGGACTGCAGCATGTCTCATATGAGGAAAGAATGAGAGAGCTGGGGCTCTTCAGCCTGGAGAAGACTGAGAAGGGATCTCCTCAGCGCTTATAAATAAGGATGGATTGTTTAGAGGAAGGGGCCAGACTCTTCACTGGTGCCCAGTGACAGGACAAGGGACAGCATGCACAAAGTGGAACACAGGAAGGTCCATCTGTCACTCTCAGGGTGACAGAGCACTGGGAGAGGCTGTCCAGAGACGTTGTGGAGTCTTCCTTCTCTGGGGAGATTCAAAACCTGCCTGGATGTGATTCTGGGCAGCCTGCTGTAGAGGGGGGTTGGATGAGATGCTCTCCAGAGGTCCCTCCCAGCCCCTGCCATTCTGTGACCCTGCAGGCGCAGGGGTGTAGCATGGAGCCCGTGCTCCCCGAGCATCCTGTAGCCAGTCCTGTCTGGGTGGTGGGGCTGAGTGTTGAGCAAGCCTGAGTCCTTCAGCTCACCTTGTCCTTCCCAACCGCTCAGCTGGCTTGTCTGTCACCCTCTGAGAAGCTGTCCTAGATTTGCCTGGTGTTTTCTGGTCCCATGTTCAGGTTGAGCAGAGGCCCTGAGATGGGCTGCGTCTGATCCGTAACGTCTCGCTGACTCTTCTGGCTTGTTCCCCTGGTCCTCTGTTTGAGTGCAAACTGTTCTGCTGGTCTCAGTTGTATTTTGGTCTAGTGGAAACGCTACCAATTTGGCCACGCTCTCTTCTTCTCAAGCCTCACGTCTGTATTCCTTGTCTTTCACTGCTCAGATAATTCAGTCACTTGGGTTTTGCATTGCTCAAAGCAAAACTTTAAGGTTAATCTAATGGAATGCAGATATCTACAGTGCTGGTGCCTGTATCTGAGCTGGTGGCCGGGGCTCCTGGGGGAGAGAGGAGGCGCTTGTATGGCATCATTCATTTTTCCCCTAGTAGTGCTTAAAATAGGACAGTTGAACTGTGCCCTAGAAGCGCTTTTTCCTCTGACTGTGAAGAGCCCAGGCTGACTAATTACCTGGTAGGCAACTGCTCAGTTGATATCCAACATTAGGTTAGGTAAATCTAACCCAGCGCGAGTGCCGAAACAAGACAGAGAGTCAGGCCATTCTCTAGGCACCATTTGAAGTGGCTGGGACTAAATTTCTCTTTCTGTGTGAGGGGGATTTTGATGCCACGTTTAGAAGGATTCTCTCAGATGAGATCCTGCCGAATGTAAGTGCTTGTGCTGCTGCTGCTGTCAAATTAAATTCTTCTGTGTCCTGGAGGCATCCTCCCATCGTGAGCATCTCTGGCTGCTCACAGGCACACATGCCAGCTCTCTTCGTGTTGAGCGGCCTTTGGAATGCATTGATTCGATAGAATGGCTTTGTGATAGTTAAGTGAGATGAAATATTACTGGTTATGAGTTGCTTGGAATACCCAGGCTTCTCTGCGAGCATGTGGAAAGCAGACATCCTCCAAGGAGCATACAGCTCACCTAGGGCAGCCTCTTGGAGCAGAGTTGCAGCAGAAAGGTAGTGGGGAAGTGAGATTTTTTTGTTTCTTTGTTTTATTAAAGGCTTTTATTTTAAACCAGGCAGGGTTCAGAGGAAAATAAATCCTTTCTGCCCTAAAGACAACATGCTTCCCTTCTGTCCCCTAGTTACATTCCTACCTGTTGTGATAAAGACTGGAGTTGCTCACAGTGCCTGAAGAAGGTTCTGTAAAACTGAGCAGGAAGTGTTTGGCAGACGTTACCTGGAGTTTATAGGCGCTGTCTGGAGGGCTTTTGTTGCACCAAAACAGGCTGGGGAGGGAGAAGGCTGCCACAATGCTGCTGTGCTCAGTAGTACCCAGAGGATTCCTCTAACACAGGAGCTTCTGCAGGACAGGTACCCACTGTGTCTGCTGCAGGGAACAGCTACAGGCAGGTAGTGGAAGAATCCAAGTCCAGGTTCTGTGAAAGCCAGCCCTGGCCAGCTCCTCTTCACTTACTGCTTTGCTGTCAGGGCCCGCTGTTCAGGCACTGGGTGTGCTAATGAGACATACTCCCTGCCAGGAGGGTTTTACAAGGTGAGTGCTAGAGGGGAGCCCTCAAGTAGACATGAAGCCAGTCACCCTGGCTGGGGTGACAGGGTTGTGAGGTTAAGGAGACACCGACTGAGACTGCTGCAGCAACAGCAGTGTTTTAATTGCTTGTTCCCATACATTTTTCCACCTGCTCCAGACAATCCCGTGTTCTGTGCCGGTTTTTAACAGGTGGGTCAGCTGGCAGGCAGCAATGGTGTGTGTGGTACCCTGAGGAGGCTGTGCACTGCTGTGTCAGGGCAGAAATGGGACTGTGGAAGGGGCAGGGAGCTCAGCTTTGGGCAGGGAGCAGTTCTTAGTCTCCAGCCACTGCTGCACTCGCTTCCTGAGGCTCTTGAGTGCTGTGCCCTCCTGCAGCACTGCCATACCTGTGCATTGTGTCCCTTACTCTGTGACCCTCCTGCTGTACTCACAAGTACTGTGAATCTGCACTTGCTGCTTGAACTGTCCCCTGCGTGAAGTGTTTGGTTCCCAGTCCCAAACCCAACTTCTCTTTCCAAAGGGTGCTTATAATGACAGGGCTGTCACCTGAGGAATCCAGTGGGACATGAATGTTCCTGACATCTTTGTGCCTTTTTGTGGCATGTTATTGTAATTCCTCCACGGTTAAAATACAAAGTTAAGGTTAAATGATATGCCTTCCACCCAGGATTCCCCTGAACACCCATCTCTGAAGGATACACACAGCTGGATGCATGTTTGGCTGTTAGAGGTGATACCAGCAGCTCCAAAATCTGCTGGGCTGCAGATGCATCAGCCTGAAAGGATGACTGTCTCCTCAGAGATTAAGGAGATCAAGTCTGTGGCCATCAAAATGCTACCTGCAGCCACCACTTGTGGTCACATTTGCCTGGGGAGGTCAGATGGGTCTGATGCCAGGATGTTTGCTGTAATGAAACGTGAGGTTGCTTTGAGTAGTGGACCTGATTGCTTTAGAGATACAGGCAGGATTTAAAAATAGTTATCTGTTAAAATTCTGTTAAAAATACCTGTTAAAACTCTCAAGGTAATAAATTCTTTATTTGGGGCATTTGTTTTACTGCCTGTTCGCAGGGAGAATCATAGAATGGCATGGGTTGGAAGGGATCCCAAGGATCATAGAGCTCCAACCCCCCTGCCACAGGCAGGGACACCAACCTCAGGCCTGGAGCTACACAAGGTTGCCCAGGGCCCCATCCAACCTGGCCCTGAACACTTCAGGGATGGGGCATCCACCACCTCTCTGGGCAGCCTGTTCCAGGACCTCACCACTCTCTCTGTAAAAAACTTCTCCCTAATATCCAATCTAAACCTTCCTTCCTTTAGCTTTAATCCATTCCCCGTTGTCCTGCCATTGTCTATCCTTTTAAAAAGTTGATTCCCCTCCTGCTTATAAGCTCCTTTCAGGGACTGGCAGGCTGCAATGAGGTCCCCCTGCAGTCTTCTCCAGGCTGAACAAGCCCAGCTCCCTCGGCCTCTCTTTGTAGGGCAGCTGCTCCAGCCCTCTGATCATCTTCATGGCTCCTCTGAACCCTCTCCAACAGTTCCACATCCTTCTTGTATTGGGAGCCCCAGATCTGGACACAGGACTCCAGGTGGGGCCTCAAGAGGACAGAGAGGGACAATCACCCCCCTGTCCCTGCTGGCCACCCCTCTTCTCATGGAGCCCAGGATACCATTGGCCTTGCGAGCTGCAAGAGCCACTGCTGGCTCATGTTAAGTTTCTCATCCACTGTGACACCCAGGTCCTTCTCACAGGGCTACTCTCCAGGAGCTCTTCTCCCAGTCTGTATCTATGTCTGGGATTCTTCTGGCCCAAGTGCAACACCTGACACTTGGCAGTGTTGAACCTCATTGGGTTCACCCAGGCCCACCTTTCCAGTCTGTCAAGATCCCTCTGGATGGCTCCTTTCCTTCTAGGGTGTTGACCACACCACTCAGCTTGATGTCATCTGCAAACTTGTTGAGGGTGCACTCAGTTCCATCATTGATGTCATGGGAGGATGGAACTTCATTTAACTCTCCAAATGAATGCCAGCTTGCATTATTTGGGGCATCATGAAAGGCAGCAAGAGTTTTGTCATCAACTTAAACGAAAGCCAGCTGGGACCTTCAGCGGTAAATGTAGTTTCTTTAATATCATTTTTGTGCTTTCTTCTTCATTAATTCATTAGGTTGATTTTGGATGGCGCTCCTCTCATAGCTATACACAAAGCCAGATATTTCAAGAAGAAAGATGGCTTGTCTCTGGGACCTGGACCCTTTGTAACTGGGCTGGAATATGCGACGGACACCAAAGCCACAGTGGTGGGGAAGCCAGAGAAAACCTTCTTCTTGGAGGCGCTGCGGGGAACAGGCTGTGCCCCAGAAGAGGCCGTCATGATTGGTGATGTACGTGTGGACCGTGTGCTGCCTCACCTGCCTGTTAACACAGGGCTCATCTCCACTGCCTGTTGTGCCTCCCACATCCACAAATGGGTCTTTCTTAAAGTGCTCTGTGATGAAACGAGGGGGGAAAACTGAAGCACAAAACTGGCAGGATTTAATGTGTATTCCATGGGGTTCTCTTACTTCAGGGGTTCTGGGGAAGCCCTGCCTATCCCCTGCAGCCTGTTGGCAGAAGTGCTTTGTTGTGTGTCTCTAAGGTCCTCTCTAACAGCCTCACTATTTGTTAAGGCAAAGAGCATGTAGTGAAAGTATTTCCCTGACAGTTTGTCTCACGGGTCACTACAGGATTTGACTCGCTGCAGTCGCTTTTAAGCGGCTGGTTAGTGATGTCTAGAGCCTGCTTGTAACTGAATTTGAGTTGAGTGAAGAAAACTTAACATTCTGCCCATGACCACTAACAAGCTGATCTGATGTCCTGTTCTGTCCCAGGACTGCAGGGATGACGTGGGTGGCGCCCAGGACGCGGGCATGCGTGGGATTTTGGTCAGGACGGGTAAGTACTCAGTGGGTCGGTCATTTCATGAGGCAGCGGTGCCTTCAGTGACCCTGCCCTGTGAGCCCACAGTCTGGCCCTGCTGCTCTGTAGAGACCCAGCATACCTGCAGGTTGTTCTCTCACCACTATCTGGTTGCTGGGATACCCCGGGTCCATCATCCCATTCATTTTGGGGTGAATTCAGCAGATAAACTTCCCCAGCTGCAGCACAGCAGCCTGGTAAGCAGTAGCTTGCGGTTAAGTCAGGATAGGCTGTTATGTGTAATGTTTCAGTGGCAGGACTGGAGCACAGACCCCACACTTGACAGCAGGATGATACGAAGTAATGGATGGAGGTGGCTGATCTCGTAGATTTGAATTTTTACTTGAATGAGTCTTGAAATCCTGAGCACTAATCAAAAGAACAGAGAGAACTGGTACTGTGTCATCTTAAGACTGCCAAAACCAGTTGTCTTGGTGTCACTTCTGATCATTCAGGGACTCCTTAATAATCACACTGGAAATTCTAGAAGAAATTCTGCATCAGACAAAAGCAGAACCTGAAGGGACTGACGAGTATTACCAGTGGCACCATGGGCTGGGTGAGGTCTTCCTGAGGTGGCAGCTGCTATGCCACACAGCCCGTTATGTTGAGACTGAAAGCAAACAATCCTACTCACTAAAAACAGAAAGGAAGGTAGGTGATAGCATTATTATTTCAAGAACCTACAGCATGAACACCTGAATAGTCAGTGAAAGAATAGCAAGTGAAACCATTGCATCAGCAGCTCTAATTTTGAGCTGGCGCTGCCTCTGGAGGAATCCTGGGTAAAGTTTGTTTAGGGACGTGTTTGTTGCAGGAGAGCCTTAGATGGGCATTCCTCCTGCTGTGCCTGGTTATTGCCGATCTGAGGAGGCTGTAATTTCCAGGAGAAAAAACCAAGATTCACTTACCAAGCTCATTTGGGTATGTTTTTGCTAATCTGTTACAGGTAAATACCGACCAGCAGATGAAGACAAAATCAACCCGGCTCCTTACTTAACCTGTGAGAGTTTCCCAGAGGCAGTGGAACATATCCTAGAGTGTCTGCTATGAGACAGGGAATAGTTAGTTTGAAGAAACATCAATTTCACGTAACTTCCTTTACTCTAGCTTCAGAAATTAAGGTCACAATGCATGTGTTGCATCAGAAACCTAGCTGTGAGCTCCTGCCACTCGAGCTGTGAAAGGGCAGAGGATCGGTGTGCGCCCCGGCGCAGTCCATGGATACCCAGCAGGTGAGACAGAAAGGCTCCAACCAACTCAGCTGCTTTCCTGAAGGCAGTGGGCAGAGTTCTGTTTGTTTTCAGTTTTCAGGGCATAACTGATGAAAAGCTCTGTCTGAAAGGTGTCACATTCCTCTGCTGAATAAGGTAAATTGACCCCCACACTCTTGGGAATAAATCACCTCAAAGATTAACTGAGTCTGTGGTGATTCTCTGAGGATGTCTCTTCTCTAATTTAAAGGTAGACATTAGGCACGCTTAGGGGTGACTTCTAAAATATCACCATTGTTTAATAACAACTACTCTTCATATCTTTCCTCTCATTAAAACAGATCCTGGGTTTTGTTTTTCAAATTCTACATAAAATTAAAACTGTCAGCATTTTACAGATGTTTTAATTAGATGCTGTTATTAAAAAGAATGGTACAGAAACAAAAATCTGGTGCTAAATGCCTTAGAGATGGTGAATTTTTGAAATTAGACCTCAGTGGGGTCCTATTAATGCTACAGTTGCAGAATTTCACTACGGTTGGGGTTTTTTTTTTGTTCCTTTTTAATGTTACAGGGAAAAATCCTTCACAAGCCATGGGGACGGATTCCAGTTTTTACACAGTTGGTTAGCAGAGCTGTAAAATGAAATTTAATTCTGTGGTACACAGTGATTTTCCTATGCACTAAATCCCCCAATATGAACCAACTTTGTAATGATGGTAAATAGCTTTTCTGGTCCATTTGCAAGCCGTAATAATCAAAGTCCTTTAGAGTTGTTTTACAGTGCTCTTGAGTGTTAAATTATTAGATTGTAATTATACATTGCTGGAGTGTTAACCTTATTGAAAATATAGTTTTGTGTTAATGAGCCGTCCTCGTTCTTGTTAAGAAAAATCAGTGTGATGAATGAGTGGGAAACTCTCCTTCTGTGAGGAACTGTCTCCGTTGGTGGGTGGTTACCCACGTCCAGGTTTCATCTCTGATGAATCATCCATGGGGTGGACGTTGCAGTAGAAGTAAGAGAAACAATAACCTGGCCTGAAGAGCAGCAGCTGTCTTCAGACACTACTTGTCTGCCCTTATAAATCACACCCCAGATTTTTGAATTAATTCACACATCTAGTGTTTGTGCCAGTGGTTCTAAACCTGCCTGGGGTAAATCAGAGAGGTCTTTGGCTACAGTCAGGTTCAGGAGGTGAGGAATCTGGAAGTAAAATCCTGTGAAGGCATTTCTGACTATGTGAGTGATGCTGGAACAAAAAAAAAAAAAAAGAGTTTCTTTTTCCTGGAGCATTCTGTGAGGTTGTGGTACTTCCAAAAGCAGCTGCACACAAGCCCAGCCAAGGAGAAACACTGGACATCTGCAAGGAGGATAATGGCCTTACCAGGGAAGAGGTAGGGGAAGAGAGAGGCAGTAATGAAAGAAAGAGTTAGAATTTCTGGTTAGAAGACCAAAGGACCTTGTTGCAGTCCTGGCTGGTGACTGGACCTGTTTGTGAGCAGAAAGGTCTGTGGCTTGGCCAGATTTACCCCTGCGCTACAAAGACTCACATTTCATGGCTGGTTGCAAACCAGTGGGTTACTGCTAATCCAGTTTCTAGTTGGGTTAGCCTAAATCTGCAGGTTTTCTACAGTGTCTCAAAATTGCTCCAATCCCTTGCCTTTTCCATCTTGGAAATAGCCCAATCCAACTGGGAAGCGATACATTTGGTACATGAGGGCTTGGATCTCACCTGGGAAGGGTGACAAAACTGCGTTACAAGGCACTGCTAAGGGCTGGAGTTTCACTGGGAGCAGTCCCTTGGGTTTCACTAAAAGGGGTGCAGGGCTCTGTTGGTAAAGCTCTGCTGATGCTTTACTGAGTCTGGGAAAGGGAGAATTACGCTTATCATCATCATCTGGCTGTTCTTAATGAGCTTCCTTGCTCCAGTTCTGCTCCAAAGCTGTAAACAAGTGTCATGAATAAAGACTGAGAAGCAAGCAACCTTTTAAGTCTTTATACACAAGATTAAGTCTAGAGTCTGCATTACATAGCAACTGCCATCACATTATTTCCATGAAGGATGTTTTTGTGAATGGTCACTGAAAACAGCCAATAAAAAATGCTGCAAGTGAGGATTATTCTTTTTTGTCACTGCAGCCTCTTCCCTGGAAGTAACACCACTTCCTTCCCTACCACCTCTCAGTCCTCTGGAGGCAAGGCGATGCCAATTTGCATAGTAGAAGTCTAGGAAGTTTGCCATCTTTTGGGGTTCTTCTTTTCAAACGGACTCAAACTCTCTCTGCCAGGCTGTGTACTTCTGGCTTAGGTTCTTTGCTGAGGGCTTGGTGTGGGCAATCACATCCAGGAAATCTGTTGTGGTGATCATGTCTAATCGGATCATGGGTAACTTACTGTTACCTAAAGAGAGGAAAATTATTAAATACCATTGTAATTACCAAAAAGACATTCTTTTATGTCCCAGCCTAATGCAATGCTTTGTATACAAAACCAAAAGAATCTAGAGAAATAAAAGAAAAACTAGTGTTTGCCCACTGAGCACAGGAACTGACAGCTTTAAAATAAGTCCCAGTTTTCAGGAAGCTTAGGTACATGTTTTAGAGATAGGGTTTAAAACTTCTCTAAGCAGATAACAGAGCTCCACCTGCTGGGTTTAACGTGATTTATCTACAGTTAGGGCAGTAGGTCAACGGCTCCCAGGGGCAGTTCTCTGCTCGGAGCTGCAGTACCTGGCTGATGATTTTCAAGAGCATCGAAAATTTTCCTCACTGGTCTCATAGCTGCTTCCTTGCACACGAGTTTAATGTCTGAGCCGGAGTACCCCTCTGTTTCCTGTGATGGGATCAGAATGACACAGCTTACCAGCGGAGCAGGGGTGGCACTTACAAGCATATCTATATGAATTTATATAAAATATTTGTATGTGTCTATCTGTAGACACACATGCACACGTATTTTCATGTGTACCTTGCCCCACTGCTTGTTCTCGTTCTGAATGCCCACAGTACTTGGTAGGATCAAGGAAAACATCATGAATTTTCTTTCTAAAGAACAATTTTCCATAGGGAAATAAACAACCTTTGTGCATGGCTTTCCTCTTAATAAAATAACTGTATTTCCTTACTGACATGCATGAAACAAAAACAGTGGTATTGTTTCTCTGAAGGGCCAACTGGGTAAGCTGTAAGGTTTTTTCAGGTAATTTAAGGTGTGACAGAGGGCTACATGAAGAGAGCCCCAGATGTGGTGCATCTCTCTGTGCCTGCACACTCCTTTCTCCTGCAGCAGTGGAGCTGTGACAAACCTTCCCTACACAATTAAGTGTTTGTTACCCCAATGACTTGGAAGTGCTCCCAGCCTGGTGAGAAGAGCAATAAAACACGCTGCTGCTGGAAGTCTCTCTGTATTTAAGGCTGGAAAGTTGGCCCAACAGAGGAGATCAGAATACACCATTTTTGCATGCGGGGCTGGGTGCTTTCCACAGCCAGGTCTGTACCTGTGAAACACTCAGCCTCATATCTGGCTGGTGCCCCTTTGGTGGGATCCTCATGCTGAGCTGAGGTCACCCCCCAGCTCTGTATGTCACAGCTGCAGCACACAGAGGTGCTGTCCCAAGCTTTTGGACTTCCTGCCACAGTGTGACCTGTGGCTGTGGGTGATGTATGTCACTCCTGCTTAACCTTTCCCAGCCTGACAGACCTCAAGCACAGGGTGGGCACTGTCACTGCCGCAGAGTTGTCTCACCTGGCCCAGCAAACAGTAGTCCAGGTCCGTTCTCAGCTCCACTCCTCCGCTGTTGCTCAGAGGGGGCAGCCAGTGCTGAATCATCACCTGCCGTGCCTCTTTATTAGGGAGGTCAACCAAAATCCTCTTCTCCAGCCGGCGCAGCATGGCAGAGTCCAGCTCCCTGCAAGGAGAAGAGAAGAGGAATTGTCCGGGCACATCCCATGGTGCAGACACGGCTTTGACAGCGAGCTCCTTGCTGCAGGGAACTGACATTTTCCAACCCCTCACTTGTAGCTGTGTCAACCTGACTTTGAAAAAAAACCCAAATTACCCAGTATATTCCTCTCCAGTACACTATCAATACGCTGATACGTGGCAACAAAGCTTCACAGTCGCCATCAGAAGACAGTTACTGTCTGCCCTGGCTCTGGTACTCAACTGCAATGTGTCTCATCAGTAACAACCTCTCCCTTTCTGCTTTGCTATTAAGGAGACATTACAAATTGTTTGGGGCACTGTCTGGACTAATTAATTGCTACTTTTAAGGGATGCTTAGTAGGTAAAAAGCCCCAAAACCAGACTGAAGGTCTTGGGTGTGAGGGTCCATGTTTATGGCAGAACAAGATGTTGATCTGAAACTGCTCCTGCAATGCAGATGACAAATAATACAGCCACAAAGGAAAATATCCTTAGGAAAGGACCATGTGAATGATGGACAGGCTTGATAAATGTGTCAGTGAGCCAAAATAACCATGATGCAGTCAACATCAACACTGACACACACACATAAAGTAAAGAAGTGTAGGAAAGATTGGGCCTACTCTTCATTTTTACTTGGTTTGTGATGCACAAAGGAAACCTGAATTAAAACTGTACATTTCTTACTGTTCCTTTCTCAAAGAATTTCATCCTGTTCCTTTCTCAGTGCATTTTATCACCATGCAGAAATAGTCCTTCTTGCCTCTGCCACCGACTCTGTGAAGCATCAGGAGCCTTGCTACACCTGGCATGACAGATCCCAGAGGCACACACCCAAACAATTAATTTTAATCTAGGTTTTTCCCCAAGTGCTTTTTGGTTGTTCAGATCTAATGGCAACACAACCGACCGAATACAAATTCCTACTCCAGGTTCATCCAGTCTCTTGTGTAATGGCAACAGTCTGCAGGTACCTGTCACCCAGACAATGTTCAAGAGGAAACAGCTGCTGCAATGTTTTAACTCGCTTCTCCATCTCCCTTCCCCTGCTGCACTGTGGGGTCCCACTCACGGCACAGTCCTCCACCAACTTCACCAACAGGAGTCCTTTCCCACGGGGCTTCAGCTCTTCCCCAGCTGCCCCAGTGTGGATCACTGCTACGGGTGCAGTCATCAATCACAGAATGTCTCTCAGTCCCTCAGGCCCAGACTGCTCCAGCCTGGTCCCCCACTGGGTCACAAGCTCTGCCTCCAGCAAACCTGCTCTGGTGTGGGTCTCTCTCATCTCTGTGTCTCTGTCTCTCTCCACAGGCTGCAAGTGCTGCCAGGAGCTTGTTCCAACGTGGGTCACAGTGTCTCCTGCATGTCTCCCCGTGCTCCAGCCTGGGGCCTCTCCAGGGGCTGCAGGTGGGGTCTGGGCCTTTTCCATGGGCTGCGGGGGGACACCTGCTCCACCATGGGTTTCTCCAGGGGCTCAGGGGCATCTTTCTCTGTGGCCCCTGGGGCGCCTCCTCCCCCCTTCCCTGCCCTTGGTGCCTGCACAGTCTCTCCCCCTTCTCACTCCCTTCTCTAGGGCACAGAGCAGCCGCTTGCGGTTGTTTCTCCTCAGGGTGATTCCCGGAGTCGCTGATGGGCTCAGCCTTGGTCAGCAGCGACTCCGGCCTTGAGCTGGCTGGTCTTTGTTCTGTGGGGCCTGGGGGAATATTCTGGCTGCTCCTTGGAGAAGCTGCCCCTGTAGTCCCCTCCTCTGCCAGAACCCAGCCATGCAAAACTACAACAGCCTTCTAGGAGGCAGAGCTGGCTCTCAGTTCAGCGGGAATAGAAGCATCCCTGTCCCTGGAAAGAACTAATGGGTTTGGGAGAGCTTGTTCCATGTGTGCTGAGCCAAGGGCAATGAAAGCAAAGGTGAGAAGATCAGATCCATAGCGTTTCATTGGACAGCAGGAATTCACTCAAATCCACCCCAGTCCTGTTCATCAAGGAGTCAGAAGTAAACACCAGAGTTTGCTGATCAGTGTCTGTGGATGTACAGTATTACCATTGAAGTTTTTAGGCTGTTTAAGATGCTGTTGTTGGTCTGTCACACAGGTCGCACACAGAATAGGAAAAGAACCATTTTAGTCCCCAGTCTTCTTCCAAAGGTATTTTCAGCTCTCCTTCTCCTCAAAATTATTTTTCTTGGCTGCAAATAATGACTCTCTCGCTGACCAACCCAGTGGCTGTTATTTAACCATCCTCTGCATAAACAAGGCAAAAACTGTCAGGGTTTTAGAGGTGCCCACACAGGTACTCTTAAACCACCCTTTCAGGGAAAGGACAACCACAGCCAGAGTCTCTGCAAATACCCTACAAATCGCCTAAATGTTGACTTTCCACCACTCCTCCTGCCCCTGAGCACTCCTGGAGCACCCCAGCAGATCACAGTTGTGTGAGCTGCTAGGCCATGTTGTGGAAGTCAGTCCTGATAGACAGAAGTTGTTCTGCTTATCAGAAAGGTTACTGTCATCCTGCTTGGTGGCTAAAAAGGAAAACATAGTATTTTTGTTACCTTAAGGGTTTAGGTGGTTTGCTGATTTGTTTGTTAGTGATCAAATGCAAGGTTAAGTGGCATGAACTGGAAGGGAATAATAAGCATCGAGCCAACCAAAATATTCTCTGAACTAACAGCCAATGAGGGTATTAAGAAATGCTCATGAGAAGATGCACAAAGCTGTACAGGATCTATGAAAGAGGGGAGCTTTTCAGAGCTCCTCCAGGTTGACAACACAAGGCATCACACCATGCTATCACTCCAAATTTCATGGAGATAAACACCCATTTTCATTTCCAGAAGAGTAACAGATGCTGTGTAGGTAGAGATGATGAGATTTCAACAACTCCACAGGTGATCCCAGAGACAGCAACAAGAGTTGACTGGTCTGTAACTAACCCATGCCTGGTGCAATCATCACTACAGTGCTCTAGAGGAAAAGGCACCAAGAGTGAGCGAGCTTCTCACCCTTCCCACCTCCCAGACTGCCTGGGGAGAGCCCCCACAAGATGAGGGCTTTTTCTCACTCCATGTCACCTTCTGCTCCTCTTCAGGCTTCCCCACACTGTCCTCCTCTGCTCTCTTTCCTTGCTCTCCTCCACCCTATGTGCTGTGCACTGCTGAGAGCAAAGGAAAAGACTCCCTACAGGATCATTCCAGATCTGGTGTGGCTTCACAGCCCACCTCTCCCTGAATCCATCTTGGCCATGAGCTCTCAGCTCCGACAGGACTCAGCTTGGTCAGAAGGGAAGAATTCATCAGCCTGCACCAAAGCTTCACCCACCCCGAGGATGGGGAGGGAGAAGAAAGCAGCACTGCAATGGAAGTCAAATTAAATGCACTAACACATTAGGAAACATCCACTACGTGGTTAAGGATCACTGATATTTCTTCACTAATGAGGCCTTTATTTTATTTAATGATATTGAATCATTTCAACAAGTACTTTGTCAATAGGAAGTGCCTTGCTGATGGGCAGCAGGAAGCGAGGCAGGGCAGCAAGCGCTGGCTGAAGAGGAAGATCAATAGCTGCAGTGCAGCTTAGGACAGCGTAAAGAGCTTTGTTTAGGCTTCTTGTCATTCATCTAAAAGCAGCTTGGTACGAAGGGGGTTGTTTTTTTTTAGGATCAATAAATATCCAAGTTAAACAAATCTCTTGAAATCCAGCTTAATACCACATGTTTACAAGAACACGGGGCTGTGCTGTGAAGCCACAACCTTGGACTGTAGTTGTAGGTATTTTGAAAGCTGATTATGAAACATTCCTATGGAGGTGAAGTCTGGAGCCTTGCCGTAGGGCTGGGCATTGCCTAACATACATAGAAATACTCTGTAAACATATAGTTGAGATCACAGAATCATAGGGATTGGAAAGGACCTCAAGAGGTCCAACCCGAGATCTTAAAGGGGGTTCAGATGCCCCCAATGTCTCTGGAAGCAGGCACTCCCAAATTCCATGAGGCTGTGAGCCTTGATGATGATGTAGGATGGTCATGGCTTTCACTGGGTTTCCATCCCCCTAAAACACCTTTCCAAGCACACACTCAGATGTGTCTTAAAGCATATTCTCTGCAGTAGCACATTTCTGCCAGACACCCTGGTCGTTACACCCAGCGGTTGTATTTGCTGAAGAGAGGGCAAGATCCAACCTGCCCATCTTGAGGAAGTCCCCACAGGGAATTCTAAGCTTTGAGGTATAAAATTTCCAGAAGTGAGGGCCAGCTTCTCACCATGGCTCAGCTGACACCCTCTTACCAACAAAGACTGCCAGCTTTGTGTGGGAGCAGCTCCCCCAAAACAGAAAGCTTGTGATTCCGGATTTGTTTTTAAAAAGCTGCATCACTTTTGTTTTGAAGACGCAATTTAGCAGAAATCAGCTAAAAGGTTATCCAAGATCAAACATGTAGGGCACTCAAAACTTTCCAGAAAGAATTTATCTGTTGTGTAAAAGACAGACAGATGGTTCCAAGACACATGCAGGAATCTCTCTACAGCAGCAGCAGCAGCAGCTCATGCTTACATTAACACATCTCCAAGACCCCTATATCCAGCACCAGCTGAGCATCAGCTTCAGGTGGTGAGAAACTGTGCTGTTTGTGACCTTCAGACCAGTTGCTATCTCTGAAGTCGTCCTCAGTGGGTTTCAAATACCCAATTTTTCCATTCAAACCAGTGCACAAGGGTAGAAAGGCAGGGATCTGATCCCTCTCAATACCCCCATGCTGCAGCATCACATGTGGAGCTTAGTGACACGCAGGACAATTTAAGAGACCAGGGAAAGGTGAAACACGCTGCTCAGCTTCTCTTTCTAAATGAGTAACGATGCTACAAGAGCATAAACACTTACAGCAGATTCCTAATGAACCATAAAGAGACGAATGGGTTATTAATGTATTAATTATCTTTCAAATTTAAATGCTCACAGAGTAGCCATTTATTTTTCAGAATTTTCTTACGTGGCTGGAACATAATTAAATTCTGTTCAGTTCCTGTCATGTAGATACTGCAACACAAAATGGGGTGGATTTTATACTGATTTAAATTCATGAGCTTGTCCAAGGTATAAATCCCCCAAACCAACACACAGACTCTGTTATTATTACGGCTATAAAAGCCAGCAATGGCTTTGTACTCAAACTGTTGGGCCAGGGTAGGAATCAGCCTGATGTCTACGTAAACGTTAGGTTGCTCACACAGCCATTCTCCTGTTTAAAGAGCTTGAAAGCTCTGGCCAGGCCATGGTGGGAGGCAGATGAAAGCAGAGGGAAAGACAGGCTTGTAGGAGGAGGCGGACTGGAGGGAAACTCCAGCCTTTACATCAGGGAAGAACTGTGTAATTCTCAAGCAAGTTCTTAAGATTCTTATTTCAATTTATCTGATTTTAATGAAGGATACTGAAGGGTAACATGCTGCCTGTTTTTATGCAGCAGCTGTGTCTCCATGCCTAGCTTAGGAGACCGTTCCCCTCAGGCTTTCTCACCTTCAGATGAAAGAAATACTTGGACTTGCTCTCACAGTCCCTAGATTAGAGCCCTGCTATGATGGTTGAAGATCATTTAGTCAACCCCCCTCCCCCCCTCCGCTCAAATCAGGTTTCTCAGGGCCACATCCAGTTGGGTTTTGAGCATCAACAAGGATGGAGACTCCACAACCTCTCCCTGCAACCTGGCATCAGTGTTTGATCAGCTGTGCTTGAGCTTTCATGGAAGTCGTGCCAGCTCATTCCTCACCAGGTCAAGGTCCCTCTGAACAGCAGCATGAGCCTCTGGTCTATCAACTGCTCCTCCCAGCTTTGTATCATCTGCAGACCTGCTGAGGGTGCAGTCTGTGACATTGCCCAAGTTGTTGATGAGTAGGGTAAACAGCAGTGACCCCCATGGGTCTCCCAGCTGCTCCAAACTGAAGTGAGTTAGGTTTAGATTAGATATTAGGACAAATATCTAACAGGGACAGGTGTGGGCTTTGAGGTACTTTCCAACCCAAACCAGCCTGGGATTCTATGGCTGTCTCATAGATAAGGGAATCTTGCCTTCTACCTTACATGCCAAACTTAGGTTATGTGAAAGTTGCCCATGAAGTTCAAGAAAGATGGTGGGCTGAGGTAAAACACCCCTCTGCTCATTGTGCAGGAAATACTGCATGGCAGACCCATCATGGAGACCTGGGGACACACATCCTCCTGCATCTCCAAAGGACTCTGGCCTCTCAGCACCAACATGTTTTGAAAACAGGCCAGGTTTACAGGCCACGTGAGACTGACTGGAAATATGACCTTCAGTAACACCTCACTCCTGTTAGATTATCTTTGCCTGATCCCTTGGCCTTTCAGCCAGGGCTGCCAAGAACGGGGATCAGCTGAGGAGAGCAATAAAGCATTACCACAAAGTTTGTGAGAGAACATCAGCATCACAGAGTCAGAGTCAGGTGGTGTGTTGCAACCAAGAGGTGCATTTGTATGTTACAGAAAACAAAATATGCACGAGGAGGTGAGGGTGTTTTATAAGCTGTGAATACACAGGGTAATTCAGTCTCAGACACTCCCTACAGCCAGCTACAGCCCAGAGCCCTTTAGTCACACAGAGAGGCTTTTCCAAGACATCTCCCTATGGAAACCTCATGAGATTCAGTCAAAACAAAAAAATAATCACTAATCATGAGAAACAATCCAGGAATGAAGCTTGTGCTTTTGTGGGTGCAGAGCCCTCTCTTGCTCCCAGCTGGTTTTGGATGTCCTGCTCAGTGGCTGTCACACTGTAGGAGCTGGGCGAGTGTCAGGTCAATGAGTTCTGTGTCTTTCAGCCAAATTTAAAGCATCCCCACTTGAAATGCTGCTGAGCTGTTGCTCCATTTCTGCAAACACCTGTCATTGTGCTCCTCCAGATGTTTCCCAGGCCATGGTTTGCTGTTCCCTGGAAACAGGACTGCTGCTGCCTTCTCAGACTCCTGGCTTGACCACCTCTAACATAAGTGGTGAATTGGGCAACGAGGTCTGTGTGCCTTTGGGGGCCTGGCTATCAGGACAGACCTCAGCTCTGTGATGATTAGGAAACTGCAAAGACCTGAGCCATTCAGTCAATCTGCCCTCAGCAGACACTTTGTATTTCTCTGCTTCATGCATCCCTCAGGGAGGCCAGTAAGCATGCATGGAAGGGAAAAAACCCAACTTTCTTGTGCCTAGCATGTTTTTGCAGGCATCTGCCTCTGTGACTGCCCCTCACCTCATTGCTGAGGTTCCCATCTCTGCTTTCAACATGCAGATTTCTCATCAGGAGAAAATGTTCTTCTACTGAAGATTTCATGGATTGGTCGCCCAGGGATGGGGGAATCCCTGGGCAGGCAGAAATCCACAGACTAATTCCAGACCTACGAAAACCAACTTTGAAAACAAGCCCATCATCCATGTGCTTTAATTCCCCATGGAGGCAGTCACTGGGAAATGACTCACGAGCTACAAATCAGACTGTTAAAAATGCCTGTGCTAAACCAACAGCCGTTGTTTCCCCATGTATTGTCTGCAACCACTTGATAATGTTTTGTATGAAAGAAGATACACTACACTAGTTCAGATGAACGATCAAGCCAGACCAACATGCTGGCTCTGGCAGTGGGAGTATAGTGAAGGAGATATGAGCTGGCTGTTTTCTGCTCTGTTGGACTTCTCAGAACATCCTCAGTCCTTACACTACAAAGGTGACCCCCCTTTCCTCATCCTCTCCTGCCTGTCTCATTCCCAATACCTGTCCTGACCATTTTGAGAACCAACATGTTGAAGTGCCCTAGTTCCAATCTTAAACTGTTTATTTTTTCTGTTCTAAATTATGTTAAAGAAACTGAAGAATTTTGTCCCTCAACTTTTAAAAGTCACATTTGATACCAGTAAAATCCAACTTTCCTATTTATGGAGTATCCTTCTAAGCACTAGATGTTTTAAGCACCTTACAGTTCCAGGCTGAAACCCTTCTTAGCTTAAACATAGTAAATAACTTGCCTGTAAAGTCAAATACTCCATTTTAAATATTAGCAGCTGGTAGCACCAGCATATGTTGACTTTATTATGGATTATTCTCATGTGGCACAAATAGCAAGAGTTGTAGAGTTTAAAAGTAAAAGCTTCAAATTAATCTTTAAACGCTTTAACCAAATATCAAGGCTTTTCCTGCAAAAGTCTAAATAAAATCTTTATCTGTGCTTAGAAGCTCATGCAAATGTATTCAAAACGTACTCTCTGGATCTCTTACCATGGCAGATTGGAAGCTGCTAAAACAAATACAAGATCATCAGATCGGGCCAAGCCATCCATCTGCACCAGTAATTCTGTTTTCATCCGCCGACTTCCTTCATGTTCACCACTACCAAGATTCAGAGAAATATTATTTGCTCAGTGCATTAAAGTAATCATCTTTATTTATACAGTGTCATTCACAGCAACTGAGCCCTTGTCACAGTTTTGCCCCAGTTCAAAGCATGATTAAGCTCCATTAGCTAACATCTAAGCATTAAAGTCAAGCTTTCTAATGATTACTTAAATGGGCTCTTTTCAGTGCTCTAAAGTCAGGAGAATTTACTATTACTGAATCCAAAGGAAACACTGGTTTTTATTTTTTTCTTCATATTAATCTCCACACAATGTTGACGTTTACTGGAAAGCAGCTAAGGCTTTGACTGGTTGATCTATAGAAGGGAACTTGCCACTCCATAACTAACACCTATTGGGGCAAGTTACTGTCATTTTGGTGTGAGAGAACGTGAAGTGGTCACACAAGGACACACCTACTTCTCAGCTCAGTGTTTTGCAACACATTCTATCAAAAGCATACAGAAACATGTGCTGTACTGAAAGGGATTTAAAAATGGGGCAGAGACCACCCAGAAAAAAAATGAGAAGGTGAACTGAAAGTAATGAGAATTTTGACCCTGATACAGGTAACCAAATTTGCAGGAAAGCAATTTGAATTCTTGGTCCCAGATGTGGAGTTCTTGGAGGCTCCTGGATGAAACGCAGAGGCCTTGGATGGCAAGGGCTAAAATTCATGTGTAATGGCTTGTTTCTGCAGAGGCATCTGCACATCCATGCTATGTCAATGTTTAGTAAGGATATGGAAAAATGACTACATAATCTTACATTTAAAAATCCTCATTAAATTCTATAATCCAGTGATGTTAATGAGAGCTTTTAAAAATATATATAAATATATATATATATCTATGAAGGCAAGAATTGGCCCCTGATTTATATCTATTAACTGACAATTATTACATGTTGAATCTCTATGATATGGTGTACTCTATTGATACATCTTTGTGCACATATAATTTACAGTGCATAAAAAACCCCTGTAATGGGCTTCTAATTGTTACAACAACATTTCAATACCTCTCTTGCTTCTCCCCCACCCCTAACCTTTTCAGTCTGTTTTTAACTATAAACTGTCTACACAAGGGATGGCAATAATAATATTACCATTCCTGCACCTGGAATTCCTTCCAATGCCACCAAAATTTGTCCCATTAATGAAAATGATGTTCCACTGTGTACACTCCATCTCTTACCCTGCAGCACCTAAGCCTGTTCAAAAATCAGCTGCTTCTTACCCCCTTCTAACAGGTCATCTGTTGTTTCCCTGCCACTGCCTTTATTCCTACTTCAAATCCCTTATTTTAAAGAACAGCACTGCTGCTTCTATGCTCTTGCACCTCCCTCCTTCTCAGTCTTGCTGGACCTATAACTCCTTGTTGATCTTCACACAACCCTTGCTTCTCTGCTGCTCTCACCTACTGTGAACCAAACCACAGTGTATCTCACTCTTTCAATCCCCACAGTGTACACAACTCCCATGGAGCAGTACTTTTGGAGCCAACAGGCATTCTGACAATAGGACACTGCAAGGCTTCTAAAGCTGATAGCAGAACTAAAGAAAAAGTAGCTAAAAAGTCATTAAAATTACTATTCTTACTCAAAGTAATTATCAAGTCAATCAAATCAGAAAGGCAATACTTTCAGGGGCCCAGCCACACTCCTGGTGAAGTTTATAGCACAGCCTGTGGCTATAGTTTAGCTGAGGGTGGTTTCTAGCAGGGACACAGTATGGTTAAATGTTGTTCAGCAGATGAACACACAGCTATTGAAAAGATGCAGTAAAAGAGGGAGAAATACTCCCCTAAAGCCATAAGAAGGGATCTCATCAGTTACCCAGGAATAGTGCCTCTTTGACTCATAACTGACTCCAGCTCATCCAAGAAAATTGTGGAAGGAGCATGGTACCGGGCAAGCTCAAATAACACCTGTTCAGAGAGAAGAATAAATGTGATAAACTAACACACACACACACACACACACACAAAAAAAAAGCATTAAGGACTACTGGCATGGAAGATGAGTAACAGTAGGCACATTCCAAGCTTCTAGGACAAAAAGGGCTGTCTGCTGGGAAAAAGCTCTGGGTAGACTGAGGGTCCCTGAATCCTCTCAAATTCTGAAAGGTTTGTAAAGGAGATATAAAGAACACAGGCTTGTAATCCTGTCTTTATATGTAAATCTTTCTGGCTAAATCCTATCAGAGTACCCTGTGACTAATGGGATACAAGAAAATGATCCATCAGAGGATTCTGGGAACTCCTAAGTTGTCACCAGAGATTAAACATCCATCTTTTGTTGTTGGTCCATTTGTGGTTTTTTTTAAATAAGGATTTGAGAAAATAAAATATAAAAGTCAGCTGAACCAGAAAGGAAGAAAATGGGCTGATTCTCTTGATAAGAATCAAGCAGGTTTGTCTGGGGGTTTTTTTTGTATTTTCCTGGTGAAAATAAACATGCACTGGTTGAACAATCAAGGTTAAAAAATTGAATATTAAGGCGACACAAAAAGTCTGTGTCTGCCCTTGGGAGAAAGAAGCTTTGTCTGTGTTTCTGTAGACATGGAGAAGCAGCAAGAACAGACTGTTGGGTCTTCTTCAGTGAACTGTTGCTTAAGTTTTTAAATACATATCCTTCACATTACTTATTAACCCAGCCCCTTTTAATCCAAACACTTAAAAATTTAAAAATAAATCGATTATTTTCTGCTCTTTGGATATGAAGCACAGAGATTAAATTATTTGCCCAGAGTCATAAGCAGTTCATGACCAGACTACACTTTTATTACAAATCTAAAATATAAAATCATACCAAGACAGTTAAGAACTGAGGAAAACAGGGTGAGCAGACATGCCTATAAATGACCACAAAACCCACATACACCTCAGAAAATGCCTGCACCAGCCTCACATAATTTCAGGATACAAATTCACAGAGTTCTTTTCTTAGAGCTGTCCCAATCCACAATCTAAACTAAAGGTGAAATGCCACAAATTCAGTGTCATTGCAGATGCTGCAGCATGTTCACAAAGCTCCTTCTAGATCGTGGTGTCAAACACCAGACCCTCCTGTCCCTACTCCTGCCAGAAGGGAAACTTCTAGGAAGCTAATGAGACAGATGTCAAGAGGATCAGTGACACAGGAGGTGAATGCCAGAAGAAAAAGACACCATTTTAAAAGACACACAGAGATTAATTATGTTGCAGACACTGCCTAAATTTCAAGAGAGATTAACAATGCTTGTAATGCTGTTTGCTGAGTGCAATCTGTTAGGATTATTCATTTTCAAGAACTCTCCATCTATCTGTAGTGTAGTGTAAGAGATAAAGGAAAGGTAGGCCCAAAGCTTGTGGATTTCTTACACAGAAATGGTGGGCATTGTAGGGATTAAGATAGGCATCTTAGGGCAAAGAGGCTACACCTGAACCTCTGAACTGTTCTGTACCACAGCTGAAACATGCATACTGCTGGTATTTGAAAAAATATATTTACCATCAAACTTCCTTCCTTAAAACATTACATTTGTGTTTGGCTGAAAGATCTTTGTGACAAGAGAACTCTAGAAGGCTAAGAATAATAGGGAATTTGGGAATCTAAGTAACAGTTTGTAGGGAGCCTAAAAGCCATCCCTTGCAGATGTGAAGTGCATTGAAGGGGTCATTAAGCACACACTACTTAAGTTAGGAACTCTGCTTGCCTGTCTCTTATTCAGTGAGTCAAAAATCTTTGCTGCCTTCAGGACATCTTCTTCCTCTTACATTACAGAACTAAAATTCCATGGCAAGAATCCATTGTGAGATTCCTGCAGAAGTGATGTGATTCCCATGTTAAGAGCTAGATAGTCAAATGATTTGTCCAAGATAGGAAAGATTATGAGTATCAGAGGAACTCTCACTGTGTTAAATTCCAGTTCTTTAAGTGGGAACCTGATATTTGTTAAAGTATAATGAGTAAAACAATTCTTACCCTGACAAGTTTTTCTGAATCACCCCTCCATTTGCTGACAATGGTGGATGCTGATATGTTAAAAAACGTTGTATTGCATTCTGTGGCAACAGCTTTAGCAAGTAAAGTTTTTCCAGTACCTGCAAAGAACAGCATTGAAGAAATTCAGTTTCTAAAGAAATGCAATGCAAATGTTTGAATAATACCCCTCATCCTACTGTCAGTCAGATAAAACCCACTAAAATAGAAAATTCATGGAAGCACAGAAGGGTTTGGGTTGGAAGGGACCTTTGAAGGCCATCTAGTCTACCCCCCTGTCATGGGCAATGACATCTGCAACCAGAACAGTTCGCTCAGAGCACCATCTAACCTGACCTTGAACATTTCCAGCAATGGGGCATCCACCACCTCTCTGGGCACCCTGTGCTGGTGCTTCACCTCCCTCAGTGTGAAAAAATGTCTTCCTTAAATCTAGTCTGAATCTCTGCTCTTTTTGTTTAAAACCATTACCCCCTGTCCTATCACTACAGGTCCTACTAAAAAGTGTGTCCCCATCTTCCTTTTAAGTCCCCTTTAAGTATTGAAAGGCCACAACAAGGTCTCCCTGGAGCCTCCTCTTGTCTTCTTCAGGTTGAACAAGCCCGATTCCCTCAGCCCATCCTGACAGGAGAGGTGCTCCAGCCCTTGTATCACTTCTAGGATTGTCTGGAGAAACTCAGGTAATACAGCACTGCAAATGCATTCCCCAAATTCTGAAGTACTACGTGGTTGAAAGGGTCAGATGCATTCTGTGGCAAGTACTTCTGAACATTCACAGGAATAAATGGAGTTTACTGCTGCAACAGCCTTTGCAACCTGGCCCAGACAGTACCTGTGCCCTCTGTCCCCTCCGAGCCACACCTGTGGTGACAGTGAGTGTCTCAAAGTGGAGCAGAGGCAGCAGTGAAACTGTGATGAGATGGAAAACACTCAGCTAGCACATTTCCAAAACAAATCCCAAATGCAGGACATTTTCCTTAAGAAAGGGAGTCCATGCCAGCTTTATTCACACTCTTTACAATCAGGTCAAACCAAACTTGAGTTAAATGGCCCAAGCTGTGTAAAAGCAGAGATAACATGAGTTCTCCCTCCTCTAATTAGTTTAAGTGCTGGGTTTTTTTGAAGATTCACATGTAAAAATAGCCAAGGGTTGTGATAAAGGCAAATGGGCAGGTTTTAGAGAGACAGACATCATCATCCACCATCATCTTCTTTTACTTTGCATTACAGAACATGTCCTTTATCAACATGTTTGATCTAATTATCATTACTGATTTATCTGTGGGACAAAAGCAAAAGTAGTGATAAACAAGTGGATACGGCACAAAGCTCTTCATACCTGGTGGTCCATACAGCAATAACCCTTTCCAAGGAGACAGAATGCCTGTAAACAGCTGTGGGTACTGTGTAAAGGAAAAAGTGATTCAGGGAGTAAAAATGTATCATCTCTAACAAAATGCAAACAATTCTTAGCTTCTTAGCCCCCTAAGCCCCCACTGCTCCCAGTGCATTCAGGAAACCTAAGAAACGTGAAGAGAGGCAAACCCCCCCACAAACTATCTAATATGATGTGAGAACTGAGAAGATTATTGTATTTACCATCTGAAATTAAGTGAATTATTCCAATGCAATTGGTTTAATAAGTCTATAAGTTCTATAAGTCATTTCCCATTGAATTAATATAGACCAAATTCAGCACCTCTCACATCGTCAAAGGGAACAAAGACTAGATGCCAAAAACATAGGAATTCCAAATTGAAAGGCAGTTTTCCTATAGAATGTGTATGCCATTGTCAGATGAAACAGGAACAGGTCTAACATGAACTGCCTACAGAAGGACAGAAATAGTGAGAACTCTAAAATATCACTGAAATTACAAGGAAAACAGTAGTGAGCCCAACACTGGTTTTCTCAAAGCTGTTTTGTGCCTTACCCTTATGGGATAAACAACTGCTTCCTTGACTAGTCTTTTAGCTGCATCTAGTCCAATAATATCACCCCACTTCACATTTGGATTATGGAGATAAATGTCCTGCAACATACAGAGCATCCTGTTAATAAAATATCTTCTGCACTCAGATAACAACCACTGGCAAAGTAAAAGCATCGACTCAGTTATAAAGAGTACTATTAGGCAGTACAAACTCTATTATTTAACCCTACATACTAGGGACCTCCCAAGAGGAAAGCATACACTGCAGTCATTTCTGCAGAGCTGTTACTTGGTGCCTTGCTTGCCCTCAGGCACCTGGCTTCCTGAAGAGCACAAACACAGCCAAATGTATATGTTGAGCAGATCTGCCTCTCAGATCTGTTTTCTGTTAGTTGGTTTTAGTACCCAACTGATACAGGAAGAGCAATCATGACATGAAGGTTCACCAACCCTAATGTTTTGTCTCTGGTGATGGCAACTACTGAATGTTTAAAGAAGAAGGAGTAGGAGTGACACCTGGGTTCACATTTACATTCACCAAAATCTTCAACAAAGGGACTCTGATAGCTAAAATTACATCTTAGTCTTCGAGTTCAAACATCCTTTGATGTGCATTCTTCTCTGAATTTCTCTTACCTCTTTTGTGAACATGCTCATTCTGTAGTAGTGAGCTCCACACCTTAACCATGAGTAGCATGAAAATACTTGTGCTTGCTTTAAACTCGATGCTCTGTAACTTTATGGCTGCACCTATCACTTAGGTTATTACTCATGTTCTAAGGAACAATGAAAAAACCCTATTTACTCCACACTGTGCAAGATTTTATATGCTGAAAGAAAAGGTGCAAGAAACTCTGTAACAGGAGGAGAATCTCCCCCTAAGCATCTATCAAAAGATAGTCGGTAATTAGTCTATGCCCTGAAGCGCTCACTAAATTAATTTCATTTAATTCATCAAACTTTCCAAATCTTCTGTGAACCTTCCCATTTGCCTGAGTAATATTTGGTGGCTTTGTGTTCCAGAGGCTAATTATTCTGCAGAAAAGGATCACATCCTCAATACAAATACTTGGGATAAATTCTGCTCTCCAATAAAAACAGGCAGCCCCCAGAGACTGAAGAAAAATTACATGCTTATATCCATGGGGAAAATTTGATTTAATACAATTAGAAAAATTATCTAGATAGAGTAGATTACACTTTGCCTTTCTATTAACAGTAAATTAAGATGAATCAGATTTATGATACTAAGTAGAGACTTCCATAACTGTTTCCAAATTAAATTATACTGTGATGTGAAATAGATACCACATGCTATTTATTTTTATTGATTTACACAGTGTTGATTACCATAGCAACTAGGAACATACCAGCACAATTTAAAAAGCACACTGTAACGGAGGCTAAAGCAATCCCATTGCTTTCTGCTAAAGTAGCAGGAAGAAAAATGCTATTTTAAAGTTTTACCATAAATTAACAACCAGGAGGAAATTTAAAGGAAGAATTCCCAGTTTGTCCTGGGATACAGTGTGTTACAAAAGCCCTTGCAGCTTTTGTACCGTAATGAGAGCCTCCAATAAGAGGATTGCTCAACTGCACCAAGCAAGAAAAGAGAGGGAGTTCAGATCATGCAGGAAGAGCAACACTGGCCTGATGTTAAAAAGTCTTGAAAAGGACTGGTATTAAAAAGAATGTGGGAATATCAAGGTCTAATAAATTTGGTGCATGATATCTAGTAGATACACTCAGGATCAGAACCTTGCTGTGATACCATCCACACTGAATATAGCCCAATACATGGAATGGAAGCAGAACCCAGAGGTGAATCAAGGTTTTTCCTACCATTTGATCATAGTTAGATAATACATTAGGTAAGAGTTAGTATTAGCTAATATATTTAAACCTCTCTTTTTCAGTGAGGTATTTACATTTTCTGTAGCAGTAAGAACAAAGGGAAAAGCTGTGACAGTCTCACGGGTACAGCATGATTAGATTACATGTTCCCCATCAGAAAGAAATGGTCTTAATTACTTCCTCAGATTGTGTATCAGAAAGACACATTGCTACATATGAAGAAATGAGTTACTGGGAGTTGCATGATTAGAAAAACAGCTTGCAGGTTGAAGAACAATCACAGTGACAGTAAAAAGAAACAAACAGCATTCTCAGATGACAAAGATAACCCAATGTAACAGAAACAGAGATCTGATCTTACTTTGCTTACAACCCTTGCAAGTTCTCTCATCTCTTCAGTCATGCCAATAAAAGCACCAAGGGGCTTCAATAGTCGTTCCTAAAAACATAAGTTCTTGTCAGACTTCAGTTATTTTTAAACAGACAAATTATGGAATAGTTTTTAAAAAGCTGGTACATCACAGAAATATCAACTTCTGAAGCTGTAAAAATGTGGATAATAATAAGGACTTTGAAGTAAACCATATTTGCAGTAACTTTTCATCTGACAGAATCTAATAGGGAATAAACATTTAAATGAGCAGCTCTCTTTTTGCACATGTAGTTCTAGACATGCCCTTCACAGATTAGGAGTGAAAAACCTAACTGTGGGTCACTGCATCATCACACAAAACATTGAAAGTCTCTTCAAGTGTAGCAGCTGCTGAGCAGGCTGGCACCAAGTAAGTTGGATGCACTGTCTAGTGTCAAGGAATGGTTATGGAATCAAGGAATGACACTGCTTGTGTCAAGGAATGATTATGGAATCAAGGAATGATTATGGAAAATTCCTCTCAACCTTCTGAGCTCTGTCCTTGTCTCAGCTGAGATGATCACTATATAAGGTACTGACTGCAAAGAACCCAACATTTCACCCGCAGAACTTCTCTTGGTTTCTGCAGTTATATTTTTTATGGGGGGTGGGGTGGCAATCATAAGCTATCATTTGTATCTGTTGCCCACTTTCATGTTCAGAGAGTAAATAACTGTCAACAAATTAGACTGGTATCAAGGATGACTGCCTATTCAAGAAGGAAACACACTACTTGGAAACCTAAGCCCTTTTTTAGCACTTAGGAACAAAGACAACACTGTTTCTGTACTTTACTTCATTCCCAGTTAGCAAAACTGATTCTTACATTGATTGGATGGGAGTATGAACAGAAGCACTTACTGATGGATCTGGAACACAGTTAAGGTTGTTCAAGGCTATTCCATTCAATGATATTTTGGCAACATCCTGAATTGTCCCATGGATGTCGATTACCTGGCCCTAAAGAAGAGAATAATGATGCAAAACGCTTTACCACGATGGTAGACCTGCTGTTAAAATGGCATTGGGCCAAATTTTGCTTGCCATCACAGCAATGAGGTTCCTTGCTGCACATAGAGTCCCAAGTATGGCAAAAACTGACCCTGTAATCTCTGGTAGCAATGGGAAAAGAACACACATCAGCCAGTGCAATGATTGAGCTGCAGAGCCTCTTGTCTCATTCAGGAATTTGAAATTTACCTTCAAGCTTAGCTATAACCACTGGGTTTTAAAAAAAGAAATATCTGAAATACTATTTAATGCAAGCAGAGCCTCCTATGCAAAGAACTACTGCCTGAATCATAAAACTGACCCTAAGCTAATTATATAAAAACAGACACACAAAGCTCACATTTGGTATTTGTGAAAAAAAAAAATTAATGTGGGTTTTTTTTTTTATACATCCACATTTCTATCAAAAATCATGTAGCAGGTTTCCACCAACCCTTCTCAGGTGAGGGCCATCTCCTCCAGTTCTGCTGACGGCTGAGATGCTTAAGCCAAAGTCAGATTGTTTCAAAGCAACTGCGCTGTCATTACTCTAAAAAAAAATCAACTTTAAAACACGTGCTTAAAAGGGAAGGGGAAGGGGAAGGGGAAGGGGAAGGGGAAGGGGAAGGGGAAAGGGAAGGGGAAGGGGAAGGGGAAGGGGAAGGGGAAGGGGAAGGGGAAGGGGAAGGGGGAGGGGGAGGGGAAGGGGAAAGGGAAGGGGAAGGGGAAGGGGAAAGGGAAGGGGAAAGGGAAGGGGAGGAAAGGGGAGGAAAGGGGAGGGGAAGGGGAAGGGGAAGGGGAAGGGGAAGGGGAAGGGGAAGGGGAAGGGGAAGAGGAAGGGGGAAGGGGAAGGGGATGGAAGGGAAGAGGGGGGAGGGTAGGGTTAGGGAGGGCACAGCAGGGCAGGGCAGGGCAGGGCAGGGCAGGGAAGGGAAAGGAGGGGAAAGGGGAAAGGGGAAAGGGGAGAAGAAAGAGTAGGGGAAGGGAAGGGAAAGGGAAGGGAAAAGGAGAAAGGAGAGGAAGAAGAAGAAATGGAAGGAAAATGAAAAGGAGAAAAGAGGCTCATTGCTTGCTCCCTCATCTGTAAGGGATGCTCGTTGTTTCTGCTCCCTCATCTGTAAGGGATGGCAATAAAGTCATTCTCACAGCAGTGAGACTCACAGAACTGAAAATTATACAGCCAAATTACTCCCCCAAATCTCAAACACCTTGTGCAAGTGGAGATGCTTATGACTAACAGCAGACTTTCTCCTTGGTTTATTTGTCTGGCTTTCTGGCCCTGAAAGATTAATCTACTGGTGTTAAAGGGAAAACTCTGATAGCTTTCAGTGCAGGCTGAACAATATTATTCCTTGTCCTCTACTTCTTGCCTGTGACTTGCTCCCCAGCCCACAGCCAGAAAGCATATTCTCCTGAAGTCTTACATCTATACTCCCTAAACTACATAACTAGTAAACTCCATTAGCCATGCCATTATGAATTGTGTAACTCCCATCCTCTTGCTGCCTGTAGCTTCTCAAAATAAAATCACGTTATTTTAAACTGTGATGCTGCCAAGATAAAACACATTTAAACCTGTTTGGGGATCTCCTTGGTGGATGATTTAAATTCTGCTGCATTCCCAGGTGAAGTTTTTGACAACGGTCGTTGCACTGTCTGATGTTTGAGCCTTGGGAGATTCTGAGAAGAGCTTGCTGCCCTAGAGTTAAAAAAAAACTGTATCTTAAAGGCTTTCACAACTTCTTTTTTTTTTTCTTTTTCCCCTACAATATTCCAAAAGATTAAAAAGCAGAGTTTTCAAATAAAGCAGTTTTGGGCTAACTTTGCTCCCACTGAAGTTAAGGCATCAGTCTCAGTCACAGCAAAGTTCAGTGCTTGCTGCTTTCAAACACACCACCGTGTGTTACTACAGAAGCTTTGTAAATTGTTTGCACCTCTGTTTTGAAAACGTCTCTATTTTCCTCTAAAAGCCACTTAAAAAAAAAAAGCACTGCACAGTCAGCAGTGTGACTCTAGGCTTTAGTCTTCCTACAGTATCACAAAATTATTTTAACCATGCTGCATATTGCTTTTATGGGAAAATTTTCTGCCCAGAAAATCCCTCACATGTGTCTCTTACCTTCCTGGTCTTCCTCCAGTTCTCAGCTGTTGTTTATTTTCTGCTGTGGCAAAATTAATATTAAAATGGAAAATAATTAAGGATATAAATAGGGGCAAATATTTTTCCCCCTTTCAAAAAATATTTCTGAGCACACACTAATGAGCTTGGAAATAACAGATAAAAGTAACAGTGTGTTTATAAGCATTGCAAGCTTGCAAAAATGTTTTGGAAACAAACTGATACTGGAGAGAGCAGCTTGGCTTCAGGCTTGTTACATTTTAGGCCCATTCAGTCTATGGTTTCTTTGCTGACATTATAAAACCACTATCATTTTCACTGTAAAATGGACTCTACAAGAAATTAAATTAAGCCCAATAAGCTAATTTAATGCCTCACATACAATGTTTATTTAAGGCTACTATTTATTTTCATTGCTGAAATGGAAAATAAGAATTTGCCTTATGCCTCTTAATAGTAATTTTATCATGTTCAATATACCAAGACATCATAAATGTCATATTTCAATAGTTATATATACAACAGTTATCCAAATATGTTATATTTCTGCATTTATGTAATTTGAAAGATTTTATGTCAATGAAAAGCTTTGTTTTCACAAAATGTCAAACTCACAAAGCCCAGATGTGACCTCATAAAGCTGTGGGTTTGTATCACAATAGCACACACCTAGCTGCTCTGAAATACATCTCCTACCAGTGTTCTCTGTACCATGATCTTGCAACCAGATTCTCATATGGTTAATGTAAGAGAACCCTTCCTGAACAGCTGTTTCCCTGAAAGAACTGGAGAACGTGGCGTATGTCAAGCCTACACATGAACCTTGTGATCCTGGGGTACTCCCTACAACTGCAGTTCAGTGTGGAGATGAGTTGGTTCTGTAGGTCTTGCTGAGAGCATTGCAAAGAATTGATTGGGAAGGGTGGGTGTCTAGAGGAAGGGGCCAGACTCTTCTCAGCGGTGCCCAGTGACAGGGTGAGGGCCAATGGGGCACAAACTGGAACACAGGATGTTCCATCTCTGCATGAGAAAAAACTTCACTGTGAGGGTGACAGAGCCCTGGGACAGGCTCACAGGGAGGTGTGGAGTCTCCTTCTCTGGAGATATTCAAGACCTGTGCCACCTGCTCATGGTGATCCTGCTCTAGCAGGGAGATTGGACTCAATGACCTCCAGAGGTCCCTGCCAACCCTTACAAATCTGTGAATCTGCATACCATGATCTGAGCACAGACAGTTTAAGGCAGGTTGCAAACCATCAGGCACCAGGTTATCAACAGAGACTCGTGCAGGAGGGAGGCTGTTTAGGCTCCAGGAAAGAAGGTTATACATCCCTGCTGGCTTGGTTTGAATTCTGGGCTCAAGCAATGGCTGAGTACCCCATGTCTGACATGCTTTACTGACCAAAACACAGGTACTGAGAGCTTTTATGTGTCCAAGAGATTGACTGGCTTTTTGGGAATTGTTCATGGACCAGTCTTGGCTTGACTAAGTATGATGTGATAAATGCTTTGTAATACATTTCCCTTCTTGATTCATAACAAATGGCTTCTCTCTCTTGTCCTGCAAGGCTGCTTCTCTTTGTATCAACACCAATCAAGAGCTTCTGGTCCTAAATCTCTTTTTCATGCAGATGATGTTTGCTCCTAGCTAGTACTGATCTGCTACATCACTGTTAATGTAATGAAGACTAGTAGCTTTAGTACATTTCACTATATAGTAATTTTATTATATTGATATGTTTCATTTACCTGTGATTTCAAAGTTGCTGGCAGCCATATGAAATAATGACAACTGCTGAGAGATGTTCCCTGCCCAATCACCCCCTCTTCTGATGATTGTATTTTTCTTACCAGACAAACAAGTTGGAGCTTTTTGTGCCCTCCAAGCTCCTCATAACTGATTCTTACATAGTTGTTCTTAGAGGTTCTAAAAGTTACATTTTGTGCTCAAGTCCAAAACTATTTTGTCTCTCAGGGTCACAACAAAATGCTCATATTATGATTCTATATCACTCATTTATAGCTCAGACTTTAAGTCCTTTGGAGCAAATAAACCTCCTCTTTGTTTGGCACATCATCTTCAGTATATGAAAATGTGCAAGATAAATGGTTAATGAGACTAGTGGTGATAAACTTCTAAGCATTAGCTTGGGTGAACTAAGATACAGTATTTAATTTATTTTAATTTAAAAATTAAATCCAAAATAAAAAGACTTATTATTCTCCTCCCAATGAGAAGAAAGATAATAGATGTATGCCATAACATTTTGCTCTTGTATGGCACTTTCCAATATCATAGCAGCTTTCAAAAGACAGGAAAATAGCACCTTCCTGTTCCTTTACATAAAGAGAGAGGGGAAAAGGACTCAAAGCCCCATCTCCCAATTCTTATGTCCTATGTGCTAGAGCTAGAGTGCTCTTTCTGTAAAAGTTCAAACATTAAACAACAACATATACAAAAACTGTGGTGAGTACATCAGGCAAATACATATTTTAGGCTTTGAGAAACAAAAGCTTTCTTTATGGAAAACAGACACATACCAGTGCCAAGGACCCTTTTGGTAATTTTAGGATACTTTTGAAATTTCACAAAGTAGTAGCTTTCATATTCCATCAAAATTGTCTCAAGATCAATGTTGTCACAAACTTCAAAGCCACGTAAACTTAATTTTGTCTCTTGTTCCAAAGCATTTGCAGCATCGACATACCTGGTAATTTAAAAAAAAAACAACACAACAAACAAACAGAACAGCATCCAAACACAAAAAAATAATCCCCAAGTTAACAAAAACCTGAGAAATCCATTATTCTGATTTTTAAGAGAAAAAGCAAACTATATCATTAGTAAGTAGACAGTATTTCTAACCTCCCACAACTCTATTTATTATAAAAGCAGAAAGTATATTTAAAAGCCCTTTTCTGATTGCTCTATTTTAAATTATAGAAGACAACTGCGTTCCAGAAATGGATACAATTTAGCAAACTGATAATATATGTAACACTAGTTTACCTCTTCCTCACATCAAACCAAAGGGCTGTGCTGTCCATGCCCCCAAGAGAGGACAGGAGGACACACTACAAGATGTCAGACATGCACAATCCCACAAATGTAGAGCACTATTATGTAAAAAAACATACCCTTCCTCCATTAAATAATGCAAAATTAGAATGAGGAGATTTTTTCGACGAGCTTCTGTTCGCATCTCATCCTGTGAATTAAGACAGAACTCTAGATCAAATGTAATATTCTCTTTATTGCTGTAAACAGCATCTAAATGTAGCCTGTGGAAACAAACAAATTAAGACAACAGCATGTAAGAACTGTAAAACAACTCACTGTTAATAAAAAGAAGCAAAGTGGTTTCCAACATAATTTTTCTTACACATTATCAGGGCTACTGGATGGGTAGAAACCTAGAGAAGAGAAAATTACTCTGAGGCTGAGGAATTAACTTACTTGCCTTTCTATGGTTATGGATCTCAGGCTGCTGTGAATTTCAGGGGAGAACTCTTGCAAACCTCATGCACAGCATCTCCAAGGGCTATGCAAGGAAATCTCCTGCTCTGGCATGGCTGCAACCCTCTCTCTAGAAACCTGTTTTACAAGTGCCTGGAGAAGGGAGCGTGGGGAACATGGTTGAGACCAACAAGATGAGGTTTAACAACATCAAGTTAGAGTCCTGCGCATGGGACACAACAACCCTGAGCAGTGCTACAGGCTTGGAGGAGACTGGCTGGAGAGCTGTCAGGCAGAGAAGGACTTGGGGATGTTGGGTGACTGCTGACTGAACATGAGCCAGCAGTGTGCCCAGGTGGCCAGGAAAGTCAATGGCATCCTGGCTTGTGTCAGAAATAGTGTGGCCAGTAGGTCTGGGGAGGGGATTGTCCCCCTGGACTCTGCACTGGTGAGGCTGCACCTTGAGTGCTGGGTCCAGTTCTGGGCCCCTCACCATAAGAAGGACCTGGAGGTCCTGGAGCGAGTCCAGAGAAGGGCAACCAGGCTGGGGAAGGGGCTGGAGGGCAAATCCTCTGAGGAGCAGCTGAGGGAGCTGGGGGTGTTCAGCCTGGAGAAGAGGAGGCTGAGGGGAGACCTCATCCCCATCCACTGACCTGACAGGAAGGTGCAGAGAGGTGGGCGATGGTCTCTTCAGCCAGGGGACAGGAGATGGGACAAGGGGCAATGGGCTCAAGCTGCCCCAGGGCAGGGTCAGCTCAGATGGGAGGGAAAAGTTCTTCCCTGCAAGAGTTGTCAGGGCCTGGCACAGGCTGCCCAGGGAGGGGGCTGAGTCCCCACCCCTGGGTGTGTTTAACAGATGGGTAGATGAGGTGCTCAGGGATCTGGTTTAGCACAGGACAGGAACGGTTGGACTCGATGATCTCAAAGGTCTTTTCCAACCTGGTGATTCTGTGATTCTGTGAACAGGTCTGGGATCTGCATGACTAGGCTACAAAGACCAGCTGTACTCTGCTGGCACCTCCCATTTAATGAACCTTGATATATATACATAACAAGTGAAATACAGAGCACCTGAAGAATTGCTATTTTGGGATAAGACCAGACTTCTTAGATTTTAACACAGGAGTGACCAAAGTCAGGTCCTGACACACAGAAATGTAAACATGGAATCAGTCCCATGGATTTCTTGACACAGGTTGGAGAGCAAAAAGGCCTTCATAAATGGTTCAGCAATAAAAACAAGGCAGCAAAAACCATCTTTGCCATCGTTGAGTAAAGCTACACCCAGGGGAGCATACAGTGCAGTATCAAATGTGGCAAAGGGAACACTGGAAACAGAAATCTCTTAAGATACTGGAATGAAGTCTTACTCTGATGTAATATGCCATCTACACCAAGTGTCTGCAGAGAAACCCTGAGACTTTAGGGCCATAACAGATGTTGCTACAAGGAAAGCTCTAGAAATCAGCATACTGACTCTGGTCTGTCTCCCTGGGATCTGAAGCTGGGAAGCCACAGAAGAAGCAGGTATGGCCAAACCCACATTTACGCAAGTAAATGACTTCTTTTTCTTTCAGGATGCTGATGTTTCAGTGTGTTTGATAAGGACCCAGTGTGAGCATGAAATCCTGGCACCTCTTTAGTACATGGGGAAAGAGCAGTGGTTTATATACTGCTTGCACAGCATGTGTGTATTCCTGATGATACTTGGCAGTAATGCATTTATAGACTCCCACCCCCAGTTTCCTTCTCTTCTACCCCAACCCAACAGCGCCTGCATCACCCACCCCCGCGAGAAAAAGCCTTGAACAAGTGTCAGGGACCTGAGAGAGACAAACCCACAAATCTTTTCCCTCTTCATACTGGCAGCAAAACCCCAGTGCCTATAGCAAAGATTCATACAGCTCTCTGACACTGCCTGGCACACACATGCACCAAATAATTACTACTGCCCAAGCCTTGCTTTCTTAAATCCCAAAACATGCATAAAAGAAATATCCACATGGAAAGACAATTATCCTATGGTTCCCAGTCTCTTGGAAGGAAGCATCACTATGTACTACAGCAAACTGTTTGGCAGGTATTTTCTGGGATGTTAGCTTCAGACGTGGGGCCATCTAGTGACACAACTGGGAAGAGGATGGGTTTGCTTTTAATAACAAAACCTGTGGGTTGAAGGTGTATTTGCACTTCCTGTCGGAATAAAAGATTGGTAGTGTCTTCTCTCTGGTTTTCTAGAGAAAAGACTCAAACTGGCTGGAGAGAAAACGAAGAACCCATATCCCACTTGAAGTCTTTACTACTTTTTATTGTCTTGGAGTCATGCAGCTACTCTGAGCCTGTAAGAATGCTACAAAATCATTTGTGGTATCTGATCATTTTTCTAGACCATTTTAGGGAGAAGAGTGTGGTGTTAAAGCTTGGTAGATCAGTAGCTCTTCAATCAGGTAGATCAGTTCCTGAGAGGAGTTGCAACAAGAAATGAACACCTTCTCTTATGAGCAAACAGAAAACAGTGACACCCCAGGATGAAAAGAATCTTTTTCATATTATTTTGAGGTGCTGGTGTTGGGAAACAGCTTTTGAATTGTGGTCCTTTTACCATTTTTTCCTGGACTATGTGAATTTTCCAAAACAGGGTTGGAGGTGCAAGAAGGAAGCTGGAGTCATTACTTGCTGAGAGTCCAACATTCTTCTAAAGGCAACTGCTGCTGTATGCTGAGAAAAATCAATGGTTGTGTTTGCCTGCACATTGACATTGAACTTTCTTTGAAAAGAATTTGTATTCTGCTGTGTCTCTCTGGCTGTTGTTAATCCCACCAGGTTACTCTTGGTATCCTCAGAGGTTGTAGTGTTTTAAGGATAACATTTTAAGTCCTAGTATAAATGGCATTACAGTGACGGGCAGCATCTCAAATACTCTTCTAGGTAGACTTGCTTTAAGTCTAAGTCTAAGTCTAGTATAACATTGTGTCTATGTATGAGCAACCCACTTCCACATTAACATAGTTGAGTTCTTGTGTTCCCCAAGCAGAAGCCAGCCTTTACACTGAAGAAGAGCCCCCTGTAAAATCAGAACTTCATTCTGTCTGTATCTGGTGTTAACAAGAATGCAAACAGCAGTGGTTAATTTTGAGAAGTCAGGTATCTGTCCAAAGAATCACAATCACAAGGTTGGAAAAGATCTGTAAGATCATCAAGTAAATTAACTAAGATGGTGGTGAGCTGATCAACTGACAAATGTTTGCACTATACTGGATCTGAAAATCAGAACAGAGATATTGATATCTCTGATGCTTGTTCTGTGAATTTTTTATAGAAGAAATAAAACTGAAGGACCTTTCAACACACAACTGCTACCAAATTGCAAATCTTGCCAGTCAGTAGTGCTCAGCTTTCTGTACCCACAAAGCCATGTCTCCTGACCTCTCACCAGTCTTAGCCTACCCTGCACCTTCTCCATGAGGTACATAGACATCTCCCCATCCGCGCCACCAACAGCTTTAGCTCTCCACCTGAAACAGCTCTCACACTGGCTTCCATTCCTGAACTCCAGCTTATTCTCTAGGGACTGATCCCCCTGATGCAAACATGCCCACAAACAATGTGCCTGCCACAGGGCAGACAGATGCCAACACTGCCCAGGACTCCTCTGTGTTTAGACAGGAAATGGTAAATCTTATACAGCATGAAAAAACCAGGAGTACTTACGAGTGCAAAGTTACTTAAAATTCAGTTTAGCTTTATAGTGATTTAGCCTTCTTGTTTAATTAGTATTTAGAATTGCATGTTGTTTATAGCCACTGGTATTTCAATAGATGTTTAAGTGTTTAAAGTTTAATAAGATTCCATTCTTAAAAGAACAAAAAAATGTATGTAATTAAATTTTCAATTACTATAGGGGATTTTGGGGTCCATGCAATTAATAAAAGCTTAAGGCATTTAAGCGTGATCTTGTTTTAAAAACTAAATAGTTGAGCACTTAACTAATTAACTCCAACCCTTATAGTGCATTCTATTTATTTCTAGCTAAACAAAAGAGCGGTATGTATTCCTTTCTTTGCAGCCATTTAAAATTAAACTCTATTAGATTCATGCATCTTTAAAAGCAATTGTTCATTTAGTTATTTTCATACCTTTTAGTAAAACACATTTACATTATAAATCAACCTAGGCTCTTGTGTAATCCCATCGAATTAATGGACCTGCTGAAAAATTAATTTAACCCCATAATGTTTTGTTGCCATTTGACCTCATATTTCTGCATGAATATAGCTGATAGAGTGAAGAAAAAAGTTACAGAGAAAGCCACAGTCTGGGGAGCTGGGAAAAAAGAACTATACTGGTGTAATATGTACCCTTGTACATCCTACTAGGGCAGTCAGTAAGATGAGTTCAGGGAGTTCTGCGATCAGGAATTTGTACAAGAGGGAAGGGGTTAGCTCTGTAATCACATAAGGAAAGATACTACTATAATACACATTGTCCCTTCCCTCTTTTTCCTTTGGGATACCAGGGCAGTTGCCAACTATGTGCTTCTTCACGATCAAACTGGGATCCATGTGCCAGGACAGAGAGAGCAGATGAGGCAAGATGGATTTGCCCAGTTTTTGGCTGGTTTTTTTCCCCTCCACCACCTTGTATCCCCAAAGCTTTCCCTCTTCCCTAGCCCCCTGCGTGCTGTATTTGCAGCCTTGCCAGGCTTTGTAGAATGCTGATGTTCAGACATTTTTTGGCTTGCTGACAGTTTCTGAGGAACACAAGCAGAGAAGGAAATGGTGAGTTTTAAACAACATGTAACTTGGCTGCCACTGAATAGAATTTCTTCACACAAAGACGCTTCTTCGCTCTCTTCTCTTTCCCAAATCCTACAAGCCTGCTGCAGACAATAGAGTTGGCAAGGTTTCTCATGAAGGATTATGAATAGCCTTCATAATTAAAGGCACACAGCGAGTTCACCACAGAAGTGATGGCTGCCCAAGTAGTAAACACCAGAATGCATTGGAGAGGTGTGACCTTTAAAAGCTAAAGATGTTTTACAATTTGAGCTGGGTGCACTGAAAAAAGAGACCTTCTGATTTCTGCATACACACACACCCCACAACCCCATCCCTTCCAATAGCTACATGCCTTCTTTTGTTAATTCATGCTCCTACAGTCAGGGACACTCACAGGCCACTATTCTCTCCCTCATTTAACAGTTAGATCGCTGAAGATGGGTTTAACACTGCCAAGATTTCACTGCTTCCAAGTGATTTGTATTATGAATATACAAAAATGAGTGGACACAAAGTACATGTCCCAGAGAAGCTGCAGATGTCCCCTCCCTGGAAGTGCTCAAGGTCACGTTGGAAGGGGTTTTGGACACCCTGTGCTAGTGAAGGGTTTCCCTGCCCATGGCAGGGGATGGGCTTTGAGGTCCCTTCTACCCCAAACCAGACTGGGATACTATGGTAAATTATTAAATGAGACAAATTATGGATGCTGAATTTACAAACTAATTAATAAGCATTAATTCTCCCACTCATTTGTATAAATCTGCAAAGTTCCACTGCGGGTTATGATAGCATTGCTTGTCAAGAGTGATTTACAGAACAAGCACAGGGCATATTTAACAATTAAAACCAGTGAAATGCCTTGCAAAATGGATTTATTTGATTATGAGACTGCACTGGGTAGCTGTGAACAGCCATAGAATTGTAATGCATATAGGAATTTATTGTTTTGAATGTTTAATGTTTCAATTGCAAGAAAACAATAATTTCCATTCTATAGAACCAATTAATGGGGAAAATGCAATACCTGTATGGATGTGACTGGGGAGCTAGGAATTCCAGTAATTAGTTAGTGCCACAAAATAAAGATGTAGCAGCCTTACTTTTTGATAAGGTATTGGAATACTGGAATTCATAAAACAGAAACTAAGTAGCTAGGCTTCCTCCACAGAGGTCAAGACCCTTAGAGCAAGAAAGAGAAAGTCCTTTTGGCAGCTTCAGGTTGTTCTGTAGTCATGGACTCACTCAAGAAAATTAGGCTCCAAACTTTTGCCCCTCTGTGGAACACGACACCTCCCTCTACCTTGTATCCAAAATATAAACTCTGATCTTCACATCCATCCTGCCAAAAGGCGTTGGAGAATTCAGTTTATAAAGCAAAACGACCCCAAAACAATGCTTACAGCTCAGGGGAAAGAGTTCCTGACCTTCAAGTCCAAATGTTTCTGCATTTAGCAGTCAAAACCAGGCCTGGGACCAGGGCCATCCAAATCCCTGCTGCTGAGGGTACAAATGGACACTCTTTTTTGCCCCTCGTTTTCCTTCTGTGCATTAACACTGTTTCGATATGTCATCTCAGGGCACCATTCCCAGTGGCTGGGATCTGAGCCTGCTCTCAGGCTTACCAAGAGCCTGTGCCGCAGGCTCCTGTTCCTAGGTAAACCCACAATCCACTCATTCAACAGGTTGCCTTGACCTACAGCTCCCAAGGCGGCCCTTTTGCGAGCAACCCTGCCCCCCTCACACACAGGTACAGACAGCAGTTTTTAGCAGTCCTTGCAGTGCGGCCCTGCAATCTCTCCCGCTCCGGGCGAATCTGACCAGCAGATGGAAGCAAAAGAACAGGTTAAGAAATTGAGCAGACTCCCGCTCCTTCTGGGCGGTGACAGGGTGGGACTGCACAGCCCCCAACCTGCGGAGGAGGGAGCTGGGGGAAGGAAGGAAGCAAGGAAGGAAGGAAAGGGAGAGGGAAAGGGAGAGAGAAGGGGAGAGAGAAGGGGAGAGGGAGAGGGAAAGGGAGAGGGAAAGGGAGAGGGAAAGGGAGAGGGAAAGGGAGAGGGAAAGGGAGAGGGAAAGGGAGAGGGAAAGGGAGAGGGAAAGGGAGAGGGAAAGGGAGAGGGAAAGGGAGAGGGAAAGGGAGAGGGAAAGGGAGAGGGAAAGGGAAAGGGAGAGGGAGAAGGAAAGAGAGGGAGAGGGTAAGAGAGAGGGAGAGGGAGAGGGAGAGGGAGAGGGAGGGAAAGAGAGGGAGAGGGAGGGAAAGAGAGGGAGAGGGAAAGAGACGAGGAGAGGGAGAGGGAGAGGGAGAGGGAGAGGGAGAGGGAGAGGGAGAGGGAGAGGGAGAGAGAGAGAAAGAGAGGGAGAGGGAAAGAGAGGGAGAGGGAAAGAGAGGGAGAGGGAAAGAGAGGGAGAGGGAAAGAGAGGGAAAGAGAGAGGGAAAGAGAGAGGGAGAGGGAGAGGGAGAGGGAAAGAGGGAGAAGGAGGGAGAGGGAAAGAGAGGAAGGCTCATCCTCTTTTCGCCGCGCTGGCTCAGCGGACGGGGCTGTGCGGAGCCTGCCCTAAGGACAAGAAGCACTTTCTTCCCGCTAAGGGAAAGGGCGGGCGGAACGGGGCCCGTGGGAAGCCCCCGCACTAGGGGCGCCAGGGCCGCTGTCACGCCGCTGAGCCCGGGCACGGCTCCCCCCCGTCCCGGCCGCCATGACACCGCCGCTCCCCCGCGCCTGCGCAGTAGGGCGCTCACGCCGTTTCCATAGCAACGGGTACGCGCGGCCTGTCAGATCTTACCGCTTCCCTCGCCAGAGACGTGGCTCGGAGCGTCCGGCAAGAGAGCTCCATCGGGGAGGGCACCGGGCCCGGCCGCGGGCGGGAAAGTCACGGCGGGATCACGGCAGCGTCCGGACCCGCAGCCTGCGGAGGCCAGCGGGCGCCGAGAGGGAGAGAGACCCGCCCCGCCTCCCCGACGCAGCCAATCGAGATGCCGGAGAGAGAAAGATTGTCGGATGTAGCCAATTGCGAATGGAGCGAGAGCGGGGATGGGCCAATCATGACGCGGAGGAGCGGCGGGGCCGGTGGCAGTGTGGGCCAATGGCGTGTGGGCTCACCTGAGGCGGGAGGCGGGTCTGAGAGGAGAGCGGGCGGGATGGAGGGCTGAGGAACAGGGGATGGTCTAGACCAAACCCAACCCACCCGCACCACCGAACCGAACCGAACCGAACCAAACCACCCCAGCCCACCCCAGCCCTGCCCAGTATAACCCACCATTAAACATGTCCACCTCACCCAGATAGGCGAAGTGCACCTGAGAAGCTGCAAAGTGTGGTCTGCCCATCTCATCATGGTGGGCCTTAAAACGGAGGCGGATGGTTTGCTGGCATTGAGAGAATGCAGGGCAGTGAGAGGGACGTGCTTCAGAGCACGTGGAAGCCGTTGCCAAGCGTGACTGACTGCTACAGCCTTCGGGGTTGAGGACATCCATTACTGATGATTTACCAGCTGGAAGCTGTTCTTGGTCTAGCCAGAGGAGAACATTAAAAACCCCCCACAACCAAACCTGAAAATACATGGAAGGGAGGTTAGAGCATAGAGTCACAGAATCACAGAATCATGGAACGGTTTGGGCTGGAAGAGACCTCAAAGATCATGTAGTTCCAACCTCCCTGACATGGGCAGGGACACCCTCCACTAGACTAGGTTGCCCAAAGCCCCATTCAACCTGGCCTTAAACACTTCCAGGGATGGTGTTTCCACAGCCTCTCTGGGCACCCTGTGCCAGGTCCTCACCACCCTCAAGAGTAAAGAATTTATTCCTAGCATCTAACCGAAGCCTGCCCTCTTTCAGCTTGAAGCCATTGCCCCAAATTGATCCGAGAATATAGAATTATAGAATTGACCCGGGGTATAGAATCACAGTACATGTATAGTATAGCACAATTAGGGAGAACAACTCTTGCATAGCTAGACAATGATGTAGAATAGCTTGAAAGCCTTGTACTTTCCAGGATAAAATAAAGATAAAGGGCAAGGACTGGAGGATGGAATAATAGGTACCCATCCCCGTCGTCTCTGCCTCAACAAAAGAAACAGGAGACTGATAAAGGACTTGATGTACGACGAGGATCAACACATTCTGAGGAAAGCAGACAGTCAACAAGGCCATACGCTAACTCAGACTGATAAGAACGTTGCAAACACCAAGACCAGCACATTCCAGGCGAAGGGTGAAAAATACATCACGAGGTAGACTCGGAGCCTTCCTCCCAGAGACCCTTGCCCACAATTTTTTTAAGGATCTGCGCAAGCGCGAAGGACTGATAAGCTAATTAGCATGTGAAGCGAGAGTAGGTGGGGTTAGGTAATTAATATGTATAGGCGTTAGTTGAATATTCATTGTTTGATTGTATAAGTATGGGATAGTTTCGCTGCTCCGGTGTGCACGTTTGTGGTGGAGCGATCCCCCGTGCCCCTGCGCGCAATAAACATATCTACTTTATAACTTTCAAGTTATAGAGTCTATTTCCGTACGTCAGTCTTGTCCCTGCACTCCCTGGTGAACAACTCCTCTTCTACTTTCCTGTAGGACCCCTTTAAATCTTTAAGGGTTGATATGCTGCAATTAAGTCTCTTTGCAGTCTTCTCCTGGCTGAACAAGCCCAACTCTCTCAGCCTGTCTACATATGAGAGGTGCTTCAGCCCCCTTATCATCTTTGTGGCCTCTACTGGACTCACCCCAACAGCTTTGTGTCTTTCCTGTACTGGGGGCCTCAGTGCTGGATGTAGTACTTGTGGGGTCTCACCAGAGCAGAGTAGTGGGCAGAATCACCTCCCTTGACCTGCTGGCCACGCTGTTCTTGATGCAGCCCAGGACACAGTTGGCCTTCTGAGCTGCTAGCACACATTGCCAGCTCATGTTGTGCTGTTCATTGATCAACGTCCCCAAGTCTTTCTACTCAGGGCCATGAGATTTGTGAGGTACAGTTTGCCCTTAGTGAAGCCATGTTGGCTATCACCAACCACCTCATTATTCTCCATCTGCCTGAGCATAGTCTCCGGGAGGATCTTCTCCATGATCTTGCTAGGCACAGAGGTGACACTGACTGGCCTGTAGTTCCCTGGGTCTTTCTTTTTACCCTTTTTTAAGATGGGGTCTACATTTCCCCTTTTCCAGTCAGTGGGAACTTCACCAGACTGCCAGGACCTCTCAAATATGATGGAGAGTGGCTGAGTCACTTTGTCTGCCAGTTCCTTCAGGATCCAGGGATGCATGCCCCATGGATTTGTGCACCTTCAGGTTCCTTAGATGGTCTTGAATCTGATTTTCTCCTACAGTGGGGATTTCTTCATACTCACAGTCCCCACTTTTGCCTTCTGTGAGCTGGGTGGTGTGGCTAGAGCTCTTGCCAATGAAGACTGAGGCAAAAGAGTCACTGACTACCTCAGCTTGCTCAGTGGCAGCCACAACAGGGTACAAAGCAGGATAGATCTGGTCAAAATGAGGAAGAGCGATCTTCTGGAGCACTCTGTCCTCTGCTACATGAGTACTTCCCAGGCAAGGCAGCTGCAGGCACAAACTCTCCCCAAGTCCTTCCCCCTGGAGACCAATAGCTACTTAGTTTCACCAGCTGTTCTTGGGCAGGGTAGCTACCAGATTCTTCACTGCCATCCCATGCTATGTCTTACTTAGCATCCTCAAACCCATGTTCTCCAGACATCCAGATATTCCTCCAAACACAGTCTCCTCAGTACAACTGTCAATGCTCCAAAAGGTCTTGTTCTTTCAGTGCAACTCTGTTCCTACTCAGCAGTGTTCCCTGAGCCCGTTTCTTACACCTTTGCAATCCGATATACAACACAAGTTTTCTGTTCCCTCAAGCTCCCCTTACTAAACATCTCCAGTCACACATACCTCTCATTAGAGCCATTCTCCCTCTCTTTTCAGTACTTCCTATTCTTAAAGATGGCCTAAGCAAAAACATGACTTCAGTGTACATTAACTGCTCAGGTTGTTTTGCTGCAAATGTAATGTACTTTAATCCTCTTAAGAATGTAATTCAATACATTTCTTTTTTTATTAAATTTGTCCCATAAGCCATGAAATTTTCAAAGTGGTTCAGATTAATGTTCCTCCATCCAACTTAGGTGCTCTCCTAGTAGACTTTCTGTTTAATTTAGTGGCCTTAATGTGGTAGTAGAGTAAGCAATGCATTAATTTTCCATTATTGGGTACTTCTGTTTTATGGCTCTGAAAGAGAAGTTCCTGTAATTGAAGTTAAGATCCAAGCCACCCCAATTAGGTTTCCAAGATCATATCACTACTGTTGAGACAATAGCCTGGACTCTTGGCTTTGCTCAACTGTAGAGAGTTTTCTACCATGTCTTTTAAAGGGGTAATGGTATCTTATACGTGGCTTGCTACTGTTTTGATGGATAAAGAGATAATCTTCAACCCTCAGACCACAAACAGAGGTTAATTTTCACCCTATGTCTGTGAATAAGTGTTTCAAGCTTCCCTTGGACTCAAACACACACTCACAGAGGGGGGGGGGGGGGTGTTCAGGCCTGTGGAATCTGCTCCCTATCCCTAAAACTCGGGCAGTTAAATCTGCAAGGGCTGGCTTCTGCACCTGAACAGCACTGCTTGGCAGGATCAAGGTGTCCCCACAGCCCACAAAGAAAACTTGCTAGGGCCTTACATTCAACAGATGTACTTCAATAATAACATTTAACTATTTATAACAATACACCACTATATAAATAACTCAGTAATGATAATAATAATGGTTAGTGTCATGGTTTAGCACCAGCCAGCAGCTGAGCACCACACAGCCACTTGCTCGCTTCCCCTCTGTGGCAAGGGGAGGGAGAATGAGGAGACAAAGGCAGACTTTGTGTGTTGAGAAAAGGACAGCTTTGGGACAGCAGAGAGAGAGGGAGAAATAACAGGACTTACAGCAAAATATACAAAACTGGTGATGCACAATGCAGTTAACTGCACAGCTCAAAGCGTACAGCTCAGCCCTGTCCCAAAACTGAACACACCCCTGTGCACTAGCCCTCCCCTTATACTGAGCACAGTGTCACAGTATGGAACACCTCCTTTGGTTAGCTTGGATCAGCTCTCCGGACAGTGTCCCCTCCCAGGTTCCTGGGTATCCCCCTGCCTTTCCATTAGCAGGGCAGGGCAGTGTGAGAAGCTGAAAAGCCCTTTAGTGCTTGGCAACAACTAAAAACATCAGTGTGTTATCAACATGATTCTCATCCTAACTCCCAAACAAAGCACTGCACCAGCTACTGGAAAGAAAATTAACTCTATCCCTGCCAAAACCAGAACCATCAGGTGAACAACTTTATAGCCAACAAGTAAATATTTCCTTGCTGTGCTTATAACCAAAATACACATATCACCCCAGTATGCTTGGATAGACAAGCAAAACTAATTAAGTTGTACAAATTTTATCATAGAGTACAGTGATAGGACAAGAGGTAATGGATTTAAACTAAAAGAGAGGAGATTTGGATGAGATCTGAGGCAGAAATCCATCCTGGGAGGTGTGGGGAGGCTCTGGCACAGGGGTGCCCAGAGAAGCTGTGGCTACCCCTGGATCACTGGCAGGGCTCAAGGCCAGGCTGCTGATTTTTTTTTGTAACAAGCCTAACTCATTTTAGGATGCCTAGCACCTAGCACCTTTCCAGCTTAGTCAGGAGGGCTTTAAACTAAAGTTGCTGGGGAGGGGATCCTCAATCAAAAGTCAGAGCCTTACAGAGACAAGGCAGGGTCTCCTGTGGTAGTCAGAGTCAACAGGGAAACCCTGGGAAACACCTTAAGGGTGCTACTCTAAGAAGGTAGAGGGAACAGTAGGCCAGCTGAAATGCCTGTACACTGATGTGCACGGCATGGGCAACAAACAGGAGGAACTGGAAGCCATTGTGCAGCAGGAAAACTATGATATAATTGCCATCATGGAAACAAGGTGGAGTGGCTCTCATGACTGGAGTGTTGCCATGGATTGATAGAGACTCTTCAGGAGGAATAGGCAAGCAAGGAGAGGTGGTGGGCTGGCCTTGTATGTCAGGGAGTATTATAAATGCCTAGAACATAGTGAGGGTGACAGTAGTGTTGAGTGTTTATGGGCAAGAATCAAGGGAAAGGTCAGCAAGGCAGATTCCATGGTGGGAGTTAGGAAAACATTTTTGACTGAAAGAGTTGTCAGGGCTTGGAACAGGCTGCCCAGGGAGGGTGTTGAGTCACCAAGCCTGTATGTATTTAACAGATGGGTAGTTGAGGTACTTAGGGATATGGTTTAGCATAGGACAGAAATGGTTGGACTTGATGATCTTAAAGGTCTTTTCCAACCTTGTAATTCTGTGATTCTGTGAGTCTGTTATAGGCCTCACAGTCAGGATGAGGAGGCAGACAAAACATTCAACAAACAGCTAGAAGTCCCAAAATCCTGAGTCATTGTCCTTCTAGGGGACTTCAACCTGCCAGATACCTTCTGGAAATACAATACAGCAGAGAGGGAACAGTCTAGGAGGTGCCTGATGAGGAAGCTGAGGAGGGCAGGAGCCCTGCTGGGCCTGCTGTTTGCAAATAAAGAAGGGCTGATGGGGGATATGATGGCTGGAGGTTCCCTTGGGCACAGCAACCATGAAATGATAAGAGTTTTTTGATTCTGGAAGAAGCAAGGAGGACAGAGGACAGAACTGCTACCTTGGACTTCAGGCGGGTGGGCTTCGGTCTTTTCAGGAGCCTGGTTGATAAATTTCATTGGGCAACAAGAGTCCAGGAAGCCTGGGTGTTTCTCAAGAAGGTAGTCTTAAAAGCACAGGAGTAGGCTGTCCCCATGTACCAGAAGACAAGCGATCAGAGAAAAGGATCGGCCTGCCTGAACAGAGAGCAGGAGCTTCAACTTAGGGAGAAAGAGGATGTGCAGCCTTTGGCACAAAGGGCAGGCCTCTGATGAGGATTGCAAAAAAATATTGAGGCTATGCAGGGAAAAATTTAGAAGGGATAAAATACAGCTAGAGCTCAACCTGGCCTCTGATGTTGAATACAACAAAAAATGTTTCTATAAAAACATTAGCAATAAAAAAATGACTAAGAACAATCTCTGTACTCTAGTAGATGGAGCTGGTAACATAGTGACAGAGGATGAGGAAAAGGCTGAGGTGCTGAATGCTGCCTTTGCCTCAGCCTTTAATAGGAAGACCAGTTGTTCCCTGAGTAACCAGCCCCGTGTGCCAGAAGACAGGGATGGGGAGCATAATGTAGCCCACATAATCCAAGGGGAAACAGTGAGGGGGTTTGCTTCTGCACCTAGATGTATGCAAGTTTAGGCCCAGATGAGATCCACCTGAGGGTACTAAGGGAGTTGGCAGAAATGCTCACCAGGCTGCTTTCCATTCTTCTTTGTGCCTGACTGGGGAGGTCCCAACTGACTGGAGATTAACAAATGTGATGCCCATCCACAAGCAAGGCCGGAAGAAAGACCTGAGGAAGCTATAGGCCTGCCAGGCTGACCTTGGAGCCTGCAAAGATTATGGAGCAAATCATCTTGAGTGTCATTATGAGACACGTGCAGGAAAAACAAGTGATCAGGCCCAGTCAGCATGGGTTCATGAAAGGCAGGTCCTTCTTGACCAACCTGATCTCCTTCTATGACAAGATGATCTGCTTAGTGGATGAGAGTAAAGCTGTAGATGTTGTCTATCTGGATTTTAGCAAAGCTTCTCACACCATTTCCCACAGGATTCCAGAGAAACTGGCTGCTCTTGGCCTGGATGAATGTACTCTTCTCTGGGTAAAAAAACTGGCTGGATGGCTGGGCCCAGAGAGTGGAGGTAAATGGAGTTAAATCTGGATGGTGGCCAGTCACCAGTGGTGTTCCTCAGGGCTCTGTGCTGAGGCTGGTTATCTTTACTATCTTTATTAATGACCTGGAAGAGGGGATCAAGTGCACCCTCAGAAAGTTGGCAGATGATACTAGGATGGGAGTGTTGATCTGCTTGAGAGTAGGAAAGCTCTGCAAAGGGATCTGGACAGGCTGGACTGATGGGCCAAGGCCAATGGTATGAGGTTCAACAAAGCCAGGTGCCAGGCTTTGCATTTGGGTCATAATAACCCTAAGCAGTGCTATAGGCTTGGGGAAGAATGGCTGGAAAACTGCCTGGCAGAGAAGGACATGGGGGTGTTGGGTGACACCCAGCTGAACACGAGCCAGCAGTGTGCCCAGGTGGCCAAGAAAGCCAACGGCATCCTGGCTTGTAGTAAGAACAGTGTGGCAAATGGGACTCAGGAAGTCATCGTCCCCCTGTCCTCAGCGCTGGTGAGACCCCAGCTTGAGTCCTGTGTTCAGGTTTGGGCCCCTCACACTGAGGCACTGTAGGGTGTCCAGAGAAAGGCAATGAGACTGGTGAGGGGACTGGAGAGTAAATGCTATGAGGAGTGGCTGAGGGACCTGGGGGAGTTTAGCCTGGAGAAGGAGAGGCTGAGGGGCGACCTAATTGCTCTCTACAGCTACCTGAAAGGAGGTTGTGGAGAGGTGTGGGCTGACCCTTTCTCCCTAGTGACAAGTGATAGGAGAAATGGTGTCAAGTTATTCCAGGGGAGGTTTAGACTGGATATTAGGAAAAACTTCTTCAAGGAACAGGCTGCCCAGGGAAGTGGTGGAGTCTCCATTCCTGAAGGTATTTAAAAGGTGGTTTGATGTGGTGCTGAGGGTTTAGTGGTGAGTGGCAGGTTAGGGTGATGGTTGGACTTGATGATCTAAAGGGTCCCTTCCAAACAAGACAATTCTATTATTCTATTCCTTTGTACCTTAATGAGAGCCTGTTATGAAAACCAGCAACTGCTTCAGTGACATCCTTTCAGATGGGAGAACTAGATAGCTGCCTTTAAGAACAGGCTGTTTGTTCCTCCAGTGGTCAGTGCTGGGTGTAGTTTAAATTTCATTGCAAAATCAGAAAGAGCAGAGAGTGTGGGGAGTGTTTCAGGAGTTGCAGCAGGGGGTTGTGAGAAGAGAAAGAGGAGAAGAAAGAGTTATTGGAGGTTGAGATACAAGAAGAGACAAGTATCAGAAGCTGGAAAAATGTCTGACATTTAAGGTAGATTTCCTAAAATCTTGTTGGAAAGAGAAATGTTGGAAAGGTTGAAACTATGGTAAGCTGCTAAGTTGGCCTTGTGTCTGCAGGGTTAAGTCTGGATTTGATTTGTGTGTGTGAGGAGTTTTCAAAAACCAGTAGGATATTGAAGAATCAGAACAAAAGGAGAAACTGCTTCTAGCTATGGGGAAAAAAAAACAGAAGAGGGGGATTTGAGAGAAACCTTGGTGTGAAAGTAAAATAACAGAGTGTCAGTGTTTTTGTGGAGCAGGGACCTAAGAAATAGCTTGAGGACAACCAGAATTATGGAGTACTTGGGTTTCTCCAAGGGCATGGCCCTACAGATGAGTAGGAGAAAGGCTGTGAGGGAAAACTGGGGGAAACAAAATATGATGAAGAGAAGTGCTCCAATGAATTCTTTTTTTTTTTTTTTAGAGAAAAAAATTAAGATAAGCTTATTATCTTAAGCAAGCTATAATCTTTTTGCTGTTATCTCAGTGGATACTGGGGATGAGATGAATGGGGAGATTGAAAGATGTGGTTATGCAGTAAGAGGTGAGTGTACATAAGAAAAAGAAAGCAAGCCTGTCTGCAGTGTGAGTTTGAATGTTGATGTATTTCCCAGTGTACTTGAAAGAAGAAACACGTGAGGGGGTGTGTTGAAAGAAGAAGAAAGAAGGCTTTGGTCTGGCCTGTGCTGGTGTGTGCTTTAATGATCTAAGAGATCACAACCTGCAGCTTGTTCCTTTAGTCTGGTACTGAATTGCAAGGAAAAAAGAAATGTTTGATGGCATTGGGAGTTGAACTGGCGCAGCAGCATGGCAGGCAGCGCGCTTCATTCGACTGCAGGTTCCTGGTTTTGACTAACAAAGGAGGTTTGAAATTAGTAAAGGCCTTGTGTCCTCAAGGAAATTACTCCTGTAAGACCAAGCACAGAACCAGCTTACTGAGAGGACTATCTAGCTGTGGTTACAGTTCAAAAACTTCAGCAGGGTTAAGGGTTTGTCTTGGACTAGCTGATTGTAAACATAAAGGAAAACCTGCCTCAAAAGCCTATTGCAAAATTACTACTATTAATGTGATTTCCTGAGTTCCTAGGTGCCCAGATTTGGTAGCGCCATTGAATGATGGTAGCCAGTGTGTATGGCAGGTGTCAGCACCCTCGGTAAGAGCTCATCTCTTTGTTCCCCAAAACATTGCTGGCCAGAATCCCTCCCAGCAGAGCTTGCTGCTGCTGAGGCCCGTTTCACGTTTCCCATTTGTTCTGAGTTATCCTACAGCTGAACTCATTGGTCATGCAAAAACTGCTGCCTTTTGATTAATACAGGCAAATATACTTTGTATTTCAGGCTGTGGTTTTTTGTCTGGTTCACTTTTTCCCCTGCAATGTCTCTCTTCCAACTTCTCCTTGGAGTCGTTTTGGCTGCTGGACTGCTTGTTGGCTCAGTCTTTGCCTTTTTTTTTTTTTTTTTTATTGCAATAAACCATTTGTTTGGTTTAATGGCGCAGTTGCCAATGAAACTGAGTATTGTGGCTGGGTAATTATTGTGACTGGGTAACAATCTCTGGCTGCTTTTCCAAATAATATTCCCAGCTGCACCTCGATGTTTGTTTTTCTGTAAATGTCTCAGCATTTCCCTTACAGCAGGAAACCCATTATCCCATTTTGAGGCTTGCTGCCAGTGACATTTTCCCCTTCATTTTTTATTAATAAAAACGTGTCACATCACCATTACGGCACGAATTATGAAAATGTTTTTGATGGGATGGATAAAGCTAATAAAGCCCTCCAGCCTCACGGTGCGCGCGTGTGCTCGGCCTTTGCATGAACTGCACCTAAATCTCACGGCTGCTCTTCCTTTCCCCGGAAACAATAATAATAATAATAATAACAATAATAATAATAATAATAATAATAATAATAATAATAATAATAATAATAATAATAATAATAATAATCTCTTTTATGAACTCTTTCTTCTTTAAATAATTTAAATTATAGTTATTATTGTTATTATTATTGTTATTATTATTGTTGTTATTATTGTTGTTATTATTATTATATCTGTTTAACCACCATATCTGTGCTCTGTGTGGTTAATGCAGAGAGGGGGGAAGACAGCAGCCCCGACAGGTACCATCCAGCCGGGCTCTCCTTCCTCGGGAAGCGCTGGGCTTGCTGCCCTGCCAGGCCCAGACTCTCTTCCACCCCGGGACCGGGGAGGGAGCGGGCTCGGTAAGGGGGAGAGAAGGCGGGAAAGCCAAACGACCGACCCGGGCCCGTCGCCTCAGGGCTGCCCCCGTGAGGCGGATCCTCCCCCCCCCTCCCGCCTTGCCCCGCCCCGCCCGCCCCGCCGGCGCCACCCTCCGCCGTCACGTGCCGGGGGCGCGCACAAGGTGCACGATGGTGGCGGCGAGGCCCGGGAACGGCGGCAGCACCAGCGGTGGCGGGTAGAAAATGGCGGATTTCGAGGAGCTGCGGGTGAGCGGGGAAAGAGGCGTTGGCGGGAGCGGCGAGGGCCGTAGGCGTTTGCCTGGCCGCCGCTGCTGCGGCGGGGAAAGCTCTCGCCTCACCCGCGTCCCCCGGTCTTTCTCTCCCGGGGAGCCCCCCGCCGCACGCCTCGCCGCGGGAAGCGGGCGGTGAGCCGTCAGCGCCTCTCGCTGAGGCGGCAGCTCCTAACGGCAGGCCGGAAGCCATCGGGCCCCCGCGGCCGCTTGAGCCTTCCCCGGGCAGGAAGCGGGGCCGCCCTGAAACGCGGTCGGGGGGCGGTGAGAGCCGGCGGCGCTGCCGGCCCTGCCTCGGGCAGAGGCTCCTTGTCACTTCCCCGGGCTAGGGGGTGGGTGTGAGTGCGTGTGTGTGTGTGTGTGTGTGTGTGTGTGTGTGTGTGTGCTGGCGGGGCCGGCTTTCCGTCTGCGCCGTGCGGGTCGTGCTGCTGGTGGGGTTTTCCCTCCTCTCCCGACATTTTAAACGCCGTGCGGCCCGACCGGCAGAGAAGCCGGGCCCCGGCCCGGTGCTGGGGACTCGCCTGGCGGGGCTCAAGCCCCTCGGGAGGGCCCTGGCTGCGAACCCAAGGGGGGAATGCCGAACAGTAACCGATGTTCTAAAAATACGGGGTTTTTTTAGGGTATTTTTGGGTTTGGTTTGTTTGGGTTTTTTTTTCCGAGAAGTCACTAACCGCCTTCTGACCGGGAAAGCTGTGTTTGTGAGGCGTGAAATGTAGTGAAATTCCTTCCCATCCCTGTGTTGTCCTCGGTTGAACGCCTTCCCGATCGCACTTGTGCGCCTTCTGTAGCAGATTTTTTTTTTGCGGGGTGTGCGGGTGGCCTTTCCTGTTTTAAGGAGCGTATACAGAGGGCTGACTGCACTGTTTGTGTTTGTCCTTGAGTTTCTCGAACAGCCGGCGAGTACCTTTGTTTGGAAGGGGAACGTTGTCCTTCTGCAGCATCCACACCTGCAGAAGTGCCGTGCTGGGAACACTACATGCACGCTGACACCTTCCTCCCCCCATCACCCTCCAAACGAGACCCTCCTGCAGAAGGAATAAAAGTCAGTTAAACAGGACCTGCTGTGAGTTAGGCTTTAGTGTACAGAAAGGTCTGATGGCTGAACTGACTGTAGTCTGAGCAACAGTGGGAAATATGCTGCAATCGCCCGAGAATTTCCTATGCTGAGACTTCTTCCAGCACTAACACTGCTTTGGTTGATGTGGCTGTGGTGTAGCTGAGGAGCTTGGTTATAAAAATCTTAGGGGAAAGAACTGAGTTTCTCTATTTGACGACGGTAGTGCTCTATCAATCATAGGTTTAGGAAGGGTTGGCACCTTTTTTTTCTCCATAAGTTAAGCATTTTGGGGTTGTTTTTTTTAAATTATATTTTCCTAGAATCATAGAATGGCATGGGTTGGAAAGGACCCCGAGGATCACAGAGCTCCAACCCCCCCTGCCACACTGTGTTTATGTATTTTCTCATTTAGTGCCCTGACTCATTTTTCAGCCCTCTTTCAAAGGTCTTGCAAAGGGTGTAGCTACATAGGTGGTGGCTGAACCTCTAGTGTAGACTTTGTAGCAGAGACAACTCTTTGTGTAGCTTCTGTTCTTCGGGCTTGAGCTGGATCTGTGATACATGTTTTCCAAAGTGCTATAATTCTGTAGATACAGAGAAGTATTGATAGACTCTGGGAATTGAACAGACTGGGACTGCTGTCCTTTGGTCACTCAGAGGAATAGGTATCTGTAGTTTAAAAAAAAAAAGTAAAATAATCCTAGTCTGAAGAAGTGTCTTGTGGTCTTCCTTTTTTTTTCTTTCTTTCATGGAGTACCCATGAAATGAATCTATTGGTCTGAGCGTCTCTAAATGTTCAACATCCAGATGATAATAATTTGTGGCCTGTTTTGGTTAATATGGCTGCTTCGTGTCTCCAAGGCCTTAACTACCTTTAAAAAATTATTTATTTTTTAAAAAAGAGGATACATTTCAATGTGTCTGCTCAAATACCAGGCACTTGGTTTGCAGGTTTAAGTTTTTCTTCAGGCAACGAATTCTTTCTGATTCTGGCCATAGGAGAGAGACACCTCCTCACCCTGCCCACAGTAGTTTTCCTGAATTCACCTTCAGGATCTTAAACTGCTGCTTTATGGATTAACATATGGGACACTTTAATGCCAGTATTGTTTGCTGTTCTCTTCTTGATTGCAGTCTCCTGTAGCCTGTGATCTCTACCTGCTTTATAAAAGGCCACTAAGGCAATATGGAGAGTTGAATTTATTTTAATAAATAAATTTAAGACTGGCTAAAGGCAGGAGGTCAGTCTTCTCTCTTAAATCCTTTTTCTGAGGTAAACATGCAGGGGCAGTGTTTTTTAATTCTCAGGGCAAAGGATCATTTCAATGTTTGTGAGTACCATCCCTTCAGTCCTCTGGCTCTTCAGAGGGAAAGTTATGGGGAGTTAATGACCAAAGGGTTATAACTGAGGGTCTGTAATGGAAGAAAACACGCTTGAAGGAACCTGCTGGTACATCAGCCTTTTGGTAACCTTCAGTTTTGTTGAAGGATTTAGAAGTAGCTGTAACCAGTCACTACTTTTTAAGGTAATGATGAAAATAGCCAGTACAAGGTTTACCATTCCAGACATTTAGATTAACCCTTAACTATGTTTACTGAATTCTGTGGGTTACCAGTTTGTGGTATACTGGAGATTTGCTGAGGTGATGTGAGCACAACTGTCTCCTCCTCATATTCTGAGATACGATTTCCACACCCACTGTTCCGATGTGTTTTTAAACATGGCTCATACCTTTACCCCTAACGCTCACTGGCCAACAGTCTGACGAGTGTCAGAGGGATTACACACCCTTAGATGTATGGGGAACAGAAGTCAGCAGTCTGGTGTGGAGGCCAGAGATGGCAAGGGAACACATTTTTGGACAGAATTGGCCCAGGAGTGGGGGAACTACAGCTCCTTCTGAGAACCATCTGCGAGGAAACGATTCCAGCTCCCAAAAAATTCTGAACTCGCAGAGATTTGGCTTGAAACCACAGTTTGCATCCCAGCTAAAGTACTGCAGATAAAAGGATTGAATATATAGATATATCATTACTCAGAGCAAACATCTCTTGAGTCCCCTAAGTTTCTGCTGGCATCCTGGTAGCAGAATTTGGAATTTATTTCTAATTTGGAAACAAATAATACAGAGTGCATGCTATCACTGAAATGTTGCGGATACGTAGTTTGGAAGATAACAGCTTCAGTCTCACAGCCTGTATTTAATTGAGTTTTGAAGTAATGTGTTACTTTTGTCTTCATGGGGGAGGGTAAAAGCAGCACTTTATAGGCAAATGAATGCGCCTGTGCTAAAACTAATTTGCCTGACTCTTGCTGTCGGTTTCATAGCTGTTTGGGGAAAAACAGAATCATTTTGGTGATAAGAGATGGAAGTGTGCCCTTATGTCCTGTGTGGAACGGGAGATTGCACAAAATTTGCTGAAAAATCAAGGTTTATAAATGCTGAAAGTGAGTCACGCTTTAAATTTTTGCTCTTCCACACCCAGTAGGGGAGCCAAGATTCAGATGCAAAGAACAATGTGGTTCAGATGCCACATTAAAACACAGAAATCGAAGTCTCATTCTTGTGCTTACTGGAGATGTCATTCATACCAGACTTGGTGTCTTTTCTGTCTTCTTGCTTTATTTTTCCAGTTGCAATGGATGGTGTTTGCCTGTTTACCAGATGAAGCAGTGCCAAATGCTAAATCGTTAGCCAAGTTGAAAACAGAGAGCTGTTTTCACATGTCCTCTGCAAGCTCCTTGCCAAAAACTCTGTTGTACTGTTTTATCTCTGATAGTAGTATTGTATCATATATGCTGACCACTTTGGAGCCTTGGTACAGAAATCAAATTCTCTGTGTTGATCTGGGGTGAACTTAATGTGATGGCCACAGGAGATATTAAGAATTTTCTGTTGGTGATGAAGTGATTAGGTTGCAATTAACACTGAGTGTATTAAATAAGATAACTTCTGATAAAATGCTGTTGTCTTGCATCTGCGTGTTTATTCCCTGTTATTCCTAGATGCACAGTCACTTCTATAGGCCAGTGAGGCTTATTGTGGTACCTTAAAACTTGTTGTATTTAGACTAATTAACAGCTAATTATTGTGCTGAGATTGTCATGGGGAAGGAAATAATGTAGTTTATGGTACTTAAAATATGAGGCTGCAATGACATGGGTCAGACTTTGTTTTGAGCCCCTTATGTGAAGTGAATGCAATTAGTTGATTTAGGATTTTCAGTTGTGTTAAGGGCATGCAACTTTGACAACTAATACCTAATTTAGGAGCCAGGCTAGAGCTAGTCCAAATAAAATATCTTAATAATATTGAGGGCCTAATGATCGTGCTGTTTGCACCAAGTTTGTTGTTTAGAGCTGCTCTTACTGTGATGAACTTAGACTGGTTGAACTAATGATGTCTTGGTTCTTTCCCAGGACTTGTGGTTTTTAGCTATAGTTCTATCCATTTCCAGCATAGATTTATATTTGTATTTAGTCAGCATTAAGGTCTTTAACTACCCCAAGACACAAGCTGCTCCTTCTTACTGTATGACACATTTCTAACCTGCCATTAATCAGCAGATTTATTGCCAAAGATGTCACAAATGTGCTTCTCAGCTATTAGTGTGCAGAAAGAGGCGTAAAGTCAGGAGTGAGGATTTGTGGAGTTGGTCCTTGGTGCATTTGCTCCCTATAAAACCTTCAGAAAACGCCTGGAAGCCAGTGGGGCTGAAGCAGAGCTTTCAGGCGGAGACTAGACAGTTTGGGTTGGTGTGGATTGCTTCTCCAGGTTCAAGGGTAGGGCTTGCTGCTTGAGCAGTTGTGGTTGCCCTAGAAGCTACAGCCGTTGGTACTTACTGTATGCATCTGTCAAGAATTTCATAGGTGTTCTTGGTTACCTTTCATTTATGTCAGTTAAGTGCAGTGACTGTTAAAATTGCAGGTAGCTTTGGCAGGGGCAATGTTGGAGAACTGTACCTCTTGTTTGAGAGAGGTGGAACGTGCCTGTCTGTAATTTCAGCGTGTGTCAGTGTTTCCTGCACTCCTTAACATCGTCCCTGTGAAGTGAATGCTGTTCCAGATACACCTACAGCTTGATGCTTTAGAACAATATTTCTGCCTATGAATCACGGTTGCTATAGTTTAAGAAAAAAAAAAAACAAACCATGAAACTCCTTACGACCTTCAAGTATGAATTTCAGGGGGAGAAAAATGTTTCTGGAATATAAAAGTACTTGAATTATCCAGTCTAATTTCCTTCCTTAAAGTTCTGTCAAACTACTCTTTGTGTTCATGGAGAGACATTAAAGTGGCTTTGGTCTTCTGGTGAAAAAGCTTTTTATTTGGCTGTGCAGCTGTAAAGAACTCTTAAGAGAAAATTGATGGCATTTACATGACACAACTTGAATGTCTAATCTTAATTCAGTGATGTGAAAAGCATGTTAATAGCTAGGCTGCAGTCTTCTGCAATATTGCTGGGACCCCAAAAGAAAATAACCTGGTGGAGTTTGTCAGAAGTACTATCAGTCTTACACCATGATTGTCCAACATATGTTATGCTTCCATAAAACCTTGTTGATTACGAGTGTCCGCTTCAATGTAAATGAAGTAATAAGCTAAGATGTGTAGCTCAGACTAGCTGTGTTCCCATGTGCTTGATTGTTGTTGCCTTGAAGGGAAAGTAGAGTGGGTTTTAAGGGGAAAAGGTTGCAAAAGCCATAGTTTAATTACTTACAGTAAAACTCACTTTCACAAGACTTTTTTTCAAAAGCATATTCAGGTTTTTTTGGGGTGTTTTTTTGGCTTGATGGGCATAACTTAGGTATTTTATACTCCCAAGTGTTTTTAATGGAGGTGTCAATTTAAAATCTTGCTGACTGGGGCATTGAAGCCCGTCTGTGTGTTCTAATAAAATTAAATCTGTCTTGTAACAAAGTGCTGGTTTGTAGAATTCCTGCATAAAACGTTAGCTGATTGACTGCACACTTCACCTTGATTAGCTTGCAGGAATGTGCAGAAGGCAGCGTAATAGACAGTGTTTTGCAATACATGCTGTTTCCTTAATCTCAATGTAAAGGATTACTTTATTCATTTGCATCCTGATGATGGAATCCAGCATCATGCTTACTGCCTGCATCTGAAATAAAAGGAGCTGACATTGCTACTGAGCTTATGCAATTGTCTATGGAAGCACGCAACATGACGTTCTGGGTAAATTCTTGAATATCAGTATTATCTTCTACAATTAACACAATTTCTCTTTTATGTGGCACTACTATAAAGCTGTTGTAGTACTTCAAGCTGTGTGTTATGAATACTGAAGCACTATATCTTCTTGACTGAGGCTACAAAAACAAAACAAGGGAAGGACAGGCAGAAACTAAACTCCTCCAGCGGCTTGCAGACTGGATGGAGTTCTGCCTCCATCTCCTCTTGTATCATTTTGCTGTTGAGAGAAGTTTCTGGGATGGAATTAAGGGGACACATGCTGTTGATCTCAGAGGTTAGGGTGAGCCACTCAGCGCCTCCTGTGACGCTGCTTTCTCTGGCATCATGGTGAATTTGTAGACAGGGTATTGGGGGAATGCCAGCTTGAAGACCGCTGGGTTAAGCGTGCTGATGGCTACTTGATAGAAGCATCACCATACCCAAATCGGCTGCGTGGAAATGCTGAAATTCAGTATCTGAAACAGGATACCCTCATCCCCTCAACAGTGAGGAAAGGTTGTGCCTGATCAGAGTGCTGACATAGTGTTTTAGATGGTTGTTTTGATATGCACGAATAATGTGGCCCTTGAAGAGGCAGGTCCTGGCTGCTTGCTCCTGCCATCTTGTAACGGCACAAGTTCAGTTTTCACCTGGCTCAATTTCCTCATCTGTCTTACCTTAAAAAGGATTTTCTCAAGATTTGGGAGAGAATAGGGAGCGAGCAGCTAGGGGCACAGGGGGAGTTCCCTCTTTCTGGTGTCTGTGTGGTTGTAGTATAGATGTATCATCTGTAACTGTGTAGTAAGAATGAGGGAGGGTAAACTCAAAGCACTGACTTGTACCCCTTTTGAAATCAATGTCCAAAGCTTTAAATGATGTATATTGGATGCTGTTTATAAGTTAATCGTGCACTTTTGAACTGTTAATTTTAAAAATATCTTTTATGATCCCAGATGTCTACTACTTCATTCCTTCTGTTAGGGACTTCATCTGCCAATCCTTGAGTCTGGAGTTGATGTGGTACAGCAGCTCAGCATAAAGTCAAAAGTTCTTTCATCTTTCAGACATAACCTCCTTGTCACAGTGGAAGAGGCCCACAGAAATGGGAAATTGCTTAGAATAATACTGGGCAGTTTTAGACCTCTGGGAAGAGAGCTTGGTCACAAAAATGTGAGGTGGTGCACCTATGTGAAGTTACTAGTTCTTAGTAAAGGGGGGAGAAGATTGCTTCCCCTTTCGTCTTTTTTAGGATGAGAATCCTTATGAACTTAATAGTTCAATCCTCAGTCTTCCAAAGCTATCTCAGATAAGTGAATAGTATTATCTCTTAGAAGAGATCTTTCACTGTCCCATCATACCAGAAGATGATCTGAAAAGGGCAGGAAGTTTTCTGTGGTATTCTGGGAGAATCAGTCAAGTTGGTTAAACAGTTTGTGACTGTAATAAAATGTAGCTTTTGAAGTGTCCACCTTGCTGTACCATCCTTTCAAGAGTAAAGCCCGATGTGTCTGTCTGTCATGCGTGTGTTTAACTTGCTGCCCAAAATAAAGGATGTTTCAGAATAAATTATGCAGAAATTATGTATTTCCTTATTTTATTTCTTAAAATGTGTTGGAAGATGGGTGATTATGCTGCTGCATCTGATTTTTTTGTTTGTTTGTCTTAGTGAAACAAACAGACTCTGTGTTGGAGCATATGTTTCTTCTGCCTGTGAATTTAAGGTAGCGCAGCACAGGTTGCTTGCCACTGTTGTTTGAGTGTGCAAACAATTGAGAAGTCTTAGAAATCTTTAACACAACCCGACTCAGCCTTCATCCTGGGCGTTTTGTTACTTCATTGTAAATTAACTCCTTCGTTGATTAAGTTCACCACGCTCCTCAAAAAGTCTAAATAAGGTACTGTTGGTTCACCTGTGCTTATTTATTTTGCTTTTTTTCCTAGAATATGATATCAAGTTTTCGGGTTTCTGAGCTGCAAGTGTTGTTGGGGTTTGCTGGACGTAACAAAAGTGGGCGGAAGCATGACCTCCTGATGAGGGCACTGCACTTGCTGAAGAGCGGCTGTAGCCCAGCGGTTCAGATAAAGATCCGAGAACTCTATAGGCGCCGGTACCCGAGGACAATTGAGGGACTTTCGGACTTAACGGCTATAAAACCGGCGGTTTTCAACTTGGACAACAGCTCCTCTCCTGTGGAGCCTGACCTGGCTGTTGCTGGCATTCACCCACTCCCTTCCACTTCGGTCACACCTCAGTCTCCTTCCTCGCCTGTCAGTTCAGTGCTTCTCCAAGACACTAAGGGCCACTTTGAGATGCAGCAGCCTTCCCCTCCGATTCCACCCGTTCATCCGGATGTTCAGCTGAAGAGCCTACCTTTTTACGATGTGCTTGATGTGCTCATTAAACCTACAAGTCTAGGTAAGTGTTTTAATAGCTCTGCAGGTCACTTAATTCATGGAATACGTGTTGCTTGTAACAGGGCTAAGTCCAGATTCACATGGCTTTCTGCAGCTGGGAACTCCCTTTCCTTCTCATCTTTACCTTTGTCCTCTCTTTGCTGCTTGTCCTCAGAAGAGCCAAGCCACATTTATATATTAATATATAATATATAATATTAAATATTGTATGATTAAAGATCTTTATCTTTTGAATAAAAAAAAATACAGTAGAATAGAACAAGGGGAAATAGCTTCAAGCTGAAGAGGGTAGGTTTAGACTAGATGTTAGGAAGAAATTCTTCACTACAAAGGTGGTGAGGCACTGCAACAAGTTGCCCAGGGAGGTGGTGGATACCCCCTCCCTGGAAATGTGTAAAGCCAGGTTGGATGGGGCTTTGGGCAGCCTGGTCTAGTGAAGGCATGCCTGCCCGTGGAAGGGACCTCAAGGATAATCTAGTTCTAACTCCCCTGCCAACCCAAAGCATTCTGTGATTCTGTGAATGGTTCATTTGGTACCTACAGTGATCATCTAACTGACCACTTCAGGGTGGACTAAAAGTTGAAGAGTAATAGTTAAAGGCATTGTCCAAATGCTTCTTAAACACTGACAGGCTTGAGGCACTGACCATGTCTCTAGGAAGCTAGTTCCTGGAGCAACACCAGTCACCCCCACACCTGCAGAATGCAGCCCTGGGGAGCGCAGGTGGCCCGGAACGGACAAACAGAGTATGGTGTGGCAAGCTGCCTGGGAAGGCATGCACAGAGGGTACCTCTTCATAAGAGGGCGTTACGCTGGCTGAGTGGGGACACAAAGTACACATAACCCAGAAACTGGGCATTGTTCTGTGACAGGTCAAGGGCATCCATCCTTCAGATTGCAGGAAGTGCCTGCACCTGTCTCCTGGAGCAAGGAGACCTGCCTGCAAAAGGTATGCCCAGGTGGAGGACCTGCAGCAGGTGGCTGAGCTGCAGGAGGTGGTGAGAAGGCTGTGTAACATCAGCGAGGCTGAGAAGGAGGCAAATAGCTAGTTCCAAGTACAGTTTGCAATGGACCCATGGCCTGTGGCCAGACAACCAAAAACTCCCCAGCTGGTGCACATGGAGCCAATAATGCAGAAGAATGTAAGCTTCTGATGGGAAGGACCAGCAGGAAGGAGAGATTCCCTGTGAAGGTGCTCTTGCAGAACCACTTCACTGATCTGCAGACTGAAGAGGGTAGACCTGCCATATCAGGAGTGATGTTGGAGCTGCGTAAGGCAGCCTTGTCTGCTCCCTGTGTAGCAACCAGCACAACTGAGAAAAGGTGATGGGTGACAGTGGCAGGTGACTTGTTTGAGGGGTGCAGAGACACCCATCTCCTGACCTGATGCACTCTCTGGAGAGGTGTGCTGTTTATGGAAGGTAGAAGCAAGGGCAGGCACGTAGCTTGGGAGGAATACAGAGAAAATGAGCATCCAAGGGTCAGGTTAGGAAAGCTAAAGCCCTGATGGGACTAAATATGGCCAGAGACTGCAGGAAAATCTTTATAGCTATATCAGTGATAAGGAGAAGATAGGAAAATGTGGGCCTTCTCTGAAAGGAAGCAGGAGACCTGGTTACACAGGATGTGGAGAAGGCTGAGGTACTCAATGAAATTTTTACCTCAGTCTTCACCAGCAAGGGCTCTAGTCACACTGCCCAGGTCACAGAAGGCAAGGGCAGGGACTGGGAGTAGGAAGAAATCCCCGCTGTAGGAGAAGATCAGATTCAAGACCATCTAAGGAACCTGAAGGTGCACAAATCCATGGGGCATGCATCCCTGGATCCTGAAGGAACTGGCAGACAAAGTGACTCAACCACTCTCCATCGTATTTGAGAGGTCCTGGCAGTCTGGCGAAGTTCCCACTGACTGGAAAAGGGGAAATGTAAACCCCGTCTTGAAAAAGGCAAAAAAGGAAGCCCCAGGGAACTACACTGTCACCTCTGTGCCTGGGAAGATCATGGAGCAGATCTGCCTGGAAACTGTGCTCAGGCACATGGAAAATATGGAGGTGATGTGAGAGCGTGCGTGGCTTCACTAAGGGCAAATTATGCCTGACAAGTCTGGTGGACTTCTGTGATGGGGTTACAGTGCTGGTGGATAGGGGAAGAGTGACATCATCTACCTGGACTCAGTGTCCAAGTGGAGACCAGTGATGAGCAGCTGGTCAGTACTGGGACTGGCACTGCTTAAGATCTTTGTTGGGAGACATGGACAGTGGGATTGAGTGCACCTTCAGCAGGCTTGACTGATGACACCAAGCTGTGTGGTGTGGTTGACATGCTGGAGGGAAGGGATGTGATGCAGAGGGACCTGGACAAGCTAGTGAGGTGGGACTGTCTGAACTGTGTGAAGTTAAGCAAGGCCAAGTGCAAGGTCCTGCACATGGGTTGGGCAATCCCAATCACAGCTACAGGCTTGGCAGGGAATGGATTGAGAGCAGCCCTGAGGAGAAGGGCCTGGGCGTCTTCACTGATTCAGTTCAGCTTGACTCAGCAATGTGCATCTGCAGCCCCGAAAGCCAACTGTGTCCTGGGCTGTATCAAAACCAGGGTGGTCAGCAGGCTGGGGATTCTGCCCCTCTGCTCTGGTGAGACCCCACCTGCAGTGCTGCATCCAGCTCAGGTCCTCAGGACAAGACAGACATGGATCTGTTGGAGTGAGTCCAGAGGAGGCCACACAGACGATCTGAGGGCTGGAGTACCTCTGCCATGAAGACAGGCTGAGAGAGTTGGGCTGGTTCTGCCTGGAGAAGAGGAGGCTCTGCTAAGACTTTAAGAGCACCTTCCAGTCCCTGAAGGGGCTACAGGAGAGAGAGAGTGGGACTGGTTGTCGGGGAGTGTCATGATAGGACGGGTGGACATGGGCTTAAACTAAAGGAGGGGAGATTCGGACTGGGGATAGGGAGGAAATGTTTTACACTGAGGGTGGTGAACCACTCGCACAGGGTGCCCAGAGAGGTGGTAAATGCCCCATGCCTGTCAGGGTTCAAGACCAGGTTGGGCAGGGCTTTAGGCAACCTAGACTAGTGGAGGGTAACACTGCCCATGGCAAGGGTGGCACCAAGGGGGCTTTGAGGTCCCTTCCCACCCAAACCACTTGGTGATTCCAATGTTTGAGCCCACTTCCTCCAAGTAAATGAAGGCTTCCTAATATTTAGTCTTTTTGGTACAGATGAGGAGCACATCTCTCAGGGCTATGAGGAAAAGGATTTCAGGGTCAGTAATTAACTATAACAATGTAAAAACAAGGCCTCTGGCTGGTAGTTTAGGCTTAGCTCACCCCAGCAATTCTGCAGGTTCTGACATCTGGCACTGAAACACACTTTGTGCAGCAGAGTTCAGTGTTGGACTCAGTGAAGGTTTCTCAGCATACAGATCGTTGCCATGCTGTGTATTTAGATCTTAAGTGGACCTGGGTATTCCAAATAACATGAAATCTCTGTTTATCTTGCTCAGTTGTCTCACTCTTAAAGATATTTAATTATTTGGAAATAGTTGTTTTCTGTCTGGAGATTCAGCCTGTCATGACCTACATGGTCATCTGTTCCCTAATTACTTAACAGTACTGTTTAGAAACACTTCAGCATTTTTCAAGATGTTTGCAGCCACCAAAACATGGAATTTCTAGCTGATAATAGTCTTTTAGGCTGTGACCTGCACCTCAGCAAGGCATATACTGATCGCTGGTCACCCTCTAGTACTTTATGCAGCAAACATCACTAACTAGCATTATTTGCAGTGCCTGTCATCACTTCTGTTTGTGTGTCCTGACGTGAGTTAGTGAAGAATTTAGTACTGAAGCCGTGCATTGGTACCACAGCTGCTTTGGTGCTGGAAGGCTCTATGGCTTGTGCTGCTGTTACCTTGGTGGAGGCGATCTGTCAGTGCTGTGATGTCCTGGCAAACACTGAGTATCTCACTGCCTTCCTGGATTACTCTGTGTTATGGGACAGCTCTTGGCTCACAGTTAACCAGTTTGGTTGTCAGCCACTTGGTCACTCTGTCTCATATCAGATTGATAAGCGCAGCTTATAGTCCCAGTTAGACCTGGGTGATTGGCACATGGGAAAAAAACCAAGTTTTGTGTGTTGGAAAACTAAAGTTTCAGAAACCAAATACGCAGGTAGGTCAGAGAGCTGGGATTGTTGTTCACTTCACTGTGACTCTAAACAGGGTGAGGGTAGGCATACTTCTGCTCTAAGGCGAGAACACAGGATCAGGTGTAGGTGTGAGGCTTTGTTTTAACACACAATTAAATGACAGAATATTTCCATGTTCTTTTTCACATGTGCTCAAGTATTAGTTTAAAACAAAAATGCTGTCTGTGGTACCTGTGTGGACAATGTAGCTGTTCTGCCTTGTTTGAGGAACTTGGTGTGTGTGTTTGCTCCATTCTATTCCATGATTGTGTGTGTTTTTCTCAGGGCAGAGAGGTGATCATCTCTGAATGTCCCAGTGTACAAGACAGCCTACCTCTTCCAAATCTGCCTGGCTTGGCTGTACTCTGTTTGCATTTGTACTGCTTTCTGGTTACTTTAAACTGTTGGACAAGTGCAATGTGCTTTTATTTCAGGTCAAGATCAGAAACTTCTCAAGTCAAAAGGAAGTAGAAAACTAACATGTACACATTGTGGACCCTTAATGCTGAAATTATTCCTTCCTGTCACTATCAGGCAAGAAGGATTCTGATCTGAAGGTTGTATATGTATTCTTTTTGCCAAGTGCTACTGAGGGGATGTCCCCAGACATGAGGTCTAGCTGGCTTCCCTGGCGTTAGGGGTTGTGCTTCCTCCCTTCCTCCCCAAAGGCTTTGTTACTTTTAGCTGGTTCTCAATTGAATAATTTTCCATCTGTCCATTAATAACTTCTGGTGAATGTTCTCCTCTTGTAGTACATTAATGTAGTTGTAAACATCTTACCCGTGGTACTGCTTTTGTCAATGTACTCATATCCAGTGTTACATTTTGTTGGGTGTTTGTCTGAACCTCTCTCCCTTGGGAGAAGGGATTATAACGGGGCTTGCCAAGCTGCTTTAGTACTGAAGCGTAATGTGATATTAAGCCATCTGAATATAGTTAAACGAATGATTTGTTCCTTTGCTTTCCTGTTGACAGTTACATGCAGTTCAGCCACAGTTTGCATATATTAAGTGACTTATGCCTTGTTCCAGGAAAAACTCATTTGCAGATCCTGTTTTAATCAATGACTTTAATCACCATGGTTAAACCCCTTTTGTCTCTTTCTTTTTTTTTTTTTCTAGTACAGAGTGGCATTCAGAGATTCCAAGAGAAGTTTTTTATCTTCGCTTTAACACCTCAGCAGGTCAGAGAAATCTGTATTTCCAGGTAAGAAGAGCACGGCAGGTAAAACTTTACAAAATTTTAGGAGAAAGTGTGGGAGTTTTTGGTTTATTTTCTGCATGGCTTAAGCTTGCAGATAGTGTTACAATTCTCACCAAAGTTATGCTAGTTTATCTGTTCTGTTTTCTTCAGGAGATACTGTGCACAGAATTTATGTGCAGTTGGGATAAATCCCACACAGCTAAAGAGTTAGAAATTACTTGGTGCCAAATAATTATGACAATTTAGAGCGGTGGTGTGCTTTTTCCTCCCTGCATGCTTCCTGGCTGCAGGACTGGAAGGCTGCTTTTACCTTCTGTCCCACTGTTTATATCAGTGAAAGAGCTATGGTGCAAGCCAAGAGAATTCACAGTGTTTCTCCCTCTCTGGCAGCATCGTACTTCACTGATACTATAAACTCCTGACAGGATGGTGATCCTAAAGAAGTGTGTAACAGGGGTGTTGCTTGTAAGACTTGTTCATAGGTCATTAGAAGGAAAATAGGAGCAGAGTTTAGTAATGTTGGGGCAGGTGTGCTAGTTCTTTCTGCATATGACTGGAATATGAGATCTGCTCTACCCTAAATAGGTGCTTCCCTTTCTGTTTGTCACAGGGACTTCTTGCCGGGAGGCAGGAGAGATTACACAGTCCAAGTTCAGCTAAGGTACCTTCTTCATAGTGTTCTCCTATAACTTCTTACTCGTCTAACAAGTCTGGGTATTTGTGGGGACATAAGAGTGTGGTGACACTTGAAAATAACACTTTCTCTCTTTGGGGATATAGGTTATGCCTAGCAGAGACAAGCTGTCCTCAAGAAGATAATTACCCTAATAGCTTGTGTATTAAAGTAAATGGGAAGCTGTTTCCATTGCCAGTAAGTGTGTGTGTATGTTTTTCTGGCCTCTGTGACTTGGGGAGGGGTGTGTGTGTTGGGGGAGGGAGGGAGGGCTGTAATTTTAGCTTGCTAAAACAATCAAGCTGTCTGTTACCACTGATATTTCTCTAGTTACTTATGTGAGGCATATGGTTTGTACTCTGCCTGTGTGAGAGAGCCATTACTGCTATTGTGTTAGAGTCACTGCATAGATTGTGTTTCAGCCTTCTGTAGCAAACTTCTTCTCTTGCACTTGCCACCACAAACCATGTCAAAACCAAACCCTTCTATGATTCTATGACTTCAGATTTGAGACCAGCAGGATTAATTGTGGCTCGTATGGAATGTGTGGAAATACTGTCCTCAGTATTGCAGGGACCACAGAAAAGAGCAAGGGCTGGCATTGACCTCTGGAGACCATCTCATCCAACCCCTGGCAAGAGCAGGACCTTGAGCAGGCTTCACAGGGCAGCATCCAGGCAGGGCTTGAATGTCTCCAGAGATGGAGACTCCACAGCCTCTCTGGGCAGCTTGTGCCAGGGCTGTGCCACCCTTAGAGCAAAGAAGCTCTCCTCATGTTTAGGTGGAACTTCCCATGTTCCAGTTTGTGCCCACTGCCTCTTGTCCCATCACTAGGCACCACTGAGAAGAGTCTGGCCCTATCCTCCGGGCACCCTCCCTCTAGGTACAGATCAACATTGATTAGATCCCCTCTCAGTGTATGCTCAGTATAAAGTTGCAGTAGCTGAGAAAGGCCTGCTGCAGCAAAGCAGTTAGAGTACATGCCCCATAAATGGCTGCAGCTGTTACATATGACAAAAGAAACGGCAAATCCTTTCTTCTGTTAGATGTGAAATGGTCACCAGTCCCCAGTACATCTGCTGCCTCTGTGCTCTGTGATACAGCATGCATGGTAAGGCTCCCGACAGCTCATCTGCTGTGAGAGCTATTTTGGAGTTATTCAGCAATAGCTGCTGCTGCTCTGGCCTGGCAGACCTGCCTGTAGAAGCTTGGGAGTCCCTCTTCAGTCATTGCAGGCATGAGCCCTGCCTAATAAAGGGAGCTGGTGTGGCGCAGCCAGCACTTGGCTGTGAGGTGAAATGTGTGGACTAGTGATAGAGCTGCTTTGGACACCTAGGAAATGATGTGGCAGCTACTGAGTCCTCCTGGATTAAAGGCAGTGATTATCTTATGGTGTACTTGGCTAGAGAGAGGAAGAGGCTGGTTTTTTGATTTTTTTTTTTTCTTCTAAAATTTATTTTCAGACTTAACCTCTTTCAAACTATTTTTCCGAGCACTAGACTGAATATGTGTGCTTCGCTGGGTAAAGAAATACTTGTGGGTGTGTTTATCCAGCATATCTTTCCTATGCAGAGGCTCACTCTCCTAGGACGCCACTGTCTTGAACCAAATGAGATCTGGCAGTTGGTTCTGCACAAGACATAGGGCTGCAGTCTTTTATTGGCACCTTTTTGGTGCAGGATGAGTTTTTGAGATGAGCGCACTGCAGGTTGTGTGAGCTCAAAACAGGTTTCCAGAGTTCCTGTTAGGCTGTCACTTTTGTGGTGACAGAGACAGGGTGAGATGAGGAAGCTGCAGTTATGCCATGTGCTCCTTCCTACCACCCCAGTAGTTTGTGCTCATGTTAAGCCTGGGATGATGTGCTTGCCTAGAAGCCAGAGGGAACTGTCTGGCTCCTGATGTAATTTGCAGGCATCATACAGGAGGTAAATCAACACAGAGAACCTGCCCAGGGTATGAAATTTTTCATCAAAGCTGAGCACACGATATCAAATTTAGTTTGTGCAGACAGTAGCAAAGCCTGACAGCTTTTAAGTGCTGCTGATGCTCCAGGTACAGCCCTTCTTCAGGGGCCTTGCAGATGTGATGGGTGGACCCAGGCTGGAGTCCAGGTGCCCCCCAGAGCTGCTCGATCACTGCCCTCCTCAGTTGGGCAGGGGAGAGGAGGTGGAACAAAAGGCTCCTGGGTCAGGGTAAGGGCAGGAGAGAGATCACTCAGCAGTGACTGTCATGGGCAGAACTGACTCAGCATAGAAAATAATTATTACCCAATCAAAACAGAGAAAGATAATGAGAAATAAACCCAAACCTTAAACCCCACCCTCCCACCCCTCCCTTCTTCCCAGGCTCAACTTCACGCCTCATTTCTCTGCCTCCCCTCCCAGCAGCACGGGGAATGGGAGTTGGGGTCAGTCCATCACACATTGTCTCTGCTGCTCCTTCCTCCTCAGGGGAGGACTCTTCACACTCTGCCCCTGCTCCAGAGTGGGGTCCCTCCCACAGCAGACAGTCTTCCATGAACTTCTCTAGTGTACGTCCTTCACACAGGCTGCAGTTCTTCACCAACTGTCCCAGCGTGGGTCACTGCTATGAGTGCAGTCCCTCAGGCCCAGACTGCTCCAGCCTGGTCTCCCATGGGGTCACAAATCCCCCAAGCACACCTGGTCCAGTGTGGGCTTCTCTCAATGGGCTGTTGGTTTTTCCAGAAGCTTAATTCAGCACGGGCTTCCCATGGGATGTCTCTTGGGTGTCTCCACTTGCTCCAGCCTGGGGTCCTTGATGGGCTGTAGGTGGATCTCTGCTCCTCATCATCTTCCATGAGCTGCAGGGGACACCCACTCCACTACTTTCTCCATGGGCTGCAGAAGAATCTCTGCTCTGGCACCTGAAGTGCTTCCACCCCTTCCTTCTTCACTGACTTCAGTGTCTGCAGAGTTTCTTACTCCTTATTCATCTGGCTGCAAAAGCTGCTGCCTGTGGGGTTTCTTAACGCTATTATTCCAGAGGCGCTACCACATTGCTGATGGGTGTGGCCTTGGCCAGTGGCAGAACAATCTTGGATCTGGCCGGTGTTGGCCCTGTCAGACATAGGGGAAGCTTCCAGCAGCTGCAGCAGCTGCACACCAAGGAGATATGGAGCTCTTGGAACAAGGTTTCTTGCTTCTTAGAACCAGTGAAGTGTTTTCTGGGTGTGAAATGCCGAACTCACTCTTCATGACTTGCTGTGTTTGTCACTGAGGCCCTGCCCTTGCTATGTTCCACTCTTTTCAGTGGGGTGGGAGGAGAAATGGGCAAGGCATCAATGTTGGTTTTTTTTTTATACTTTGGTGATCCACATTCTTTTCCACCCTTTCACCACTTCTGTAAAACCAGTTTAAAATAAGAAGTGTTTTAGCGATATGGTTGACTTGACTGTGTTAGACTGTCAAAGACTGATTTCTCAGAGTAAGGGTTGAATTAGTCTCTGGTTTAGAGTCTCTAGGTTTACCTGCTTCCCATAAATCTGTTTACCAAGTCTGTTTCAGAGTACTGTGATGACATTTAGTGTCACCTCCCTTGTCCTTCCTTCCCATAGGGGTATGCTCCACCACCCAAAAATGGAATTGAACAGAAGCGACCTGGGCGTCCCTTGAATATAACGTCTCTCGTGCGGTTGTCGTCAGCAGTGCCAAACCAGATTTCCATCTCCTGGGCTTCGGAAATCGGAAAGGTAAGCTCTGTGTTCTGTAGGACGTGGTCTGAGTCGCCTCATCTGGTATTCCCACCACCCCTTGCTGATGGCAAGGTGTACACTGGTGAGTGTGTCCTATTACTGCTGTATTTTGTAACCAGTTAAAACTGAGTAGTTAACAAGAGTACTTTTTTCTTCATAGTAAAAGCTGGTTAATGGGTATTTCTACCTCTCTGTTCTTTTAAGATTCCTTTTTCACATGAAAATGGACTTTCTGAGTTGGTTTAAAATTGTACTTCCAAATTCAACCCTGGTTTTGGTTTATTTCCAGCTGAGAAAGCTCTTAGATGGCAGGTCGCTGGGAAGGTTTTACTGGGGATGTGTCAGGCTGCTGGTGTCAGCTGTTTTGGGGTTTGATGGATCTCAAACACGATTGGTTGAACAATACTTGCCCAGTGCCTGTTTGTAATACAGGATATCTGAGCAGTGTGTGCTCTCTTACAAATGATGAGTGTTCCTGGAAGTTTGGATGACTTTAGGGAGAAGTGACTCAGTGTTGGGGAGGACAGAGAGCTGGGGGGGGAGGGGAAAGAAAACCGAAACCTCTTCATAATGCAGTTCCAAACTTCATGGAAAGCTGCAGTGGGGTTGTGGTGGTTTGACCCTGTCTGGAGGCCAGACACCCACCAAAGGCGCTCTATCACTCCCCTTTTCAGCTGGACAGGGGAGAAAATAGATATTGAGAGGCTCAGGAGTGGAGATAAGGGCAGGGAGAGATCATTCTGCAGTGTCATGGGCAGAACAGACCTAACATGGAATAAAAAAAGCATCTAATGTATTACTGCCCCTGCACTTCCCCTCCCCCCCCCCAAGAAGGCACCCAATGAAAACAGTAGGATAATGAGAAACAAAACCAAATCTGAAACTTTCTCCCACTGCCTGTGCCCGCTTGCCCCCACCCCTGCCCCACCCCCAACAGCACAGAGGGTCAGGGATGGGTGTTGGGGTTAGTCTATCACATGCTGTTTCTGCTGCTCCTTCCTCCTCAGGGAAGGACTCCTCACCCCCTTCCCCTGCTGCACCGTGGGGTCCCACCCACAACAGACAGTCCTCCCCCAACTTCTGCAACGTGAGGCCTTTCCCATGGGGCTTCAGCTCTTCCCCAGCTGCCCCAGCGTGGGTCCTTCCATGGGGTGCAGTCATCAATCACAGAATGTCTCAAGTCTTCTCCACAGGCTGCAGGGGAATCTTTCTCCAGTGCTTAAAGCACTTCTTCCCTTCCTTCACTGACCTTGGTGCCTGCATCACATCTTCTTTCTCACATGTTCTCACTTCCTTCTCTGGGGGCAAAAAGTGTCTGATTGTGAGTTTTGGTTTGTTTTGGGTTTTTTTTCCCTTTTTAACTGCTGTTCTCCAGAGGTGTTGCTACCCATCCCTGATGGACTCTGCCTTGGTCAGTAGCAGGTCTGACCTTGAGCTCAGCTGGTGTTTTCTCTGTAGGTGCTTCTCCAGAAGCCACCCCTGCAGCCCTGGTCCCCCTCCTCTCCCCCAAACCTTGCCACACAAACCTGCAACCAGGGGAAAGCTTGTTAGATTTCAGGTGGCAGGAGCTCACGGGCTGGTGACTGAAGTGTGGTACCTGTTGCTTTCTAGTGCCTGTGGTCATTAATCACAGTTGAAAAGGCAGCTAACTTTTGAGATGTCTGCATAACTGTTTGGAAACACCGCTGTGAATTTGCTAAAGGAAGAAAGGGAGAGTATGAGGAATTTCTGAATTCTTCCTAGGTTTAAATACCTGTTGCAGCAGCCCTTCAGTTGTTGGTTAGTTAAGAACTACTGATTCCTCTAACTGTGGCTAGCTGTGTAAATCATTCTGGATTCAGTTATCAAAGTAGCTTGCTTCTTACTTTTTTCATCAGAATCAAAGCTGGTAGACTGGAGACATGACATGCTTCAAAGTGAAACATGTGAAAGCTGGAAGTGTCAGAGCTCGCAGAGCAAGCTGCTGCTCCTCATCCTCTAAATGAGGCCCTTGGGGACAGTGGGGAGTGTCAGTGAGGCTCACTTGGCAGAGGCTTACTGGTGTCCACTTGACTGAGAGTGAAAGCCTTCTGAGCAAAGGAGGCATTAACCCCACAGAGGCAGTCAGTCTTGAGCTGGTAGAATTCTTTCTGTAGGCGGTCAACAGTGTGGGGTGGGGCCTTTTGTTAAGGGGAACAAATACTAATTTTTTCCCAGAATCATAGAATGTGTCAGTTTGGAAGGGGCCTTTGAAGGCCATCTAGTCCAACCACCTGCAGTGAGCAGGGACACTTCACTAGATCAGGTTGCTCAGAGCCCCATCAAGCCTGACCTTGAATGTCTCCAGGGTTGAGGTCTCCACTCCATCTCTGAGCAAACTGTTCCAGGGATTCACCACCCTCAGAGTGAAGAACATTTTCCTAATATCCAACCTAAATCTCCCCTTTTTTGAGTTTAAACTCATCACCCCTCATCCTGTTGCTCCATGCCCTTGGGAGCAGTTCTTCCCCGGCTTCCTTACATGCACCTTCAGGGACTGGAAGGCCGCTGTAAGGTATCCCCAGAGCCTTCTCTTCTCTAAGCTGAACAAGTCCAACTCTCTCAGCCTGTCCTCATAGGAGAGGTGCTCCAGCCTTGCATTAGTTTGTGGCCTTAAGTGGTTTTGCATGCATTTAGATGCCATCTGCTCACCTGAGTAAGAGCTATTTCTTCTATAGGTGGTAAAGGAGGAGCAGGGCAGCAGGTGGTGGTGTTTAAAATTCTTCTGCAGTGTTGGCAGAAGAAGGTGGCTGGCAGGGAATACAAATGAGATCTCAGGTTGTGTTTGTTATAGAATCACAGAATCACAGAATCTTAGGGGTTGGAAGGGACCTCAAGAGATCATCGGGTCCAACCCCCCTGCCAAAGCAGGCTCCCTATCTCATATTACATAGATAGGCGTCCAGACGAGACTTGAATATCCCTAGAGAAGGAGACTCAACCACCTCCCTGGGCAGCCTATTCCAGTGCTCTGTCACCCTCACTGGGAAAAAGTTCTTCCCCATGTTGGTGCGGAACTTCCTGTGCTCCAGCTTACAGCCATTGCCCCTAGTCCCGTCCCCACAGACCACTGAAAAGGGGCTGGCCAATTCCCCCTGCAACCCATGCCTAAGATATTTATAAACACTAATTAGGTCTCCCCTAAGTCTTCTTCTCTCCAGGCTGAACAGACCCAGCTCACTCAGCCTTTCCTCATAGGGGAGATGTTCCAGACCCCTAATCAACTTTGTTGCCCTTCTCTGGACTCTCTCCAGAAGGTCCTGGTCTTTTTTATCCCAGGGAGCCCAGAACTGGACACAGTACTCCAGGTGGGGCCTGACCAACGCAGAGTAGAGGGGGAGGATCACCTCCCTTGACCTGCTGGACACACTCTTCCTGATACATCCCAGGATCCCATTGGCTCTCTTGGCCACCAGGGCACACTGCTGGCTCATAGCCAACCTGTCATCAACCAGGACCCCCAGGTCCTTCTCCACAGAGCTCTTTTCCAAGAGGTCATCCCCCAGCCTGTACTGATACAGTTGGTTATTCCTCCCCAGGTGCAAGACTTTACACTTGCTTTTGTTGAATTTCATTATGTTTCTCCCTGCCCAGCTCTCCAGCCTGGCCAGGTCTTGCTGGATGGCAGCGCAGTGTTCCTGCGTGTCAGCCACTCCTCCCAGCTTTGTATCATCGGCGTACTTGTTGAGGGCAGATGCTATTCCCTCATCAAGGTGTCAATGAAGATATTAAATAGGACTGGACATAACACCGAGCCCTGGGGAACACCACTAGTCACAGGCCTCCATTCAGATTCTACTCCACTGATCACGACCCTCTGAGCCCGGTCTGACAGCCAGTTCTCAACCCACCTCACTGTCCACTCATCTATCCCTTGTTTCCTTAGCTTCTCTATCAAGATGTTGTGGGAGACAGTATCGAAAGCTTTGCTAAAGTCGAGGTAGATGACATCCACTGCTCTCCCGACATCCACTGCTCTCCCTCCATCCACCCAGTTGGTAAGGACATCATAGGAGGCTATGAGATTGGTCGAGCACGATCTCCCCTTGGTGAATCCATGCTGACTACTCTTCATGACCTTCTCTTCCAGTTGTTTAGAGATGGCATCCAAAACAAGCTGTTCCATCACCTTTCCAGGGACAGAAGTGAGGCTGACTGGCCTATAGTTACTGGGATCCTCCTTCTTGCCTTTTTTAAAGACTGGAGTGACATTGGCTATCCTCCAATCCTCAGGCACTTCTCCTGTAGTCCAGGATCTATCAAAGATGATAGAGAGCAGCTCCGCAATCACCTCTGCCAGCTCTCAGCACACGTGGGTGTATCCCATCCGGGCCCATGGATTTGTGTGCATCCATTCCTTTGAGTCGCTCCTGGACCACCCTTACCTCAACTAGAGGGGAGCCATTCGTTCCCCAACCACTCCTACGTTCATCTGGGATCTGTGGGTCTCGAGAGGCCTTCGGAGTAAAGACCGAGGCAAAGAAGGCATTAAGTATCTCCACCTTCTCATCATCTCCCATTACCAAGACACCCGCCTCATTCAACAAGGGACCTACATTATCCCTGGTCATCCTTTTACTATTCACATACCTGAAAAAACTCTTTTTATTGTCCTTTATGTCCCTTGCCAGCTTAATTTCTAAGCAGGCCTTAGCCCTCCTAGTTGCATCCCTACAGGCCCTGGCCACATCCTTATATTCATCCCATGGTCTCAGACCCTGTTTCCACAGTTTATAGGTCTTCTTCTCTTTGAGTTTACTCATTAGCTTCCTGCTTATCCACACAGGTCTTCTGCCTTTCTTTCCCGATTTCTTACTCAAAGGGATGCACCTATTCTGTGCTTGGAAGAAGTGCTGTTTGAATGTTAGCCAGCACTCGCAGGCTCCCATTCCTTCAAACAGAGCAGCCCATGGGATAGCCCCTATTTGATTTCGGAGGAGATCAAAGTTAGCTCTTCCAAAATTCAGGGTAGCTATCCTACTTTTTGGCTTGCCTCTTCCACTCAGGATCTTGAACTCGACCATTTCATGGTTGCTTTGTCCTAAGCTGCCCCCGACCTTCACTTCACTGACGAGCCCTTCCTTGTTAGTAAAAACAAGGTCAAGCACCCGCCCTCCCCTCGTAGGTTCATGCACCATCTGTATCAGGAAGTTGTCTTCCATATACTGCAGAAGTTGTCTGGACTGCATACGACTGGCCGTATTGCTTGCCCAGCAAATATCTGGGTAGTTGAAGTCCCCCATAGGGACCAACGCCTGTGATCTTGAAGCTACTTCCAATTGCTTGTAAAATGCATTATCCACCCGCTCCTCTTGATCAGGGGGCCTGTAGTACACACCCATGACTATGTCACCCAAACCGGCCTGCCTTTTCTTACCCACAAGCTCTCGACAAACGGTTCATCCCTACCCAGGTGGAGCTCAATACATTCTAGGTGCCCCCCCCCTCATCTCCCTAGCCTATCTTTCCTAAAAAGCACGTAGCCATCCATGGTAGTGTGCCAGTCATCCATGCTGTCCCACCACGTCTCAGTGATTGCAATGAGATTGTGGCCCTGTGACCGCACAAAGATCTCTAATTCTTCTTGTTTGTTCCCCATGCTACGTGCATTTGTATAAAGGCATTTTAGTGGGGCAGCAGATGTAGGTATCCTCAACAGCCCACAGCGAGATTTCTGACAGGGGACTGCCAAATGTGGCTCCACTGAGGAGTACTCAGGGCAATCCACAGAATTTTCCCTACGGTCACATGGGAAAACGTCCCCAAGTCCTCCACTGTACTTTTGGTATTTACCTTTTTCCACCATTAGAGGTGGAAACCATAGAGGTGAAACCATTACAATTCTGCAGCAGTGGGACTTGCAGAACTGTCTCTTCATTGGTGAACTTGAAGGAGGAGTGAACACTGAACAAAAGCTGGCAAGTGGTGTGAGTTAGGGAAGAGGGATGGTGTAATGAGGCTTGGCTTGAAAGTGCAGAGCAAGCTAAAGAGGTGATACCAAGAGAGTGGCGAAGGTGTTAGTTTTGCACCTGAAAGAGCATTTGTATTTGGTTTTCTGTCATGTGATTGTCTTTGAGTTGCCCAGTAAGAGACTGGGAAAGCTGAAGGATTTAGGAGATAAACACAAGAAGTTCTTAATGATTGCATGTATGGGGACGTGTGTCGCCAGTCGAAATCATCATTTCGAGTAAAGAGCACAGATTCGTCTCTTGGTTGTAGAGTTAATTCTTAGTTAAGTCCCAGCTGGAGTAGGGCAACTGGACTTGATTGGCAGGGGAATTATGTTGGAGTCTTGGACTCTTTTCAGTGATGAAGTGGCTTGTCAATGCTTTTCATATCTATTTAGCAAAAAATCAGCATGGTTTTGTTTTACTGTATGCTACAACTGGTGTAAAGAGTAATCTGTTGTCATAGCAGGAGTACTGTATGAAATCAATAACCTTTAATCACTCTCTTTGTAGAATTACTCCATGTCTGTGTATCTCGTTCGTCAGCTTACTTCAGCTATGCTTTTGCAGAGGTTAAAAATGAAAGGTATCAGAAACCCCGACCATTCCAGAGCACTGAGTAAGTCACATCAGTTTGCTTGCCTCGACTTTGAGGGTGGGGAAGAGACTCTTTAAAACTAGAAGGGGTAATGTTTGGGGGATTCGCAGCATTTTGAACAGGCAGCCCATGTCCACTAGTGATGATTGTATCTTTGTGTCTCAGTTTGAGTTTGCTCTACTAACCGCTCTCACTGCTGGTGCATCTTCAGACAGTCTTGTGCTGTGCAGTGTTTGCCTGTTGCTGTTTGGTATGATTGTGAACTAGTTTGCTGGATGCCTGGTGGTTTTTAGATGTCTGGAGACAAAGTATGAGTACTGGCAAATCAAGTTGAGCATTTTAAATAATGTTTGTGTATAACATCTTAATTTATTTTAATAGTTAAAGAGAAACTAACTGCAGATCCCGACAGCGAGATTGCCACAACCAGTCTGCGGGTATCTCTGATGTGTCCTGTAAGTATGGCTGGAAATTAACATGCAGATCTGTGTTTTCATTTTTATTGCAGAATTGGGCTGCTTTTAAACGGCCCTGATTTAGAAACTACACTGGGTACTGTTATAAACTGATTCATTAAGGTAAAATTAACATAAGATAGAGGGGAGAAGGGTGCGTCTACAAGCATCTGGTTGTAGCAGTGTTCAGCCAAGTGTGGCTGAGAACTGTGCATGCAGTCAGAATCACATTGCAACTTGTGTGTATATTGGGAGGCATTTAGACAGAATTGTCTCCTACATTGTGGCATTAAGACCAATTAGGTATTAAGACCAAGTAATGAATAAAACTTCATATCTCCTCATCTTGGTGTTATTGCTTATCATAGAAACATGAAGGTTGTCAGAGACCTCCAAGACCATCCAGTCCAGCTGTCCCCCTACCACCTCTATTACTCGCTATCCCATGTCCCTGAGTGCCTCATCCAACCTTTTCTTGAACACCCTGAGGGACGGTGATTCCATCACCTCCCTGGGCAGCCCCTTCCAATGCCCAACTGCTCTTTTGGAGGAGAAATTTCTCCTCATTTCCAACCTGAACCTCCCCTGGTGCAACTCGCAGGACAAGAGTGAATGGCTGTCACTGGTTATCTGTGAGAAGAGGCTGAGCCCCAGCTCCCCACAACCTCCTGTCAGGGAGTTGGAGAGAGCAATAAAGTCTCCCCTCAACCTCCTCTTCTCCAGGCTGAACAGTTGAAGTGAGTGCTGGATAAAAGCGAGTGTTTCAGTGGGTCTCTTAGAGATAATGTTGATGCAGGTCCATTAGAAACCTTGTTTTCTGTCCAGTGAAGACACTGAGGCTGTCTTTACTGTCCCTTGAAGTGCACTGTACACGCACCCTCAATAGGGTGGATTTGCCTGCAGTGACATTAGTGCTGGGCACCTCTGTAGTGAGATGAGAGAGCGACTTCACTGCCTGCTTCTGATCTCATTGTTAGCCACCCAGGTGTACTGTGCTGCCTTCTGTTCTGACACTCCTCAAATGCATCTCCTGCAGCTGGGAAAAATGAGACTGACAATCCCATGCCGGGCTGTTACTTGCACACACCTGCAATGTTTTGATGCTGCTCTTTATCTTCAAATGAATGAGAAGAAGCCTACCTGGATCTGCCCTGTCTGTGACAAAAAGGCAGCTTATGAGAGCCTCATCTTAGATGGGTAAGAGGCTGAGTTTGCAGATTGAACAACTACTTAAAGTTTTTCACTATGTACTTGTTGGCTGATTTTGTGGTTCGATGTTTAGCTGTCTCATACTATGTTCTTTGTCAGAATATTCTAGACTGGGCAGAACCGTTGGGCTCTGCTGACTTCTAATCCTTTGTGATGAACTGCCTAAGGTTAGCTCCTAAATGTGCCATCAAACTCTCCAGCCTCAGGATATTTCCTCTGGAGCAGTCTGAACGTAATGCCTGAGGATAGGTGGCCCTTTTACACAACCCTATCTCTGAAGCTGTTAGCTTTAGAAAAGTTTAACTGCTAAGCAAGTGTCAAGTATGTTGATTTGTGCTTCTGTAGGGAAATCTGCAAAGGCTGTCACTCAAGACTTTCAGGTGGGATGAACTAGGACATGCAGTAGGCTGAAAGGGATTGTAATTCACTCTTCAACTCTGTCTCCTTTTCACTTAGAATGAAATTATCACTTGGAATCAAAATGGAAACCCCTCAACTTTATTTTTCAGGCTCTTCATGGAAATCCTTAATGAATGTTCAGATGTGGATGAGATCAAATTCCAAGAAGACGGCTCCTGGTGCCCCATGAGGCCAAAGAAAGAAGCTGTGAAAGTCTCAAGTACCCAGTGCACGAAAATAGAAAGTACGTACACCTGGGCACCGGTTGTAACCTGCAAAAGGTCTCGGAGACATGGCTGTAGCTCAGATAACGTGTGTGGTTGTTGTTTGTTTCGTGGAGGGCTTCATGTTTCTAACAGCCTTGTCATTTAAACTAAAACAGAGGGGTGCATCTCTGGAAGTGTGCATTTTTGAGCTTTGTCTTTGCTATAGCAGTTAAGGTAGCGAAAGGTGGTTGTTGTCTCAGGTCCTTAAACTGGTAAGGGAAGATTAAAGCTTCTGTGACACAGTTCCTGGGCTGTAATATTCTCTGTAGTGGCCAGGAAGATGACCCGAAGCAGGATTTGAGTTCCTGGTTCTGTTACAGATAGAAACTGCTGATGCCAACAGCATTTAAAACACAGTGGTGTTTTATTTTCTTGTTTAGGTTCCAGTGTTGTTAGCAAACCGTGTTCTGTGACAGTGGCCAGCGACGTAAACAAGAAAGTTGACGTTATTGACTTGACAATAGAAAGCTCTTCTGATGAAGAGGAAGATCCTCCTCCCAAAAGGAAGTACATATTTATGTCTGAAACACAAGGAAACCCAACCAAAGGGTCTGTCTCTTTTAACATTAGATGTTTTCTGTAATGTCTGAGATAAACTGATGTGTAGAGAAATGGATTTGTAACCCCCCTCTGGGATCCAGCTCCACTCTTCCAGAGAATCTGTAGGCCTCTCCTTACAGAAGGTTGTGTAGTAACGGTACCTTTGTACAGGCAAACCACAATGAAATAGTCTTACATCTTGCACTGACTGTTGCTGTGTCTGCAGGGACATTCCTCCTTAGAAAAGGATGCTGATTAAGCTAGTGAACAGGAAAGCAGATAATGCTGAGTGGAGGAGCTTTATGCACTTGTGTTAAGTTAGTGTCTTGTAAAGGCTTCTCTCTTGCTGTCTGTCTGGTGCCCTGGTGATCTAGTCTGCTCTGGTGCCCAGGAAACGAGTCTTTCTTCCATTCTATCAGTCTTGGAAGGGAGGTGCTCTGTTTTTGTGGATTGAGACAAGTTTTTCTTCCATCTCTCTGTCTGGGATGTCTTGGAAGCTGTTGCTGGCTGTGGTTATCGGTCATCTTGCCCCTTTGTTAGCACAACCAACAACTTCCCAAGTCCCCTTGTCAGCTGCTTCACCTTTGTAATTGTGCCTGACTGACCTCAGCACAGACTTAACTCTTCTCTCTACTCTTGTGGCTCTTCCTGTCTGACCCAGTCTGTGCAGCTTCTCTGTGGCTTCTGTCCAGCTCTTGCTCTTGGCCCGTGGGATGCAGGTGACCTATGGGGAGAGAGGGGCACTGGTTAGGCTCACCAGCAGTTGCTGCTCTGTGAGGTGATTCAAAGTGTCAGCTTGTAGTAGGGGCAGATTAGTGTTGCTGCACGTGTGAGGTGTGTGCCTGTGTGTCTCAGGGTACTGGCTTATGTCTTGTACTGAAATAAGGGTAATAAAACCAGACTACTCCTGTTCTGCCAGCTCTTGAAGTGATAAGCAGGTGTACTGTACCTCCAGCCCTTGGGTCAGTCTTCTGCAAGCAAACAGCTGCTCATCTTCAACTTTCAGCAGTGATACTGAAAGACTGTTGCTTTTTTGTGAGGAATGTTGGGAAGACTTTCTGCAGGAGATTTGTTTTCTTATTTTTATAAGGAAATGTCGCTACAAATACATCTCTTAATGAAGTGTCAGAAGGCACCAAGACATCCTTCCATGCTCCTGTGTTTGAGATGGCCACTTGAAACCATAACTGTAGAAGTACTAAGTTTTCTTATCCATGCCATGTATTTGCCTTACTGTTTGGGTCTGGAAACAGCCTGTTTTCATCTTTAATCTAAGTCAGAATGCTAGTTCTGGCAAAACTGTGGGGTGTCTTCCTGTAGGCAGGGGCAATGTAGGCTGACATCTTAAGAGGTGCCTAGGAAGGGAGGGTCTGAAATTTGACCTTCTGCCATCAAAAGTAACATAAACGCACCAGTGCAGCAGTCTGAGGAGGAAGACGGGGTTAACGAGCTGCTGGGACTCTGGATATTCCCACCTGTCCTGGGGCTTACAGAGGGTTTTGTGCAGCCTGTGATCTCATCTTCTACTGATGCTGTGATGTAAACAGGCAGAAGGTGGGGACGCAGGTGGGTTTTAACATGCTCCCAGAGAGGTGAACTTTGCTTGGGCTCAGGCTGTGAGTAAAGATGGGTTTTGGTATTTAACTCTCACACGTATAATCTGTGCTGCAGGGGCTATGAGTAACACCCAGCCATGCCCGTGGTGTGACAGGGTAGCACCGGGAACGGTTCTGTGGAGAAGGGGAAGTGGGCGCTCTCCTCCTGGATCTGGCTTCCTGCATGTCCCTCACAGGGTGCTCCAGAGATACAGACTTACATTCCTGTCTCTGAATGAATGACTCCAGCACTGCCCTTTGTTTTAATGCCAACTTGCTCTTATGTCACAGCTGCTGTTGAGAGGCAAGATACGGTCATGTTATTGTGAAGACTGTTATGAAAGAGGAAATTAGAGTGGAATACTGTGTAGTGAGTAGCCACGCTATAGTTGTGTTGTAGTGTAGTGACGTTGTGAGCGAGCGTGCACGGCGGTGCCTCATTTCTCTTCTGTAACTAACAGCCAGGTTGTCTGTAATTTCCCCACTGTTAAAACAGGGTTCTCATGTATCAGCCATCTACCGTCAGAGTGCCCAGTGTGACAACGGTCGATGCCGCTGCCATTCCTCCTTCCCTAACTGACTACCCCGTACCATTCCACCACCCACCGATATCCAGTATCTCGTCAGACTTGCCAGGTAGGTGGTGGCTATTTTTAACGTCGATTCTGACAGTTTTACTAATCTGTGGGGTGGGTAAAAATTGGAGAATTGATCAACCTTTTTGTTTTGGTTTTTCTTTTTTAAAATGAAAGAAGACTGTTTCAGTATTGCACTGATGTGATGTCTAGACAAGCCTAGTGCTTTCCAGTCTCAGTGATGTGGAAAGCATTGCTCCTGGGGTACACCCTCAGACTGGCACTCTGGAACGGCAGCCAGAAACACTTCTTGCTGTGTTCAGTTACACTTTGCGTAAACATCCGGTTGTTACGTGTTGTAGATGCGAGGGAGAGTGGCTGCCTATTCAAGTGGTAGACGTGCGATGGCACTGACTCATCCCAACCCTAGATGTAGAGATAACTGTTACCTGATTCTAGTGGTGCTTTGTCTAGACTGTATGAAAACGGTTAAGGTGAGCTACAATATGTAAGCTGACCTCTATTGACTTTCTTTACCTAGACCCTAAATGCCTATGATGTATTCTGCAACACTGCCGCTAAATATCAGACAAAAGGTGGGGATACTGATTGTTTTCTATCCTGGCTCCTTGAAAAGAACACTGTATGTAGGGACTCTGGGGTTCTCTTTGCAGGCTGTAATGAACCCAGAGCCCAGGAAATGGTGACTTGTGGTGACAGGTGTCACACTGGCCCCCTATACTTCTTTCTCCCCCTCCATTGCCTGTCTCCATTTCTCTCCTGCAACATCTCTGGGTTTTTCCTCTTCTTTCAGCACTAGTTTGGCAGTGGGATGGATATCATTCCTCTTGTTTCTCTGTCCATTTTGATTCTCTTACTGCTCCCTCCCTCCACGTCTCCCTTGTTAAGAAATCCGTTGCCTTCCCAAATTGGGATAGGAAGAGTAAGGTGTGAGAATGGGAATCTAGAACTGTTGTCCATTTTTGCCAGCTGAAGTTCTACAAACGTGCAAGACAAGAAGCTGCCAATTCTGTAAAAGCAGCTGATCTTAAAATGGCCTTCAAAATTCCCCTCTAATGGAGGAGAGATGCCACTGGCCCAAACAGATTTGGAGGTGAGGGAAGAGGGAGGGAGTAAGTTTACCATTTGTTTCTGTTGACATAGCAAACACAAGGCCAATATTTAGAAACAAAACAAAAAAAGGCTGTAATTTCTCATTGGCTTAATAATTTTAAGCATCTTGCCTTAAATGCTTGCACACTAGTGGTGTATAAGACGGATGCTAGTTGTCACTGCTCTTGGAGGATATACACTGAACTACTTGTAGTTTCCTCTTCTTCGTTCCTTTTATTTGTCTAGACACAAAACGGGGATGATATTAGAAATGTTTCCTTATTGGCTGCCCGTGGGTGGAGGAAGAGACCTGCTGCTTGTTTTTGGACTTGTGCATGTTGTGACTTTACTTCATTCCAGCATCTTTAATGTGATGACACTCTTCATGTCCCAGTTTGGCCAAGTCAGGTACAATATGCAGTGAAACTTGCATTATGAACCAACAGCTCCAAATGGCAACCTCCATCTAAGCAACCACATTGAACCACCCTGCAATTTCCAGAGAATAATACATCATTACATCATTCTCATTCTTAAGAGAGCCACTTGTACTCAGTAACTCGTTTAGCTGCTGCCTGAAGTAGTCGTTGAGAGTGGTGTCACAGTGGTATATTCCATTTAGAAACTCTATAACAATTGCAAAATCTGTTCTACAACCACAAAAAAGTTCCTTAAATTTGTTGTGTATGAAGAAAAGAAAAACACACCAATTTATTATCCTTCTCTTCTTTCTAGGTCTGGATTTTCTTTCACTAATCCCCGTTGATTCACAGGTATGTTTCCAAACTGCTGTGGGGTTTATTTCCAAGTCTGTCTTTCATGCCATACGTGCTCCAATAACTGTCAGGGTGCTCTCATCATCCATACCATCTTTGCAGTCCGCTTGCTGAGACCTAACCGCAGAACAGGGAAATCAGTTTTCCCAACAAGAGGTGGTGATGAAGATGCTTTAGGGGAGGGTTAGCTGAGCCCATGATGATAAATCCACTCGTTGATACCTCACCTTTCTAAAGCGGACACCTGCACAACACTAACTTGAATACCCCCACCACGTACTTCACACTCTTAGTTCATATCCTGCACCTGTAGTCCAGATTCAACTCTGTGCATACACTTCACTCGTTGCTGTTTCTGTTAGTTTTGATATGAGGAGATAAAGTTCAAAGGAAATAGCTTTGTTAATTTGATGGGCACACAACCCAACACTTATGTCCCTCTGTGTAACCCCCAAATCCCATTGGGTTTGGATTATATGGAAGTTTTTGTAGGTCAGAAGTGACTAGGTGGGGCTTTTCCTTCCCTGGAAACTAAAACTTGGTGCAGTTTGAGGGAGCGATTCTTACACAGACAGACTGTGACCTGGAGCGTGGGGGAACACTGGGTCCCTCGCGAAGACAGGAGGATCTGTAGCAGACCCTCTGTTGCATCTCTTGTCACTAACAGACAACAGCAACGGGACTCTGATGTAGACTTCACTTTCTGGTGCCTTAAAAATGAAGGATGAACTTCCTCCTTGTACTTCCACTTACTGCATCTTGCAATACTCTGTCCCTGACCTTGAGATCTGAACTGCCAGAAGCGGGAATTACAGAAGTGTGTTCATGTGGGAGGCTGGGAGCAGGGATGCTGCTGCAGAGTGTCCGCTTTGGACAGCACAGATAGTTCAGGCTCAGTTCCAAATGAGACTGGAATCCAGAGGGTAAGAGAAGAGTAAGGTGTGTTGAACGATGCGTGTGTGGGTGTCTTACATTATGTTCTCCTTTGACACCTGGTGACTGTTCTGTTTCTGAATCCTTCAGATGTTGAGCTCTGCTTGTCTTCCACTTCAAGAGTTTTAAATCAGCTTGAGGGCTTGTTTCTTACTGCTAAAACGTTTATAGACTTGCATGTATTGTTGCAGGTAATAGTTTGAAAATGTTGGTTAGTGCAGCTGCTGCCATTTGAGGGGATGAAATTTACTCTAATCTTCATCAGAGTAGCAAAACGCATTCTTCTTTTGTGCTGAAAGGAGCCTGAAATATGCAGTTACGCCCTGTACCTGCAGGTGGTGAACAGTCTCCCAACACTAAAGAGTGTTGGGTTTTTTTTTGTGATTGTGTGGTCATGACAGTGGGTTTATTTAATAATGCACTAGCAAATGCTTCAGCTAACCAGTTAGTAAGAAAAATAGCAGGGGGATAAGGGAGAAGGGTTACAACTGCCACCTCTGCTTGCTTACCTGCTCTTTTGCAGAACTCTGGCTCTTGCCTATGCATGTGTCAAGGAGGTTCTGCTAATAACGTGTTTTGTGCCTGTTGTAGGGAAGATGTATCTTCAGAGCATACATTTCCCTCGTGCAGTTAGTCTCTTCATTCTTCGTTGTTTGTTTCAAACAGTACTGTCCTCCTATGTTTTTGGATAGTCTCACCTCAACCTTAACAAGCAGTACGCCTGGCAGCATCATCACGTCAACCAGTCACCACGAGAGCAGCACACACGTTAGTTCCTCCAGCAGGAGCGAGACCGGAGTGATAACCAGCAGCGGCAGCAGCGCTCCTGACATCATCTCACTGGACTGAGACAAGGGGCAGCAGGGGACTCCAGGAGAAACTGCACAGAGCTGATGCTTCTATCTTTAGAACTTCAGCATTCCTGAAGTTACTCTGGTATTTATTGGAAAGGATTTGCCTTCTGGAAAATGGAGAAACATCTACACCAGGAACAGAAGAGAGTTTTTTAGCTAATTTTTTTTTTCCTTGTTCATTAAGTAGATGGTATAGAAAAGGCCCCTTCAAAACATGCTTTTATGCTTTGGGTTTGTCCTGGGGAAACTGAATTTCTCTTGCTGGGCAGATTCCTCCAGTCCTTTTTAATTTTGTTGTAAAACACAGCAATAATGTAAAAACAAACAAGAACTTTTTTAATAAAAAAAAAAAGCACTTAACCGCCCCCTGGAAGAAGGTGCACAATTATGTCCATTGGTGAATTTTTAGTATTTTTCACTGGGGCCTGTAATAACTCCATTTAAGACACTGAGCTTTGTGAAATAGCCATGACTCGTAGCCTCTGCAGATGGGACCGTTTGTCTTTTATCAAATTTCATGCTTTTCACAAAGGCAACGAAATCCTAAGCTGTGACTTTTTTCTCTTACTGTTCTCTGGGCTTCGGAGGGGACAAACTATCTATGCAAACCTTGCATTACACAATCTGCGCTGTCATGTTACGATCAGGACACCTCCCTACCAACAAAAGCTGCAAACTAGGCACAGTCGAGCTACAGTTGGAATTTCTGGTTTGGTAACTTTAGAGGTGATTGAAAGCAAGCCTTTAACCTCAGATTTACACCACGAAGTCCTTGGTGGCCCTCTGAAACTGTCATCCCTCAATGTGTTCAAAGTGTAAGTTTTCTGTGACAGCCTAAGAAGGAAAAGCAGGAGTTATGTTCTCCAGTGCATGATTTTCTAGGATCTCCTGCTTCTGGCTTCTGTCAGTGCAGTAGCTGCTGTACAGATTGGGAATGCCACACTCTGACTTGCTGGGGGGAGGTTTGGCTTTTTGGAAGATAAAAGCTGTAGCTGCAGCGTGCCCACCTAACTGGAATTACACATTGTAGGGCTCAGTGATGCTTTGTCCCGCATTATTACATGGCTTCCTAATAATAACTTTTCTAATTCGATGGGTATATAACTTCCTCCTGTTTTACTCCTCTGATGAATCTGCTGCTTTGTACATAATGTCTCCCTGCACACCTCTGAGGATAGCCCAGAGAAGGGAAGACTTAAGGGGATCTTATCAATGCTGATAAATACTTGAGGAGTGAGGTCAGGAGGATGGCATCAGTCTTTGTCCAGGGGTGCCCAGGGACAGGACAAAGGGGGATGGGCACAAACTGGACTAGAAGTTCCACCTAATCCTGAGGAGGAACTTCCTTCCTGTGAGGGTGGCTGAGGCCAGGGACAGGCTGCCCAGAGAGGTGGAGTCTCCATCTCTGGAAACATTTAAACCTGCCTGGATGCTGCCCTGTGCAGCCTGCTTGAGGAGATTCTGCTCTGGCAGGGGGCTGGACTGGATGCTTTCCAGAGGTCCCTGCCAACCTTGACCATTCTGTGATTCAACCTCAGCAGTGCTGTATGAGGTTACAGACTTGGACCGTCAAGTCATTTCTGTAGAGCTGGAACAATGGAATTGTCTATATATGTTAACATAGCAACTTTTCTGAGTGCATTTCTATTGAGTAACTATGGAGATTATTCCTTCCCTAATTACCAGCTTTCACTTTTTCCTAATTTTGTGTTGCTTTTTCTTTAGTCAGTTGTCTGGTGCTTTTTGCCTTCCATTAATGTTACAGTATTTCATAGAATGAACAAAGTACATGGATAAGAAATATTGAAGAAGGATGTATTGTAACTCTTGTCTGCCCTTACGATTCCTCACCGCCTTTTCGTATGATCTTTCACAGCAGTCTTCAATTCACACACTGGTCTTAATACTGTTCTTTGCTTATCTGTTGAGTTTTTTGTACGTGTTACGGATGAGTTCTTAGCATGATTTGTTTCCAATAAAGCCATGCTGCTCATGAAGGGTTTTTCCAATGGCCTGCAGCAGAACAGTGCTTTCCGCATCGCAGCGACTTGAGCTATATCTAGAGTGTGGAGAGGGGTTCCAGCATCATTCTGAATAAAGTGTTTGAAACTGGTAGCTGTTGCTGAAGATGCTGTTTGTGCTCATAATACCAAGCTGAAGTGTGACTCAGGCAATTGCTGAACTGGATGACAGGATGTAAACATCTTGTGTACGTCAGAGAAGTAAGGGTGAGTGCTATTTTGAGGATGTGTGCTCTGCAACACTTAGTCTCATAAACTGTGGCTGGAATACTGTACATTACTGTGCCCTGTTATCAGGGCTGAGGTGGTTGTGTTTTCTAGCTGTTTTGAGCAGGAGTGTTGCAGCTGTATTTACCTTTAAACCTTGTAGACCCACGACAGTAATGTCAAATGCAGGCTTAAGGCACTTAAACTGTACTGGTTCAGCAGTGAGCCAGATGTGTTACGTGTTCAGCCCAACAGTAGTTTCCCTTCTGCCCCTGTGCTGACCGAGGTAATTTCTAGGTCTGGGAAAGGCACCTGAGAGGTTAGAAGCTCTGCTGTCTGCTTATCTCATCTGAACATTGCGGATGGGGATCTGAAACGCTGGCATGAGAAACAGCCCAAGGAGTCTTAACGAGGTGCAGGAGGTCCCTGTTTTGGCTAGAGACTGGGGAGCACTTTCTATAGACAGGCTTGGAGGCCACAGTGCCTACAGAGAGACCTATTGCTTCATTATCTTTAATTTTTTAAATATTTATCAAAATAAATATTAGAGCTGATAGCTCTAAATATGCTAATGAGCTAAAATAAATCCACCTTAAACATATGTAACTATAGTCTGCCTCTCTTTCCCGATTTCTTACTCAAAGGGATGCACCTGTCCTGTACTTGGAAGAAGTGCTGTTTAAATGTTAGCCAGCTCTCACAGGCCCCCATTGCTTCTAACAGCATAGCCCACAGGATAGCTCCTAATAGGTTGAGGAGGAGATCAAAGTTAGCTCTTCCAAAATTCAGGGTAGCTATCCTGCTTTTTAGCTTGCTTCTTCCACCCAGGATTTTGAACTCGACCATTTCGTGGTCACTTTGTCCTAAGCTGCCCCTGACCTTCACCTCCCTAACAAGCCCATCCTTGTTAGTAAGAACAAGGTCCAGCACCTGCCCTCCCCTTGTAGGTTCCTGCACCATCTGTAGCAGGAAATTGTCTTCTACACATTGCAGAAATTGTCTGGACTGCATATGACTGTCTGTATTGCTTGCCCAGCAAATATCTGGATAATTGAAGTCCCCCATAAGGACAAGTGCCTGGGATTTCGAGGCTACTTCTAGTTGCTTATAGAAAGCACTGTCAGCCTGCTCCTCTTGATCAGGGGGCCTATAGTACACACCCACAACAGTTTCTCTCATACTAGCGTGACCCTTGATTCTTACCCACAAGCACTCGACTGATGGTTCATCTTTCCCCAGGTGGAGCTCAATACATTTCAGCTGCTTTTTGACATAAAGAGCAACTCCTCCACCTCGCCTCCCTAGCCTGTCTTTCCTAAAAAGCACGTAGCCATCCATGACAGCGTGCCAGTCATCCAAGCTGTCCCAACACATCTCTGTGATTGCAATGAGATCGTGGCCGTGCAACTGCACGAAGATCTCTAATTCTTCCTGTTTGTTTCCCATGCTACGTGCATTTGTATAAAGGCATTTTAATGGGGCAGCAGATGCAGGTATTTTCAGATCACAGTGAGATTTCTGACAGGGGAAGGGTAATTGTGGCTCCACTGAGGAGTCCTCAGGACAATCCACAGAATTTTCCCTACTGTCACAAAGAACAACATCCCCAAGTCCGTCACTGTACTGCCGGCATTTACCTTCTTCCACCGTCAACTCACGTCATGTCTCCCGAAGCACTTGCCTGACCCCAGCAGCCTTCTTAATGCCCCCTTCCCCCTTCCTAACTAGTTTAAAGCCCGATCAATAAGCCCTGCCATCTGCTGGGCAAGGATTCACGTTCCCCTTTGGGTCAGGTGAGCCCCATCAGCAGTAATCATGCCAGGAGCAGAGTACACCTTCCCTTGGTCAAAAAACCCAAAGTTTTTCTGTGGACACCAGTGTTTCAGACACTCATTCAACACATGGGTTCTCCTGACCTGCTCCGAACCACTCTTCCCACTAGTAGGGATAGATGAGAATATTATTTGAGCTCCCTCCCCCCTCAACAGAATGCCCTAGTTCACGAAATTCCCTTTTGATAGCACTCAGGCTACACTTCATGATTGTATCCCTGCCTGCTTAGAACAATCAATAGTGGATAGTAATCAGAGGGTCTTATCAGCCCTGGGAGACTTCTGGTAGTATCACCAATCTGGGCTCCAGGAAGGCAGCACACCTCCCTTCGTGTAGGGTCAGGTCTACAACTGGGGCACTCCGTCCCCCTGAGGAGGGAATCCCCTACCACTACTACCCTTCTCTCTCACTTAACAGATTTTTACCTAGTCTTCTTTTGTTAAGCTCAGAAAGTGAGGGGCTCCTTTCTGAACCTCATGGCTCAACAGGAGGGCCCTCTCAGCCACATAAACACCCTTTGCATGACTCTAGGCTTGGGTAATGCTTAAATCCTTTAATTTGCTTGAGTGTGTGGAGGATGTGTGTCAAGGGGCTGGAGTACTGCAGTGCAGTCATGTCTCCCACTCACGTTACTTAAGCAGTGGCAGGGGGAGAGGGGATTGGGGTTTACAGCTCAATCGAGGCTCAGCTCTAAGCAAGCCAGCCCATTGCAGCGAGATGAGTTTTGGGTTCATTTTCCTTTCAACAAGTTCTAAAGTGCACCAGGATGCCTATCCCAGAACTTCTAACGTGAGAAAAATCTAGAAGAAAAAGGTTAGGTCACTTCTTACCTCTGTTTCCACTATGGAAGTGTCTGGTTACTGCTTTGAGTCGACTACATCACAGATACCTTCAAAACAACTGCAGAAGGAAAGTAAAGCTTTCAAGACAACACAAAGTCTCCCTGCTTGCAGATAACAGGCAGGCAAAGGAAGCATCCAAGAGCCAGACTTTTTTCCCCCCACCCATCCATTTGTTGCATCATTTTCTGCACTTTCCAGAAGCAAACTCCCTGCTCAAACACCAGCTACAGACACACTACACCTATATGTCTGTAGTCTATTAGGCAGTGACCACAGAAAAGATAGAGGCAACAACAGCCCCCTCAGTCAAACTAGCACGTAATTTTTATTTCTTCTCTCAGTAGGTGATGATGCCATCATCACAACACGTTGAGACTCTGTGTGACACTTAAAAATGTTCCATTTCCTTCCTGGTTTCATGAGTAAACTCAATCAGTGGAAAACTAGGCATTGTATCACACAACACGAAAAAGATCTGACTATAACTTATCTATGAAGTTATCCAGAGGTGGAATACCCTCCTTCAACCTTTTGTGTTTATATGTTTCAGCCACAGCTTGCCCTTGGTGATGGGGCTGGAGAGCATACCTTTCTAGGAGCAGCTGAGGGAGCTGGGGGTGTTCAGCCTGGAGAAGAGGAGGCTGAGAGGAGACCTTCTCCCCACCTCCACTGACCTGACAGGAGGGTGCAGAGAGGTGGGTGATGATCTCTTCATCCAGGGGACAGGAGATGGGACAAGGGGCAATGGCCTCAAGCTGCCCTGGGGCAGGGTCAGCTCAGATAGGAGGGAAAAGTTCTTCCCTGAAAGAGTTGTGGGGATGTGGAACAGGCTGCCCAGGGAGGGGGTTGAGTCGCCAACCCTGGATGTATTTAACAGACAAGTAGATGGGATGCTCAGGGATATGATTTAACAGAGGAAAGGCCTTGATGATCTTAAAGGTCTTTTCCAACCTGCTGATTCTGTGAAGGATGAGAATTCACATCATGAGGATCTCCAAGCAAAATCTATGCACTGTGGAAAAGCCTGGCCACCAGTGCTGGATCTCAAGTTGGTCGTAAAACCTAGTGGGAAGGAAAACAAAAAATGAAGAAGGACAAAATATAAACCTGGTTTATCATGACTTTCTGCATAGACAAAGCTGTAAGGATGGTACAGCACTGCTTGGAAGGTACAGCTACTTCGCAGGCAATTCGTTCAAGCAGATAAAAATGAGGCAGATAAAAATGCCAAAGACCTGCAGAAAGATCTTGTGTGACCAAGTGAATAGACAATAAAAAGGTGAACAAAATTAGATATAAAAGTATATGGGGAAAATTAGGTTTTGACTGTCTCAGGACCTGAGCCAATCACTACCACTCAGTGTGAGATCTCAGGGTTATAGTAAGTGGTACAGAAGTGTTAGATCACTGTTCAAAAGCAGTCAAAAGGAAAAATCAAGTGCTAGTACCTGTTAGGGAAGGAACTTGAAATCTAACTGAAGATACATAGGTGTTTCCTTTGCCATTTCCTCAGCTTCATAGCAGTGTCATCCTCTTCTCTCCTCTGAAGAGCTGCTGCCCTAGAACCAAAATTTTGCTACTGCAGAAGCACTTCTAATCACTACTTTATAGGACTATTGGTATTTCCCTACATTTTTACATCGCTGCTTTAGCAAGACTCAATGGCAGCTTTGGCAAGGAACCAGAGAGGGAGTTTTGCAGAATATGGATACTGATGTGCTGAGAGCCCAGTGTAATACACATCCTACGGAGTCTGAGCTTATGCTTCTTTTTGTTTTTCCATTTTTGGAAAATGTTTCTTTTTATCGAGTTGCTTTAAGCTTTATGGAAATTTGGAGAAGGGGAAAAAAAACTCCCACCAAAACACTCAAAGCCCAGCCACACAAACACATGTAAACTGCTCTTTTAAGAAGTCAAATTGCTAGTTTAGACCTCAAAAGTTAGGCATCTCTTAAGCTGTACCACTTACCATAACTCTGAGATCTCACACTGAGTGGTAGCGATTGGCTCAGGTCCTGATTATTTTAGTAGGTGTGACACTAATGCACTTTGGCAAAGAAGCCCTCTCCAAAACAAAATGTGACATTTCTTTCAGTTTTACTTATGAGGAGTTCCAGACGCGCCCCACGAAACTTGCTGACTGTCTGTGACAATGCCACAGGATACTCCTGAAGTGCATTTTTAAATGGGGTGGGAGGCAGGAAATGGGACACCCAAACAAGCCACAATACCAAAGGGAGGACTCTGTACCATGCTGAGAAGTCACAGTTTCAGGAGCAAAGTAAGAATCATAAAATGATTATATTAAAGGTTGTCTTGAGATTGGCAAGAGGGTGCAATGTCATTTAAGCAGGTGTTACTACTCAAACTGGCACTCTGTGCTTTAAAGAGTAAAATAGGTACCAAATTTTCTATCCTGCTGCTGTTGAAGTCCAATTCTTTCTTCAAGGCTTGCTTCAAAGGCAGACCTTGATTTAAGATGATGGAAACCGAATCTGGCGTACACCGAAATGCGCAGAGGCCGCACACACCCTTCTGGCCCGCTCTGCTAGCACGAAAGCTCAATGGAGTAGCCACCAGGAGAGAAAGGAGTGAACTATTTGTTCTGAATCAGTGGACTGAAGATGTGGAGACAACAGGAAGAAGTTTGGAGCTAATAAATGGGCATTCTTAAGTCCCTTTCATCTGCAGAGGTCCGTCTTTCATTGCACATGGGTAACAAGGAAAGTGTTGCTTACCAGACGATTCCTTTACAGGTAGGTGCCCCTTGGCCACAAACACTGGAGCTCCTGCTGCCTGGGGTTTTTCAAAACCCTCTTTTCCTGCTCAGCACACAACCAATCCCACCAACCACTCATGCCAGGAACTATAAAAAAAGGTAGTTCTATCAAAAGCTACATAAAAGGAGATCACCAGTTACTAAAACACAGCCAGGCAGCATTAGGCAGTCTCTCCAGGCAGTTCTCTTGATGTTTTTCTCATGATAGCTCCTCATTCAAATAAACTCCCCTGATGTAACAGGTGGCTTCGCTTTCTCTTCCAAGACATCTTTCAGAAGCTCTTCCTGCCTTCTCTGCTCCACATGACTGAAGTTTCCACTTACTGTATACACTAGCTGGACTGGATTGTAGTTTACATCACAAAAGTGTAAAGACTCGATGAATTCCCTTCAGGCACAAGAAGCAAAGTCCTCTGGTGCTTCTTAATGAATATGTTTAGAACAGGATGGGAATTTTACACAGAGAGGATCTCACCACACCTTATCTTAGAAGTTGCAACAAGGCTGACAAACACTCTGATAAAAACTGTATTTACAAACCCAACATGTGCTTAGAAACATACCACCAAGGCTGCAAAACTCCTCTGCTTTGTCATGGCTGGTCTCATGAGTCATCAAGGTGAAGAAATCTTTGGTTTTGCTGTTTGGTCCTTACTTGCCCTTACTGACTTCAGCCCCTGTGGCAAAGACACCTTTAGAGCGCCTGCACTGGGAGACTTCCTACCACGACCCAGCACCAGAGCCTGGAATTCACTTTTATAGCAGGTTTTAAATCTTCCAATTGCTTTTAAGAGCGTGAAGACAAACTGGTGTGTGAATAAGCTGCACTTACTTGGTGATAAATAGATACATATTCTCCAGGGCATTTCATGGAAGAATTTAATTTTCAAAAAAAATCCAGTTATTCAAAGGACAGAAGTTAATGTTTAAACAGATCAAAAAAAAGTCTTATTAAAAAAACCAATCCTTGCTGCTCTTGTCAATTAGGATACCTATTGTTTGGTCTCCTGAACATTTACAGTGACAGAAAGGGGAAAAAAAACCCCAAATCATAATTCCCCCACCTGAATATTGATGTTACAATTTAAACTTTTCCTAAATTTGTAATAAAAACCCCCCTTTCCTCAAAGTCTTTGCGTCACAGATCTAAAGGACACAGAACAGAGCTGTCATGGCTACCTGGAGGAGAATGTGGAAACACGATTGTATCTGTTGGGACAGATGTAATGTTGGACTCAATCTCTAGGGTCTTTTTCAGCCTAAATGATTCTCTGATCTCATGTATCACACCCTGTTGCATACCTGTATTTCTGCCAGACAGACGGGCTCATTAACCCAGGTTCTGCCATAAGAGCAGAGGCACACAGGACCCTCCTCACTGTGTGAACTATTTACCTGCCACCACTGTGAATAGCATCAGTGTGCAGAGTGGCATCATGGATAAAAAACCAAACACCTCTCCATGTTGCCCTCACACAAGACACCCCACAGCATTAAAAGAGGAAGAACAAAGGCGTGATACAACTCAGGAGTTTCTACGACACAAACCCTCCCTTAGCAGGATTCTGGCCTGATTGAAATCACACATACCAATGCTGAGCAGTTATTTTCGGACCAGGAAGTGTACACTATACACACAGCAAAGTCTTTCTAGAAAGGAGAACAAACACCCAGAAAAAACATTTAAATAAGCACTGACAGCACCGTGTTCATGACTTAGGCTGTGTGACGTATGTGCTTCAGTGAGGACAATTTCCAACCAGCCCACTACCTTGTCCTTATCAGGTTTTGACAGTTGGTATACGGAAACCAACAACAGCAGATTAAGATCATACTTTCAAAAGTTAATATTTAGTCATATTCCACACACTGCAGTCCACAAAAAAATCTTGAATACCTTAACTGGAAGGCAAACGTGATCTTCCAGATCTTTAAGGCAAATTTCCAGGTGCAGCTCCCCTGATCCAGCACTGATCGGCCCATCAGACCTTTCAATAATACACTAAAAGAGGAAATAACAGGGAGTAAATATTTTAGTAATTTATTAGTATTAACAAAAACACACACAGACCAAATCAAGAAAGTATCAGACCACAAAACTGCTCAAACACAAGTATTCAATAATTTCACAAATTCTTATCTCTATATTGTTTCTGGGAGTGCCCCGAATGAATCTCCTGATCAACAAAACTGGGTACTCTGATGTTAAAACATAGTTCCTGTCCTACAGAGGCACCTGACCATCAAAATAAGCATATGGAAAAGTACTGATCAAACAAAGCATCACTAATCGCTTCAGAAACAGCCCTTATGAAATGTGGGGACCATTTTGTAAACATCCATCACCAGGGGGTCTTTATGATCACAGGTTTTGAAACCTGCTGTAAGGTATGTATCTGCATCCGACATATCTTCAGTGAGACTTCAAAAATTCAGTGACCCTTATTGACAGCTCCTTTCTTTCACAGTTATTAAAGGACAGAATTATAGTTACAATAGCTATCAAAGATTCTTTGTTAGGTAACAAATCATCATCACCACTTGTTTCTTTCAATACTGAGATCTCTGGCAGTACTTATTTCCTGTCTGCCCAAGCTTCCTTCTCCCAGTAGCAGGTTCCATGGTATCACTGAATCTGTACTGATATGACCTCGTCACAGGAAAAGCTTTGAATAGGGGGATGAAAACTGCTGAAAACCTTTAGAAGCAAGAAGAGAAAATTCCATGCTAGAAGTTTGTGTCCTTGGTGATCATAAGGAGTGTACGAGCAGAAGCAGGACCTCAACCAACCCAAAGTCCTGTTGTGGTTTTGTGAGTGAGATTTAACAGCTTATTAGAAGATTTAACACTTGCTCTCAGACAGGCTTCTCTTCTGCTAATACTGGACTTCAAAACTACTTTAAAGATGATTTATTTCAACAATCCTAGATTTGTGAGGGAAGTGATAAATCTACACAAATCCAGAAAAAAATGCAGTCTCTATGGGAAGTGTGGAACTACTTTATAAGAGAAATGACTTTCCTTAGAGCTAACCTGCTAAACTAAAAAGTCTCCTCTGACACCCCTGCAATCAAATCAAGACAAAATAATGTTTATGTTAAAGACAGGAGCCAGGCACAGATGGAAAAATGTTCCAGGCAACTTCCTTTCAAATGGGCCAGTGGCTGATTTGCTGAATTTTCCAGTTGCTGGAGCAAAATAAAAACATATATTAAAAAAATTACATATATATGTGTATTCATATACATATATATGTATATTTGCCCAGGGAGGTTGTGAGGTCTCCATCTCTGGAGATATTAAAAACCCATCTGGACACCTATCTATGTAATATGAACTAGGGAGCCTGATCTCTCGAGGTCCCTTCCAGCCCTTATGATTCTATGATTCATATTCATATTTATATTAAAAATAGAATTTTTTTTATATTTACTGATTCAGTTTGACCTTGAGGAGTATCCACTTTTCCTAAAAATTTTGACTTAGTTATTTTTAAAAGGAAATTTTGTGAAGTTCCACATTTAAGCAGAGGTTGTAAGAGTAGAAGAGTGTCTAATCCTTATTTGAGTGTTGCAATTAGGGTTGCAATTACCTGTACATGTTTGGAGAGGCACTGTATGGCTCCTTGTTTGTTTAGGTTTATGAGATTTTTTAACTACATTTAAATATACTGACATCGACATGCTTTTTTAGGCTTTCACAGGGAAGTAGGCACTGTCAGCAAACCTGTTGCCAAGAATTCTCTTTCCCCACCCTGTTATCTCTCTTTTGAAGCTGTACTCAAGTAATTTAAATACCATACAAGTCCTTGGAGAACTGTATGAGCTAAATGAGTCAAGGTAGGTCAATTTGTTATAAGGCATCAGGAGACAACGAAAGACATTTCACAAATGAATAAAGCATTCAGTAAGTCGTGTACACATCTAATAGGAAATTAACTCCATGGTTTGGGATATAATTTAAGGTTCATTAAAATCACAGAAATACTCACTGGTACCAAAAGACTGTATTGGGTCCATATTCTTGTGTTGTGCATTAATTTTACCTATGCAGTTCAGTAAAATCCTTTATGTTCTGAAGTTCTGATATTGAATCTTCTCTCTCTGAGCAGGTTATCAGAACACACCACATAAGGCACATACAGGTTATCTGCATTACAAGCAACTGCCTTTCTCAGATACAAACATATTTTTGTTTTAAGAGGTACAAACTCGTGTCTCTAACTTTCTAAGCTGCCCCTGAAAGCTTAGATTTACAGCAGCACAAACTCAACAGGCTCTGTGACACACCACTGACATCCTTAGACTGTCACTGAGGTACTTAAGCAGGTATCACCGTTCATTCAATGCGTAATGTGTTACTTATCATTTATCACTTACATATCACGTCGTATCTTCCACTTAATTGAACCCTCAGCTGGAGGGAGCTGTGTACTTCCTCACCTTTGGCTGCAAATTTGGCTACTTACACCTACCTCAGCAAACTGGTGCAGAGTAAATGCCCAGTCATTCAGACCAGGGCCAAACTCAATGGTGCCAATAACTGGATCAACCTTTAAAAAGAGGGGAAAAAAGTGAATATATTTCACAAAACACTGATTTGAAATGTATCATAGACTTTCAGTGACAGGTGGGATCAGTAAAGATGCCAACTACTTTCTGGAATATAGAACAAGGAAATATTTCCCCTAAAATGGTTCTAATGAATTTTACTTTGGAGCAAGTACCTTACTCTGTCCCAGATAGTGGAAATATTTATAACCAAGGATAAAATAAAAACTTTAGAAATTGATTTTGAAAGTGACAAGTAGGATACACTGGATTATGATTTTGTAAGGAATATAAATGAATGCTTTGTGAAATTTCTCTGGAAACTGAAATATAGGTAGGCCAGTCTGGAAATAAAAATATAGGTGGTCTAGTGGAGGGTGTCCCTGCCCATGGTATGGGGTCTGAAACTAGATGATCATTGAAATCCCTTCCAACCCAAATGATTCTGTGATTCCTGCCACACATATAAAACTGGTCTGAATCAGAATACAGTCCAAGCTGAGGATATTTTGTTCCAGTAATTCCAGCAAGCTGCACTGAATTTTAACCATAAAACAAGTTAGTACAGTATGATCACATTTAAACAAAGGGAAGCAGGTCTGTAAACTCTGGTTAGACCTGTCTTGTAATCAGTGGAAAAAATATTTGGAACAGCCTGATTCAAACAGTTCCTTACTCTAACAGTTGGACCACCAGAGAAGACTTACAGTTGACTTGGGTTTTTTTTATTTACAATTCTCAGCTGCAATACAGGAAATATGATTTTATCTTTCTACTTCTTTTTACTATGTGCCTTTTAAAATATTTGTCTTTACCATCCTTTCAGAGGTATCCAGCATATTAAAATATAATTATTGGTAGTATAACAGATACCTGCATCTTTAGATCAGAAGTGAGTAAATGAAATGTCTTATCAGTGAGCAGTAGCAAAAAAGACGTTCTTTTTGTTGTCTAAGTGACATAAGCAGCAAAGTTGGGCATAGAAAGCTAATCTTCTGGCTTCTGATCCTTTACCTTAAACTTTAGGCTACAGCTTCTCTTTAGCAATTTGCCCTAGGCAAATGCCTGATGTTTGATGTTTAAATTACACCAAGTAGCTGGCTTAGAGTTACACATTTTGTTAGAGATAGTGTTGCTGCTCAAGGATAATAAAACCCACCACTGTGTAACAAAACCATCTCTATATTACCAACGCTTTTTTCAACACAAATCCAAACCACAGACCCATACTAGGGGCTAGCTTTCATTAGGAAGGAAATTAACTCCATCTCAGCTAAAACCAAGACACCGGGTGAATCAGTTAATAAGAATACTTGAACCCTTCATACACTTGTTGATGCAGGCCAAGTTGTTGTCTGAGCATTCATAACACACAGAAACTGCCCTATAAGAGAAGAAAAACAATTTTAATAATTTAATAATCTTTATAATTTGCTAATTTAAAACTTTGCATTGGTCAGCCACCTATAGCTGCTCTGCTGAAGTGCCAGTATTTCTTTATATACTTAAAGGCAAAACCACAAGAAGACCTTGGTATTGCAATTTCCAAAGTCCTTAGGATCTAGTATTTCCTTTGTGTGTAATTAATTTTTATCCTTATTAAATATCAGCACATCAAGATAGTAGTAATAAAGCAGTATCACTGTCAGACACTTGTAGAGTCATGCTGCAAATCACTTTACAACTCGTTAACTTTGCAGCTGTCAAAGACAGAGGTAATAATAACAAGACAGCCCACTACAGTGGCTTGGAGGAACAGGGTATTAGTCTGTAAGCAATCCAGTAAAAAGCAAAGGTTACTACTAAGTGTCTTTCTGAAAGCATCTTCCTCCATAGTGAGAGGATGGTAAGAGTGGTTGCTAGATAGCATTTAAAAGCTCTACTCCAATATTGCCCAGATTGCACTCAGAAGACTGTGAACTTCTGTTCTGCGATTCACAGCTTGATTCATATGTCAGCTTAAAAAAAGATCTGATGAGATGCAAGGCTTTGAGCAAACCATTTTTCTGCCTTCAGACTGAAAACGAAAAAAAGAAAGAAACACACAAACAAATTCTTACATAGACTTGTGATACATCTTTCTGTGAGTCACAGTCCTCTGCCTCTGGTTGAAGCAAGGATGCCCACTCTACACACCAAGGGGTCTGTCAAGGTTGATCTGGCATAATCGGTATGAACTACCACAGACAGATTCCTAATACAGAACTTTTTGGCCATGATTGCTGTGATCTGGTCTGCTGTGAAATTCACCTGGATGGGGGAGAACAAGGGAAAAAAACCACCCAGCTGTTCTTTCTTTTTAAGGTATAGAAATGTCCAAGTGAAATTTTAGTATTTGTTATTAAATTCACATTCTAAAGAAGAAATTAAGGTTAGTATTAGGAATAGTTGTTCATGTCAGGGTTTTTTTTGGTCATGGTTTTATGAGTACAAAGAGTAGAGGCAGAACTTGAAAGACAGCTCAGACCTGGTACCACAAAAGGTCAACCACCACAGAAATGAGGAATCCACCTGTGGAGACAGAACACTCATCACTATCAAATGATACAGGGGGATTAGTGCGCACAGCTGCAAGCTGCAGCTCACATCAGTTTCCACACACATCCTTCTCCTCCCCTCCCACCACTGCCCCTCACTTTACCAAGTCTTCCTCCCACACCTACTCTCCATCTCCCAGGGCTTTCCAAATGAACCACTCTTCCCAGTTTTGAGAAGAGGCTAGCTTTTCTCCTTTTGTAGCCAACACACCAGCTCTAGGAATCGGCAGTCTGGAATTGGAAATTGGCTTGGCCAAAAAAGCTCTTCAATGATTTAACTACCAAAAAAACACGTTTTTAGAGCCCCTCCCACAACTCATTTCCATAATTCTTCTATCTCTTGCTAAGAACAATTTACCCCCTGCTCCAATTTGCAGGGAAAAAAAAATCTTGCCTCTCAGAAGCCCTCATAATTAGCTATTAAACACAGGGCAGCCTAGCAAAGGGAGATGAGATCTTACTAATCTCAGCCTGTCTCATTCTGTAATGAGTCACCTGTAGGTCACAGGATTGCAGTTAACCTGGTTGTTCTTGCAAATCCCTTTAATGCATGAAGTGCTTTTCAGGGACACAGAAAATGACAGAATTGGGAAGAAAAAATGATGGGGAATATTAAACAAAAATATACAAAAGTCACATCCCACTACAGCAGTAAACACTAGTTATTCAAGTGCAGAAAACACTTAAATATGTTCCTTGTCTGGTTTTGAGTGTGAAATGACACAGAAATAACAAAACATGCCTTTCTATTGCTACACTAACTAAGGTTTCTTATACAGTTGGGTCTTAATGAATACATCTGAACACAGGGAACCTGGCTGCTTGCAAAGATAAGATACTTATTAAAAAAAAACCAACCCAATCCTGCCCAGCTAAAAAGTTAATGATATGTAGGAGACAACACACTATACTTTTTATTTTTAACATGAACAAGTATCCTTTTGAGATATGTATCTTATTACTGTATATTCTCATACTAACTTTGGATTTTCAATTCAACTGTTTAATGTTACATTTTCTGAAGAACAAGATTCTCATTAAAAAAGGAATACTCTAATTAGAATAACTAAGTTCTTTTTAGAGATGAGAAATCTCCAAACTAAGCAGCAGCCAGCCTGGCCTCTTCTGCCAAAATGTATTATTTCTCCACTCTCCTCTTCATCTCTAATTTCCTTCCTACCTCAAAGTCTGCAATGGAGGAAAAAAAACAACCCACAGCCCCCTTCTTTTTTTCTGCTAAAGAAAGTTTAGTACAAACACAAACCTTTTTAAACTCTGATTACAGTTATGTCAGGGATCCACCTGAAATGAAAACACTTATTTTCTTAATTTATTCCTCAGTTTAATAAAATACAATGATATTTATTTTCTAGAATGTTCTAGGGTGTCCCAGCATGCAAAAGTTTAACTTATGCAAAATTTACACACTTCTTCTGAGACCCTGAAATATTTTTTTCTTTCTTTACCATTTAAAGAAATCAATTCCACTAGTTTTCTCCCTTTATCATTTTCCCTGTTTTTAAATTGTGCTGTGCTTAAAAGAATCAGCAGTCCTAGTGAGAATTAAGTGTAGTGCTAGAGCTGTGCTATGCACTATACACAAAATATAAATTACATAAATCCTTAAGTGTTGAGAAGCTTATCTACCAGGTCTTTGCATTTGCTAATTATATACATTCTTAATGAAACGGGTGAAATTTGCTTCTGATAAACACTTAACTAGCACAGGTATCACATTTTCACCTGTAACCTGTGTTTTTTTCCCATTGTCTCCAAGTTTCCAATATGTTTTGATGCACAGCCTAAACTGTAGTTTTCCTTTGGGGCAAGAAGCAGCAATTCCCATGACAATTTATTTCTTCCTCATATTTTAAGCATACAGCCCTCCAGCACACATCCATTTATGCTGATTCTAAAGGTAAACTTGTGCACATTTTCCTCTTACAGGGCTGGATGCTCTCCTGTGGAGTGCTGCAACTATTCATTTAATCTGAGAAAGGATGGTACCAGAGTTGTAAAACCCCTGATTTGTGCCTAAAAACGATGGAGCTTTCACCTCCAGCTGGGACAATTATGTCCCACTGGTAAAACAGCAGAATGAAAACAGATACACAGAGTGACCATTATATAAGATGTGGGTATTAAAGAAAAAAAAAAGTTTGATTGGTTTAGTTGCTTCGTGTTTCAACAGCTCATTAATATATTGCTGTTACTTTGCAGAGGAGCTGGAGCAACTTAGTTTTGGGATAAAAAGGAAACAGTAAGTCACAATGAAGGAAAGGAGAGCTAAAAAGCACCATGAGAAGAGCCAGACAGTACTGGGGGGAAGGGGGGTGGTGGTGGTGGTGGTAAGGCAAAGGACAAGGGAAATTTACAACCAAGTTTAAGGGATCAGATGAACTGTGGGACCCAAAGCTCTACAATATTACACCTCAAGAGAAGTCATGGCAGTCAAGGAGGTAGAGAGGCAGGCCTCTCCATAAGTGACCTCAAAGCTTCTGCTGTCAAAGTCTCATGGCAAGCCAATGCAAACAACAATAACAATTTTTTATTGCAAACTTGCCATCCTTCTGCTCAACTACGAGTCTGCATCCCTTACCAGAAACTGAATGGTGTAGATATTACTGCATTAGTACTTTTTGCTAGAACAATACAATACACTACACCTGAGCACAAAGCTTTCAGTCTCTAGGCAGTTAATACTGAGAGCCAAGTTGAGGTAAGTGGCACTTCTTTACTGCTGTTTGTTTCATCCCTTGGCCTAAATAACTATTTTTAAGAGCTTAACGCTGCTGGCTCACTTTTAATTCTGTTATATCATAGCAGATGTTCTTGTTAATGTAACTGGGTAAACCACTGTTAAGTTTTTGCTACTTAGCTTGCTAATAAAATGTAGTATATTAGAAAAGATAGAGCTCAATTCAAGCATTAATATTAATGTGATATCAAGCCTCCTGGCAGGAACTTCAGCATTACATGTTAATAAATGCTACCCACCTCCAAACATTTCATTTACCACTTAATTTACACAAATGACAAAACAAGGTTTACTGTTACGTGCTGTTCTCTAACAGAGAGAGGCACTGGCATCACTTTTTTATTGTCATAAATACAAGTAAGAGCACAAAATCAGATGAAAAAGTAATTAAAAAGTAATTTTAATTTTAAATGTTTTGCAATTAAAAATTATTACAGAATTTCTGTTCTGCTGTGATAGCAACCAGATCAATGTTATCTTACTAAGAAATGCTTGCTGCAGAGGAGTTAAAGTCTTCTGCATGCAACAGCAAGCAAAAAACAAAGAAGATGAAAGCCATATTTGTAGAAGGGAGAAACATCACTGTTTTATTACATGAGCAACATCACTTTTGCCAAAATACTGAAGTTTTTACAGCCAGACAATGGCCTTGCTCCTTTTAAGTAATGCGTCATATTACTTGGGTAGCCCATACTGCAGTGTATGGGCTGATAGTGTTGGCTATCAGTAATCTCTCTAGAGTAGTCTGATTTACTCTTCTGCAGGGCATCTTAAAAATTTTCAAATTCTTATTTTAATGAACCATGTCAATTCAGAAGTGGTTCATTAAATTCAGAATATTCTAAAACCAAAGAGGAATGAAAACACTTACTGAAGCTGCGATAAGTAACTAGAACATCAATTTCAGTAAATAATAATACTTTTCGGTAAATAATACTTATACAGTGAAAGATTACAAGAACTAAAAAGAAAAAAAAAAGGCTAGCACTAATTATCAAGAAAGGCAAAGATGTGCAAGCACCTGTTTCGCACAGAAACAGGCTGGTAAAATTCTTACTACAAAAAAAAGGGACTCAAAACAAGTTAAACATATTTCCAGGACCACAGCAATTTAAAGTAATGAGTCAGGCTTACTAAGGAGAAAAATAAATTAAAAACAAAGCAACACAACCCACCACACAGTGTTTCTAACAGACTGATTTCCCTGAGAAAACACCTGCTTCAGGTCAGACCGTTCTTCCTCAAAGCTTCGCACAGTGTAGCACTGTATAATACATACATTCACGCATATACATAGCCTTTCTATAGGCTCCTTAGAAGCAAGGCTTTTATTTCCTATCTTGATTGGCATTAATGATCAGAACTCAACCTCAAAGCTTAGGCTTGAATTCACTACATATGCTGGCATGTGCAGGAAGAGTTCGGACTTGTGACAAGGTGCACTCCCCACACCTGCCAAAGGAGAAGGAGGGAATACAAGCCTCCCCATACAACCTCTAGTAAAAGAGTATAGGTGGCGTGCTTGCGTGTGTGTGTAAAGATATATAGGGATAAAAACAAGTGAATAAGCTCAGCCGTGCCCCAGTCTCACAGACGGGATAAAAGGATGAGGCTACGTCCGCCTCAGCGCTGCCGCCTCCCCAGGCTTCTGTCAGTACCCGGGAGGGTGGTAACCACCTCCTTCCCCTCCTCCCTTGCCCAGCCCGCCGGGATTGAAGGAGAATTAACAAACTACTGAAAAGTATCAGGCCCCGGCGAGGGCCACCTGGGTTGCTCTGACCAGCCACCTCTCTCCCAGCCCACTATGCCTGGCAGGCAGCGCTGTGACAGGTATGGCGAGAAAGATGGCGGCCGCGCCCCCCGTCCCCGCTAGCTGCCCTCTGATACGGCGCGGGGAGAGCCCGGCTGCCTCAGAGCCCCACTGTGGGTCGGCGGTTTGGCCGCCTTCCGGGCGTCCTCACGCCTGACCTGGCCCCCTGCCCGCGGGAGCACTCACCATGGAGCCGGATGGCTCCGGATCTCACCTGTCACCTCAGGCAGGAGGCGGGAACGAGCCGAGATCAGCGGTTGCCGGGCTCCCCTCCCCGCTAGCCCCACCGAGCGCTCCTTAGCTCGGCCGACCGACGCCCCTGGTGCGCTGAGGGGCGGGCGGTTCTCCCCCACACGCCGGCGGAGACGGGGCTGGATGTCCCCAGCCACGCTTGGCTGCCGCCCGTGACCCTTCCCCGGAGGTGAGCTCCCGCCGCGATCCTCCCGGCCGCTCATACCCGGAGCTCTTTCTCTGCGGTAACCGCGGCCCCTTAACGCCGCTGTAGACCCTAGCCATCGCCCGTCCCTCAGAGGGGCGGCGGCTCCCGGGGTACCGGGAGGGGACGGGAGCCCATGGAGGGCGCGGGGAGGCGGTGACAGGCTGCGCGCGGGCATCCTCCCGCCACCGCAGAGCGCTATGGTGGCCCCTGGGTTCGTTAATTCCCCTCCCTGACAGGCTGCGAACTCCAGGTTCCTGCGAGCGGTGTGGGGATGGATGGAAGGCGAGTCCCGGCTCCGGCCATGGCACTGACTCTCCGCCGGTCGTCCAGGCTTCGTGAGCTCGCAGCGAGACGTTAGATGGAGCCCGGTCCCTTCCCCTCAGCGGGACCTGCTGGCGGGGGGTGGGGGGGCTGGAGATGCCGAGCCGGCCGCGGTGCTGTACATAGCCCCGGTTGGTTTTTCCTCTCGGGATATTTCGTGGCAGGTTTGATTGCTTGCTTGCTTTGAACAGGTAGTCAGGCGCACCCTTATTAGTTACTTTAAAAAATAGGTTAAGTGACTGATCAGTTCCCTGCTGAAATGTGAGGATGACATTGCGTCCCCTTAAAAAGAACTCCCTGTCACGAAAGGCAGCTAAAGTAGTAACAGCACTTCACGTTTCTAATACAGGCATCCACCCGAAAACGTCTTTTAGACATATTAGGTAATTAAATTGTCAGGCGCAGGGTGAGTGTGTGAGTGTCTTCGCTGAAAGCACCAACTTCTGGGATCAAACTACAGGCAAATTTGTACAGTAATACTTCCTGAAAGCAGAAGAGCAGAAAAGAAGACTAACAAACTATTACACAAGCATATCCATGTACTCGGTATTGAGTACCATGTCCAGTTTTGGGCTCCTCACCAGAAAAAGGACCTGGAGGTCCTGGAGCGAGTCCAGAGAAGGGCAACCAGGCTGGGGAAGGGGCTGGAGGGCAAATCCTCTGAGGAGCAGCTGAGGAAGCTGGGGGTGTTCAGCCTGGAGAAGAGGGGGCTGAGGGGAGACCTTATCACTGCCTACAACAACCTGAAGGGAGGTTGGAGAGAGGTGGGTGATGGTCTCTTCAGCCAGGTGACAGATGATAGGACAAGGAGGAATAGCCTCAAGCTGTGCCAGGGCAGGTTTAGATTAGATATTAGAAAAAAAATTTTACTGAAAGAGTTGTCAGGGCCTGGAACAGGCTGCCCAGGGAGGGGGTTGAGTCTCCTTCCCTGGACGTGTTTAAAAAAAGGGTAGATAAGGTACTTAGGGATATGGTTTGGCTTAGGATGGGAATGGTTGGACTTGATGATCTTTAAAGGTCTTTTCCAACCTTGTGATTCTGTGTGTGTGTGATATGCAGCCATCTGGGTGGAATAAATAGCCCTATCAGCCATACGGAATGAATGGCTCTTGCCTCAGGCGTGGAAAAATACCGTCCTGTTCTGCCCAAGGAGAACTCATAGCATTTTACTCATTTAGGTAAAGTTTAATGCAATTGAATATGTTTAAGATCTCAAAATAGCAAGAGAAGCACTCAGGGAGAAGCCAAAGTGGGAATGTGATGAGGAATTTCTGGCCTGGGTTTTTTTTCTGTTAAACAGCAATTTCAGTGGTCACAAATGGCTAACAGGAGTTCAGAATTACACCTTGCTTCAAGCGTATTACTCACTTTGTTGGAGATCAGGTATTATTGCACCATACTTTTCAAAGTCAGAATCACAGAACTGTAGGGGTTGGAAGGGACCTCCAGAGATCGTGTCCAACCCCCCTGCCAAAGCAGGGTCCCTAGGACAAGTCACACAGGTCGGCGTCCAGACGGGTCTGGAGTATCTCCAGAGAAGGAGACTCCACACCCCCCTGGGCAGCCTGTCCCAGGGCCCCCTCACCCTCACCACAAAGAAGTTCCTCCCTGTATAGGTGCAGAACTCCCTGTGCTCCAGCTTGAGGCCATTGCCCCTTATCCTGTGATACTTTAATGGAGGAAAAGCTAGATATGAGAGCTCCAAACCTCTTCCAGCCAGAAGCTTAGTAAATTCACAGTGAAGAATTCAACCTGTACAGTATCTACAGGTGCTAACTGCATTTCTCTTCATGCTTTTTTTTCTTTTTAAACTAAGATCACATCCTTCTTCTGCCTTTCTGGAGCAATGACTGTCTTTATTCTCTCCTCCACATCATCACCTTCCGTCATGGGTTTGGACAGTGCTGTACTAAACCCATTTTGGTTGCATCTTCAGTGAGACAAATCAACTAAACTGTGCCTGCAGAATGAAAGTTGTACCCACAGAAATAGCTCAGCCCAAGGACTGTGTGATATTTGGCACACATTTTAAAGGCATAAGTGAAACTGAACTGATACATTATTTTCATATTTTTGTACCTATCTTCTGTACTGATTTGTTGTTGTTTTTTTTAAGACACTGTTATATGCCTAGGAGAATCTAAAATAATTTCATGGAAATGATTAATTGTTCTGTGTTCAGAACAGTGTAGTTAGGAGTAGATTGTAGCGTATTTTGGAGGTTTGAAAAACTTCTGAGAAATCTGTAGCTGAGGCATCACAAAAAGAAGTTGGTCCAACCTGTACCCAGTATTGATTCACCATTTTATTGAGGCCATGACAGCCAGAGTCCTTATTCAGTAAGATGTACTGGAATGGGGAGAAGATTGCTCTGCTAGCTAAAACCTCTGTGGCAGGAGAAGCTGTGGTGGAACAGGAGAAGCCATTTTCTGTTTCCAGTGTTTCCAGGAGCAATCAATCCATGTTCACTTGCCCTGTTTTGTTCTGGATCCATTCTTTTTCATCCACATGCAAAGGTTTTCCCCATGTAGTGCCTGATAGACTTGGGAGTACATTCTGCTTTGTGTTAGATTCTTGTACATTTGGCTTGGTACATGGAACACTTGGTTTTCCATGGCAGTAACTAAGCTGAACTGTCCCATTTGTCTGTACAAATTAATTTTGATAGCATGGTCTGGTTTTGACCTAGTATATATTTTGACCTTTGATGACTGTCATTCCTCAGAGGAATGTGTTAATTCAGGGGTGGCACTTCGTTGTCATTACTGTACAGCTTCTACACCAGTGTGGGAAGAGCTCTACTCTGCCTTCTACCTATGTATATATATATGTATATTTTTCATATATATATGTATAATTTTCATATATATATACACACACATAAGTATGTATGTATATATATATATAGAGAAGTAAATTTTTCCCAGAACAGTTCACATTTGAACCCTGCCTGGGTAAGAACGATACTGCCTTCACCAACAGCTTATCTTCTTTTGTAAATCCAGGGTCTTATTTGTGTGCTGTTCAAATGTACTGACTGAAATATTTTCTCATTTGCAGTATTATTACTGTTAAGACACCACACAAATAAGGTTGGGCTGCAGCCTATTTGTTTTATTTACCAATCTCACTTCTCTAAACCTACCATTAACACCTCTGAGGGGGATCCTCTGGAGACAGCAGGCTTATCCACGTTTCAGTAGATTAACTATTTGGATCTGATTTCTAGTAATGATGCATGAGGAGAAAAAAAATATGCAACTTTATTACTAAGCTACTCCACAACAAAAGCTTTTACTGATGTAAGATGCCTGATGGGGCAAATGTTTCTTTAGAGCTGATGATTCACATAATTTTTGGACCACTAACAGGGACCAGTCCTGCAGCGTTTGCATCAAGGAAGCAGTGGACCATTTAACTCAAAATATCACTGTGAACCTTCTGCTTTACAGTATTTCTGTTTGAATAAAAGCCTGTGATGCCTGCATTTATGGCAGCAAAAAGGCACCTGACTAATACAGCGTTAGAAAATCTGTGAAACTGGTACCAGAAACCTAAAATTTTTGATTTTCAGGACTGTGAAAAGAAAATCCTATTAGTTGTAAGTTGAAGCTGTGTGGGATAGTAATCTTTGAAAGGCAGTGAACAATTTTCCTACAAGCTTTTTGGATTTTCCAGGGTAGCACTGCTTTTAAAGCTGAAAGTTTCCTTAATCTATTGCCACAGGTTTTGTTTTTTTTAACTGTGTAACCTCTCATCTCAAGCAGCCTCTTGGTTTGAACACTTGACTGTCCAAGTAAACTTAAATTCATCTTGAAATGCAGACAATCAAGGGTATCCAGTTACATACTGAGTGTGACTTTTCTTCCCCTCATGGACATTTTTTCCTAGTGGCATGGAATTCCTTTAAAACTATTAATGTGAAAGGTGATGAGTTGTTGATTTTTAATTTTTTTTTTTTTAAATTATGTTGTCTTGGCTATAGCCAAGTAATCTCTTCAGATTTTGCCCGCACCTCAAAAGTGCCTGGGTCCTTCTCACAAAATATTAAACATTTAACAGAGATATCTACATTGCAGGCCTTACTTAGCAATGAAGAGAGACAGGCATTTCAGGAAGGCATTTCAGCTTTCCGTTGGCCTGTGATTTGTTGTGACTGAATGACTAGTAGAATATGCCACATGATATTATTTCTGCTCCTTCACTGGATGGTTTGCAAGAATATCTGGTATTGATACTAACACATAAAAGCAGTGCATGTGATTTTTCAGAAGTACTGCCTCTGTGTTGCCTTTTTTTTCTGTTCTCCTTAGATCAGTGAGCTTGCTGTTGCCATTGGTTTGAAATAGTTTGGCTCAAAATAACTGGTTTTGAAAAAAACACAGCATTTAGCAATGACTAGGATGTGTAAATATGAAATGGATTGTGTGTGTGATCATTTGTGCTGTTGAAACACAGTTGCTTGTGGACCTGTGCCTAACATACACGAACATAACTGAACCAGTTTGTTTCAAGCTGAAGGTGGGTTTGGTAGATGAGGCACCTGACTTGGTCAGGGAAGTGAATGCTGAAAAAAATAACGTGATCTCTTAGATTCTCTTAGATTCTCTCTCAATCTCTTAGATTGGATATTAGGGGGAAGTTTTTTACAGAAAGAGTGGTGAGGTCCTGGAACAGGCTGCCCAGAGAGGTGGTGGATGCCCCATCCCTGGAAGTGTTCAAGGCCAGGTTGGATGGGGCCCTGGGCAACCTTGTGTGGATCCAGGCCTGAGGTTGGTGGCCCTGCCTGTGGCAGGGGGTTGGAGCTCTATGGTCCTTGGGGTCCCTTCCAACCCTTGCGATTCTATGATTCTATGGTTCTTTGCCACAAGGGGACTCCTTGTGATTGAAATTCATAACACTTCAGTGCCTTATCAAAATTTAGTATTTTGAGGCATCTTATGTTTATTTTAAATAAGGAGGAGGGGCATGAAAATGATTAGAGGGCTGGAGCACCTCCCCTATGAAGAGAGGCTGAGGGAGCTGGGCTTGTTCAGCCTGGAGAAGAGAAGGCTGCCTTCCAGTCCCTGAAGGGAGCAGAGAAAACAGGAGGGGAATCCCCTCTTCAAAAGGGCAGAAACTGGCAGGACAAGGGGGATGGGCTAAAGCTAAAGGAGGGAAGGTTTAGATGAGATATTAGGGGGAAGTTCTTTCCAGAGAGAATGGTGAGGGGCTGGAACAGGCTGCCCAGAGAGGGGGTGGGTGTCCCATCATTGGGGGTGTTCAAGGCCAGGTTGGCTAGGGCCTCGGGCAACCTTGTGTAGCTCCAGGCCTGGAGGTTGCTGGCCCTGCCTGTAGCAGGGGGTTTGGAACTGTAGGATACTTGGGGTCCCTTCCAACCCAGACCAGTGTATGATTCTGTGATGCTAAGAATCTGTAACACTGAATATAGTGATACGGATGTAGAAGTACTTACGTTTTATTAAAGATTCAATAAATTTCAGTCATAGTGTTCATTCCATTCTGATTGTAAAACAGAATGAAACGAAAGGGAAAACAAGTACAAGGAATGAAGGAATGAAGTATTTTTCTGCTTCAGGAAGAATGCAGGCAGATTTTCTACAGTGAATTAAGGGCTACCACTCAGCTTTCTGTTAACTTGGCTACATTGAGAACTTCTGCCAAATTGCACTGAAAAGCTCACATCTGTTTATCTGGGAACAGGATATGTTTTGTAATTGATTGAAAAGAATGGTGTAGGCCAAGTGGCAATGCAATAAGGCTGCCCTGAGCAAAGACCATGAGGAAGTAAACACAATTTCAAGAGAGTCTATCAGGAATGAGCAGTCTCAGTGAGCACACGAATAGAAGGTTCGGAGTCTCTAAGGGAATCTCTGCATCTTTATTACTCAGGAAGTGAAGAGATTAAGACTGAGAGCTCCAAGCTTGAGCTAGGCCTGGCAGCCAGGTTCCTTCATTGGCAAAACTACTGTGAGTGCTTTGAAGTCTGGAGTGGAGGAGTTGACACTTCAAAACCCAGTTGGATCAGCTGCCTGGGGCATTCAGACTTTCCCTCCCCTTACAGCAGGCAGAGGCAGATGTGCCCCTTGGAGGTAGCTGATATCACAGGGCTTTGGCACAGTGTTGGACAAGTAGAGAAAGGGTACCCTCACTAAAGGGAGGTGCAACAACCCTCCACAACAATCATACTAATCTAGAGAGGCCATCTGCCTCTCATACCACAACTATGGTGAGGCTTGTAGTAATAGGCTTCATGCAGTGTTTTTTTGGAAAGGGTGACTCAGTATAGTCCTCTTCAAGCACAAGTGAACTAAGCTAACTCACTTAGGGATACTGTGGGAAGGTGGAAAGCATTACTACTAAAATAACAGCACTGTTAAGTATTTCTGCTTGTCTGAGTGATGATAGGGTAGTTCTAAGAGCTTTTTGTGCAGTTTCTTGTTCTTCCAGGGACTCCCATCTTCTAACATAACTTCTTCTGTCATCTAGCAGCAGTCATGAGCAGTTTACTGTAATAATGAATGTGCTCACAGTGAATAATGTCATTATAAAAACTGACTGTAATCAGGGGTAAGAGCATCTGTTGTGGCGCTGAACATTTGTTCATGGTAAGTTCTTTATAAAGCAGCGTTTTTTCACTTTACAAGCAGAAGGATGATTTTTATAATGCCTCTCTTCCCCAGTGCTCCATGAGAGCTGAAAAATAAAATTCGGACTCTTTAGTGTCCCTGAGATAACTGCAAGGCATCAGGTTTCTGCAGGGCAGACAATTTTTGTCAGTGATGCATAAGACCAAGTAGCATCCACGCCATTCTTTCAAGTTTTCATTTGGTCACAGTGCTAACAGGTCAACATACCTGTTTTTGTCATTAGTGGCAGCAGATAGGAACCTTTTTTTTTTAACCTTGGCCACAGTGTGTTTCAAAACCAAGTGTTCCTTTAAAGCTAGGAAATTGCATTAAAATTAGAAAAAAAAAAAAGAAAAAGGAAGAGTTTTGCTCTTAGGCACTGCCATATGTCTTTCCAGGTGGAAATACAACAGGGTGCAGCAAGGCAAGGATTGTAGGGGGACCCCGTTGTGCGTGGCTGTTGGAAAGCATATGGTGCAATAATATTCTAGCTCTGACTGTGAATTTTCCTTCTCCTGTCTTCTCTAGCAAATATGATCTTTCTGATTTATATTCAACTATTCAGTTTGTGCTTAGGAATAGAGTGCTCCTCCATCTTAAAGCTGGCTAGTAGATCAGGTCCCACTTCAGAGAGAAGAAACAGAGAAGAGGTATGAAAAATTTCCTCGCTGTCTGAACCATCTTTATAATGTTATGGAGGCTTGGATTTCAATGGCCTTAATGGAGATTTAGGATGCTGGAATTCCAGAAGAAGGAATCTCTCCCCATCTGGAAACGGTGGAGGCTCCTTAGGGAAAGCAGTGTGTTGATCCTCAGTCAGTTTTCGTGCCCTGAGCAGTGGTTGGTTTGATCTCAGGCTTCTTTCCTAGCCTTGGAGGTGACTGCATGGCAAGTATAGCATTTCAGAATTTATCATTTATTGTTTAACTTTCACAGTGCACTCTTCAAGGCTCACATGAAGCTGCAGAAGTGTTAGCAAAACCGAAGTCCCTATCATCTTGCTCTTCTGGGCTTGGCCATGATCATCTATAACTACACAGGGAGCTTCACATCTCCGGGGCCTCCATTTGTGTGGACTCCAGGGAAATGCCTCACATGTTTGTGGGATCAGAGATTACAGGAGAAAACAGAAGTAGTTGTGTTGGCTTCAGTATCTGGTCAGTGTGCAACACAGTTTGTGAGTGAGGCTGTTGCTTCTGGCTGAGGAAAAAGGCATAAATCTTAGGCACTTCACAGCTTTGAAGTGAAGCCTGTGAGGGGTTGTTTGCCTGTCATCATAAGCAGTTTAATGGCTGGCTTGTATTCTGAGGCTGGAGGGGTTTTTATGTCTCCTAAAACATATCATTATTATCTCTAGAGCTATTATCTCCAGTGTAACTGTTGGTATTTGCATTGTCCAATCCTTTTAAAAATCCTATTGGGCTTTTGACCTCTATGATTTCTATCTGCACTAAATCCCTTTGAGGACAATTAACCCCTTACAAAGCTCCCTGCACATGTACCACTGAGGGATTTCTACACCACAGGCTTTCTGCATTGTGGTGGCCAAACAGCAACCTGGAGCTATGCTTGCCAGTGGGGCTGAAAGGGGGGTTGTGGACATATATTTGGGTGAGGGTGTAATCTACCAGTTATGCAGTGTGATTGTAGTACAGCTGTGAGTAACAGGGCTGAAATATAACATTGTTCTCTATGTTTTAAATCCAGGTGTGCTTCTATCTCTCTTCTTTGCCTTGCTTTGTCTTCCTCTTGCCTTTTCCCCCCGAAACTGAAAATGTGAAGTAATGCAAACTAACTCAAACTTGCACACAGTAGACACAAAATAAATATTGCAGAGCTGTTATTGTGGTGGTTTGGGCCTGGCTGGAGGCCAGATGCCCACCAAAGTCACTCTATCACTCCCCTTTTCAGTTGGACAGGGAATAAAACAGATATTGAGAGGCTCAGGAGTGGAGATAAGGACAGGGAGAGATCATTCCACAATCAGTGTCACGGGCAGAACAGACTCAGCATGGAATAAAGGAAAGAAAACTCTCTAATTGATGGCATTGCCCTGCACCCCCAGTGACACCAGAGTTGGGTGATGAGAAGTGTGACCAGATCTTAAAGCACCTCCCCCCACCCCTCCCTTCTTCCCAGACTTCACTTTAGTCAGGATTTTGCTCCCTTTTCCCCCCCACACTGTGGCACAGGGAGGGGCAGGGAATGGGGGTTTTAGTCAATTCCTCAGGAGCTGTGTCCCAAATCTTAAAACACCTCTACCTCCCGCCCCACCCCTCCCTTCTTCTGGGTTATGTGGTAGAGTGGGCTCACAATGAGACTGTAGTTTGGGATATGCATTGGGCAAAAACCTACAACGCCTGAGAAAGGTTGTGGGTTGTTTTCTCCTAAATGTGATTCCCAGAGGCGCTGTGACCATCACCGATTGGCTTGGCCTTGGTCAGCCGCAACTCTGGCCTTGAGTCAGCTGATGTTTTCTCTCTGGGGCCTGCAGAGAGCTTCTTAATGCTTCTTACAGCAGCCGTTTCTGCAGCTCCCGCTTCTCTACCAGTACCCAGCCACGCAAAACTGCAACAGTTACAAAGTTTTCTGATTTGCACTTCAGCCAGTCACTTGTCCCTGGATGTGGCTTGGCAGCAGCACGCAGAGCATTCATTCAAGTGTCTATTTGCCCTGCTGCAGTGCCCTTGTTGACACCTATATCTATACTGTTTGAATGAATTGCACAGCCTCCTTCTCCTCCTCCTCCTCATCATTGCTGAGTGCTAGAAAATAATACTTCTACTTCAGAAACGTTGAGCAGAGTTGGAGACATTTATGGCATTGTGTCATTTGCATCACTAATGGCAACATGCAGCATCACCTTGCTTTCCCAGCAAGCACACGCTCTATTTGCATGCTCCATCTGCTGAGCAAATAATTCTGTAGTGTTTGGTATTTTAATGTTTTTCTCTGTGGTCAGGATCTTCCACAACCTGGGCAAAAGAAGGCAGCAAGGTTTTCTAATGGTAAACAGCACAATATCTCTTGGAAGCCCTAGCACCTCATCCTGTCCTCCTAAACACCAGATCTCATGCCTGTGCATGCACTTTTACATCCTTTTTATCATTGATGTCTTTTAATCTGCTTTGCTTTTTTTGAGGAATATGTCTCTGTGAATAATCACTCTTGAGATAGTTTGTCTGAACTTGCCATTTATCCTTAATCCACAGGATCTGATGAAAACATTGCTTTCCCTTTTCTTTTCTGTGGGAGGAAACAAAATTCTTTAAAATTCAGAAATGTCACCTTAAAAAGAGTTTATAATCCTTTTTGCCCACCTTCTGCTGGTCCACTGTCATCTGGTGGTGGTGATGGTGGTAAACAAAGGATGAAGTCATATTTCTGTAAACACAGTAGTAAAAATGCAGGCAGAAACATATGCAGCAAACTTTCACAATTCTGATAAAAAACAACTCTCTGATGAGAAGTTTTGAGAATTATTCCCATAAACTGTGGGGCTCTGAGGACAGTTCATTGTGGGACCTCAGGTGCTGAGAGCTCCTTAGGACCAGCAACTCTTCTCCATCAAGCGCATACAGAGAAACAAAGGTGGCCAAAGAACTATTTTATCCCCTCCTATTCCTTTTTTCTCCCAGGAAATCCTGAAAATGTACCTAGTTTGGGAGTTCAGGCTGACAATGGGAATGTTGGAATAATTGTGTTAAAAGTCTAGACTTAGTGGTGGTATGTTTTAAACAGCAACAAGCCCAGAGCTTGGGGAAAGTGTTTCCTAAGTGGGAATGTCACATAAACCTATAAATTACGACAATTAGAGAGAAAGCAAGTTGTACCAGGAACTGGGAAGTCCTGGAATGTAACTTCTTCCCCATTATCCTACCTATGTGAGTGTATCTAACCAAGCTTGGTTAATCTGCACTCTGTTATCCAGCTTTAAAAACTTCAAAGCTAATCTGAGGTGTAAAACGTGATGGAGAGTTGATCAGGCAGGTGTGTTTCTCCAGATGTCATCAGCAATCTGTTGTTACTGCTCAGTCTTAACTGGAGATCTACCTAGAGGCTTTTAGCAGGAGCAGAAAGCCGCTTGGTGGCTGTGTGTCAAACGAGCACTATCAGGCAGCTCTGGCCTCAATTAGCTATTTCTCTAACAGCCCAGATTCTGCAAATTTTAACCTATTTTGTGTTACCACTGTAGTCATGTGAGTGGCCCCAAACAGGTCAATGTTTGAGACAAGTTGCTCATGAGGCAGGTTGCAGGATTAACCTGCAGATTGAGTGTTTAACTCAGAATGATGCAAGAAAGAAGCATTCTCCCCTTTTTTCCTTTTCAGGAGTCATAGCTATAAAAATGCATTGATTTAGAATTTTAGATTTAAATACTTTTTCATGTTTTGATAGAAATAAGTCTCTTTAATTTAAAGTCAGTCAAAATATTTTAAATAACTTAGGGACATGGTTTAGTGGTGGTTTTGGCAGTGTTTGCTTTGGAGTTGGACTTATCTTGAAGGTCTTTTCCAACCTAAACTTCTCTATGTTTCTATATATCTAAGTGCTTCTTTTAGACAGAAAAGTAAAGATTGGTAGTAGAACTGCTCCTTATTGGAGTTTTATTGACTCCAAGGAATTTCAGGGCAGCTGGAGCAACTGAAAGAGCTGTTTCCAGCAAAAGCAAGGATTTAGCACAGGGAAGAGGCTTCTCCCAACACAAACAGCTGTTTTTTCTCACCAAAACCCCCCACCAAACCAAACAAGAAAAAGAAGAAGAAAAGATGCAAAACAAACAGGACATGAAGTGCAGAGTGAATGAAACCACTGCTTCCTTACAAATACCCTTTACAAAGTCTGGAGCACAGGGAGGCTTTCCAGGTTGTGATGCAAGAGCAAAGGCAGGGGGTGGGTTTCATGGGCTGGGCTGAAATTTGACATCAGAAGTAAACTGAAACCTGGCATTGGTGGAAGCTGTCTGTGATGCAAAGGTGAAGGCTGGATCTGGCTTGACGTTTAGGGGGAGCTGAAAGAGGGGGACAGCCTGTGATTCAGAGGGCAAAAGAAGCAGGAGTCCATGAGTGGCAGTGAAGGAAGAACAGAGAAAAGGGCAATAATAGCAGGCCAGCCACAGCACGTGCAGAAGGTAAATAGGTAATCACAGTAAAATAAGGGGTGATTTCACTGGAAAATGTCTGATTGCTGCTGTCTCCTGGTCTGGCTGGATTGCTTGCAGATGGTATGTGCTGTTCTCTCTACAGAATATTTGTGACACATTCATGCCAGCCTCTGCTGGAAACCCAGCTCCATAGTGATCTGCAGTAATCTAAAACCTTTGTTAAACATTCTGAATCAACTCCAAACCCGAATGAATTACTTTCCAAATGGTTTTGGAAATGGGTTTGGGTTTTTTTTTTGTTGTTTGTTTTTCTTTTTTTAAAAAGTAAAATACATTTGTATGGAAGAAAACGAGAGTTGAGAAGACAGGCATGGCACATCTGTAAAATGCATATGTGTTATGGGAGGGGGGGTTGCAAGCTAAAGATCAGTTGAAATTACGTATGAACTTCCTATGTCCTTTAGATTGCTTATTTTAGATGTGTTGGCAAACTGCTGGCAGCTGCACTGAGCATAGTTGCCAAAAATCTTGGGAGTATTAAAGTAACTCTAGTAATGGTCTCCTACCTTAGGAGGATGGTGTGGAATTATAGAAGTAGGAAATAAAGAGCGATTGTAATGGAAACCGACTGTGTGATGGAGTGTAAACAAATCAGAAGTCAAATTAAGCCCTATTAAATCTGACTCAGATTTGATTTGTCTCAACTTGACTTCTGTAGGGTTGCAGGGTGTTTTTCCTTGTGCTACCTGAACGGTATTTGAGCATTTTCAGGTGCTGCTAAGTTAATCATATGAATAGTCCCTTGGGTATGAGTTTTGGGGATGAGTGACCAGGGCGTTTACTTGAGGCTGCAGGTCATACAGAGCCCCATTAAGCTAAACAACAGTGGAGATTATCCAGTGTGTGGATGAGAATGAGGGAAGAAAGGAACCTATGTCTTAGCACCTGACCCTACAAAAGTGGCATTGGTTCTAACCTTGAAGGAAGAGATTTAAGATCGTACTTCCTGGTTTTGTAGAAATCCAGTATCCACCACCCACCAATATTCTGATGGCAACAATAAGTCTTTCCATCACATCCAGGGGAGGCTGCTAGCAGCACTGCACCTCTCTGACATTACACGCTCTAATTACATGGAAGGCTTTTAAGAGTGCTGAAATATTATGGGAGAGAGAAGAAGATAAAAGCCAAGATTTCAGGAAAAAAATGACAGAGCAGGACTTCAGACATGCACTCCAACTCTAGAGAAAATGCAGCGTGGTTAATTTTGTGCTTGACTCGTGGTCAAAACCCCACAATGCTTAGGTATTCCTGCAGGAATGCAGCAACCACAAACACAGGCTACAGTAGTTGCAATTAATTGCTCTACAGAGGCAGGATGCATCACCCGTGTTCTAACACAGAGGAGCTAAATGACTCTCCAGCCACTCATTCAACCCCGTAGCTCAGCGTTGGTTCGCACCAGATCTCTGGGGAGAAGGCCAGGGTGCTTAGGCACATAGCTACCTTCTCAAAACACTTTTTTCACAGAGAGATCAGAATGAGGTATTTCATGGATAATTAGGTGTTGTATTTTAAACTGACAGTAGCCAAACAACTTGATTTTCGCTCAAAAATGGTCCAGATTTTGTAATGGACAGGGCCAAATTAAGATTGGTTTAGGATCAGCGTACAGAAACATCTAAACCTATTCCTAGACGAGTTCTAAGATTTCTAAAGCACGTGAATGTGTGGATGCATCATGCTTTTGAAAGATGGCAACTATTTTTAACTAAGGTATCTAAAGACACAGGTATTTTTGACCGCTAGTGTTGATTTCTTCCAGACCTAGGTTCTTAAAGATTGTGCAGAGAAAACATCTGCTTCTGCAGATTGATTTTATTCTTGGCTGTTGTCCTATTTGCTGTAATATTAACTTATTTTTAGAAGCCCACTTAATTATTACTATTTCTTTTTTTAAGCATAACTCTGTATTTCTAGAGTATTGAAAAACAGCAGTGTTTTCTTGTCAGGGAAAGTGAGAAAATGGGAGTGGCCAGTATTAGCATATATGTAGTATCTCAGAGGATATAGACATACTGTCAAAACACTAAGTTGCACAAGACCTGTGGAATTTTCAGTAAAAGGTTGAGTGATATTTGCAAATCCTATCACAGACTACACTTTAATGGGATGGAGATACAGGGAAGTCTGACCTCCAGGATTTGTGTGGGAAAATGAAAAAGAGCCCATGCCATTAAATGGTTCAGCTGTTCGTGCTCTGACACAGAGGCGTGATATGCTCTGGGTGATGCCTGCAGAGGCATGCATGGGGAAAGGACAGCCTTAAGCTTTTGCAAAGTTGGCAGGTAACTTTCAGAGCTCGAGCCTAACTGTCTAGAGCTTTAACAATTGTATCAGAATAGCTTTGGTACTACAGACAGTATTTGTATAGGATTTAATTAGAATAACCCCTCTTTTATTGAATCCTGGGAATGTTGGGTTGCTAATTTTACCACTAGCTTCTTTTCAGGTCAGTTTTTACTTGGAAAATATTTTTAAAATTGGGATGTGGGAGGCTCATTAGGTCACTGAAAGTGGCAGGCTAGAAACGTAATCAGTGGTCCATAGCTGAGAAAGAGAGTGCCAGAGGAAGTGTTGCACATCAGGTGAGCTGCTGTAAGGGAACAGACCACAGAAACTGCTTTTATTGCACTTGCTTCTCTTCATCAGTGATAACCAACCCTCAGTGTTCATTTATCACCTTTCCAGCAATTCCCCAAAGAATAAGAATGCATTTGCCCTAGGAAACTCTCAAGAGTGTGATTCTTAGTATTTGATTATTAGGATGTGAAGAGGTTTGTTGCAAAATATTTAAATTTACAGCTCATAACTGTCATTATAGTTTCTGTTAGGAAAATTAGCTTTAATTAGTACAAGAAAAATAGTGTACTAAAAATCTCACTGGGTCTCTCCAGGTCTTACCAGCAAGGATGTAGACCTGCTGAGGAGCTTTCAGCTCTCTTTTTCAAGAAGAGAGAGAGAGAAGTACAGCTTCTGAAGTGAAATTTCACCCTATTGTCTCTGCCCATGAATGCCAAGTTAGATGAACATCTTTGTGTGGCATGTTTAAACACTGACAGGGTTTCTGCCCTCTTAGCTGCTTTTGTGGTCTTAGCAAAATTCCCCTTTTTGAACCTCTAGCACTGGGAAAATCAGCAGTCCCGATTTGGGAACTCAGTTATATGTATATATATATCCTGGCTTGAGTTCTGAGAAAGAAGCAGTGGTTGGCCTGTTTTTACTGGCAGCATGAGAACTGTGTCCTCTGTTATCCGTTCTGTTTTGCTGCTGCTCCTGTCAATATCCCATAAGTGACTTTACCTGTAAAACCTGCCTGTGATCACCTTTGAAGGCGGCTCTCTGTTCTGTGTAATCCTCCTGATCTGTTAACTTCTACCTCCTCTTTTGAAGCAATTTCTTATTTTTAAAATAATATTTATTTTAAAGTTAATTTTAAAATTCCATTACTTTTTTAACATTTCAACTCTGATGTGTTTTTTTACTATCCTAGTAAAAGAGGTTTATCTGTCAATATTATTTCCTTGCTTAAATTGCATAGTTAATGACATTTCCAGAGTGCAGCCTTCTGTTCTGAAACAAAAGGCTAGTATCATTCAGTTTTAGTGGATCTCTGTGTTGGCACTTATTGATGTAAAGGTAACTATATGCATATTAAGAACCTCCAGGTCAGTGGATATGTAACTTTTGGAAACAGAACTACAGCTAGTGGAATTTTCTTAGCATGTGCAGCTTCCTACACCTGCAGCTGAAACTGATATGCCTCCCAGTTAGACAGCTAATAATAAAAATACTGGTTTCAAAGAGCAGATTCAAAGTGCTGTAGTTACCTATCATCTTCAGACCTGAGCAGATCTATTTTGTGAGAAGTTTGTACTCCTTATGATGAAATCTGAAAATAGGCTGTGCTATATGTTGGAGTAATCCACAGATTTTAGTGGCCTGAAATGAAAATTGCCAGACAGCCAGGCAATTTTTTGTGTTTCTTGGTTTTTTGGGGCAATTTTTTATGTTTTCAGTTTGAGCTCACAAAAGCGGCATAGCTTCTGTTGCTTTTCATCTAAGCTTTTGACATCTCTTAAGGCTTAGAACAGTGTGAGAGGCATTATTAGTCAGGTAAATGAATCCCACCTGCAGTACTTTTTATTATCTGACAAAAAAACCAAAAGGTTTCAGTTAAGAGTGAAAGCAAATTGCTTGTGGTCCTGAACCTCAAAACTCATCAGATCTTCTGGGCCATGAAGTATTATTTCTTAAATAATTCTTTTTCACTGCAGATTATTTTCTGACAGCACTGCATAGTTAAGAGAAGAAAAAAAAAATCTATCCTGAGACAAATTACTAAAGTTTTGTAGAATTTCAAAGCAAATTTATTAAGTGGGCCCCTGGGAGCGTTCATTCAGGCATTACAAGAGGCTGCTAGGAGACAGCCATCCTTGGAGATGCTCGAAACGTCACTGAAGAAGGCCCTGAGCAACCCATCACAGTTTCAGAGTAAGCCTTGCTCTGGGTGTCAGGCTGGAGTAGAGGATCTCCAGAAGATCCTTCTGTCATAAATTGATCTGCGATTGTATGAGTTTTGGACTCCATGTATGAGAGTTTAAAATCTAGTTTAGCCATGGAATCTCATAGTTTGAGCTGAGTAGATGTGCCACTCTGATCTTAGTTGCTATTCTGAGTGTATTTGGCCAGTATTGATGCTCCAAGTTTGTCCTGTGTTCACATTCATTTCATAAACTTCTCCAGCCTGAAACCTCCCCTTTCTTTTGTGTGATGATGAGCTTCTAAATGCTGACATTTAAATTAAATTATGACATTTAGAAGAAAGCATCTCATTTTCTTGATTTCTTTCCCTACCAACAATGACTAGAATGTGTTTTAAAAGAGGAAAGAAATGAAAACAAAGTTCTAAGAAGGAATGTGGTTTAGATGGGTGTCATCTGCAAATCCGTTTAATCCTATGTTAGCTGTGGTAGTCTTGGGTCTGCGACTGTGCTCCTGTACTTGGCATTGGTGAGGCCCCACCTTGAATACTGTGTTGAGTTTTGGGCCCCTCACTACAAGAAAGACATTGAGGTCCTGGAGCATGACCAGAGAAGGCCAACCAAGCTGGTGAAGGGACTGGGTGAAGTGAAGCAGTTGAGGGAACTGGAGTTGTTTAGCCTGGAGAAGAGAAGGCTGAGAGGAGACCTTATCCCCACCTATACTGACCTAACAGGAGGGTGCAGAGAGGTGGGCGATGGTCTCTTCAGCCAGGGGACAGGAGATGGGACAAGGGGCAATGGGCTCAAGCTGCCCCAGGGCAGGGTCAGCTCAGATGGGAGGGAAAAGTTCTTCCCTGAAAGAGTTGTCAGGGACTGGAACAGGCTGCCCAGGGAGGGGGTTGAGTCACCGACCCTGGATGTATTTAAAAGACAGGTAGACAGGATGCTCAGGGATGTGGTTTAGTAGAGGCTGGGTACGGTTGGACTCGATGATCTCAAAGATCTTTTCCAACCTTGTGATTCTGTGGATCTTGAGCAAGTCACTAGATGTCTTTACCTGCCCGTGGCTTGGGAAGGAAGCTTTCTAAGAATAAATCTGTACTGTGGGCATTAAGCCACCGCAGGGGCGTGGGAGTTCACCTGCCAAAGGACTGAGCTCAGCCCAGTCACCAGGCTACAAAGACAGAGGCACGCTGAGCAAACCCTGGCACACTGCAATGTAGGAGGCTGCAAGGTATTTCCTATATACACGTGTGTGTATACGTATATGCTCTCTGTGTCATAGTGTAAACTCATGGTGCCTCATTTTGATATTAAGAAGGAGCTAAAGTTGGTACAGAGGTGTCAAAAACCAGTGAGTGAGGCCTTGTTCACTTCTCAGTAATGTAAAGACCAAGAGCTGGAGATTGTTGTTGGGGTTAATCTCATTTAGCTGTAACTAAACTATATCTCTAGCCTAAGCTAGTTCCTTAAACACCTTCAGTAGCCAGTGGGAAGAGAGAAGCAGACCCTGTGGCTGATTTGCCTGTCTGTTTACCTTAAAAAACCAGTTAAACATTTCTGGAGGTGCCTGTTTTCATCTGCTGACTATAGTAGGAGTCTGCTGAACAGCTCTTCTAGAGATCTACCAGTGAGAGAGCTAACATTCAATCAAATCAATTCTGCATTTTACATACCACGCACATATTCTGGGCAGGTCCATAGCAAGAGCTGTTGCAAGTTTTCTCCAGAAAGCAAATTGGATTTAATTTTTAAAAAATTAAAGTTCAGAAAAAGCCCAGTATGCAACCTCAGTTAGATGTAGATGTAATTAATGCTACCAAGATTAAACATTAGCCAGGAATTTCATTTGCCACATTTAAGAAATATGCTTTTTTCTCTCTCTGTATAATGTGACATGCAGAAAATTTAGTTTCTATTATTTGCATGAAATCCCACAGGTAAACCAGTCTGGTGCCTGAACTCTGGAAATTGGATTCATAAATTGTGGACTTTTGGATGATGAACTTCAGAGGCTGAGTACACTGTTAAGTCTGATGGACTGGCATATTATTTACAGTTAAGATATTTGAGTGAATGGACAATGCAGTACTATTTTGTGTTAAGAATTGTCTGTGTTAAGAAAAGACAGGGGTTGTAGTTCGCCTTTTTCTACATGTGGATTGCTCATTGGTTCCCAGGGAAACCATTAAGGTAGGATTTGAAGAGTACAAATGAGGAAATACACTACAGCAGAGTTGGAGGCAAAATCTCTAATAAAAGCCTCTGAGAATGAGTGAGTAACCCTAGACATTAGCTGCATTCGAGGTGGAGGTTCCCATTTGTGAATGAGGACCCAAGAGCTGGTCCTAAGAGCATGCAGAATATTAAATTATACAAGGCACAGTCATTTTAAAAGCTGTGACATGCTGTTGTCAGCCTACATAATGCTTTAACCCTCAGACCTACTGTTCTAAACCCATCAGCCGTGGTTTATCAGTCAGGAATGCTTACAGCACTCCTTTTTTCCAATCAGATTTTGCTCTCAGCTATACTGCTGTCCCATGCACCAGTGAAGGTGGGTTTCAATTCCCCGTTTACATCCTCCTTTGACCACAAGTCATATATAAAAATTGTACTTAACTTAAATTGTGAGCCTCATTTGCTATACAAACTGGTTAGTTTTCCCTTTGGACATTCATTTGTCCATAATAAGCACACAAACATATACACACCATTTTTAAAGTGTTTTAAGACACGTTTAAAAATGTGTTTTCAATGTGGTTTTGGGACACCTGGGCAGAGATGAGTGACTGTCCCTAACCCAGTCCTGTATTAGAGCTGTTCCACAGGATATGGGATTTTTCAGTCTGGCTGGTTCATGCCATTTAGCTGGTTCCTCTGACTTTCAGGTATTCTCCATGCTTTTTATGTTTCCTCTCTTCGTTTTCCTTGCACAAGGCAGTGAGGTGACACTGGGTTTCTAGCTTAACACCTCCTGGAGACAGGCAAGAAGCAGGCAGTGGTACACTTGCTGAGTGACGCAATCTCATTATCACTGTCTTTAGCTACAGGGAAGCTACAGCTCTTTGCAAACTAACCCTTGTGGTGATGCTCACCATCCATTCTGGGTCAGTTTAACTCTTTCTTTGAGGCTGTAAGGAGCTGCCGAAGTGTCAGGATAGGCAGGGTCCTGTCTCTTTTTTTCTCCCTCTAGTTTGGCTCTGGTTTTGCTCTTTTTGCACATAGTAGTTGACTCTCCAGACTCTGAGGCTGAGATGTTACCCTTTGACATTAGGGTAACCCTTGAGAAGTAGTTAAGTCAATGGCTCTGGGTTGTGGTGTTTTATAAATCATGCAGTGAATGATATGTCTGTTATCTTTGCTGGGAAGAAACAAATCACAATAACCTGCCATAGCGAGTGCTGACCAGTGCATAACCATGCTAACTAAAAGTCATCTCCCAAAGACTGGACCAAAGACTGGACCTGGTCCTCTCACCATAAGAAGGACATTGAGGTCCTGGAGTGAGTCCAGAGAAGAGCAACCAGGCTGGTGAAGGGACTGGAGGGCAAATCCTCTGAGGAGCAGCTGAGGGAGCTGGGGGTGCTCAGCCTGGAGAAGAGGAGGCTGAGGGGAGACCTTCTCCCCACCTCCACTGACCTAACAGGAGGGTGCAGAGAGGTGGGTGATGGTCTCTTCAGCCAGGGGACAGGAGATGGGACAAGGGGCAATGGGCTCAAGCTGCCCCAGGGCAGGGTCAGCTCAGATGGGAGGGAAAAGTTCTTCCCTGGCAGAGTTGTGGGAATGTGGCACAGGCTGCCCAGGGAGGGGGCTGAGTCCCCACCCCTGGGTGTGTTTAACAGAGGGGAGATGAGGTGCTCAGGGATCTGGTTTAGCACAGGACAGGAATGGTTGGACTTGGTGATTTAAAGGTCTTTTCCAACCTTGTGATTCTGTGAAAAGCTTGATGGCACCTCCTGGTGTTGGAAGTTTTCCCAGCTACAGCCAACAGGTCTGATCCCACAGGTGATATGAAGAACACTTCCCTTACGCCTGTGCTGGTATATCCCTCTGTGACCTATACTGAAATTCTCTGCTGCACACTGGCAAGTTGTGAACTCCCCAGTTGATTGCATGTACTTCTCCATGTGCAGTGATGCCAGGTGGACATGCAGGAGCTATATTGCAGCTGTGCTTTGCAGTGGGTGAGATTCATAATCAGAGGCTTGTTCTAAATGCTTTTAGTAACAGAAGCCTCACAGATTAGTTCTTCATCTGCTGTCAATAGGTGGTATTTCATTTAGCACCAGAGATCCTTGCTTTTCAAGAGTTTTTTCCTTTTTGGTTCATGGCTTCAGACTTAAAAAATAAAATTCACATCTCCTTAGCTTATTGTCATTTTGAGAGCTCATTCTCTGAAATCCATGGTTATTATTTTGCCTGAATCTCACACTGTAAAATACACAAGAGTTTGTGTCCTTCAGAGTGACCTTAAATGGCAGTAGCACAAAGAAAGTGATCAGATGCCATTAGCAGCCTTCTGCTGGATTTATGGCCAGCAAAGTCTGGTGAGGATGCCTGGAGCTTTCTAGCATCACTGTTGTGATTTTGCATGTAATTGCCCACGAGCAGCTACACAACATCCAGCAAAGCCCAGCTCAGCTGCAACATCACGTTGTCAGGCCTGTGCACCCGCGCATCCCTCCCCACCAGCTTTCCAGCTCAGGCAAATTGAGGCCATACGCCTCTCCCAAGGTCACACAGTGAGGCAGTAGCTCTCCTGCAGTTAAAATCACCCATCTCCACATGGCTTTTGTGGTTTGTCTTGTGCTGGCCACTTACGTGCCATGTCTTTATCCTTCTTCCCACTTGAACAGACTGGACTTGTTAGAAAAACAGCCTGTGCTGCATGAAAATAGAGAGACATGACATGATGTTGCCCAGTGATTTCAGCAGGGCTTGCTTGAGAGTAACACAGATCACTTGTTATCATTTTGCAGACACTTTCAGGTGACAAAATCCAACACAGTTACCTAAACAGTCTTTCCTTCCTGCCCCTTCGCCTCCAGCTTCCCTACCCACGCCTCCTGTGTAACGTGCTCTCTCTTGCTTTCTGGAGTGTTTGTGTGCTTGTGCAGTGAATCTGGACTAGGAGGTTGATCCACATGAAAAGTAACATTTAAAATTCCTTTTCTGCCAGGTTTATTCTAAACTGGATCACCTCTCTGATGGTCACAGCACATACATGCAAACACTAGCACTGCACAAGGGAAAGGGCAGTGCAACAACAAGGAAGCTGAGAGCAGGTGAAGTTTGTTTTTCCTGTTGGTAATACCACCCTGGGACAGATTGTAGGTCTTGCACTGCTTCAGCTTCAAGTTATCTTCAGCTGTTAAAAGAAAATCACACAGAATCACAAGGCTGGAAAAGACCTTTAAGATCATCAGGTCCAACCATTCCCATCCTAAGCTAAAGCATATCCTTAAGTACCTCATCTACCCTTTTTTAAAACACATCCTCTCCTGGCACACCATAAACATTTCCATAAAATAATGTAATTTGGAACAGCTAGTTGGAAATGTTTGAGAAAGTGGATTTTTGGGTGGTTTTTTTGTTTGGTTGGTTAGTTGGTTGGTTTTTTTAAATTAGAGCCTGTTAGATCAGATGCTGCACTTCCATTAACTCACTGTGCAGATGTAGGAGAGTCAAAGAAAACCCTTTCTCTACCCAAAATGATATGATTTAGTCTCTTCCTGAGTCAGGAGATGCTGTGTTCCCCCAGGGTAGCATGCAAGCAGTAACAGTGTGCAGGCCGGGCTGAGGACACAGAAAGTGTGAGGGGAGGAAAAGGCCTTTGACAGCCTCCCCACGCTGGGAGGCAGAGGTCAGAGAAGAAGGGAGTTGTACTCTGGATGTTCGACTTGTCAGAATTTGTTTAGTGAAAAAACAGAAATGTTTCCCAAAGCTCCTTCTCTGCGCTCTGGGCACATCTGCTACATGTTCAGGGAAGGAATTAAAAATAACACAGGGGGAAGAAAGTTAACTCCCTCAAATCAGACATGGAGAAGGAGCGATATCCACTTCTAGCAATCAAATTCTCACTGAGAAGGGAGGAAAGCTTCACCCTCTAGCCTACCCCAGAAGAGTTGGGTGCAAAGAGGTTCATGGTAGAGCATGTCAGGAGGTTACGTCGTCATGGTTCCTCTGGAGGACAGGGACTGACCAGCTCCTGGGAATGCCTTATGTCCAGCTCAGTGCAGGTTATACCAATGTATCTCACATTTAACATGAGCAGGATTTTTTGGGGAGAAATGGAGATTTCTAGCAGCAGTAGACTGGAGCCCAAGCAAAATGAGTCAGATCCTAGAATCAGACAGTTATTTGGGTCGGAAGGGACCTTAAAGCCCATCTAGTCCCTGCCCCTACCATGGGCAGGGACACCCTCCACCAGCCCAGGGTGCCCAAAGCCCCATCCAGCCTGGTCTTGAGCCCTGCCAGGGATCCAGGGGCAGCCACAGCTTCTCTGGGAAACCTGTGCCAGAACCTCAGCACCTTCATCAACCCACCTACCAACAGAGCCTTTGACAAGGTGTGAAACAGGAATGGGAGTAGGGAAAACACGACAACATCACTTGGAGCCAAGCAAAAACTCATCTGCACTAAAAAATGTCTCCTAAAGAACACTCTCTTCTATGCTTGCTGCCAATTGTACTTGATTAATCAGGTTTGTGTGTGGGTGTTTTCCTTCACTCCATCCCTAACAGTGTGTTTTTCCATAAGCGATCTTAATCTCGGTGCAGATAATTCATTGCCTGCAAGATCATGACTGCTCAAAAAAAGTTGCAATATTTTGCCATCAGAAACAAATAAAATTCGCTTTGGAAAGCCATAAATACCTTTTCAAGACATCAGTCCTACGTAATCATTGTGTGTTTTGCTCCTCCACAAAAAAGGGGGGGATGAGAGTTGGGCTGGTTTTGATCCTGTGGAGTTGATTGAAGTTTTCCTGCTGGATTCTATTAGATAGTTTCAATCCAGGGAGCATTTATTTGCAGTACACCTGCTTCCAATAACTTCCCCACCTCCATAAAGGCAGCTGCAGCAGAAAGTCCTATTCACTCTGGAGAAAAACACATTTTATAGTAGTTTCCCATCCCCCAGCCAGATGGGATCAAGCTGAGGCAGCTGCAGTGCAGGTCCCATGAGAAATACTACAAAAAGTGCAATTAAAATAATTAGTTAATGCCTTTCTTTTCTTTCCTCACACAGTAACAAATAAGGGGGGGGAAAATAGCTTGAAATAGCTATTCTACATATCAGTCCAATAGGATATTGGATGTTTCCTAGGATTACCCTAAGCTTTCCCTAGGGCTTTAAGAGAGGTTGTGGGTGCCCAGCCAGTGACTGGATCAAGGATCTCTGCAGAGAGGTAGGTGAAAGTCACTCCCAGAGTAGACTTTGCTATGAGAACAAAAAAGAAGAGTCTGAATTGACAATAAAGTAATTTAGATACCGCTTCCTCCCTTGGAAATCAAAATTACCTCCCATTGATTTAAGCATGTACTGGTTTAGGTTCTGATTAAGCAGAATTTGACCGATGATTCAAACTTATGGGGGATGCACAAAAGAAAAATACATGGCCAAATACATCCCTGGCTCAATGCAGTGAAACCTGGCATTTACCCAACTGTTAGCTGCTTTTTTTTTTGTTTGAGGATTTCTCTGCTAACCTTCAAATGGTGCAGCAAGTGAAGATTTCTTTTGTGGGCATTTTAATTCCCTTTTCCTGAAGTGTTCACAGGAAATAAAGGAGTATTCCAGGAACTGTAGCCCCAGTAAGCTGTATTTGTTATTGCCATAGCAGGTGGTATTTATTCTGCAGCCAAAGGAGAAGACCAAAGGGTGAAATATAACATAAGAACCAGGGCAGATTCTCTTAATCGTCCTTAGCTTCCCTGACTTTACTCTCTGACTTCATCCAAGAGCCAAATTATGCAAACAAGAGGATATATTAATTTTATATCCCTGTCACCATTCCCTGCCACCCCTCTGGGGAAACCTGGAGGTCAGGCATCTTAGCAAAGGGTGTGAAAATAAGGGAATGTTGAATAACAAATGCTTCAGATCATATAGGCTGTTCTTATCTCCCACCTTCCTGACAGAAGATTACAGAATAGCCTAGCTGAGGACATTCTGAGTGGCTCGGGCAGGGATTCTGGGGTGTTAGTATGCAATCTGGGAAGCTGTCACTGCTCTTAACCTTTGCACAGGTCATCAAAGGAGTCTGTGAATGTCAGTAAACACTCTGCCATGCAGCAGGGACTTCCAAAAGCGATGTGCTATCTAACTGCACATTTCTTTTAATAATTTCAAATTACTACATTTTTGTTACTTTTAAAATTCGTTCAGTTGTAGGAGAAATGGTATTTGAATGTATCTGATTTTCTTATGTTATCTGGGAATGGAACTTCCCCCTCCATTTTGGGATGTTACTGGGGGAAAGAACTATCACAACTCCCAGATTGTGAGCCTTCCTTTTGACTGTGACAGGAGGGTTAATGGTAGAAATGGGAAGAAGAGTTAGCAAAGGGAGTGCTAGTCATGTGGGCAAGAATGCCAGCAGCAAAGCTGGCATGTGTTGTTTCATTTGCATGAAAGTATGTTTTATTCATTTGCTGATGATTATCTACAGTAGCTGAGAGACAAAAAGGAGGACCAGGATATTACTGGAGATCGAGGTGAAGTTCTGTAGCTTCCTCCCCTCTCATTGGCAGGTGGCTGCAGGAAATATGAGTGTCCATGATTCACTGAAATTAATATAGGTGCTTTCAGTGGCTTAAATATTAAGGGGGAGAGGTGCATAGCTCGCTTCCTTATGTTATTTATTTTGCATTAGCTGTGACTTGTTTTCATGCTGTTTTCACACTTTTCCATCTCACCAACATTTAAGCATCCACTGTGCAGATGCCTGCAACTGAACTGGTTATCCCAAACTCGGAAAAGACAAAGGCATTTTTAGGATGTGGCTCATTTGACACGGCTTAGAAATTTGCTTTAAGGTGAGAAGAACTGGTAGTCTCCACAGAGGGTGTTCACTCAGTCTTGACTACCTGCATGGAGGGCTTCAGCAGGCTGTATGTACCTTTATGGTGGAAGTCAGGCACGTCTGTGTTTAGTGCTTTTAATACCTGGATTTCCAGCTTCTCTCTTAACCAGATGATCCTGGGGCCTGTCAAGTAGTTCAGGATGGCAGGGTTTAGGGAATGGAATCTTGTTCCAAATCAGGTGGATCCTGTAGTCCTCAGACTGACAAAAGTCCTACCTTAAAAGGCAGAAGAGGTTTTTGCCGTATGAAGTGAGTGGAAAGCTTCGTACCTTCATCCTTGTTCCTCTCACAGTACTCCTGCAAGGCCAAGAAATGCTATGACTGCTGGTTCAGGAATAAGGGAAGAGATGCTGAGGAGGGTAAAGATATTCATCTGCATGGCATGTGGAGCATCAGGGGAGGTGACTGAGCGGTGGATGATTCCACACAGTCATGTAGGAATCACAGTTAAAGTGCTGGAAGCATCCATGCTGTCACTGAAGTGGTGGGTTTTGCCTTCCCAAGCCAGCTTGGACATCTCAGCACTGTGGCACAGCTGTGCCTGAAGACACAAAGGAAGCCTAGTGACACATGGAGCTGAGCCCAAACCTATTCCTAATGAGCGAACGATGGTTAGGGCTGTTGTGTCCCCCAGGATAAGGAATAAGGATGCATGTGGCTTTTGACCTGCTGGGATGAAGTTTAGGAAGTTACGTTGAAAAAGGACTGGATAGTTCTGCAAAAATAGCAAACTAAGGAATTGTTTGGGTTTTTTTTTTGTTTCTTTTGTGTGTGTGTAATTGTATCTCTTTAATATTAATAACCTTTTAAAACCAGTGGGGTCTGAAGCACTTGGAGCTGATGTCTGGAGTCAGCTAGGATGGGTATTGTTGAACTGTAACTCTTTTGTAGCTCTATGACTTTACACTAGCAGCTGGGAAAATAATACTTTTAACAGGAACACATAAGTTTTGGAGCACAGACATGCTCTGAGGAGAGAGGAAGGGCAGCAGACATGAAATGCGGAGTTAATGGATTTCCTGCATATTTTAGGGAAGGGTGATGTGCTGGTTCCAGACAGCAGCTTCTAAATGCAATTACATATTTAACATTGGAAGTCAAGCTGTGCTCTGTGTAGGGCTGGTTTGAGTTTCCAGGGATTTATCAGATATGTGGCCCAGAACAAAGTATGAATTCCTGTGAAGTTCCCAACCATCTCTGAACTGAGATCACCTGCCACAGAACAGCATTCATCATGAAGCACTGATTTTTGCAGTGCCAGCCAGTTCTTCTTCTTCACCAACTGGAAGGAGCAATGCTGAGGAAGAAGGCACATCCTTCCTTTGCACACAGGAGATGGATGCTGTATGTATAGATCTGAACTACAGCTTCCCTGGATTTCCAAGGCAAACTTGTAGTGGTGTCCAGGGCAAGGGGGGATAGCACCTGAACTTGAGCTGTCAGAAGAAAATTGATGACCATGCCATAGTTCCCTAGAAAGTTTTAAGTTGAAAAAGGGGTAAGAGACAGTCTTCACACACACTTTAAACCTTTATTTTACTTTCCTTGTGTGTTAAACCTTGGACCAAAAAGTGTAATGGGTTTATAATGACAGTATGCAACAGTACGGCATATATCCTCCATAATCTCTTTGTCTTTGCCACAGTAAAACAAAAAAAGGAAAAAAAAATTAATGTGATTATTGCCCCTTTTATTAAGCAAATATTTTCTTGTGATTCCAGAACAGCATTGTTCTTGTTTGCCACCCACCCTCATAGACTGGAAGAACCCACAGACAGTACTAGCTACAATTTTTGTTACCACACCAGCGAAGAGTTTTCCTCATCAATTGGCCAATTTTGGTGCCTGTGAAACTTTCAGTGGGAATCTGGCACTGTGCTTCATTTTCTTCAGTGCTGTGTGGATTGCAGAAGAGGAGCACTGATTTGTCTGTTCCTGTGTCATCCACATCTGTAAAAGGGGAACCAAGATGGTATCACAAAATGAAGACTCAAATTGCAGATACAATATTTAATTTTAAACTGATGGTGAGAAAAACCCAACAATCCAATGTAGAATATGTTCACTGGTGACTTTTTGTTGCTTAATGTCCCAACATACTGAATGGCCATTGAAAGTTAGATGCATTTGTAGACACTGAACCCAAACAACCAAACTTCTGCTGTGCCTGAGCCCCAGATTTACTTCCTTCCTTTACCCAGGACCAAAGCCTCACTCTCCCACTGCCACTAGCTGTTTTGTTGCTGCTTGTTCATGTGGATATTATTTATTGTCATCTGACAGAAACTAAAAATGTGGTTCAGAAAATGCTTTACAAAGAATAATTTGTTCCCAGCAAGACCTTTCTAGCTACACAGTAACATAAAAGCATCAAAGTGCCAGAAGAACTCTTTAAAAATAAACTGCCCTGATGCTAAAATAAGCTTTAATTGATTGAGAATTGCACCGAGCCTGACAATCTGAGCCATTTATTATTATTTTTCCTTTCAAGCTTCAGCTTTGTGTGATTTAAAGTGACTGAATTACAGTTCCCACATACCTTCCTACCCACACTGCATGAAAAAAACCCCACGCACAAACTTCTTAGCTCCTGAGGAGCTGCTGGATACACCTGGAAGAAAATAAAAGATGCTGATTGCAAGTGAAGTTTAAATAAAGGTGGTGGTAGTGGTGGTGATGGGAATGTTCTGCAAAGAAAAAAAATCCTTATTCTGGCCAAATGCCGCACTGTGCTTCCCTCTCCTCAAAGGAGAGCTTTCCAGGGGATGTCTCTCCCTGTCAAAGGCATTTCCTTAATGCTTTCTTGTGGAGCGCTGGATCCCGTAGGCCAGATGCTGTTGTATCTCTCTGTGCTGGAGATTAAAAGCAGGCTGTGGATGAACTACCACTCTGTCTTCCCCATTTTAGGTTGTTAAAGAAAAAATACAACTGAGTGGCTGTACTCAGCTATTTAAACAAACAGTTTGTGGCAGGCTTTTCTGCAGAAGGTCAGCACCAGCACCAAGGATGGCTGATAAACACAGAAAACTCTCTGGCTGGTGGAAAGGAGGCTGTACTGGGGGTCCTTCACTAGAGAGAAGTGAGCACTGGAAGTAAGAGGAATACAGCAAATGCCAGTGGGGTCAGTCACAGGATTTCTCCTTGTCAGTGTGTTGTGGAGGATGGAAATCTGGTCACATGCTCATTAGAGATAACTAATGATACTCGAAAGCAAACCAGCCATGCTTGTGGTGTGTTTAGGTGTGCAGGTGGGGAAAGCACTGGTCACTACCTTCAGCCTGGGGAGTGTTTTTAGACTCATACCATTATAATCTGGCTCATGGGTAGCTTCAGCTTCCCCATGGGCTATGCCATGTTCAGGTCAGAACAACTCCTGAAGCTTCAGCTGGCTTAGGATCTTGCTGTGAGTCCTTATCTGAATCGCAGCCCTGAACAATCTGCTGCAGCCAAGAGCCAAACAAGGTTTTTTTTTTTAACTCTCAAAATTTCAAGAGGAGGAAGATGCTTAAATACTCTTTTGGCTGCAGCCCTCAATCTCCCTGCCCACATCAGCACTGCCTGTGACAGTGCAGTGACATTTATGATCACAGAACTGGCAAAGCTCAAACTGCTGGTAGAGGGTAGGGGTGATTCAGGCCCTGAATACAGATGAGTTTCTGGGTCTGTGTGGCTAGTTGTTCCCTTGGAACCTCCAGACTTGTTTGTCAGCAAAATGGATCATCATCACCTTGGCTTTGCATGCTGATATGTGTCTGCAAGCTGAGCAAGTTGCATGCTATCAAACACCACCTCTAAATCACAGTTCTAAATCATAAATCCCTCTTTCACCTTGCCTGCTTAAATTAGGAATTCTCACAGCAAGAACTGCTAATGCCCAACCTCAGTGTCTAATACAGTCCTGTTTCAGGAATGGTCTCTACCCTAAGACAGATAAGCATGACACAGGAATTCATGGCAGATCTCTGATCCAAAGGAAGGAATTTGAAAGGATCGCTGGTTTTATTAATAGCCATCTCTGTAACCACATGCAGGTCAGACCAGACACTGTGCAGAGCTTAAAAGCTGAATCCACACTATCACAGGAGGTGTAGAAAGATGTGCCTAGTCACCGCACTGTGGGGAGAGCGATTTCTCTATTTAGGGTTGGTTGTCCAGATTTCCAGTGAGACTTCCACAGTGCCAGAAGAGTGAAATAAAATATATTTCAGGAGGAGTGGGGATTTTTGAAGACTGCATAAGCCATCTGTGGGTTGTTTTTTTTTCTTATTTTAATTTTTGTCATGGGCTGAAGTGAGCATGGGTTAGCATGGACTAACTTTATATACCGTATTATAGGGATTTTTTTAATATCTCAACTATGCATTTTTGTTTGTGCTGAAAAAATGTGTCAAAATATTGAAATGTTTAATAATTGTGGTTTTCAGCATTAAATAATTCATGATCCTTATTTTGACCATAGGAAATAGTTTTTCATTTTATTAGTGCCAAAGCATTCAACTGCCATTAAACTTTTAAAGTGAATTCTACTGGCTCCAGCACCTTCCAGGCTTTCACTAGGTTTTACGTCGGTTTTGATGAACTACTTGCTTGGGATAGAGGCAGGATCATGCTCTATTCTAAAGAAAATATTGTACATGGAAATACTTTGACCCCCCCTCTGTGGTTCTGCTAACATCCCAGTCCTGTTGGTTTGGTGCTAAATACAGGGCTCCCATGCAGTGCTCTGAAGTCAAACTAGGGCTTTTAACAGATGACTCCTGTAAAAAAAATTTGACCCTGTTTCTTTTTACCTGCAGAGAAACAGCTCCCATCGTTCTCAATTATTTGCAGGGTTGTTGTGAGCCTGTACAAGGTTGTAACAATCATGCTAAACTTCCTGTGTTTTCTAGGAACCTGGAAACACATCTGGGAATGGAAGTCTGTCCCTAGCATTGAGCCCGGCTTAGTTTTGCATTGCTATATGTTTTAGCAAGCCCTGCTGTAAGGAACTGTTCATAGTAAATGTGCATCACTATAGAAAAAAGAGCAGCTAGAACATATGGAGTTCTGTCCAGGGGCAGATGAGGAACGGGTCGAGAGTTTGTGGGTGAGAACTAAAGGTCAGGCGAGCGTGGGGGATGCTGTTGTGGGTGCCTCTTACAGGATCAGGATGAGGCAGTTGATGAGGCCTTCTAGAGGCAGCTGATAGGAGTCTTTGCAGTCACAGACCCTGGTTCTTATGGGGATTGTAACTACTCAGGTATTTTCTGGAAGGCCTGCACAGCCAGCTGCTCACAGTCCAGGAGGTTCCTGCAGTGCATCGACGATAATTTCCTAGTGCAAATGGTGGATGAGCCTACTAGGAGAAGAGTGCTGCTGGATCTCACTAACAAGGAGGGACTGGTTGAAGGGGTGAAGGTTGAAGGTAGACTTAGCTGCAGCAACCATGAAATGGTGGCATTCAAAATCTTACGTGGTAGCAAGAGAATATTAAGTAGGACTGCAATCCTGGGCTACAGCAGGGCCAACTTTGGCCTCTTCAAGCAATTACTGTGGAAAATCCCATGGGACAGAGTACTGGAAGTAAAAGGGTCTCAAGACAGTTGGTCCATATTCAAGGACCACTTCCTCCAATCTCGTGATGAGAGCATCCCAATTGGAAAGAAAGCTAGAAAGGGAGGCAGAAGACCTGCGTGGATCAACAGGGGACTGCTGGGAAAACTCCAGTGGAAGAAGAGACCCGAAAGGCCATGGAAGGAAGGGTGGCCACTTGGGGGGAATGTAACACTGTTGTCAGAGTTTGGAGGGTGGAGCCTAGGAAAGCTAAGGCTTCTTTGGAATTAAACCTTGAAAGGGAGGTCAAGGACAACAGAAAGGGCTTCTCCAAATACATTTTAGACAAAACTAATAGAGGCAGTGTGGGTGCCCTGGTGACTGAGGACAGTGTGAAGATGGAGTTACTGGATGCCTTCTGTACCTCTGTCCACACTGCCAGAGACTCTTTGCAGGAGCCCTGGATGGCTGAAGCCCCTGGGGAAGTCAAGATAAACGATGAGTCTGCCTCAGTTGATGAGGACTGGTGAGACCCCACCTGGAATATTGGGTCCAGTTCTGGGCCCCTCAGTTCAAGAAGGACATAGAACTCCTTGAAAGAGCCCAGCGCAGAGACACCAAGGTGATGGAGGCAGTGGAACCTCTTCCTTATGAGGATAGGCTGAGGGAGCTGGGCCTCTTGAGCCTGGAGGAGACTGAGGAGTGACCTTATTGATGTCTGTAAATATGTAAAGGGTGAGAGTCAGGATCTCACAACATTCTGTGATTCTATGATAGCCGTGACAGCTTCTGCATTAGAGCTTCCTACCAGCAAAGAAGACCTTGCTCCTTTTCCAATGGAGTTGGTGTGAACACTGTAAAAAAAGGGGTATTTTATGCGCTGGGTGATTTATCCTCCAGTGCATATTTGACCCATAGTTGGAAGGAAAATGGTGATGATTCAATAGATGATGTAATGTATATCCAGTGTACAGACCATATGTTATCATCAGGAAACTTCCTCCAACTCAGGCAGCTCCACAGGTAGAAGGCCTGGTGCCAATGTAGCTGTTGTCATCTTCTTGTGGCTTAGCCCAGTTCAAGAGGAAATAAATATTTACAGCTTAGCCAAATCTATCAGCTTTCTTTCCAGTTTGAGACACATGGATTTGTGGCAGTGATGGGGGACTAGACGTTGCGTTAACTACTATACTATGCTAATAAATTCATGTTTTATATCTGCAAAAGAATTAATATTGATAAGCATATGTTTATGAGTTTCTTATTCAGCAGAACCTTCCAGGCATATACCTAATGTGCCAGCGCTTTGCAAAATCAGGGATCTAGCAGTTGACACAGGCATCATAAAAGCTGTAAAAAGACTTGATTTAATTTTAATTTAGAGAAAAAAAAAAAAAGATACTAAAATGAGACGTAAAAAGTGTTCTGCTTAAACCTCTTACAGCCCATAGTATTTTTCTGTGCTGAGTGTGAAGTTCTCTAATCCACGTAACAGGCATGAAGAGGAGTGGAGAGTAACTGCACAGGCAGGGAGAGAAAAAAAATCACAAAGAGGGAAATGAAGCTTGTTTTGCTTTACTCTGAACCTGTACTGTACTGTGAGTTTAACATACTGAGTTATGTATATACCGTGATTTAAACAACCAACAGGCAGATCCTGCTATCTGAGAGACAAAATGTCCTGGCTTTCAACTGAATGTAGAATGCATAATCAGTCAAACGCTGATTCAAATGACAGGTTCAGTGAAAGATAATTGGGGAAATTCCCAACCAGACCAGCCCATCAGAAGTTAATTTCTCTGTTTCATTTGCATTTAAAAAAAAGTCACCTTAGAAATGAGGGCTGCATATTGTCTTTTGAGACGTGCTTGTTCCCTGCACGAGGAAAGCAGAGACTGACTGCTACCAGGTTCTGTGGTTTTGCTAATGCAGCTTTCCTTCTGTGGTGCTTCAGAAACAGGGTGCTGGTGGTTAGCCAAGATTCCTTTGTCTTTGAGATCCAACGTTAACTTTTTTTTTTAAAAAAAATAAATCACTTCTGCTTCACTTGAACTTTTGAGCAGATGAGGAGCCCTCATTGGAGGGTGTTACTGTCTGGAGTGTGTTTGTGTTACATGGCTCAGGCTGGGGAAGTTTCTTATGATAGATTTATCTCTGACAATACATAGCAAGCAGCTCACAACGAAGGAAGGCCAGCAACATGTAAGACAGGCTGCTTCTGGCAGCTTTGTGTTATGATAGGCTATAAGCACTTTCATTTTGCTACTTTTGCTTTAGCCTCTGAAGTCTGTACTTCAGTCTGTACTCATAAACAACGTAAGAATACCCTTCCTGAGCTCCTGCCTGTCATGCAGTTCATCCATCTCTCCCTCACCGTCTCGTAAGAGGTATTTTGAGTAGCTGAATTAAGTGACACTCAACCCTCTGGTGATGGAAGAGATCTTATTTACTGGGTTCCTGTGCTCTGGCACGACGCTGACTGGAGTATAGTGTGATGCTGCCTTGATTGCCTGTATGTTACCAGTGCCACTGTAGCTACACTGCCTGTTGCAGGGTCAATGCCTGCTGTGTGCACAGCACCTGAGGCCCCGTGATGCCCTGCACATGTGTCTTACTATGAGGTCCTTTTCCCCAAACCCATCTCTGAATCTGAATTGTTTCCCATTGATTGCTGAAGAGTCAGATGTAAGATAATTAAAAAACCCCATAAATTTGGTCTCTGCAAAGGCCAGGTGCTGCCAGGGAGGCCTGTGGTTGACAAGTCAAACTCTCACACGGCCCATGGGAATGAGTGCTGGCGTTGCTCATCCAGCCCTTCTGTGTGCACTATATGACTATTTTCACTCAGCAAATACTGCAGGCAACCTTTGAGCATCCTCTGAAAATCTGTCAGCAGACATCCTATTTCTTTATGCTTGCACAGAGCTGTTCTGCTTCCAGTTCTGCAGTCTTATTGTAGTGCTGGGCTGAAGGCAGCAAACAGATTTCTTTTACATGTGACATCAGGAACAGTGTCTGCAAGATCTGGCACAGAAAACTCTCTCTGCTTGTAATATGTGTCTTTGTGCTTTGCTTTTTGCTTTGGGCTTGCAACTCTCCTGCCCATAGGCATGTCAGGTGCCTACCTTCTGTCCATCTCTGATATAGCAGAAAAGGATGAGGAGACAGAGAAAATCAAAGGCTGACAGGGTGCTCCTGCACTGTTTTGCTGCAGCTTGTGCTGCCCACCAGTGCAAAAGAAAGGAAAGCTGCTAGGCTCCTTTAGTTTGATTCACTACAGAACAGATATCTGAAGAAAAAAGTCACTTTGAATGGAGTGGAATAGAGTAAGAAAGGCTGAAAGTGTTTTCACCAAAGCCTAGATGATAATAGAATCTGCAAAACTGCCCTCACTCCCATGGAAGGTCATAAGGAGCCAAATTTCTGCTCTCTAACACTTTGGTGTTACAACTCGTGAGCCAACTCAGACAAATTTCTTGGAGGGGATTTGCAAACCTATCAGTAAAAATCCAATAAATCAAAGCATTAAGTACTTCCTCCTTCACACCTTCCCTTTCCCACCTTACCTTTCATCCTCCCCATACGAATGTGCCTGCGTAGTACCTTGCAGGGTCCCAGCCTGGGATTTCTGATGGCCTTACTGCCTTTCCCATTACTGAGAAGGCTTTGTGGTTAGAGCCATCTAAATGGTATGGTTCCTATATAGGAACACTCTCCTAAGATACAGGGTTAGGTGAGCTGATCATTAAACGAAATATATCTGTCCCTGGAGCTGATGATTTTGACCTGAGGGAATCAAACTTTTGCTGTCTCATTTGCAGTCCCCTGGAATGTGTATTATTCCCAGTACAGCACAAATGAGTGCATCCAACTCAGTTATTTTTCTAAGCATAACATACATTTTCCTCACACAGTTCACTACAAAATGGTAGTAGAGTGTTTCCAAGGAAGTCTCAGTATGTTCTTGCCATCTTCTGTGTATCCACCACTGGCCAGCATCAGGGACAAGGCACTGGGATGGATAATCTTTGGTCTGACCTGGGATCACCAATCTTTTTATACACAGAGGTGATAACTGGAGCATTTAGCAGGGCTCATAAGCGCATGTGTGGGAGCTGTGGAAGGGACTGAAGGAGGACGTGTCAGGGGCTGGATCCTTGCACATCTCCACAAAGTTAAGGGTGTCTGAAGGGCTGGGTCTTCCCTGGGGAGATCTCCCTGCCTGCAGGAGTTCAAAGTGACCAGGTTACACTTTTTAATACTTTTGTTGTTTAAAATTAGGTAGGGAAAAACCTGCTTTAGCTCTCGATTGTCTTACCTCAGTTGTCAGAGGTCATGCTGAGGACAGGTCCTGGCATCTAGAACTGGGTTGAAAGGGTTGCACAAAGTTACCTTTGGCCCTTTTTCCCATGCAGCACCGATTACAGCTGAGACAAAGTCCAGAGACAGTCCCTGTTCGCTGCTTTGCACAGCTGGGTTGCTGGCACACTTGAACATTTTGCATATGCTGATTTAACCGTTGGAAAACGTATTCACACAAAAATCTTCCCATTCTCTTAGACAAAGGATTTCCCCCCCCCCCATTTTTTTGTCAAAGTAATTTTCTCATCTGTTATTGGAGGAAAACAACGTCCTAGCCAGGATGTTTCATTCATGTATAAAGCTTTCACTGGGACTTATCTTAAGAAGCTAGGGTCTGGGGACAGGTTTTGCTCCCAGTAAAATCATCAACAAAACTCCCACTGATTTTTCCCTGTGAGCTGAACTGAGCCTCTCCCGACAACGGGGAGATTTTTAGAGGAGTTACGATGGCTGTGGACAAGGTCTTGTTCCTTTGCCCTTTCAAAAGAGAACTGTTCCTGGTGGAGGAACAATCGCAACATTTGTCTCTTTAAATGAATGGCTCTTAGAGCCTGCACTGAGAGGCAGGCAATCTCCCTCTCTGCGGCTGTGAGGCTACTCACAGCCTCCAATAAATCAGCATGCAGGAGCTGAGAGCTCTGTCCTTGAAGGGATGCACAGTGACCTTGCTCGTGCTTACTCCGGAGGAATAACTAGGGGGAATGAATATAGGAGCCCGAACAGTGAGCAGGGTATGACTAAAGGCACCGCATTCTGTACGCAGACGCTACGGTACCGACAGCCCAGTACGGACAGCACGCTGCCACACAAAATGCAGCTTTCCTGCTAGTCTGACCAGATTGCCTCTGTTGTATGTGTGGGTTTTTTGGTTTTTGCTTTTTTTTTTTTTTTGCAGGGGACTGAATGAAATCCTCATGATCGTTACATTGCTTGTTCAATAATAGCACACCCCAGTCACGTCTCCTCGCAAGCACATTGCACTGGAATCACTGAGCAGAAGCAAAGAAGAGCTGACGACTATGTGTTTCCAACGCAGGTCGACGGAGCCCTGTGTGTGCCATTGGCTGCGGTTTCCTGGTTTATTTGCAGCTTCCCCCATCTGGAATATGAAAATGGGATTGAAGTAGATAATTGCTAGCAGCGGGTTTTCAAGAGAGGCTTAGAGGGAACAGAATGCCTCTCGCGCAGCACAGGCTGCCGGCGCTGAAGGAGCTCTGAGAGATGATTTTAGATGTTACCCACGTCTGAATCTCCTGGAAACTTTACTGTGGAAGCAAGCCATTGCGCACAATCCTGGAGCTAACATCCAGAAAGGGGCAAGGAAGGGGTGGCAGGACCAAACAATGGGATACCTTGTCCTTGGATTGCTCACAGAAAAGCCAGCAAGCGTTCCCCTCCTCTTCCCAGCAAAATAAGCATGAAAGCAACGATGAACTGAATTTTACCCAGCAGAGCTTCAGTGGCTTTTAAGAAGGATGGGATACACTGACCCTTCATCAAGCAGGGATTTGCTGGGAAACAGAACTTTGTTCTTCATATTCATCTGCGCCTTTGCCGTGGTCACCTTGCTGCAGCAGATCCTCTATGGAAGAAACTATCTCAAAAGGTAAGGGGGGATTTGGGGGAATAGGAAAAGTTGATCAGACTGAATGGAGACAGGGATCCAGCCATACCATTGGAGCAATTCAAACCACTTCTGGGTGTTGTGCTGGCAATATTAATATCTTGTCAATGTGGGAAGGTGCACCCAGCATCTGTAATGTCTGTGAAATTAACAAGGGAGAATGCTGAGCAGAATATAATGATTTATGTGTGTCTTAGATTGTGTTTTAGTCCACAGCTGTTGTAAAAATCTCAGTCTTACTTAAGCTAGGCTCACTTGCACCAGCTAAGTATTTGCCCCTGATCAAACCCTGCTATATAAGGGTTCTCTACCTGATGTTCAAGCTGAGAGATGGCTTGAGAAGTTGAAATGAGGTAGCATGATCGTTGCCTAAATGTCTTCAGAAACAAACAGATGGATGCAATTCCTAAAATCAAAGTGGCAATATTGCTGTTCCAAATAACAGCAAGAGCACTTTATTTTCTTTTTTGTTGTTGTTGCTGTGTTCTCATGAATTACTGCTGAGACTGCTGCGTTGTAGAGCACATTAGTCTTTGATCTTTGATCCTTTTACAACAACCACCAGTGGGGATCTTCAAATGTTTAACCTTGACCCCTGCAGACTTTGTTTTACTTAAATCTACTTTCAGGTGTTATGTCTTCTATTATTTTATAGAAGGAAATGTTTCTCTTATGTGCTTTCAGGTAAGTGGGTTTCAGTAGTTTAGTCAAGTGCTGTGGAATTTTTTTTTTAATTGGAATTTAGCTGCTTTTTGCCAGAGGAGATCAATGGTTTAGTTCTTGCCTGGTTTGCAACTCATATAGTTGTTTGCCTTGTGCTGAGAGCAAGCAAAGCGCTGACAAATCAGCAAATGACTCTTGGTGGGGGTGGGGAACAGCAAAGCTTGACATTAATATGTATAGACAGGAGTATTGCAGTTTATCCACAGAGCTATTTGTGTGCCTTGCTTAGCAGTGAGGTCTGGGCTGGGAGATGTTGTGTGCTTTTGAGCACCTCGCTTCCAGAAAGTGGTAAGGATCCAAAGAAAAGGAGCAAGAATGAGCAGAGGTGTAGAAAACATGTGTTTGGCTTGGAGAAAATTGTGGGGAGATATGATAACTGAGTTGAAACGCTCAAGACAATTCTGCTAAGAGGAAGGTAACAAACACGTCTCTCTGAAGATTCACGATGTGACAAGAAGTCATGGACTTAAGTTGCAGCAGGGAAAATTTGGATTTAACCATGAAAAAGGCTATACCCCATCTTTGTGTGCTTCAGGAACCTGTTAGGTAGACAAGGGTAGTACCAAGTTGCTGTGGTGTTGAGAGGATGACTTTATGACCAGTTGAGGTCTCATCTTTCCTTATTTTCCCACTTTTTCCCAGGCCTTGCAGCCTTACCAATAATTTCTTTTCCAAGTTGAAATGACAATGACTGCCACAGGGCTACAGCCATGAAAAATAAATTCCAAGTATAAATTCAAATGGAAAAAAAAATTAAAAGGCAAAATGAAGACAAAATGATGAGAAGATGCAGGTAAAACTCTTCCAGGGAGTGATGTCTGTGGTCAGTCTCTGTCCTGCCTTGTGCCCTGGGACCCTCTCCTGTCTTCAGTGGGATGCAGGGAATGAAAAAAGATGATGTCCAATTCCCAGGCTTGCTAGAAGACAGTCTGGTTTTTGAGCACTCTGCCATCAGAGGGGCTCGAGAAGGGAAATGTGCATACATTCTGTCACTTGGACTGGAAAATGCTGTTTATTTACATTTTTTAATTAATTTTTTTTCAAATGCCAGCCTGTAGTGATTTTTTTTCTTTTCCTTTTTTTTTTTTTCTGGTGACATGAAAGAGTCTCAAAGAGGGGCTCCTCCAGCCACACTCAATGCAGGGAAAAAGCACTTTAGCTCCTTTCATAGTTCCCATCTTTCACAGAAATAAAAATGCAGGATGTGGCGGTCTCAGGCTGTCAGTTATTAATGGCAGAAAGGTGATTTACGTAACGGCCTGCACCACTGCCATAATATTATCATGAAGGTACTTCATTGTTTCTTTCCCTTCCCCACTGTCATGCCCTGCACTGCATTATGGTCACCGTTCCCAGGTACTTTGATTGCCCATCCACTCCACGCAGGGGTAGCTGTAACCTTTAATTCATCTTCTCTTTCACAAACCTCCTGTGTTAAGTACCCTGTTAGGAGCTGATGTTGGCTGGCAGGTTCCTTGGATAGGAGCTTGCACCTCCAGGGACCATGGTGGAGCTGGTGGTTTTGGAGAGCATCCTTGCAAAGGGGAAGTGGGATATTTATAGCTTGGGTGCTGCTTGCCAGGCTGGAGCTTGGGGATGCTGCCTAAACCTAAAGCCTTTACACTCGCTCGAATTCGACGTGCTGCTTGTTTTATGATAGCCTGTGATTGCATCCCAACATCTGCAATGGTAATAGCCCTTTGGGCCTCTTCCCAAGGCAGTGGGAAGAAATGCCCTGGTGTATTTAGGGAAAATTGTCCTGAAGCACCATGCCAGTAAACATACAGTGCTTTTAACCCTAAGTGTAACTAACACAGGGCTAACTCATTTCTCTGAAAGAAGATGGTGGAAATGCCAGCAAGGCAGGGGGCATCTGATGTAAAACAAGCAGTATGGGCACAACACAGATGACAACACAGAATTAAGAGTCTGGTCTAAATGATTGGTGAAGACAAATGCACCCTTTTCCAGAAGATGGATGTAAGCTGTTCCATGACACTTAGCCTTACAAGCAATGTTTTTATTACCATGAAAACCCACCTTAAGCTCTCCATGGTGGGTGCCATGGAGGCTTGTGGTTCTGTGTTTGCCTGTAGCCATACTCCCAAAGTGTGGCTGTAGGGATGGTAGGACTGTGGGTGGGAGAGGACGCTCCAAGAAATTTGAGAGGATGCCCAGTGACATGTGATAAGGGGCCCACCCTCCAGTCAAGTCCTCTCTTTCCCCTTAATGAGATATTAATGAGCTCCTGGCACTGCTGGCAGAAGGGGAGAAGGTAGAGGTAAAATTTCAATGTATTTGCGCCTTTTCCACCAACCACATAACATTCTCTCCTCCTTCCCCTGAAGTTTTCTACCATGTCATTAGAAAGCAGAATCTTGCCCACTTTTTTTCCCCTTTCCCCCAAGTGGGATGGATGTGAGCGCTCCCAGCAAGGCCAGTGCCCGCAGCAGCAGCCACAGTCCTAACCAGAGAATTAACTGCAAGCTGGAGAATGACATCAGGAAGCTCTGGTCTCTCTATCTCCTATTCCGGAGTGAAAAGGATGATGAAATGAGATATAATTAAGGGACTTTAATACGGATCTCTGGGGTAATTATTTTTATTTTAGGATTAATGTGATGATTAAAAACCCGCTGCATTGATCTGCTAAAGTAGGTTAAATGCTGTGGACTTCTGCTTAAATCCAGAGCTGCCACTTGCCTTTGTATTGACTCATCTTTCCAATGCTCAGCTTTCAGCTGAATTTTCTTTTGAATCAGATGCTCAGCTGAGGGCTGGCCTTTTTTTTGTGAGCTCTTGTTTGGCCAGCAGGGAATAATCCTGGATTACATCAGAAAACTGCCACTACAGTAAAAAATGTCTTCATCTCCCAACCTGTAGCATGGGAGAGATCAATAGGACGGTCCTTGTCTGCTTTGGTAAGGGAAAAATACCAGAGCAATACATTGCTATATACTGGTACCCTATTGGCAGGGAATTCACTAAATACTTTTTTTTTTTTTTAAAGCCTGATTTCTGCACAGGGTGAGAGTCATCTGAAGAAGGGAGTCTGCCCCTTTAAAAAATACAGTTTTTCAGCCATGTATGAACACGTTTTCAAAGCTATGAAAGTCTTTAAACATAGTTTGCCCCTGGGGTCTGTCAGAGGGGGCCTGTACAATAACTCAAAAAAATCACACATCAAGGAACAGCAAACCTTTCCATGCAGGCAGCCTGCATTATTTGAAAGTTTTACATCTTTTAAACTAGAATAAAACATCACTCCTCCATGTGTGTACCCTATAATTAATATCAAACTCTCATAACATGAGGTTATACCACCATTTTGGTATTTCTGAAGCAGCTTTTATTCAACAGCTGCAAATCAGTCCCCAAGCATCCTTACTCCTTTCCTTACCCACATAAGAAAGAATGCTTATGATCATACTTCGCACACCATGGGCAAACAAGGTATAAACCCAAAGAAAGTAAGTCTGGCCTACCCCTTGAGAAATCATTTAGTCTGTGCCATGCTATAAGGCAAGATCATATCTTACTTAAAGCATGTGGTGGTTTGGCCATGGCTGGAGGCCAGCCAGCCACCAAAGTCGCTCTATCACTCCCCTTTTCAGCTGGACAGGGGAGAAAATAGATGTTGAGAGGCTCAGGAGTGGAGATAAGGCCAGGGAGAGATCATTCCGCAGTCATTATCACGGGGAGAACAGACTCAACATGGAATAAAGGAAAGAAAACTCTCTAATTGATGGCACTGCCCTGCATACCCAGTGACACCAGAGTTGGGTGATGAGAAGTGTGGCCAGAGCTTTAAGCACCTTCCCCTAACCCTCTCTTCTTTCCAGACTTCACTTTAGCCAGGATTTCGTTCCTTCTTCCCCCCATTGTGGCATGGGGAGGGGCAGGGACCGGGGGAGTGGGGGTTTTGGTCAGTTCCTCAGCAGTTGTTTTCCTTCTTAGCCAGGATGGGGGAGGGGCATTCCTCACTCCCTTCCCCTGCTGCACTGTGGGGTCCCACCTCCACCAACTTCTCCAATCTGAGTCCTTTCCCACAGGGCTTTAGCTCTTCCCCAGCTGCCCCAGTGTGGATCACTGCTATGGGTGCAGTCATCAATCACAGAATGTCTCTCAGCCCCTCAGGCCCAGACTGCTCCAGCCTGGTTACCCACGGGGTCACAAGCCCCCCAGCAAACCTGCTCTGGTGTGGGTCTCTCTCCCTCACTCATCTCTGTGTCTCTGTCTCTCTCCACAGGCTGCAAGTGCTGCCAGGAGCTTGTTCCAACGCAGGTCACAGTGTCTCCTGCATGTCTCCCCCTGCTCCAGTCTGGAGCCTCTCCAGGGGCAGCAGGTGGGGTCTGGGCCTTTTCCATGGGCTGTGGGGGGACACCCACTCCACCATGGGTTTCTCCAGGGGCTCAGGGGCATCTTTCTCTCCCCCTTCCCTGCCCTTGGTGCCTGCACAGTCTCTCCCCCTTCTCACTCCCTTCTCTGGGGCACAAAGCAGCCGCTTGCGGTTGTTTCTCCTCAGGGTGATTCCCAGAGGTGCTGTGACCATTGCTGATGAGCTCGGCCTTTGTCAGCAGCGACTTCGGCCTTGAGCCGGCTGGTGTTTGCTCTGTGGGGCCTGGGGGAAGCTTCTGGCTGCTCCTTGCAGAAGCTGCCCCTGCAGCCCCCTCCTCCTCCAGAACCCCACCACGCACAACTACAACATTTATACAGTAGTTGCAGTTGGGACACAGAGGCTGCGTGTGGCTCAAGCTGTATTTCTCTGTCCTAAGATGGGCTCTCAAGGACCTGCAGCTAACTCACGTCAGTTTAAAGCTTGTGACCCGTACTGAACGTTTGCTCCTCTGTCCTCTTCCTTGCGCCCTGTGAAGTTAACCACTACCTAAGAGTATCTGTTCCACTGTTAAAAATCTCTTCCCATTTAAATATTTTTCCCAAGAGATGTCAGCTGAAGGTCACCTAGTGAGTCACCTCTCTACACACAGGTCTGTGCCCCCTCCATTTCTAACCAGTCTGAAATATTATCCCAGTGAAGTCACATGCAACCCATGAGTCACCTCTCTGAGTCCCTGATGGCGCTGCAGAGCAGCTCTTTTAGTTGATTTTCTTCAGAGAAACACTGGAAACTTGAGGAGACCAATTTGTGTGTATTTGGGATATGGCCATCACCACTGAAGTGGCTGGATCTAGTCTATCATAGCAGGAGCAACCAAAACTCCATCTGTGCTATAATTGCTACAGGGTATTACCAAGAGCATTTCAAGGGGATTGAGACCAGGGTGCTGGCATCCCTGTTGTGCCTAACTGACCTTGCAAAGACAAGCTGAATGAGCTCCTGAGAGGTTGGAGGAGCACTGGAGCCTGTGCTCAGGGTAGAGATGACAGTGCGATGGAGGAAGCAGAGCAAACAGGGAGCTGATAGATTAACTCAGCTGCCTGCAAAGGCATCAATGTCTGGTCATCCCTTTCCCTTTCTCACTGCTGCTGTTTGTTGCTTTACATAATGCTCCTACCTCCCCACATCAAATAAAAGAGAGTCCTTACAAGTACATGGCATGTGAATTAAAGCTCTGCAGGAATCTGCAATCAATTACAGCTCCATCACAGGCTGCAACAGAGACTTTCACTGTGAAAATTTTACCTTCTGCTACTTGGAGGCTTTTTTCTGACCCATAATTTTGACTTGCTTTTAAAGAAAAGTGGCTGAAGTTTTAGTACCAGACCATAAGGCCATGTTATTTCCTCTCTTGTGCTCCCTGGCAGTGCTCTCTGTGGCTCTGATGCAGAAAAGAGATAGGGTTTGAGTCCCTGCTCCCTCTAGACTTGCTTTATTTCTGGCCTTTTGCTGGTGTTGCACCTCTGCTGTTAAGATAGCAGAACCACTCGCTGATCTGGTCTGTGAAGTGCCAGTCCTTCTACATTCCCCAGATAACAGTAAATTAACAATGAAAAACTGTTATTTCAGTATTTTACATATGCAAATTGCCTTATCCTGTGCATGCCATTCCCTGGTCCTTCCTGAGGTGAAACCATGGGGGATATGAGTCACTACAGAGTGACCTACAGGCACTTGTCCCTTTTGCTTTGGCTGTGGCTACCCAGCAGCCCCTTTTGGACTCCCACAAGCCTGCCCTACGCAGAAGTGGCTGGTTTGCCTTGGGTTTGAATCATGTTGGGCTGTAGGAGCTCTTCACACGCTTCTTGCCCTGGAGTGATGAGTTACATGTGGCCTGTTTACCAGCCAAAAGAAGGCCATTATCTCCCCTGATGAATAGAGAGACAAATCCTAATTCTAGTTCACACAATACCTAGTAGCAGCTTGCTTCAGTCTAACTGAGTTGTGTGTGGATCTCTGCCTACTTCTGTCCATGCAAAGAGCTCTTTTTGAATATTTGGCTGAATATCTAGGCTGAACTCTTCTTTCTGCACTTCACACAGATCTGTTGCCTCAGATGGTTGATTTTTACCACTGCCCAGTGTTCACCACCTGTGACTCAAAGCCCTTTCATCCAAAGTGGTTTAGACCTTGTGATATTTCTTTCAAGAACACCTGTGTTATGACTTGCCAACAACTTGTTTTATGTAATTATGAAAAAAAACATCATCTGCCTGCCCTCTCTATGTATGGGCATAGTCCTCCTTGGCCAGTGTTGCAGACCTCCTGGTCTTTTATTTTTGACCTGATTGGAGTTTCCTGATGGTTCTTACACTTGCTGAATTTCGTTCAGACATAATCATTGAGCAAAGCTTTGTATTCTCTTACTTTCACTGTGCCTCATCCTTACCCTTGATTGCTTTTTCATTTCATTTCTCATTTTTTAATTCAAGTGTATTCATTGCTCAGCAGTCCATGCCTCCCTCAGGCAAACCGTGGACTTAACCTCATTTCTTTGAGGCATCCTTGCCCTCCATTGCTTGCATCCATTTTGCTTTTTCATCAGCCCTGCAGATAGTCACTGCCCTTCCACGTCCTCTTTATTTAGTTAGTTTTATGCTTTAGTTCTTGTGATGAAAACCTTAAAAGCAGTCTCTGTCACTGGCAGTTTCATGACGCATCCCATAAGAGCAAATACAGCCAAAAAGCTAGGCTTTTCACAGTCCTTAGCTGAAAATCTTGAGCAGTCAACAGTTTGGAGGGCTTGAAAAAAATGGTAAGAGGAGTTTGTGTTGTCTGCTTCTGGGCATGAAGAGAGGGAATATTGGCCACTGATACCGGATAGGGACCCATTGACTCCAAATGGCATTTTGCTCACTGTCTTCAGCACGAGTCGTCAGTGCAGTTGGGGCTTTATGGGTGTGTTTACATACAAGAATATAGAGTCATGTAGGCATGCCTGGCCTGGCAATAAACATGTTAGTTTTGGAAACATGAGATGCAAAGCAGTTAGCTCAGTCAGGTCTCTCATGCTGTGGTGCAAGTGCTGATGGCACCCACACTGCTTCAGGAATCTTTACACTGAACTACGATCTCAGAAGTCAGAATTTCCTGGTATTTTAAAATAGTTTGGGTTTCCTGTGAGTCCCTGTGCTTGGGACTTGATTGGCCTTTTGCCTTGGAAAGAAAACAACCTCTTTTCATGTCATCTCATTCTGTTGTGTGCTTTCTGTTGTCCCTAATTACAAGTAAAATACATCTGAATTAAGATCAATTATTAAGAATGAATTTCTACTCATTATCCATTACTCCTTGGATGTCTGTCTTCCACCACGGATGAAAAAAGGAAAGATTGTGTTATTTTGAAAGGTGTCCTTTAATGTCCTTGATGTCCTAGTCAACTCTTCATCCCATTTAAGCAGACTAGTCCAGAGTTGGTGTTGATTCTATTTTATCTTTCTTGGGAAGTGATTTTAGATCAGGTTTTTCAGACGTTGCATGTGAATCTCTGATACGAGGTTTAATCCAGGAAAAAAAAAAAACCAAAATCAAACCCACACCTCTTCTCTGTATAATAGTGGTTATAATCCAGAAGCTTCCCACCTATGTTTCCAATTCTACTCTTTGTGCTAGTCAAAATATACTCCTCCACCACTTCATTGCTACCATTTCCCTCTAAGACGTAAAGCCAAGCGTGTCCCTGGTATAATACTGTATGGACAAGTGTGTGGTGTAACCAGATGTGCCCCTTTCCCACATCCTTCATCTGTGATTTGCTTTTCATAGAATGTGTTATTATTTAATCTCCTCCTTTTGTTGTGAATATACCATTCCTGCTCTCCCACATGTTTTCTTACATTTCAAAACCTTTTCTAAGGCTTTTCTCACAGTAAGATAGCAAGCAATCAGCTTAGCAGTTACCCAGTGCCTTTTCACTTCCAAAGATATATAGGTTGTTGAGACAAAGGTTGGTCTCTATTAATGCAGTGAGCAGAGTACGTATGTGAATGTATCCCTATTAAAACCTGTATTTTGCTAGTTTTACTGGAGAAACAACTATTTTCTTAAACTTCTCTGTTGAGATTCACCTCTGCTTCCACTGAGTGCAGAGACGAGTCCTATTATGGACTCTAATGAGAAGGGGAACATCCTTCTCAACTACATGAGTTGGCCCCAGAAATGTTTTGTGTGGGTATGAGGGTTATACCCACAGATTGTCCACTTAAAGAAGCCAATGCACACGTGGTATTTTTCTGCTGTTATAGTACAGGTGAATTGGGCCAGGACGGCCACAGGCAGATTTGCATTTCTTTCTTTCATGTACGCAGCAATTTTTAGATTGCTGTGCCTTTAAACTTTATTTTTAAATCAGGCAGAGTATTTGAAGTGATATTACACTCTTCAAGTAATCATTTGCCTTTATACTGTGATCTAACTTCATTGTCTTCAGAGACCAAATCTAGCCCATTTGTCAGGAAAAGGGAGTTTTTGGACACTGAGGCTAGTCTGCCTTGGCTCTGATCTCAGCATCTCATTGTTAGTTAGTGGGTACTTTACTCCTTTTGAACCCCTCTGATGTCTTTTCAAGTGCAGTGTAAATCAACTTGCTGTTTCTGGCCCACACCAAAATAATCTGGATCCTTGTGTTTTCTCCAAAACCCTTATTGTTATCTCTGATGGCTGCTATGCTTGTCTTCACTTCTGCAGCAGTCTGTCGTGCTGGAGACTCCTGAAATTCCCCTTTTTTACCCAACCTTCTTTTCCTCTCTGTGAGAGTGTTTTCAGTCACTCATAGCTGCAGGTCATTCATGCATGCCACTGTTTTCATTTTATTTTCCATACACCCTGTGGACACGGTGAGTCACAGTTTCCTTGTTTTGCAGAATTCAGAGAGATTAACCATCTGAGTCTCCAACATCTCCATGACATCCCTGTTAGTAAGCTGGGGGCATCACTTTCCATTTTCAAAGAGAGTAGCATGATCATTTGATACTGAAGCCTTCAGTTCCTCAAGTGCACAAGAATGATGAAACAGGGAAACTGAGGTACAGTGAAAAATAAGTGGTGTTCCACTGATTTTAGGCAGCCTGCACGTTGCCTGGACTGTCTGTCAGAGTAGAGACTCTGTGTGCCTTCTGTGTTTGGGCAGTATGTAATGGTGTAGGGCAGCTCCACAGCCAGGCCTGTAGAAATATGACTATAAAGTGATCAGTGGTGTATAGAATTACTATATAGAATAGAATTATATATAGTATAGAATTAACGTGTATACTGTTAGCTTATAACTTAAACTGGAGCCAGTGTCACAAAAGCTGGGCTTGCTGTCTTCTTCTAGAGGACTCTTTGCTGGGGAGAACACATACAGAGAAGGAATATGAGAACTACTGGAAAGGAAGAGCAGGAAAAGTGAAGAGAAATAAGTGGAGGAGCTGAGAAAAAAAAAAAGGCAGTGACTTGCCTTGATCTTGGGAATGTTCTTCCTTTCACTCCTTCAGAAAAGGAGTCTATAGACTCCCCTGCTTCCCTGTGCTTGACCATCTGTGGTAGGCCAGCAAGCTGAGTCAGATTTTGGCTTAACTTCACCCATACAGAATGACTTTGGTTTTTGTCTGGTTTTGCTTCCTTTCAGGGTTAGTCTGCCTCTGGCAGATGCAGGATGGGGACAGTGGTAGCTCTCACCTTGACCAGTGAGTAGAAATAGCCTGATAGGTGGGATTAAATGAGGTCAGACTGGTTTTTGGGGAGTGGGTTGGCATTGGAGTAGCAGGCACTTGTCCTTGCCCTCTCCTGCAGGATACCCCTTGTTACTCATAAGAGCTGATCACTAGTTACTCAGCCACTTGCTCCAAGCTGCTTTTATGCCCTGAAAGCACGTGGGTCTCCCCTGAATAAATTCTGCTGCATACATGACTGTGGCTTGCTCTCTGCTTAGAGTCCCACCAGGACTGCCAGCTGTGCTTAAAGCCTTTGGGTCTTCTCTATTTGTCTGTAGACTTTTAAAGGCTTTTAAAAGCCTTGCTTTCTTGTCTCAGCTTAATTTTCACCTTGCCTTCCTGTTTCAGAAAGGGAAGGAGACACCCCTGAGGTGGGATCTCGGTTTGATGGTGGCATGGATACAAAGCTCCTTGCTGCAATCTATCCACTTGCTCATTCTCACCTTATAGTTCAAAAAACCTCACCAAACTGTTTGACGTCCTCTGGCATTAAAACCTCTGCTTGTGCAGGAGTTGTTAAGATTGAGGCAACAGGCTTTTTGCTTTGCTTCCTGCTGATTCTTGACAGCCGGTCTTGACAAACCCTTCAGAATTACTGCTGCTTTGTTAATTTTCTGTTTTTTTCACCCCCTCCTGCTATTCTTACATTATGCCAGTGTTTGTTTGACCACATACTGATTCAACATTTACAGTTGCCAATTAGGGTCAAAATATTGCTTTGACATTTACCTGAAATTCAAGGTCTTTACTGCTAAGACATCCAGCTTAACAGAATTTCTCTAACCCAAGGTGCAACATTGCTCATACTCTTGCTAGAGGTACATACTTCCTGTGATCAGTTATGTCCTTAAACCTTGATGGGAAGTGTGCTTACAGTGGATGGGCAAAACATAGCACTTCTGCACTATGAATGTTTCTTGTTACTACATCTTTTATAAAGTCTTCCCTTGTCATCATCTGCATCACACGTTGGGGAGTTGTACTAAATTTAGAAGGAAATAACATTAAGGCAAATTGAGCAAATGGCAAAGTTCCATCATTGGTAATCATTGGTAATGATCCCAGGCCTAAAATTAACTTTTTTTTTTTAAAAAAAACCCATACAAACCCAAACCCTCAGACCTCTGTGTCTAAGCCGTTTTCTCCCCTTCCCTTTTAATCTTTCTTTTTCTCTTCCTTTTCTGTGTTTCCTTTCTGCATGTGCTTCCTTTTGCAGTTCTCGTTCACAGAAGCTTAATTTACCTCTTCTTTGTTGACTTATCAAAGCATAGTTAGTGGTGAGAGTGAACATGGCAGAATTTAGCTATCATAATAAGCCAAAAAAATATACTTATGGAGCAGGTTAAGTTTCTTCTCTATTTTCTCAGGCTGTTTGCATATTTGGCCAGACAGCTTTTATGAATGCTTAAGGCTTACAATGTAGAGGATTAGAAATGTTTTTAATTTTGAAATGGAAATCTCCCAACTCGAGACTAATTGAAATAAATGATAAAACTCTCAGTAATCTTGTAAGGAACAGAGTTATTTCAGGTCAGTGATTTTAAATGTCTCATCCTTGATTTCAGGCCTAGTACCACAAACCATGATCTGTGTGGGATTTGTTCCTACCAGGTGGAAAAGGTTTATTGTACCATCTCTCCAGAAGATGCAGAGCCACAGCTTGGTCTCAGTCTTGCAGACTCTCAGTCCTACAAGCTGTGTAACGTTTCCTTGGTGTTGTACTTTGAGTATGTGTAAGTCTACATGGTGTTAAACTCTTGAGTACCAGTTTGTTGGAGGAAGAGCACTGTGTGGTCCTCTTTTTCCTGTCTGGTTCAAGATCAGACACTTAGCTTGCTGCTGACCCTAAGCTCAGCTCACAACTTTGTCCTCACCATGTAGAAGTATCATACCCAGACCCTTGCCTGCCCTCGTTAGATATTTTTGTACCTCAATTAGATCCCCTCTTCTGCCATTTCAAAGCTAAGTATTTTAAGCTGTTCATCATAAGACATGTCTACCATTCCTCAGTCTTCCTGATCTCCTCTTGGATCTTACCCAAAATGTACATGTCCTCCTTTAAACTTGGTGGCTCAGCTGCAGTACACACTGTTCCCAAAAAAGACTTGATGAGAGGAGGGCATTAAAGAGTGGTTTTATAATTTCTTTTGCTTTATGGACAGATTCACCCCCCTCTGCCTTTGAGCATTTACTTAGCTTTCCTTCAAGCTGTTACATGTGGAGTGAAGATGTACAAAGGGAAAAGACTTTACTGGATGTTTTAATTCTTCATTTAATCTGTCCAAATATTGGCTATGCTTTAGGAGAGTTCACCTCTGAAGGACACACAGACACCAGCTATTTATCTAGATTAATGCTCTCTATTTCAGTTTGAAAGTAAATATCTAAGCCCAAAATACCTAATTTAAATCAAATTTAAAAGTACAGTTCCATGTTTCATTCAGTACTGCCCTGAGCAGTTCAAATGTGGTTTTAAGGCCATGTTTTTAGATGCCTTTTGCAAGAACATACACATCCAAAAGAAACATGTTTCCATACCGGTTAAAGTGTGGCAAAAAAATGTGTTAGACTATGGTACATGGTAGAGGATCACAAGTGTTTATTTCAACAAACCTAAAACTGAAGGTGTCTTAGTAAAAGTGAGAATTTTCTCATATTTTCTTCTCACCAATATTCTTCTCTGAAGTTGTACCTTGGGCCGACTTAGCTGATAAAAAGCTCTCAGAGCAACATAAAAGGTATGGGATTCCCTGACAAGCCATAGCCCCCCGTTACCCTATAGCCATTACAGCATAACCTATAGACCCTTTGATGTGATCCTCCAGATTTGGAGCCAAAGTAGCTCTCCCTACGCTGGATGTTAGATGCAGGTGTGTGATACCATCTTGTTTTGCTTATGGCAAGCAACAATCACCTGCAACAACTGGGTGGCAGCTGTTCTGATTGTTTTGGGAAACAGGAGAACTGCATCGATGTATTTTACTAGGAAGTGACCAGAATGGGTCTCCTATGAGCAAAAATTTGGCTTTTTAATAATTTGAAATGTTATACAAATGTCTATTTGAAATTTTATACAGAACAGGTTTTTCTTGGAAAAAAACCAAAATATAACTGCCAGAGAACATGCAAGTGATGATAATACATTTGAAAGGTTCAGAGAGTCATAGTGCTTTTCTCCCACCTTTTGTGGTGGGAAGGAGCTTAGGAGGGAAGGAGGTAGTTTAGGGTGCCAGCTCTTTCTGGAATTCAGTTTTAAAATAGCTCCCTGCTTTCTTCAGAATTCCTTCTCCCCGAAAATGCCTTTACAAATAGTCTGTTTTCAATTAAAAAACCCCACCCAAACCAAACACACACACACACTCCACCCCCAAACCAAACACGAAGGTTAAAAGGCAAAAAGCATACAAGAATAATCTTAAATTCTTTCAAAACATCTTGGGTTTAGGTCAGAAAAGAAACATTTGTGGTGACATGCGTTGCACTTTACTTGGGTGGTGGGATCCTTCTGTCACGTGTACCCATGTTACAAGCGACTCTGGGCTCTCTGTACTGCTGATGGAGGAAGAGTTTGGGGGATCCATTCACCCTAGGGTGAAGGCCAGCCTTTGATCAGGTGAATCTTTCTGTAAGCTAACTAACTAACCAGTCTACAGACTAACTAACCAGTCTGTACTGGTCTTCAAGCACAAATAGCTCATATAGAAATGCCTGCACATCAGATACTTGAAGTTAGACATGGTTGTCTTAACTATGACAACAAGAGGTTGTGTGCACATATTTCCACAATAGAGAACAAATATGTTTTGGGGCTGTTTAGAGCTTTTTTTCCCTTTTCTGGGACAGGAAGCAAAGAGGCCTTATTTACTCATCCCATTTTGTTCCCTCTTAATTTTCTGTGCTTATACCTTCTGCCAATGAGATTAGAGGATGGATGTTATCTGGGAGATTCTCTGGTCCTTGTAATGAGCCTTGTAGTTCTCAAGGCCAAGCTGACCATGAAAACTAGTGGGATCTGGGATGCCTTTTCCTTTGGGCAAAGCAGCTGGTGTCCTGGCTGTCCTCACCCAGCCCAGTCAGGAAGTTAACTTTCATTATTGCACAGCACCAACTCAGCTGCCAGGCTTCTGCAATCATGAAATTGGGTTACACTGGAGAAGATTAGAGATAACACTCCACGAGATTCTCTTTTGTTGACTTCCAAGCTAAGGAAAGGATTTGACTTGTGTAGTCAAATGTTTCCCCAGACCCAGATTTTTTAAATACATGTGAAATTTCTGCCCAACTACAGGTAAAGTTTCCAGAAAACTACAAGCTTTGTGGGTCTTGGAATGAATTTGTGAAAGTTTGGAAAACAGGGAGTTGTGGTGATTCTGATAATGCATTGGCTTAAAAAATGTCATCTTCACAAACAGGGCAAAGAAGCAATACAGTGTGACTTAGAGCTAAGTCATCAAATGACAAATCCTTTACTAGTATGGCCAACCAGTCAGAGGAAAGACCCAGTAACCATCACCTTTAACAACTACTGCAGACGTAAGAAGGGCTTACTTCTTTTGCCATGCAGTTTTCCACCTAAGTATCCAGCTTTTTATCCCTGTGTCTCTGGGAACAAAATTTCCACCTTGCTCCACATGGCCTTCCCTTTACTTGGGGAGTCTGGTGTTTCCAGCCAAGGACTCGAAGAGTCTGTGGGAAGTGGGATTTGTTTCCACCAGTAAGATGATGCCCTGTGGTTCTTGGGATCTTTTTATTGTTTATGATGAATGCGTCGTAGTCTAATTTTTGTGTTAAGAAAAGGGACATGAGAACTCATGCTGATAGACTTAACTTAATGAATTATATCAAATATCAACTGCCTCGTTTTCTTGCTAGAGGGCTGCAGTTTAGCTGGCAGAATGGAGAGGAATTGGCAAATTGGAGCGGCACCTTTAATTTCACGGATGACGGAGCAGTGAAGAGTGGCAGTGACACAGGCACCAGGTACAACACCCGAGGGAATGACTACTATCTGTGAACCACAAATATGAGCCCAGGCTGTATGAAAAATGAGATTTGCAGTTTCCTTTGGATGCTTGGTACTGCTCCCTATGACACAGAAGGTGCCAGGCGTGCCCAAGGATGGTGCTGTCCTACCCCTTGAGGCCTTGGGGCCATTTTGGAATATGCCATCAGCATCTATGCAGTGCACAGGATGGTGACTTCTGTGTCCTATTTCCATTTCCCCTCAAAGCTGTATGTTTATATGTGGCAATGTGGGAGAATGGGACATAGGTGAGTAATGTCCCAACATGACAATATTGAAGCACACTGAAGAATTTGGCCCAGGGCTTTCTTTATAATACGATATGTAAACAGTAAGTTTAACTTAAAATGTTTCCAGGGCTTAGTAGGGGAGATGTGTTCTGTCAGGATAAGATGAGAATATTTCTTTTATTTCCACTGTTTTGAAATTTGACTGGTGCTGTGTTGGAGCCAGGCATTGGATTCAATGACTCTTATGAGTTCTTCCAACTCAGGATATTCTATGATTCGATGATTCTATAATAAGCATTGGTGTGCTGCTGCACTTTTTGTACTTACTGATTTGTATTTAGATCCCCTTGACTGACATGGGTCCCAAAGAGCCATGTGCATAGTCAGGAAGCTGGCTGCAGTTGTGCCTAAAGGGCTCCATGGCTATTGCAGGCTGTATCAATCTGGGAGCCTCAGTTGTAGAGGGTAAAAGATGTGAGCCGTGTATAGTATCAGGTTCACTAAATAGCAGGGAGATCTTAGAAAAACCTTAAGTTAATAAAAAAAGAGAAAAATAAAGGAAGATTACATTTGATGCCATGTATACATTACGTATTTTGTTTAAAATATGCTCAAAGTGTGGTTAGGTAACCAGACACCACTGCAGCTGTGGAGCTGATAGCGTTTCAAAGGCAAGCGGAAGTGGGGAGTCTGACCTGCCAAAAATCACCCAGTCTCACTTGAACTGCAGCGATGCTGCAATTCCTGCTACAGCTCCTCGCTGTAATGTGATCCTGCAGAAACGCTGCCCACCATTTGGCTGGTTTAACTGGAAAGGCTCTTTATAAAATAGAACCAGCTTGAGCTGCAGGGTTTTCACTCAGAGCAAGGGAAAAATGATTCATTTTATTTATGTATGTATATCTGTGTATATCTGTCTGTCTGTCTATCTGTCTCTTGTTGCCTTATCTATGTATGCGTCTGAAATCTGTATGGTCTTCAGTTCAGGCACTTGGCATGTAAAAGAACTGAATGTGGCACGAAGACAGATAGAGATCTTCTTGAAGACATAAGGCAACTAATAAATATAGATTTCCCCCTCTAGGCACCCTTGACAGAGACAATTGAACCATCATTGATTGCAGGATGGGGAACAAAACCCTTCTCATCCTAGTTGTGAAGCACTGAATCATAGTGCTACTCTCAATCTGTTTGGCCCCTTCAAAGATGAAGATCAGGGTACAAGTGTTTTATATACAAGCAGACATAAATTAGGTATAAATTTCAAAGGTTATTGTATCATTAAAAGATGAAAATTTCAAAGCCTATGTCAAGTTAATGACTGTGGAGCTGAAAGATAGGGATTTTGAGTTAAGGATTCTAGCTGCAATGTGTGTTGTGCATGTAAGTGCATGAAAGATGTTACTTATCCATTTGTCTACTGTCTGAAAGCTGAGAGTGCAGCCAAATAAAAAAAGAACTGTATAAATGTGGAGGTGAGGCTGTGTGAATAACTGAAGAGTTATGTCATAAATTGTTTATTGTTTACCTTTGATCACCTTTCTTACTGTATTATCACTAAGCAAGTCCTGAGAGACTTAATCTGACACCCACTTTCAGGCTGTTGATACCAATTGGAAACAGGTCTTCTTCCAATGGATAATTCTTTCCACCAAAATATATATATTACATAAATATATATACACATATACACATAGGTCTCCAGGGACATGTCTGAAGTGCACAAAACCAACTATATGCACAGTAAATACGTTTCACTGCATGGCTCTGCAGTTTATTGTGTGTTACCACCTGCTTCTGAAAGGTTTGGTGTTTAAAGATATTAAATGAAGTAGATTTTAATGTGCTTTTCACTAACTTGCATCATTTATATACTTCTCTATATAGATACACGTGTGTTCATACATACATGTATAATCTATAACTACTCTTTGTCTTTTCATCATGTAACTTAATGGACGGTGTAGAGCCTTTGACAACTCACTCTGTAGGAGGATTTATTAGATGAAAATGAAGGACTTCCAAAGCAAAGGCACACTGAGATTTGCATTAGATTTGCAAGACACCCAGCCTCCATCAGAGTAGCAGCCATATCAAAGTCAATGAGCAGTGAAGATTAAACATCACATGAAAAGGATCAAGTAGGACACAAACAAAGGATGACGTATTATCTGATTTCAGTAGAAACTGATTCAGACCTGAACTAATTGACAAAGTTGAAGCCTGGATTGCAATTAGAATGTTTTTCACCCTTTGGGGGAGTTCATTGCACAGTTTCAGAAAACAAGCTCTACTCTGTGTGCAGACAGCTCCATGGAGCCAGAGTAACCAAGCTAACCAAGGCTTCTCACCCCAGTGCGCTGGACACTTCTTCAGATTGTGTAGAACTCATCCATGGAGATAAAAGATAGTACCATGAGGCCAGTTCTGTGTGGTGTAACTGAAGGCATGGATCATTTTTGTAGCCTTCAATATTGCTGTAGGTAGATGCCTGATAGAGATCTCTATTTGCTGTGTCTTTCTGGGCACCAGAAGCTTCATTATGATGCATAGTGCACTGATGCAAGTCTTCTAGGTAGTGAAAAAGCTGTAGATGCTTGCAAGGAGTAAAAATGAAGTTCTGGACATCTCCCAAAGCCATAGAGAGGTGTGCTTTCAGCTTAAGGAAGACTGTGTGGGCTTTTTAAAACATCCACACAGGTGCAATGTCAACCAGTTGTCAGATGCTGGTTTATTTTTTCTTACATATCAACCATTGCTTAGGTTTCTACCTTTTGCTTTTTACCTTGTGCTAAGCATTATAAATCTTACAGCCTTATGGGGAATCAGGCAAAAGTTTCTATCTGATGCTGGCTATGAGAAGTAATATATGAAACTACTTCCTGGAGCCTTCTCCTTTAAATATGTTTTGTAACTGACTGGGATTGTAAGTCCTAATGCTTAAAGCATTTTTTTATTGCCAAGAATCTGCCTTCATCGTGTGATGATCTGTCTGCCATATTATTGGGGTTATGGTGTCCTTTGCCACCTTCAGTCCACCTGAGCTGAAGACAAGGTTCAATGTAGGACTTTGGTGGTGAGACCACAGAAGCCAAGTCATGAACTTTACATTTTTGGGGCCTGTCAGTTTGTACACTGAATTCTTCAGTATGACACAACCGGAGTTTTGTCCCCAGTGGCTACAAAATAGAAACTATAATCAACTGGGCTCATTAATTACACATTTTACAAGTGGGACAGTAGCTGAGGATGTTCCTTATGTCATAGTACTGAACTTCTTAAACAGATAATGAAATCTTGAGACCCACAAAAAAAAAGAAAAGAAAATAATAAAAGAGCACTTTTTCTCGCAATGATAAACTAAAATGTGTTTTTTGAGATGTTATTGATGTGTAAGTGTTTTGTTATGCCTCCTGGGTGGTCATATGGTTTACAAAACCATCAGATATTTCAGTCAGAGTGATGGGAGCAGGCTTGATTAAAATAGCCCAACAGCAGTTTATTAAAAGGAAAAGTTCTGAAATGACATTGGTAAAATTGGACTCCCTGCAGCATATTCCACTGCTGCTTCTCAGGAGCTGATGCTTTAATACAGTGACTGAAAAGACAGAAACACCAAGGTCTCCCCAAAACTCCCCCCCAAAAATTCAATATACACTCCGGTAAGTCATTCTGGGTTTGACACATTGTAGGGCTGTTCCTGCTTTAGCTCCTGCTCTTGTGGTAGAACTGCACTGGGTAATGTATCAGACTGAAATTTTGGAGACACTTGGGTGTTGGATAAGTGGACAGATGAGGAGGGAAGGATGTGGCAGTGACTGGTGTGGATGTTTGGTCAATTCACACTGTTAATGTGGTATTGGGAAGTGGAGCCAAACAATCCCAAGCGATCTGTGTGCTGAGACATGAAGACAGGAGATCAAAATCAGAATGTCAGTGAGCAGCCAGTGCCAGTTTGCCAGGAGCTTTCATAAACATGTTGAAAAACATGTCCTCAGGGTATCACAGCTATCATCATAACTGTACAGATGTGTAAACCCTCTGCAGAGCCACAGGACCAGATCAAATAAGGAATCCAGAGAAGGGGCGCCCCCGAGTAACGACAGATGGGTGCATGTACTTGTCTGAGGTTACTTGGGAGGTACATAGAACTACCAATGAACTACTTTTAAAGGGCAGAAATAGAAAAGCCACTCCTGTAAAAGATCAAATTTATGAATTTAGGCCTGGTTCATGGAAGCACTTATGGGGTTTTTTTTTGGGTTTTTTTTTAAAGGCTTTAATTTGGAAAATAGACAGGGTACCTTGGTAAACTGCCCCTGTCTTGGTGGATGGATGTTTCTGATGCCATCTATTATCAAAACCCAGAAAAACTTTGGACACTTTAAGGAGACAAATCTAGCCAAACATTTCAAAATACCCTAGGTGGACAATTAGGATGTTCATTATTAATAACTTTAATCTCAGCTATGTGAATCTCCTGGGAAGCACTAGTCCCTGTACAAGAATTCCAGCTCCTGAGTTTTGTGTGATTATTCTGGTTCTTCTAGAAAGAAAACCAGCTTTGAACTAAAGATGCCATTTCTATCTTTAGCTCCCAGGCATTGGATACAATTTTTTTTTTCTTGCTATAAATGCTTCCTGCCACTAGTAATTGCTTCCTGGTGCAGTGTCTCAGTCACCATATGTTTAGATTAAGTTTCACATGGCTCTCATACTTTTTAGAACTCAAATAATTTCCGCAGGTCCTTCTGTAACTCTTGCCAGAGTCTAAAACCCTCAAAGATGAAATATGAGAATGGGACGTGGTAATTCAGAAGAGCTGTTACCACATGATGAATACAAAGATGTATGAGCATTTTCTCTTTCTTGTTTTTTCCCTTTTTTTTTTTTACATGGCAGTTTATAGGGATGTTTTCTTCCCAAGTACAGCCACATATTGAAAGTTCATGATCAGTTAGGCATCTACTACAGCTAGCAGCATTAGAGATGAGGATGCCAAAAGTTGTAAACCAGTTAACACCAGTGACATTGACATCAGCAGGTGGTATCCAGGAGGAATGTGAACGATCCTTTTTTAATGTCCTGTCCCCACAGAGGACATAGTCAAATAGTTTCATCAAGCTGATTTGGGAGTTGGATCTGATGATCTCTCAAGGTCCCTTCCAACCCCTACAATTCTGTGATAAGAGAAGCCTGATGCTTCTCCAGCCTCCTCCTTTGTGTCCACAGCATCTCCTCTCTCAGTTCAGTCTTCCAAGAACCATTTTATTGTGGACAAGTCAGGCTGTCAAATGGCAGAATCAACACATGCAGCTATGTGATTATTTTTTGGTGCCACAACCCTAGTGAAGTGTAAATTAATGAAAGGGCACCAAATATTTCTGTTCCACTGGCCAGTCCTCAGAGCAGGGGGATCTCATTTAACATCCATACGTCCAGGGGTGTTTTCCTTTGCAAGGTGTAATATGAAAGAGCATTATGATTTCCATCAAGTTCAGAGGCTGCTCCTGTTCTTGGTGGTAAATGTGTAGTCTAGGCAGTGTCTGTGAGGTAAGAGCCTAAGGTCCCTGTTCTTTCTGCCATGGAATTACCTGTCAGTCAGCTGCTTTGTCTTCTAAATGGGGATTGTGCCTGGCAAGTGAGGTAAAAATAATCTTAGGAGAATATGCCATGTGAAGTGTTAGGATACAGTCTTTGAGGGGAAAAAAAATCACTATATTGATGTCAGGCCCTCAAATCTTGTAGCTTTTGATGTGGCCACTTAGAAATGTCAATAGAAGCAAAGGCTGGTGGGATTTGGTCACTCATTCACAATGGGTTCTCTGATGATGTCAAGCTTGCTGTGTTCCAGATGAGTTTTCCAGAGCTCCTGTAGCCATGATATGTTTGTTATACCTCAGCAGTATTTTTGATGCGAGGGTCTGATGATCCCATGCTGGTCCTGCCAAATGAATGTGAGTCCCCATCTACTTTGGGGACCGTGCTCTGGCACCCTTGCAAGGTTCCTGAGTAAGGAAGGTGAATCTAGACCTGAGTTTAGGTGTGGATCTGCCCATACTGATGAGTGCAGGCACTGCTAATTGGATATTTCTAAGTATTTAGTAGAAGCCTGCAGGGCTTGGTTGATTTATTCTCATTCCTTAGTCGTTGCACAATGTATATTTTCAGAAAGTTCTTTGTTTTTCCTGGAGGGTCGGTGGAATCCTTCCTGTGATACTCTGCTGTCTTGCAGGGTTAAGCGCTGCAGCCTCACTGCAAACAGAGCAGAACTGGCACTGCAGGAAAGAGCAGAGTAGGAAGGTGTTTTTTGGAGGAGAAAACGATCTGGTTTAAATGCACTCAATTATATTTTAAAACCTTTGTTCAGTGTATCAGACAAATCAGTGCCTCGATCCAAGTGTCACTTGAAGGCAGGATTGAAGTATCGGGCTTTTTAATTTATGTTGCATTATCATGGAAAGCTTACTTTTGATCAAAGCAGGGGCAGCCCAACTGCAGATGATCAAAGACCAGAGAGCTGGTGTAGTGGGGAAACCAAATCTGTCTCTCACTAGTGAGCTCAGTAAGCTGCTCAGCTGGGAGTGAGGTGGCAACGGGAGACGTGATAGTTAGAAAAGAAGAAAGTCTCACTCAGAAAATTACAGTGTGAATAGCATCTCATTTCTGGGCATTCATTACTGAGATACATGAAAAAGAGTCTTCACTGAATGTTTGCAGCTGGGGTCGTTTCCAGTTGTGAGACTTGATCCTGGAAAAATGTAGATTTGAAAGCTACAGTTGACCAGAATGGAGGTAGGGCAGAGTTGTGTGTAGTGCCCGATAGCCTGGGAAAATGCAGTGCACGTGCATATGATGGTTTGGCCCCAACTGGAGGCCAAATGCCCACCAAAGCCACTCTATCACTCCCCTTTTCAGCTGGACAGGGGAGAAAATAGATACTGAGAGGCTCAGGAGTGGAGGTAAGGACAGGGAGAGATCATTCCACAATCAGCATCATGAGGATAACAGACTCAGCATGGAATAAAGGAAAGAAAACTCTCTAATTTTCCTTCTTAGCTGGGATGAGGGGGCATTCCTCACCCCCTCCCCCTGCTGCACTGTGGGGTCCCACCCATGGCACTGTCCTCCTCTAACTTCACCAACGTGAGTCCTTTCCCACAGGGCTTCAGTTCTTCCCCAGCTGCCCCAGTGTGGGTCACTGCTATGGGTGCAGTCATCAATCACAGAATGTCTCTCAGCCCCTCAGGCCCAGACTGCTTCAGCCTGGTCCCCCCTCAGGGTCCCAAGTCCCCGCCCCCCAGCATCCCTGCACCAGAGTGGGTCTCTCTTCCCTCACTCATCTCTGTGTCTCTGTCTCTCTGCACGGGCTGCAAGTGCTGACAGAGGCTTGTTCCAACGCGGGTCATAGCATCTCCTGCATGTCTCCCTCTGCTGCAACCTGGGGCCTCTCCAGGGGCTGCAGGTTGGGTCTGTGCCTTTTCCATGGGCTGTGGGGGGACACCTGCTCCACCATGGGTTTCTCCAGGGGCTCAGGGGCATCTTTCTCTGTGGCACCTGGGGCGCCTCCTCCGCCCTTCCCTTATCTTGGTGCCTGCACAGTCTCTCCCCCTTCTCACTCCCTTCTCTGGGGCACAAAGCAGCCACTTGCGGTTGTTTCTCCTCAGGGTGATTCCCAGAGGCACTGTGACCGTCGGTGATGGGCTTGGCCTTGGTCAGCAGTGACTCCGGCCTTGAGCCGGCTGGTGTTTGCTCTGTGGGGCCTGGGGGAAGCTTCTGGCTGCTCCTTGCAGAAGCTGCCTCTGGAGCCCTCTCCTCCATCAGAACCCAGACATGCACAATTACAACAATGGAACTGTGTGGTTTGTTGTGATTCAGTAGTAATTGTATTCCCTGTTGTGAAGTATCATGGATTCTTGTATTTGCTTTCCTGTAAAATTGTGACCTTTGAGGGATAAGTTTAGATTTCAGCAGGGGAAGTTTAGGCAATGCAGGGAGAGGACATTCAGGTGTATATATATGAACTCAGTTTTATGGCTATAAACCAGGACTGTCATTCTTGTAAAGCTGAAACGCAGCCCTTTTCCATAGCAAAATGAGTAGCGTAGTCAGGTTTGTCACTTGTCACTAATCCAGAGTATAAATCAAAATAAACTGCACTGCACCCTTGCTTCTTAGCTGGATATCAGACTGAGGAAGATGATGGGGAGGACAGTTTCCATTTGTGTTAATTAAGCTCTCTGACAGGCAAATGTATTTTCATTCACAGGGAACTACATGGTTTAGAGTGGGAGTTAAAAGGCAGAAGCAGCACTCCGAGCCCAGGGAGTGGGTGAGACTGATGCTTCCTCTGAGAGAGCGCAGGGGGATGGTCTCCAAACACTCCCAGCGGGACCAGGCGCTGCCGAGCGGAGGAGTTGTGTTTAAAGGACATCCGTGGGGGTTGAGGGAACCCATGTTCCTTGTGCTGGAGCCTGGTGTTGTGCAGAACCTGTATCCTGGGAAAGTACAGTGTGGAAGACTTCTGCAGGAGGAGGTTGGTCAGTGCTCCAGGGACCTGCCTCCGCTAGTTTGGCTCCATGTCTGTAGCAGGAGGTGAATTCCTGTGAAGCAAATAAATAGCATGAACACCCCTGGGAGAAGAGGAAGAAAAATGGGTTTTGTGGGGTCTTGCAAATTCCTTAATGCTGTTGTAGTGCCATTAACACCTGCAGCCTGTCTGCTACAGCATCAGTACCGTAACACTTAAGGATACTTGGCAACGAGTTGGTTTCAGTCAAGCTTACCCCGTGGACAGTAACATCTTCTCCACCACTGCCTTTGCTGGGGGAGGCATGTAGGTGTCTCATTGGAAGTTTGTCATCTGGCCTGTTTCACAGATCCTCCCTCTGCAGTTCCACAAGGTGCTAAACAGTGATTTTTACCACTCCCAGTGACTCTGCTGGAAAAGCTGGAGCTGTTGCTGGAGTAAGAGTCTTGCAGGAGAGTTCTGTGCTTTAGGAAACTGTAGGCTAATGGAATAACTCTGCTTCAAATGCAGTGCTGCCTCATGCATTTCTTTTCAGATTGAGAACTGAATCTCAATCTCAATTTGTTTTGAAATGCATTCCTTTCCTCCTCAACCTTCTGCTTCTTTGGTAACATCCTTTATAATTTCTATTTTCAGTTTGTGGGTTGGGTAAACAGGCAGTGATCAAAGGGAATCTCTGGGACTCAGGAAATTTCATCTCTGTTTCATGAAATGACATCTTTGTATCCAGTGCCATGGGCTGAAGCCAGCTCTTCCCTACTGTGGCATTTGCACATGATAGCACGTGCTGTTTGACATCTGAGCTGCAGTTCTCTAGCTTAGCAGTAGAGTCAGAAGTGCACAGGAAAGATAAAAGGATGTGTTCATCTAGATTTTTGCAACTCTTGTATGTCCTGATGCACATAGAATGTATTATGTGCATCAAATACAGTGCTAGGTGAAGGGTCAAGATGAGGCTGATCGCCATTGGTATTCTCCTCACATCTAAAGAGATTGGAGTCATGTGTAACGTGGTGAGTGTTGCATGGGGATGTATACCTGTCCCTAGATACTGTGTAGAATGTGCATGTTCAGGGGCCCAGTCTTGTCTGTCACAAAGACCAAATTAAAGCATGTATACACACCACAAAATGCAGTAAGAAAAATTAGTATGTCAGAAAGACAAAAAAGTTGTCTGGACTGGTAGCCAGAGGGCTCCTTTCACTCTTGTAAAACTCTGTAAAACCAGTCATAAGTCCTGTGTTGTTGGCCCCACAGAGAGAGATTTCAGTTTAGTTTGGAATATCTGGAGTACATCCACACAGAGCTTTGGCCTGGTGCAACCAGGTGAGCTCTTCATCCTGTTTCAGCTGGGGCAACTTTCAAAGTTGCTCAACACCAGCTCCACAAGCACGCAGGAGATGGGCCGGTGCAATGGGTTTTAGGCTGAATGTCCAGGTGCACAACTGAACTGGAAGGAGAACCCAAGTCTTCTGGTGAGACAACAGATGAACATTCCCATTACATGAGATTTATCTCCCTTCTGGAGGCCAAGGAAGTCTTTTCTCAGATTTGTCACTTTAAATACATTATTTCCTCTACAAAACTCGTAAAAATATATTTGTTGCCTTGAAGACCATGCAAGCACATTTCCAAATGGTCACATTTTTTAAAGATTGCTGATAGTAAACAGTTTACTTTAATAAGAATTTATGATGCTCTCCTGCCACCTTTGAGGCAAGGCCTTCATCCTTTCAGCCTTAAGGTTTGTGCCTCTCACAGATCTGATTGGTTTGCAGTTTGGCAAAGCTGAGCTGGTAACTTAGGGAGAGGTGAAGGAGACATCCTAGAGCAGCCTTTGAGAGGACAGAAACATTCCCAGATGGTTTTCCTTTGCGAAATTCTTGGGCTTTTGCCAGTTGCATGCTTTGGTCCCTTTCTCCATTATATAGGTTCCTCTCCTGCTTTATCAGATTGATTTCTGGATCCATTTACACAGCAAAATTCAGAAGCTGTTTGGTTTTAAGATGCTTCTAGCCGTTGGGGCTCCAGTTGGAGATGTTGTTTTCTGGACACTTTGCCTCCCTACAGTTCCCCTAGAAGGTGTGAACAGTTAGCACTTCGGCAGAACATATCAATTTTGGATCCCCCCAAACTCTGCTATTAACTATAAACATGAACTACTAAGGAGACTTTCCTACTTAAGGATTATATAATTCATACCTGAACAGAGTTTTAGGTCAAACATGAATTTTATTGTTATTTTTAAATGACACAAACCCCAAAACATTCCATTTCCAATGACATATTAAATAAAACTCCTCCTGGAATCTTTTATGGTTTGTTGTTTTTTCCATATTGAAAATTCAAAAGATAGATGGAGCTTCATGAATTCTGAGATTTTAAAGGATCTATAAAAATAACTTGCTTTATGCTTGGACATAATGCCTATTCCTCCAGGTTGTCTCCTCATATTTTTTCATTATGCTCCCATCGTATGGGTACGGGCAGTTCTTAGGTTTTAGTACAGACTCCTGATGGTAGGTGTTGAAACTGACACAGAGCTTGGTTTAAAGCCTAAGCCTTTTTTTGTCATTTCAGTACAGTCTCATTTAATTCACTGGGCAGCCTGGGCTTTCTCTCCGTAGCCCACCTCTCTCAGTGTGTTTTTTTTTTCTGTTCACTCCAGTCTGATGGCTAAGGTGGGGGAATTTAACCAAAAAGTAAATATTTATGTCTACATTTTAATTAAGGATAGCACTGCTGTTTGTGTTTTGTCTGGGCATTTACATCCTTTTGTACTTAAAACCATTGCAGTTTTTTTGAGAAGAAAACCATAGCTTCCCTTTCCCTCCAAATATACCAAAAGAATAAATCACCATGTAAAGCTCAATTACACAGTTAGGCAGCAGTGTCCACAGACAGGATACAACCTCCAGCACTCTACTTTCCATCTAAACGAAAAATCTAAGGGACTGATTTTTAAACTCTTATCACATTCAGACACCCAAAGGATGGGAACAGTGTGCCATAAGTGATCAGTGCTTTCCCCCTGACTTTCAGTGGCAGCTGCCATGTGCTGACTGCTGGAAGCCCGAGTAGCTGTTTCTTTTTGGTGCCTACCAGGAGGTGAACTCTTGCAGAGATGGACAAACTGGGTATGGGTGGCTTTTCTACAGTCACCAATGGCATTTGTGTTTTCCTGTGATGTAGTAAGCTGCACACAGTACGGTCTCAAGTTAGGAAGAAATCATAAATGTCAACTTTAAGCAAACTTATGCTGATGTGTAAAACAAATATTCCACTCTAAAGCTTATTTATAATCCTTTTTTCTTTTTCCCCCATGTCCTTCTTCAGGTATTTTGAGTTTTATGAAGGGCCTTTGGAATACAACTCTACCAAATGCCTGGAATTACGGCAGGACATCATAGAGGTGAAAGTTCTGTCTATGTAAGTATGAATGTGTGTTTGCTAGGGTGGCAGGATGAAAATGATAACTTACAAAAACGTTGTCATATATGCAAGAGATCACATCAATAGGGATCCCATCAGGGACTCCTGAGGTGCTCTCATACGTTCAAGTTGTCACATTTGAATTTCATCTCAGGTCTGTCTGAAAAAAAAATACAGGCATTTCACATACATCAAGGAATGTTGGTCAGGTGCAGTATCACTGTTTGGAATGGAATACAGTGTAATATTATTACCTGTAATAGCATATTCCATGTTCCCTGCTGAGGGTAGTTGAACAGTAACAACAGCCAGACTGACTTACAGCAGGTGTCCATATGGCCTAAGTCTCTGTTGTTGATAGTGGCCAGCAACACAGGCTAAGAAATGAAGCTGAAAGTTATCCCTTCCTGAAAACTGGCATGGGGATTTGCTGAGGGGTAGGTGGTGACAAGAGTGGAATAGTGAGAGTAGGCAACAGATCTGTCTGTTAGTTTGCCTACATCATTTCTGAGCCCATTTGTACTTTTGACCTCCACAATTTCTAGTGGCAGTGAGATTCACGAGGTAATAACACTCACTTAAAAGGAGGGAAATGCAAATCTGAGAAATATATCTAGTATCTATAGTATCTCTATTTTGTCTTCATGGCCCTATACTCACATTAGAAAACCAGTGAGCTGGGTGAGATATATTCATGAAGCCACTGAGATGGAATCTGCAAAAAAAGTGAAGATGCAGCTCATTGGGGAGAGCAAAAAAAGATATTTGTGGTTTCCTTTCACATTTTCAGGGTAGCACTGAATTTAGGTGCTTAGATTGTGCCTAATCCCTTCCCATGTCTAAACCCAGAGGTTCAATAATCCTTCTGACAACCCACAAGGTTTTATTAAGGTCTGTGAAGTGAATCTCAATTGGAAGCACAGCTCTACACGTGCATGGCATTGAGCAACCCAGGTTACAACAAATGCGATTCGTTGCTCCAGGTCTGCCTGAATTTCTGAGCGTGTCTCCCTCCTTGACTTCACCACAGGAAAATGTAGGTCGTGTCCTTGCCTTCTGTATTTGGTCCTGGATGAAGGATACACGAGTAACAACTCTGCACTGCTTGCTGACTGGCAGTGCTTAAAAATAAAGAGAAGGGGTGAGAATGTGACGCTTCTGCCAGTGTTCTGCTGAAGACGGGGAGTTTTGAGTTGCTTTTCTGCATACTTATCAGATGGCACAGAGAATTACTCATTTCTCTTCATCTCATTCAACAGCACATAGGAGGTAGTGGACTCCTGCTCAGCTGGATGGAGTAAGCTTTACTTCTACGACAGATGACATTTGACATTAAACTCTTTAACTAGGCTGGGTTCTTCTGATGCCCTTGCTTCTAAAGTGCTATGTTTCCTAAGCCAGCCTTTACAGTAATGGAAGATTTCCAAGTTAATGTGCTCTGGTGGGCTACAGAAAGTACAGGATGACCTAATTCCTTCCTGTAACTTCCACAGCCTGGGAAATCCAAAGCTCTATTTACTTTAAATATATAATTATCTTAAAAGTCTTCTCTTTATTCCAACATGCAAAGCCCTCAAGCCTGAAGAGAACTCATTAAGACCTATCAGTCACGAAGAAATCTCAGACTTCATATTTTCCCAGCCAGATTATAGCATTGCTCCCCAGCTATAGATATTGCAAGGCCTTTGTTATCTCTGTTGTCCAAACACAGACATGTAAGTGTGAATTCTAAGGTGGAGTTTGTTGGGATTGGTGATATCACCAAACACGTGTCACCCTGAATCAGCCTAATAGAAAGAGGAGTGCCATTTTTTAAATATAACTAAAAGTATATTTATTAATGGGGAGGGAGTATGTGTGGGGGTGATATCCTTTTGTAAAAAGCTTTTCACATCTTCTTACCATCACAAATGTTTATCCCTACACATAATGCTATTGCAGTTTATAAATGGATTTACCAACAGTGCTGTTGGTAGGATTTCACATATTAAAATAACCTCACCAAAACATAATTGTAGCATCGTCTCTTCCCATACCTCTCTGCTGGGACCTTCTGCTTGGTGCACCTTTTCTCCCCAGAGCTGCTGTGGCTGCCAGACACTCATTTGTTTCCCAGCAAACCATGAACAAAGTTTGGTGCAGTAGATGCTTCTTGTTTGGTATTGCAATTTTTATCCTGAAGAAATGGAGAGTGCCTATCAGAGAGTAGAAATTGGTCCCAGAACATCTGAAGAGCTCCATCAGAGCTTATATACATGGCTTAGAGTTCCTTTCTCTGAGCATAAAGAGAGATAAGAATGATAATCTGCACTGAGTGGACTGAGTGGCTTGCCCTTTCAAAAGCCAACTGCATGGCACCCTGGCTGCAGCTGTTTTAGGAAATGAAGCCCTGTAATTCAGTGACTTTTTATTTTCTTTCTTTTCATCTTTTAGGGTGAAACAAACTGAGTTGTTTGACCGATGGAAGAGCCTGCAGATGTGCAAATGGGAGATGAATGTCACAGAAGCTAATTTATTCAAGTAAGAATCATCCCCATTGATGAGACTGACTAAGAATTAATTCAGTTTGAGTTTAGCTTCCTGTAAAGATATCAGACCTCCCTATGGGTAGTAAGACTAAGCTTTATAACACTGTTACTGTTGGAGTGCCATCATTTCGATTAATTTTTGTTAGCTGGTTACAGAAGTGATAATCATGACAGAAATGACCCCCCAGAAAAAAAGTTTCAAAGTTTGTTTCAGTGTTGTCTTATGGAACAGAGACTTTAGTGTGTTGGATGTGTGGGGCAACTGGTCCCTGAAAAGCAGGCCAGTGTTGAGTTTGGAGGTAGACTAGTAGGAGAGTAAAAGGAGGTGGTCTAGCAACACTGGCTTGTGGGCTTTTGAACTTTGCCAGTTCTGAGCCATCAGATGGCATGGGGACAATCCAGGAAAAGTTAAATGGCAGCTGCTTAAGCAGCAGGTAGGGAGGAAGCACACAGATCACACGAGGTTTTGTAAGGAGAATAAGGAAAGCAATTACTTCAACAGTCTTCTTCCATCATGCATCAGACATTTATATTAAGAAGAACCATTTGGTCATTAGATTAAAGCACAACATCTCCTTCAATTCCTTAATGCAGAACTAATGAATAGCTTCTTTCATATCACAATTCAGTCCTACCACCTGCTTGTAATTATTTAACAATTTTGTTATTAGAAATTGTTCAACTTACTCAGTTCCAATTGCTGCCTTGATCTGATCATCATACTGTGTCATTTTGCATGAGTCAAAGAGGTGACAGTGATTTGGACGTCACTGAAATCTTTGCATAATCCTGTGCTTGCTTTCTGGTGCTTGTAATAAAACCTGTAAAGAAGACTGTTGTCTTCTTCCTACTCATAATGAGGCCACATCCCCCAGAGGCAAGGTATTTAATCTAGGTTATTTGAGAGCCATTTGGCTTTGTCTTCATGTTTCTGCATTTGTCATGCCACGTATTTTTCATTAAAAGGGAAAGATGCATTGACTGAGAAACAAACTGTCTCTGGAGTGAGAGTAAGCTGAAGGCAGGGATTTCAGTTCCACTGGTAACAGGGCAAAAGCATTCAGGGAAAGATGGGAGCTAAGGAATGTACCTCTGTTTCCTATCTAAATTTGATATCAGAGCTGAATATGTTTTTCTCTCATGCCAAGAATTCTATTTTTGAGATTTAAAAACAGTTCTTGTTTACATTGCAATACCTCCCATTTTGTCCCAGCAACTAAGAAATTTTTGGCCATTTCTCTAAGGTTTTGGAGTTGCAGCCATGACCACTCTGTCTGGCACCCATCTGTTGGGGACGTGTCATCTTTCTGATGCACACAGGCAAGGACAAAGGCAAAACTAAGACCTTTAAAAGTCTTTTTGTAATCAAAGTATCCCATAGGAGTCTGGTAAAAAGTGGGGTAGCTCTGTCTTTAGGCATTGCTGTGTTTGAGTCCCTGCTCTGCCAAGTTTCCACATCCCCAGGTGAAGACTTCAACCTCTGCATTTCCTGCTCAGTGATGAGAAAATAGTTTAAAAAAAGTGGATACCTCTAAAGCAGAGAGACACTAACTCAGTAGAGTGTTTTCCCCAGGATACTGGGGACAGAAGCTCAGCCTTGGGGTCTGGAGCAGGGCAGAATTTGCACATGTATTTCCTGCAGCATAGAAGAGACAGGTACAGGGATGTAGTTTCTTTTTTGGGTTTGTTTTTTTTTTGTTTGGTTGGTTTTTTGAACCATATGTTCCTTAATCAAGGAAAATATAATTGGCTCTGAAATTTTCTAAACAAAAAATGGCTGAAGAATGATAGTGATTGCTCCTTGATCTTATTTCCCTCTTTTTCATTTTACAGGTCAACTTTGTCAAGGTGTTGCAATGCCCCTGCCTTTCTTTTCACCACCCAGAAGAATACTCCCTTGGGAACTAAACTGAAATATGAAGTGGACACTAGTGGAATCTTCCACATCAACCAAGAAATCTTCAAAATGTTTCCCAAGGTGCCTCATGTCTCTGTCCATTTGCAGAATCAGCTTCGCTCTATTTGCTGTGTTAGATGCTGTCCTATAGCCAAGCATTTGGCAGTTGGTTGTTTGACATTTCTACATGCTTCATTCTTTATACTTTTGAAATGTTTATTTTTTGCTGATATTTTAGCTGATTATCTTATTTTCTAGTGGTCATCTGCTCTAGTATGCAAAACATATGTGTGTGTGTATACATATATGTATATATATATGTGTATAAAAATATATAATATGCAGAATATTACTGACCTAGCATGAAAGTGACCAATGAAATAACTTAAGAAAGCTGAATGAAAAGGGCACTTACTGATCAGAACTTTGAAAAAGCACAGTGCTCACAAGCAATAAATCCAACATTTGGGGAAGGTATGCTTTTTAGGGGCATGGTTATTTTATAATTAATGTTCATAGTGACTGTTTTCATGCCCCTTTCTGTTTGCAGTTTATCTGTGAACAGTCTGTACAATTTTAAAATATGTTCATTGTCATGATTATTCAGAATCTTTTCAGCAAATAATCCTTGACCTGAGGGTCATTCAAAGTTGAACCAGTGGGCGATTCCCATTGTCCCATTGCCGATGATACAAAGCTGGGAGGAGTGGCTGACACGCAGGAACAGTGCGCTGCCATTCAGCGAGACCTGGACAGGCTGGAGAGCTGGGCAGGGAGAAACCAGATGAAATTCAACAAGTGCAAGTGTAAAGTCTTGCACCTGGGGAGGAATAACCACATGTATCAGTACAGGCTGGGGGATGACCTGTTGGAAAAGAGCTCTGTGGAGAAGGACCTGGTTGATGACTGGTTGGCTATGAGCCAGCAGTGTGCCCTGGTGGCCAAGAGAGCTAATGGGATCCTGGGATGCATCAGGAAGAGTGTGTCCAGCAGGTCGAAGGAACTGATCCTCCCCCTCTACTCTGTGTTGGTCAGGCCCCACCTGGAATACTGTGTCCAGTTCTGGGCTCCCCAGTATAAAAAAGACCGGGACCTTCTGGAGAGAGTCCAGAGAAGGGCAACAAAGATGATTAGGGGTCTGGAACATCTCCCCTATGAGGAAAGGCTGAGTGAGCTGGGTCTGTTCAGCCTGGAAAAAAAAAGACTTAGGGGGGACCTAATTAGTGTTTATAAATATCTTAGGCATGGGTTGCAGGGGGAATTGGCCACCCCCTTTTCAGTGGTCTGTGGGGATGGGACTAGGGTTCCACACCAACATGGGGAAGAACTTTTTCACAGTGAGGGTGACGGAGCAGTGGAATAGGCTGCCCAGGGAGGTGGTGGAGTCTCCTTCTCTGGAGATATTCAAGTCTCGTCTGGACGCCTATCTATGTAATATGAGATAGGGAGCCTGCTTTGGCAGGGGGGTTGGACCTGATGATCTCTTGAGGACCCTTCCAACCCCTAAGATTCTGTGATTCTGTGATTCTGTGATAGTGACTGATGTGCAGAAGTGGCCTTGTGTGACTACTGGTTTATCATGAGGAACACCTCATGAATTTAAAATTGCATGTTTGGAGGGCATAACTGAATTTTATCCTTTTCAGAAAGTCAGAAAAATATTCAAGTATTTAGATTGGTGCCACTACCTTTGGTATCTAACCACTTTTAATCCATTTGCTTTTGGAGCAGTGCAAGGGGAAAGACTGGTGCTGTTTCCTAAACGTGCACATGGGAAACCAGGGCAGAGAAGGGGAAAGGCTCAGATCCAGGAAAGCACTTTGGCATCTAGAGACATGCAAAGAATGGGTACATCTAAATACAGGAGGACAATCCTGAAAAACCTGCCTGATTGCATGGATGAATGTATGAAAGACTAGATTCCTGTGCTCTTAAAAGGAATGTCCTGTAGCTGCTGTTGTGTTTATCCAGGTGTGCTTTGAGGATGCTTTGAAGGCTCTATCCCATGCTAAAGTACCTTTGGGATTCACTGGGCGGCACCTGTGAGGCCAAAGTCGCCCTGTTCAGCCTGGAGAAAAGAAGACTGAGGGGGGACCTAATCAATGTTTATAAATACCTTAAGTATGGGGTGCAGGGGGAATTGGCCAGCCCCTTTTCAGTGTCTGTGGGGACGGGACAAGGGGCAATGGCTGCAAATTGGAGCACAGGGAGTTCCGCACCAACATGGGGAGGAACTTTTTCACAGTGAGGGTGACAGAGCACTGGAATAGGCTGCCCAGGGAGGTGGTGGAGTCTCCTTCTCTGGAGATATTTCAGACTTGTCCGGATGCCTATCTGTGCAGTATGAGCTGGGGAGCTGCTTTGGCAGGGGGGTTGGACCCGATGATCTCTTGAGGTCCCTTCCAACCCCTACAATTCTGTGATTCTGTGATGCTATGCCTAGGAGCAGGGTTGCAGCATGGCAAGCATAGGAGATAAAGGACTAAAAAAAGCATGGAATCCAGACTGTAAGAGCAAGAGCTTTGTGCTATGTGCAGAGACCTGGCTTCTTACCTCCCTAAAAGGGACTGTCAAGGCATTTTGCGTTAAGAAATCACTGGATAAAGACAGACAACTCTATAATGCCTCTCTGTTAGACAGCTGCTGCTTTTTTTAAACAGGTGTAATTGCATGCCCTTTCGCCTCATGGCTCATGAGTGCTGTGGAAAGATCCTGGGAATAATCACCTAGAAATGTCATGCCACTGTTCTCTCTCTCTCTCCCTGTAGTTCATGGTATGAAATTATTGATAAAATATGTATGTACCAAAACGAGCACTCTCATGCTTATATAAGCGCATCTCTACATATTTATAAGGTGTAGCGCGACTCAGCTCTGCGTCACAGCCCTCTCACCCTAACGGCCCAGTTCTGTTCTCAGAGATGTGATTTTCACTCTCTCTGGCTTTGGCAAGCAGCTGCATGCCTGCTTAGGAGGACAGAATTTTTCCCCAGTGATCACAAGAGGATATGTCCTACACAAGTCCAGAACGGTGCCTGACCAGAGGCTCTAAGCATCACTGGTAGTACGAGTGCTAATCAATAGTCACTAATTATTAATACAGCTAGTGGTAGCATTACTGAAATTTGTGCTAGGTTCTGATAAATAGCAGTAACGTGCTGTCTGATTTAGAGAGGCTTCCTGGGCTTTACTAGCTGCTCTGAGGCTGCACATGCCGGCTTCTCAAAAGCAGGACATCTGAGCCTGAGGAAAGAGCACTTCACACTAATTTTATGGTTCATGCCCTCATGTGGAAATCAGGAGGAAAAGCAAGTTTCTAAAATTACTTCTTCAATTATTAAGTCTGGACAAAAACAGGTTATTGCTTGTGGTGGGTTTGTTTTTTTTTTCCCCTCCTCTCTGAGTTGCTTGTCCATAACATCTCTAATTTCACAGAAAACAATCCCACCCATTTATGTACACCATGGGAATGCTGCAAGCCAGAGCCAGTGTCAACTTGCTGTGATTACTGCATCCACAACAAGATGCAGCTGCACCAAAAAAAACCAACCAAAAGAGGAAAAAAAAGTAAAAAAAAAAAAGAGACTTGCTACCTCCATGTTTCAGAATATTTAACTGTTTCCTTGCTGTGGTGTTGCAGGATATGCCCTACCACCGCTCCCAGTTTAAGAAATGTGCTGTGGTTGGAAATGGAGGAATCCTGAAGAACAGCCGCTGCGGCCGGGAGATTGACAGTGCAGATTTCGTGTTTAGGTAACCACAGAAGCACCATGTCTCATTTTTTTTCCTGTTTTAATGACGCTAATCACTGACTAACTGACAAAAGTCAGGACATCCCTTGCTGCTCAGGTTGTGGATTTATCCTCCTGCGGGCACGAGCCCAGGGAGCAGTGCGCTGTGTATGGGGTCATGATTTTCTGGGGCAGTTCTAAACCAGAGGTACCACCTCTGCTGTGTGACAAGCAGCTTGGCCAGATGTAAATAGTTCCACAGCTCAGGTGCCTTGCAGGTGTGCTGCTGAAGTGGTGCAGAGCCCAGCTGCTGGATAATGGGAGTTCGAGTAACAATTGGTGTGAATTCCAGGGTGTGCTGAGACACCTAAATAACTTTGTAAGGTTGAGTGTCTTCCTATTGTGCTCACTACCATGTGTGGAGGAGCAGGTTATCCAGGTTTTGTATAGATTGGGATGTCCCACAACTTTTGTCCCTGGATAATGGAGTTTAGCAGCACTGTTATCCTCCTTGATATATATAGGAAAGACTTTATTTTTCATATGCATAACTAATCCCTCTCTAAATCCTTTTAAGTTCTTTGCCCGGGTCATGGTGTATGACAGCTAGCTCGTAGATTCATGACCTGTTCTGTAGTAAAGTAGAATTTTTTACTGCTGTTTGCCTGTTTTCTTATCCTGGGTATATTGCTGCCAGTTTAGAATAACTGCAGAAATCAATTAATTTCTCTGATCTCACACCAGCAAATTTTATATCAGATTTTTGCTCATTACATTCTTCATTTAAATGAAAAATGAAATTGTACAGGTCCTACCTTCACTTTTCATTGTTTTCAGACCCCTGTACCTACCTCTTGTGCCCACTTTATAGAAAACTTAGTTTTAATCTTTGAAACAGTCCAAGCTTCACATAATTCGTCTCATAATAACTCCTATGAAGAATATTAACTCTATCTCTGATAAAGCCAGCACACCCTTTCTTGAACTGTACCAAAAGTGATAAAAAAGAGCAGAACATATCAATATAAAACTTAGAAATATATTTGCTTTTGGAACCAGTAATTAAATAAATAGAGGCTTAATAGAACTGAAATATCAATAAATACATCAGCGCTTGTGCAAAAGAAACCCTTGGTTCACCATCTCCAAAACGTGTGGCTGGTGTGACACACGCAGACATTAAGGTCTGCTGACATAAATTTTAACTTAACGCTTGCTTTTAAGGTCAGGTGTGAACACAGCCACTTTCCAGCCTCACACTGGTTCACCAGGCTGTCAGAAATCACTATCTTGGTCCCCAACAAAATAATTCTTGAAAATATTTCAAAAACTATGTATGAAGCACTGGTAGTATTCACTGATACCTTTGGGACACCTAGCTTGTGGCCAGCAGGATGCAACCAAGAGCTTTCTGTGAAATAAATTCTCGTAGCAATCAGTTGTAGTACAATAGAATACATAAAAGACGCACTCACAGAGACTGCATTTACTAGTTGTTATTGTCTATCTCCATCTACTGGCCAGAGGACAGATCTCTGACGAAAGATCGGGTGTATTTAGGGATGGGATGACTGCTCTCTTTGCAGGGATAAGTTTTTGGAGTCCTGTGGCAAAAGTCCAGAAACACTTTTATAAGGAATTTTCACTTTCAACAAGTCCAGTCTTTAATCTGGTGGAAGCTGACTGTTCAAAAATATCGAAGCTGAGTATTTGAAAAGCTTTTTCAAGTATAATGAGAACACTGCCCAGTGCTAGGTGGAACTAGTGATGCTAGAGGACATCAGAAGGATGTTACATCACCTAGGAAAGTGCTGGAAATAACACTACCTGTGAGAAGGATGAGGTGGCTAAAAGAAACGTTCTCTGACCTGGTAAAGAGGGACCATCTGGAAGGTCATTGTGAAAATCCTGAGTTTGAGAAGGACTTTGAAAGATTGTGCTTTCTTCTGCTCCCCCACTCAGTCTCTCCCTGGGACTGAGAAATTGTGCCGGCAGCTGAACAGTAGTGCTGTGAAAACACTAAGGATTGCTTACCCTCAATACCTTCACAGTTTTCTCCAGTTTGACCCTGATCTTCAGAAACACTGAAGCTGAATATTAAGCTGAGAGAGGGTAGATTTTGATGAGACTTACAAAGAAATCCTTCCTGGAGAGGGTGGTGAGGTACTAGAACAGGGTGCCCAGAGAAGCTGGGGCTGTCCCTGGATCCCTGGCAGTGTTCAAGGCCAGGTTGGATGGAGCTTTGGACACCCTGGGCTAGTGGAGAGTGTCCCTGCCCATGGCAGGGGCAGGACTAGATGTGCATTAAGGCCCCTTCCCACCCAAACCAGGATTTGATGGAGATACTTGGAAATTAGGCACAGCAGTGTTTTTGAGATGTGGGCATCTGAACAGTGATGTCTTTTATTGAGGCTTGTAGTTCACTTCAAAAAGTTTTTAAAATGTCAGCAAGTGTCTAATGTTAGCTTAAACTGAGAGTAAAACTAGTTGCAAGGCCACTTATGCTGACAACACCTACTGAAGCTTTTGTTTTCTAGCTGGCCCATGGAAGTGGAGACTGTGTGATATCTTGTGTGTATCTTCAGCATCTCTTGAGGGATGCTCTAAATTTTGTGAGATGGTGAATCTATGTCAAGGCCAAGGTGAGTGGGAGCTGTAGAAAGTCAAGGTTTGCAGATCTTCACAAATTTGCTCCCAAAAGTTTTGACAGCTTCTGGTGAGTCTGTAGACAGAATTGCTGCTCTTACACCATGCTGGCAGATAATTTATAGAGGGAAGCTGATAGTCTTGGATTAATTAGGATTGGACTGATATGTCTTTTGTGGGCCATTTCCCGTAAATTCTCTTGGGTATAAACCAAAGCTTATTAAAGGCAATGTTATAGATGTAGTTTGTCTATTAATTATTGAATACAGCTCAGCTATTGCTGAGGAAGCCTTTGATTTTATGGGCTGATTGTCCTTGGGGCTTCCTCCTATTTCTCATCCTAAACCATCAAAGTAAACAGCAGAACCCCTATTAAAGAAGCAAAAGGAGTGAGCATTGGCTGCATCTGCAAAAAGCAGTCACCTCTCTCAGACTCCACACAGCCCCTGAGAACTTGTTGCCTTAATGCACATCTTGGGCATCGAGATGTTTGGATACAACTTTAAATTCTCAGTCTGGTTCTAGACTTTTTGCTTGGAACAAATGCTTGAATCAATTCTGCTTTCTGGTCCTGAAAAGGATTTTTTTAACTTTCTTACTAATGTTTTTTTTCCTTTACAGATGCAATTTGCCTCCTATATCTGAGAAATACTTCACAGACGTTGGGGTAAAGACGGACGTCGTGACTGTCAATCCCAGCATAATTACTGAGAGGTCATTTCTGGGGTTTTTTCCTATTTTAACTTTTTATTGCTTTTCCAAATCTACCTTTCACTGCATTCTGTTACAGAGAGTTTTTTTCCCCCCAATATTACTTTAAACTGACAGTTCAAATCATACATTTCAGTCTGAATTGAAGTTATTTAGACTATAGAATCCATAACGACTTACAGAAATATGCTAAAAATTTACACCTGTACATCAGTAGCACAAAGTGAGGAGGTGATGAGCTAAAATCATAACAGCAGAGCTGTCCTTCCCCTGGATCTCAGGACTGGGCTAGCAAGCCCCAGGCAAATATACCGGACATTATCAGGGTGGAAGCAACAGATTCCCAGACTAAGCGCTTAAAGAAAGTAACACACTTTATCATATGCTTTTTTTTAAAAAAATGGCAGTTAAACTTTGTTGTCAGGGTCATCTGAACAATTTTAATTTTATATTTGCTCATATCTTAATGCTGCTTTGCTGATAGGTTTGGGGCACATGGAGCTAATTTGTGCTTTACTTTCTTGCTGGGAGAAATCTCTTCCTTTTCTTGAGCAACATAAAATCATTGATTGCATTGTGGATACTTTTTAATGTTACAGCTAGACATTTTAGGAATGTTTTTTGCTTTTCTTTGGGATTTGCCACTTTCTTACACAGTTCTGCACTGCATGGTGCACCTGATATATTGTGTCCAGTTCTGGGCCCCTCAGTTCAAGAAGGACATAGAACTCCTTGAAAGAGCCCAGCGCAGGGACACCAAGGTGATGGAGTGGAGCATCTTCCTTATGAGGACAGGTTGAGGGAGCTGGGCCTCTTTAGCTGGAGGAGACTGAGGGGTGACCTTAATAATGTCTGTAAATACGTAAAGGGTGAGAGTCAGGAGACAGAGCCAGGCTCTTCTCAGTGATGGCCAGTGACAGGACAAGGGGCAGTGGGTACAAGCTGTAGCAGAGGAAGCTCCATGGGAATGCAGGGAGGAAATTTTTCCCTTTCCCTGTGAGGGTGATGGAGCCCTGGCACAGGCTGCCCAGAGAGGTTGTGGAGTCTCCTAGTCTGGAGACATCCAAACCCCACCTAGATGAGTCTGGGTGATGCTGCTTTGGCAGGGGGGTTGGACTAGATGGTCTTTCGAGGTCCCTTCCAACACCTAACATTCTGTGATTCTGTGTTACAGCTGGCCAAACCTTGGAAAAATTACATGCTTCTTATAATAAAATGCTACTGAGACATAATTAGAAAAACCCACAAAGTTTGCCCACTCTTTAATGAGTATATTGCCAAAAGAGTGGGGAATATGTGTTTTTATCCACTGCATTTTTCCCCTACATTTCACACAGATGCTGTAGCTAAATATATTCCCCTTGTTAACTGAAGCATCGTTCCCATTATCTCTGCATCAGAAATGTTTCTGTAAAACCCTATTTTGGAGGTTTCCTGCCTGCTGTGTCCAGACTGAGTCTGTGCTGTTCTGACCATCACTCGCATCCTTTTTTTTTTCCCTTTAGATTCCATAAGCTGGAAAAATGGAGAAAACCTTTCTACGACGTGCTCCAGGTCTACGAGAACGCTTCTGTGCTGCTGCCAGCTTTCTACAACACTCGCAACACGGACGTCTCCATCCGTGTCAAATACGTCCTGGATGATTTTGAATCCCAGCAAGCTGTTTATTACTTCCACCCCCAGTATCTCATCAACGTCTCACGCTACTGGCTTGGCCAAGGGGTGCGGGCGAAGCGGATTAGCACTGGATTGATCCTGGTGACTGCTGCCCTGGAGCTCTGCGAAGAGGTCCACCTTTTTGGCTTCTGGGCCTTCCCCATGAACCCCTCAGGGATTTTTATAACTCACCACTACTATGACAATGTGAAACCTCGGCCTGGTTTTCATGCTATGCCCTCAGAAATCTTCAACTTCCTCCACATGCACAGCAAGGGGATATTGCGGGTCCATACAGGGACCTGCAGCTGCTGTTGACAGGGAGGTTTCCTCTGACACAAAAGTATAACAGGAGCTTGATGCCTGTATATGGTGTAGAGGTTTTATTACACCCTGAGATTATGCAATAATTGTTTGATATAAATTTCCTCAAGGCATTGCATCCCATAAGATCCAGGATACCAGCATCTTTCCTGCTAGTAGAGTTGGGTCCGTAATAACATGGGAGAAGCAGAACTCCTCCATCCCAGGGTAGCCACTGCCCTGGAAAGCAAGTCAGATAAGAAGCACATTTCCAGTAGGCTTAGGGATAAGCAGAGCACATCACTATAGTTATAATTTCACTATGAAGAAAAGCACCAAACGTTTGAGGAGAATCAGTGGTGGAGAATTTTAGCATAGACTGTAGGACTTCACATAGGTTTCTGAATTGAGTACCTTGGGGCATTGCCAGATTTTATTGAAAGCACTGTTCTCTGGCATTTGGCCTTCTGAAAATATTCATTAGCACTATAGTTTTAAGGGTAAGTATGTAACTTGAGGTATTTGTTCTATAAAGTCACAAAGTATTGATGAAAAATAGCAGACATATGTGATAGGAAAAAAACCAAGATCACTTTATGAAATCTTTCACCTAGGATAGAAGAGAATGTTAAAACTCCCATTCACAGCAACAGGTAATTGTGTTGATTATGGTGTGCAGTTGTTTTAGAGTTTCTTTCTTCTTCCATCTTGTCTTACATTTCTGGTCTCCTCTGCTGATCTTGTTTTCTTTCTCATTGTCTGTACTACTTTCCTTCTAGCTGACACATGAGCAACGTGTGTATTTCCTCCTACAGTGGCCATCTCAGCTTCAGATTGGAGTCCTTCCTGAAGAAATACGTACCTTCACACTTGTGCAAGCTTTTCTAGGGACAAATAGAAAGGGGATAATGTAGTTATATTTTCTGAGTCTATCTTTTTTGTTTCAAATATCACACCATACAATAGAAAAAGGCATTTCCTCTTAGGTTTTTATTAAAGACTCTATAAAAATATCTGAATGTTGATTCACTGTTGTGCAGGTCGAGTTAAATACTTTCAGGTATCTGTGATAAATACTGGCAGGAAGGGAAGTTAAAATACAGCAAAGATACTTTGTGGCTTGGATGCTGCTTATGCATCTCAAGATGTCAGATGTCTTAACGTGACATTTTTTGTGTGTTGAGAATGTTGTTAGGATAGTAAAAGGGCTGGTGTATTCTTTAAAAAGTTACTGGTGTAACTCTGTCTGTTATGCCAAGATTAATTTTTCACTTGATACAGTTAAATTGGCAAAATCCTGATGCAGAAAACATGCCACATGTTGCTGGAGTTTATTTTGGCTGCTGAGCTGTGTGGTAGGCTGCCAGTATATGCTCTTTCATACTGGTATGACTGCACTCACAGGAGGGGGAGGATTGCTGTTTCAGCTGTGCTGGCATAGTTAAACAAACAGAGTTTTCTTGTGTAAGTTCTTGGTCTGAAGCACTTGGACTGTGGTCTGATGCCTTGTCTTAGAGTACAAGATTTTTGATCAAGGACTTGGAGTTTAAACTGCTAGTTCTGTATGAGAGATACTTTTTTTGAGGGGGGGAGGGTCGGGGAAAGGGGGGAGGGAGAGGATTTCAATCCAAATCTTGACTTGGATTTTGAATTTGTGATGCACAAATGCACAAAGGTTCTTTTAAAAGCCTCTGTGCTGTGCTGAAAGCTGTGGAAGTTGCTCACACTACAGATAAAGTGTTAGAGAAGGAAGTGAAGCACGATGGTCACCACTGCAAAAGTCTCTACTGACCCACAGTGACCTGGAGGGTATGTGAGAAACATATTCCCTTAACTTTAGTATAGACTCCAGAGGTTGGATTACTCAAAAATACCAGCCAGGGGTAGGTGAAGGACCTGTGCTTAAGCTTTATGTATTTGTGGTGTTGTGCTTTTGGCCTTAGAGTTATGCCATGTGTTTTAGTGAGCACCACCTCACATCGGCTAGCTGTGAAATAACGCAGCACGCTGAGAATGAACTTGTAGATGAGATGGTTCTCTTGATTTAATATGCAAAAGAGATCTTTTTCTTTGCTGTGTTTTATAAATTTATGTGCAAAGGGCTTTGATAACGAAGTGCTGTAATGAAAATGCTATTTAGAGAGCAACGTGACCCTGTGGGTTGGCCATCTTGCTGTGCATTAAGCTTTATGATAACAGGAACGATGCTGAAGCTGGCATCTAGAACCCTTGCTCCTTATTCTGCCTGAGTATGGGACTAGTAGTGACTTCAGTATTGCTTTGCTGCTGCTGCTGCTTTGCTAAGTTTACTTTTAGTAAGGGATTTTTCTTTACTATGGTGGTTGAAGCGAACAAAAGTAACAGAAAGGAGTCCGGGTATGTTGTGAAAAACACTTCGAAAAAGATGGGAAAGCACTTGAGAAGCATCCAGATGTTGGAAAAGAAATGGTGCAAATCCCTCTTTTTTTAGTTGCAAGTATCCTTTTGGACTTCCTGGACAGCCAAAAGGATAAGCAAAACTGTGCTTACAGTTCACCTGTGATTATAGGGTCGCAGATATTTCCTTTCCTTTGTTTGCTTCATCTAAATGAGAAATGTAAATTCACCTAGGCTGTACTGTAATAGGTGCAGTTTTACTTTGTTTAGATTTTGATCTGCTATAAAATCTATAGCTACTCTATTTTTTTAGTGATTTTAAAACGTGTGTGCAGGATACTCGCGCGAAATGCACCAAAGGCCCAATCTTGCCACATTTATCTGAAAAGAGCTTCCCATTCAAGTGGATGGGTGTTTTATTTGTGTGGGGACTGCAGAAACAGGCCCAGGCACGTCTGTGAAAGGTGTACATAGGTGTATAGTTAGATACAAGAAGTGATTTGCAAGCCAGAAAGATGCTTAAAGAAATAAATATATATATATATATAAAATAGTCCTTGAGATGAAATGCATGTTGCAACACGTTTACTTCCTGATTCGTTTTGCAGGTGTTGCTCAAAAAAAAAAAAAGATTGAGAACCTATGGTATTTGTCAGGAATGCCATATGCAGAAGCTTTCTGATATTTTTTAGCTTCTTTTCCTTGCACTGAGCGCTGGAGAAATGAGATTCCTGCTGCTGTGTCGTGGTTGTCTGTGGGCCTGAGTGGAAATGGGGTGGTGGCAGGTTGCAGGGGCAGAGTCTGAGGTGGGACACTACTTCTGCCTGTCCCGCTTAAAGAGATGGAAAGGAAGGGCTTTTTGCAGAGAGAAGGACCCTCCTTGTTTTCTAACATCATTCCTTTCTGTACTGAGCATAAGAAAATACTCTTTTGACATCAAGAATTTGTCTGAGTTCAAGGCTGTTCTGCTTTCCTTTCTCCCATGCAGTCAAAGCTCCAAAATGTCCAGTTTTAACCTCCTTAGAATACCTGATTGATAAGAGGTGGCTGTCAGGAAGCTGTGTGTGGGTGCTGCACGCTGCTAGGGCAAGTAAAGGGTGTGCATAGCATGTTGTGCTTTCCCACAGGAAAGGATGCAGGCCCCAGAGAAATCCCCCAGTATGAAAACCATCCCCCAGTATGAAAATCTGTCCAAGAAGAAACGCTGTCAGCTGTCTCGTTTCACATCCTCAGCTCAGGCTGTAATCCTGGCTGTCTTGCTGAGGATATGAAATCTGAGACAGGGAGAGAGAAAATCATAGTATTAGGGTTTAATCACCAACTCCCTGTATTATTTAGGAGAATCTTTTAAGAAGTTCCTGAGATCTGCGTACACTGGTGATGCAAATTCAGCTGGAAAAGCATTGCTAGGACTGCTCCTCCTTTACTGTCAGGTCAGCAGAGGAGGCTTATGAATATGCCAGGGCTCTCATCAAAGGGAAGGAAGTATTTAGTCAAAACAGTTTTTAACTACTCACTTTTGGTTTATGGAATCCAACAGCAAAGTTGGATTATAATGGTGACAGGGCCAATACAACGTTTTAGTGTATTGTCTGTGATTGCAACGGAGCTGTCAGAGCCAGCTCTTGAATTGCAAAGGGAGAGCTGTGCTGTGGCAGCTCCTTCTGAGCTTCAGGTGATACAGTCACGTGAAGGTAGTACTGGAGATTGCAACCACCACTCTGGTCCGGAATCTTTAACTCCATGGAGTAACATCACAGCAATGACAGATGAAGCTTCACAGCTTGTAGGGGTCAGTAGTAGCTCCCCTAGTCCCTGACAAACCCTGCCCACACACAGGCTCTACTGATGGTAAATTAAAGCCAATGCTCATTAGATGTTGTAACTTTCTCTAGGAATAGCCCCCTCTGTGGGGGTCTGGTGAACCAGTAGGACTTGAAAGCAAAACCACTGGTGTGGGCTCAGGGAGGTGGGCAGACCGCCCATCCTTCGCATGGCATGGCTGGAAGGAGCAGTCACTGGTTTGCAGGTGAGGGAGACTGGGGTGGATCAAACACTGAGTCTCTCCTTTCTAAACTTCTGAGGCCTGGTGCCTTGTCAGCAGAGCTCTAACTGTGGGGTGTTCAAGCTTGGGCAGTGAAAACAGAGCTCGGAGATGATCCTGTCCCCCACCTCACTGGCATCCATGCGCTCAGGGAACTTTGGAGCTTTTACATGTACGTGGAAAAAGGAAGCAGAGCAACTTGCACAACCTACAAAGGCTGAATTCCTGGGAAATTCTGGGGTGAGCCGAGGTTTTAGGAATAAAGGAGTCAATATTTATACTTAGGGGCTTTTCGAAAGTCTGGTGAAACCTGCGGAAGGTTCACTGTACTTCAGAGGAAGGCTCCAGAAACAAGCTCTTGCCGTGAGCAGGAAAAGCAGCCTCCGGTTCCTCACCCTCTTGGTTTCAGGCACATTTAAAAAAATATTGTAGATAGAGTGCAGTAGCAACACTGTGTTTTTAATAGTGTGTGTAGAACAAATTTATCTGGAAGCAGAAATGTTGTGACTGCCACTCTCCCAGATTTCAGCACTTTTCATCCTCTCAAACTCATCTATGCAAAGCATTTCATCACGGTGGTGTAAATTGCCCTATCAAATCACAAGTGAACCCTCTGTACCCATCCGTATGCATACGAATCACATGCCTTGAGAAAAGGGATGTTTTTTCTGCTTGCTTTAAAATACCAGTGTGGAATTCATCAGTGATATGGATGTATTCAAGGCAGGATACAGCCCATAACCTCTGAAGCCATCCCAACATCCACATTTGGCTTCAATAGAAAAAAATCCCACAAAACCATCAGGTCCAATGCTTGTAAGTCAAACCAATAACCTGCACCTCCCAAAAAACCCTATTATTAAATAATTTTTATGGCTTACTATCATGCTGTCTCATGTGGGTGAGGCTGCTGGGCATCCTGGTGTTGTCTGCATGGTACTTCAAAATCCACAAGCAATTGTACTTAAGTGCTTTTCAAAAACAAATTCAAGGGAAATCCAAGTGTGCGCTGGCGTTGAGTGAGGGAGCCAGAGTCCCAGGCACCTCCTGAAGCCCCAAGCGTCAGAAATGTGGGACTGGGCCATGGTGGAAAATGTGGAGAAAGACAAATCTGCCTCAGCGCCTCAAGGATTGAAAGCTGTAAATATCTTCCCTTTAGAAGCCATAAATGTTCTTGGTGTTTGGTCTCTTGGTAACTCAGTGTATGTTGTTAGCTGTACTAGTCACTGTAAAACATGTTAGTATGCGGCGTGGTGGTGAGGGGAGCCAGCAAAATCAGATGGGGTGTTGGCTGGTTCTCAGAACGCCTGTCCCACCTCAAGCTGTCTGGGGGACCAAAGCGCTGGCGTTTCTCCCAGCAGATCTGGTTATTCCCAGTTTTATCAGCGGGGAGCAAGTGGAATCGAATCAGTCCCCGATCATTAACCTTGCGTTGGCCAAGCGATGCACGCCTAAGAGTGACACTACAGCCTGTCCCCTTTAGAGATGAGGAGCACTGCCTGTGCCTGCCTCTACGTGGCACAGGACATGGTGGTTTTGCCTGCGCTTCTGGGTCCTCCTCATTGTCAACCAGGAGGTCTCTGGTCAGACCTCTGTGTCCAGCCCATGTAAGTCGTATTGAACAGCTCCTGCCGGTTGAGTAGCATCCCCCCATTTTCACTTGGTGGAAAACAAACGCTTAGTTTGGAAATGTTGGAGCAAAACCCTGTGCCTTCATGCCAGGGAGCTTGGGCTATTGCAAAAAAATAAAGCTTGTTTTTCATGTTTGTTGTTTCTGTAAGGCAGTGATGGTGGGGGGGTGGAGAAAACCCAGTGGAGTCAACGGTAGTTTCATGCTGATGTTAATCCCTCATGTCCATCTACTTGCCTTTCTTTTTTCCAACCTTCCACCCTGTAATTTTTGCTTATTGTTTCTGTAGCTGTACTATGGTTGTAATAGAAAGCCTATCAATCGATGTAAGCCATAACTAAAACAGTAATCAGGGTATTATTGGTTTGGTTTTTTTTTTTTGGTCTGTGTCACTGTGTTTGAAAGATGATCTAATTCTCTTGAATAAACCACTTTAACAGTTTTATGGCAAATGCAACCTTCAGGCCCCTCTCTGTTCTTTCAGACTCATTCCTGTATTTTCTCCTGTCATGTGTCTCTGAGCAGAGAGAGTTGGGGGCTCAGCTGACAGAAACTGGTTCGTATAACTAGGCAATACCACTGCAGGATTATATAATGATATAACACGTATGTAGGCAGATATATAAAAGCATGTGTATGGTTATTTGATGATATAAATTGAGAATTTGGTATCTTCGCAGAATTCACAGAATCGTAGGGGTTGGAAGGGACCTACAGAGATCACTGGGTCCAACCCCCTGCCAAAGCAGGGTCCCTAGGACAGGTTGCACAGTTCAGCATCCAGATGGGTCTGGAATATCTCCAGAGAAGGAGACGCCACACCCCCCTGGGCAGCCTGTCCCAGGGCTCCCTCACTGGGAAGAAGTTCTTCCCCACATTGGTGTGGAACTTCCTGTGCTCCATCTTGAGGCCATCTCCCCTTGTCCTGTCCCCACAGGCACTGAGAAGAGGCTGGCTATTTCCCCCTGTGTCCCACACTTCAGATATTGATAACCATTGATCAGATCCTCTCTCAATCTTCTTGTCTCCAGGCTGAACAGCCCCAGTTCACTCAGCCTTTCCTTGGAGGGGGATGCTCCAGGCCCTTCATCATCTTCGTAGCCCTTCTCTGGACTCTCTCCAGGAGATCCCTGGCTGTTTGATACCAGGGAGCCCAGAACTGGCCACAGTACTCCAGGTGGGGACTGACCAGGGCAGAGCAGAGGGGGAGGATCCCCTCCTTTGACCTGCTGGCCACACTCCTTTTAATGCCCCCCAGGTCACTGGTCGTTCAGTGTTACATCCAGCATGGTAACCTACAACATACATGGGCACAATAAGGTAGTTTATTACTAGAAGTAGCGATCTGTGCACAGACATGCTTTGAAAAGCCTTTGCAACACCCAGGCTTTGCCCACTAATGTCTTCCTTACAGCTGAGTCCTTTACTGCCCTCATCCTTCCTCAGCCCTGGTCTGTCTTACGAAGCTGAACGTAGCTAAGGTAGCTCACACTTCCCCCAATATTCCCCCAATATTGTCAGTTTAAGGAGAATTGAAACATAAATGTAAAAATATTTGTGGGAATACTGAATAGCAGATGCATCAGCCTTTTCTTCTTTTTTTTTTTAAATCAGTTATTTTCCTGTGGTGCTCTATTGCTCCTAGATTATAAACTGAAAGAGGGGCAGGTAGTAGAAAAGATACCATCTTGGCATTAGCACTGGTGTAAGGAAAATGCAAATGACTTTGAAGATGCAGGGCTGTGGTGAATGCTGGAGGAATCAGTTCTCATTCTTCCTGACATTAAAACTGATGGATGCACTTCCTTCCCCCAGCTGCTTGTGATTATTGTTAGTGATTATTCAATCAAGAAGAGGAAACATGTGGAGAGGGAAAAATGAATAGACAAATTGACACTGGATGATATAATTGCTGTCTATCACATTGCAAATTGCTCAGCTAAACAAGCAATCAAAGAATGGTTCATTTCCTAAGGACTGCAGCATCCATCACTTCCCTTAGTGGCGTTTGCAGCCTTTCCTCTGAGAAAGTCTCAATAAAAAGCCACAGTGAATTACAGAAACGTTTCACCACTGACTGTTTCTGACAGTGCCCAGGAGACTCCGTGATACCAGGACATCCAGAAAGAAGCCTTTGGGGTGTGGGACCTGCCAGGTGGGACCAGGGTGGGTACTGACCTCACTTCATCCATCACAGGCATGACAGGCATCGCCTCTTGGAATAAAATTAATCTCCATTTATCTTTTCTTTTTTCAACCATCCATAGAGAAGTGATGAGCACTGCTAGCCACGATGTGCGCCTTGGTGGGGAAGTGCTAACTGTCAGGTACCTTTAATCACGTAGTTTGTTTTCTTGCTCTAAGGATCAACCCCCTCCGGTGGGTTTGGATGGAGGAATAAACCATTTAAATCCATAGAGGAGATATTTTCCATCGAAGAGAGGGAAAACATTCCATTAAGTGTGTGTAACTCTTGCCATGGGCATCTCTTCAGGTGGAGAAGACACTCAGGTTGCAAGGGCAGCAGTGACAAAGCTTCCTTCTCGTGGAAACTCAGACCCCACTATGGTGGTTTGAGACTGGCTGGAGGCTAGACACCCACCAAAGCCACTCTATCACTCCCCTTTTCAGCTGGACAGGGGAGAAAATAGATACTGAGAGGCTCAGGAGTGGAGATAAGGACAGGGAGAGATCATTCGACTATCAGTGTCACGGGTAGAACAGACTCTAAATGGAATAAAGGAAAGAGAACTCACTAATTGATGGGACTGCCCTGCACCCCCAGTGATACCAGAGTTGGGTGATGAGAAATGTGGCCAGATCTTAAAGCACCTACCCCTACTCCTCCCTTCTTCCCAGAATTCCCTTTAGCCAGGATTTCATTCCTTCTTCCCCCCGTTGTGGCTCCGAGAGGGGCAGGAACTGGGGAATGGGGGTTTCAGTCAGTTACTTAGGAGTTGTTTTCCTTCTTAGCTGGGATGAAGGAGGGGAGAGGGGGGACATTCCTCACCCCCTTCCCCTGCTGCACTGTGGGGTCCCACCCACAGCAGACAGTCCTCCACCAACTTCATCAACGTGAATCCTTTCCCACAAGGCTTCAGCTCTTCCCCAGCTGCCCCAGTGTGGATCACTGCTATGGGTGCAGTCATCAATCACACAATGTCTTTCAGTCCCTCAGGCCCAGACTGCTCTAGCCGATCCACCCTCAGGGTCACAAGCCCTCCCAGCAAACCTGCTCTGGTGTGGGTCTCTCTCCCTCACTCATCTCTGTGTCTCTGTCTCTCTTCACAGGCTGCAAGTGCTGCCAGGAGCTTGTTCCAACGCGGGTCACAGCGTCTCCTGCATGTCTCCCCCTGCTCCAGTCTGGAGCCTCTCCAGGGGCAGCAGGTGGGGTCTGGGCCTTTTCCATGGGCTGTGGGGGGACCCCTGCTCCACCATGGGTTTCTCCAGGGGCTCAGGGGTATCTTTCTCTGTGGCACCTGGGGAACCTCCTCCGCCCTTCCCTTACCTTGGTGCCTGCACAGTCTCTCCCCCTTCTCACTCCCTTCTCTGGGGCAAAAAGAGGCCGCTTGCAGTTGTTTCTCCTCAGGGTGATTCCCAGAGGCGCTGTGACCGTCGCTGATGAGCTCGGCCTTGGGCAGCAGCGACTCCGGCCTTGAGCCAGCTGGTGTTTGCTCTGTGGGGCCTGGGGGAAGCTTCTGTCTGCTCCTTGCAGAAGCTGCCCCTGCAGCCCCCTCCTCCTTCAGAACCCAGACATGCAAAGCGACAACACCCACTAATCTTTTTATACACCTGAAAACTGTTGAGTTAGCATGTTTGGGTCTTAACCAAGGGTTGGGAGCGTGAGAAGAGTATTTTGTTGGAGGTGGGGTGTAGGAAAGTGTTGGCTGTGTAGCCCTCGGGGACAATAACAGAGACTTCAAACCCTGCCACTGAATCAACAGAAATGCTACAGGAGGGTTTCTCATTAGATGTCTGCTAGTAAGTGGGATCGCCCCAAGCAGACATCTGTAGGCAGAGCAAGGCAGAGATGTGAAACAGAACTCTGAAATACTTAACAAAATAATCCTTTTCTAGCTCTGCTTGTGAATGAGTGATGTACACATTCCCCAACACACTCAGATTGTTCTTATCACCTAAGCCCACAGTTTTACCCAGTATGTGGTATGGTCTTTTTCTCTCTTGGATGTGTTGGGTATCATTTCCCAAACATGTGAAATCAATGGGCAGTTATTTCAGCTCATCATCACCAGCTTTATTTTGCATTTCTTTGCAACCCACAGAGGTAAAATCTGAGGTCCAGAAACCACTCACCTGCTCTTTCCTACCCAGAACTGTAGAAAAACTTTTTCTCTGTGAAGATGACAGAGCCCTGGGACAGGCTGCCCAGAGAGGTTGTAAGTCTCCTCTGGAGACATCCAAACCCACCTGGATGAGTTCCTGTGGGATTTAGTCTGGGTGACCCTGCTCTGGTGGGGGAGTTTGGACTAGATGGTCTTTTGAGGTCCCTTCCAAACCCTAATGTTCTGGGATTCTGTGAAAAACACTGTGGTATGAACATCTTACGTCCCTGCTGACAGCATCACTGTGGGCTCCCACATCTCTCTGCCTGCATCCTCCCACACTTTGGGGCCAATGCCCTCTCCATCCCTTGCCCGCAACCCCTCTTCTGAGGGGTTTAGCAGGCAGATAGGTTTGGCACCAGATCCCAGAATGGGTGTTTCTGGGTCATAAATCCAGTTGCACGGAGTCCCTGCTGTAGGAGTAGCTGGTCTGGCAGGGGAAGGACAAGGAGCTCTTGCACCCCTGTCTATCCCAGTTCCTGTGATTTGGTACTGCTTTTTGAGACCTCCAGACAGTCTCCCAGATGCACAGTTTGCTGCCTGTCTGTGTTTAACTGGCTCTGATACGAAATTATAGTATTAATCATCAAAAATAAGTCTTTCATGGTGTTTTTTGCATCTTTTGAAAGAAAAGAAAGGACACAAACCTGTTGCTTCCCTTTCACAGGTCATACCTATTTTTGCAGGGAACAGATCTTGTCAGATGTGCCAAGAGCCAGGACTGCCATGCTGTCAGCTTCAGCAGCCTCTCTTCCCTGCCTGGGCTTAGAGTCAGGTTTTGAAAAATGAAGTTCATCCTTTTTCCCAGACAAGTTGAATAGGAACTTCACAGGAGCATTTTCCTCTCACTGCCTGTTTGCTTGGCAGCACTTGGTAAAACTGTGGGCTGTGGTCAGGGCAGGCAGGGAAATGCCTTTCAGCCAGTGGAAGTTAATCTTGGCAACATCCATGTTCCTCAGTGTGCTATTTCCCTTGAGAAGCACAGAGGTGCTGAAGGAGGCTGATAATTTTGCAAATAATTTGCCATCTCTGGTGCTCAACACAAATGCTACCAGGCAATGGCATAAAATACTTGAGTCCCTAGGAGCATGTTCTTAGGGTGTGTCTGTCAACATGTGGTGCAGGGTGATCAATATGGAATACACATCCCTCTCACTGGAGAGATTAGTGGCATTTCTGAGTTCCTGCGTAGGTGCTTCTTGAAGTACTGTGTGCTGAGACTGTTGGGGTTTTTTTTGTTTCAGAAGTGTCTCCTCAATCATGTCCTTAATAAATCTCTCAGAAACTTTTTTTTCACCTGGCAATTCAACAGTGATGGATTTCTGTGTCTCACTGAGTGGAAAATTGATCTCTGAATGGTGATGAGAATGAGAATTAATGGTCATCAGTTATTTCCCTTCCTTCTTTCTGGAGTACCAGTTATGTCTGTGCTGCCCTTGCAACCCAGAGGAGATGGTCTCCTTTTCTCCTAAAATTCTGATGGTTCAAGGATCCTACAGATAAGGCTGATTAAATTAATCACATTTTGGAGGAAGGAGCCCAGCAGCAAGGATGTTTGGCTGAACAGCCTTCTTTGGTTACCCGGCATGCCCATTTTAAGACCAATTCGCCTCTGCTGAAGTTCTCATGGGTGGTGGGACCCAAATTTTCCACCTATGGGAGGAGACCCCAGAGGGTGATGGTGACATTTTCCACCTGCAGAGTGTGGAGACCCCCATAACCAGGTGGTTCTACATGTCCATGCCCTCTCTCCTGCTGAGTTTTAGGGTGGGTGACATGTAGCCACAACCCTTTGAAGGAAGTATCAGTGTGGTCACTGCTTTGCCCACCACCTCACTTCCTTTGCTGAGGTGGGATGAGTCTCACACTTCCTCCTGCCTTTTCCTGGGAATCTTTTGTACTTTCTCCACAAGGTAAATGGAAGCAGTGAGGGGTCCCTTCTTGTTCTGCTGGACCACACAACTCTAGAAGAACTTTGGCCCACTGCAATCCTCAGACTGGTGTTTATGGCCTGGGGCATCTCTCTGCTTCTTTTTTTTCCTCAGCAGCCAAAGGGAGTCAGGAAGGTGCTGCGGAGCTTCTGCACATAGAATCACAGACTGGTCTGGGGTGGAAGGGACCCCAAGGATCACAAAGTTCCAACCCCCCTGCCACAGGCAGGATCACCAACCTCCAAGCCTGGAGCTACACAAGGTTGCCCAGGGCCCCATCCAACCTGGCCTTGAACACCTCCAGGGATGGGGCATCAACCACCTCTCTGGGCAGCCCGTTCCAGCCCCTCACCACTCCCTCTGGAAAGAAGTTCTTTCTTTGCAGCTGAGTACAGTGACTTGTATGGAGCAATACAGATGTTGGGATTAGCTGCATTCCCCTGGATTTTCCATAATTATGGGAGTAGAATCACAGAACTGTAGGGGTTGGAAGGGACCTCCAGAGATCATTGGGTCAAACCCCCCTCCCAAAGTAGGGTCCCTAGGACAGGTCACACAGGTCGGCATCCAGAGAGGTAATTGAGTATCTCCAGAGAAGGAGACTCCACGCCCCACTGGGCAGCCTGTCTCAATGCTCTGAAAAGCTCAGAGAAGTCTCACTGTCCCTGTTGCTTCAGGTCATCTGCAGCAGCACTACATAAGCCAGTACTATAATTTTTCCTGAATAATATGGTTGAGGTTTGTCCCCTTGCACATGTGGGCTGCAGGGGGAAGCCCCCTCCCCATCGAGGTGCCTCTCTAGCTCACCCAGGCGTAAACACAAACCACTCACTTCTCCTATAGCTGTATGCTGATTTGGCATTCTTATTTATTACAGACTCTTAGGGATAAAGAAGGACAACCATAATGACTAGCTCATAACTAGTAGCTGCTTTAACTGGAGGCTGGGAGTCACAGAATCACAGGATGGTTTGTGTCGGGAGGGACCTCAAGGATCATTTAGTTCCAACCCCCTGCCATGGGTAAGGACACCCCCCACTAGACCAGGTTGTCCTAACCTTAAATATTTCCAGGGATGGGACTTCCTCATCTCTGGACACCCTGTGCCAGGGCCTCACCACCCTCAGAGTAAAGAATTTATTCCTAACATCTAACCTAACCCTGCCCTCTTTCAGCTTAAAGCCATTATCCCTTGTCCTGTCCCTGCACTCCCTGGTGAGCAGCCCCTTTCCCACTTTCCTGTAGGATTCTTTTAAGTGTACTCAGCAATTAGGTCTCTTTGGAGCCTTCTCTTCTCCAGGCTGAACAAGCCCAACTCTCTCATATGAGAGGTGCTTCAGCCCCCTGACCATCTTTGTGGCCTCCTCTGGACTCACCCCAACACCTCCATGTCTTTCCTGTACTGGGGACCTCAGAGCTGGATGTAGTACTTGTGGTGGGGTCTCACAAGAGCAGAGCAGAGGGTCAGAATCCCCTCCCTCAACCTGCTGATCACACTGTTCTCAATGCAGCCCAGGACACGGTTGGCCTGCTGACCTGCCAGCGCACACTGCCAGCTCATGATGAGCTTGAGTTGCTTCATCTCAGATCACAGACCTGTTAACATGGTCAGAAAAACACCTTTTACCTTTCAGAATTTCTTTATCTACTGTTACTGACAATCTGGTCTCGTTTATATTATTATATCTGATCACTGTTAACCTCACTCATCTGAATAAAGAATAATTAATAAAAATCAATCTATACAATATTGTATAGGGAGCAGATCTTGACGATCTGTCTGCACAGGCCTCTTATTCTCTGAAATAAACCCGCTGGCATCATTTCATTTAGCCTGCTAGCAGAGTTAGATGTTTACACAGCACCACAGGACCAACCACATGTGTCCACAGGCTGAAAACATCTAAAACACATCCAGGACAGTTCTGTGAGCAGTGAAGCTGAGGAAAATCAGATCATGCTGGGTAGATTATTTTTATTTTTTTACATTAGGTGCAAGCAGTGGGTTTATCCCATGTTAGACCTCACAGGACTGACCCAGCATATAGATGTTATAAACGCTTGCATGAACAGAAGAGGTTAAATGAGATTTTCTGCCACATTAGGCACCAGAGACACCGCTCTTTGGTTGGGATTCCTCCCATTTGCAAGTTCTCAAGTCTAACGAAAGCACAAGTGTATGTGCACTACTCCCAACGGATCTCAGCCTTGATGGAAATTTGGCACAGGAGTGGGAAGGCAGAAAGGAGAGGCTGGCAGAAAGGTGTGGGCAGGGACTTGCACAACCCTTTCCATAGAGAATCACATCAACAGGCACTGTTGACTTCAAAATATTAAGTATTTCCCCATTAGCTGCTCTGCTGTGTTTATTTCTGTTTATGCAAGTGGTTCTGCAGACGCTTTGCCAGGCTGATGATAAGCAGTTGGTCACAGAGAAGCAGCTAGCAAGACACGTATGAATGTGACTCAGTGATTTGGCTGGTTGGAAAAGCAGCAAGCATGTCCATCTCTATACGCTTGTTAATTAAAGTTTTTGGGTGAATTTTCAACCCGCCCACCAGCTGCTGATGGGCCTCTGCAGGGTCTTGAATCCATGGAGCTCTAATCAGCTGTGGGTCTTTGTGGCACATCTCATTTCTGCCTTCTGCACAGCGTATTTTTGACCACCCCCAGTGTAAACTTTTAGCAAGTATTGCTAAACTTTTGCTTGAAGAATATACTTTTTATGATAAGCAAACTATGTAGCTGCATGAGCAAAAGATTAATTAACCTATACCTTAATTAACCTGTGCCTTAAGAACTTTTTAATCTATTAGCCTTTTGATCATTAATTTTATACTAATAACCAGCAGAGAAAGCAAATGCCATGCATTCCCTGAGCAAACAAATGCATGTTTTTACAGTGGATGCTTCAGAAGACAGTAAATTGCCTCTCTAGCCTAGCCAATATTATTTTGATAAAAAAACCTTACCGTTTTCCATTGCATAATGTTATACCACAATTTTGGCTATTTAAAGGGGCTTGCTATGAAGCCCAGGTATTTGTTTAGGTCAATCTCACCATGAATCACATAGACTCAGATGGGTCTGGTTGGGTTGTTAGCTTCAACCACCTCTTTTTAAGCCCAATTCTTTGCACAAGAAGACTCAGTGTGTCTCTCCTCAGAGGGTTGTGTCATCTGTAATCATCTTTGAGTGGCAGATGCCAAGTAGCAAATGGTTTTGTCCAAAGCTGAGGTCAAGGTCTTGCTTGTTAACCCTTTGAGAAACAACCAGAAGCAGTAAAGCCCTGACAAATGAAGAGGTGAGCACTTGCCTTATCTTTTTTGGCCATTTATCTCCAACAGCCTGGGTATAATTAATGAACTTAGCTGTATATTAGTCATATTCACAGTTTATAGATGGAAAAACAGAGTCAGAGAAAAGTTGAGTGTATTTGCCCCTCCTGCAAATACAAGGCAACAGTACTTAGTAGGAAAATAATGTCTCCTAAATTCAAGCATCTCCAGCATAGAGACTACAGGTGAGCTCCTTGCCAGGGCCATTTTGCAGAAACACATCCCAGATTTACCAGCTTAGGCCAGGTATGAGTTTTGTTCCACCAAACTGGCATCATAATAATCACAGATTTCCTGAGCATGTGTCTTCCTTTTTTTTTTCTCTCTCCTCTGCATCACCCTGGGGGGGACTAGAGCAAAACATACTCCGCCTGCCCAAGGCCAAGGCCAGGCTTTGTGTTCTCTGGAGGATGAATTCATGCCCTTAAAGGTCTATTAAAAAAAAAAAAAAAAAAAAAAATCCAGCTGACCTGAAACTCGTAGCAGTCTCCTGTTTTGCATAACTACAGAAGCAAAGTGAGTATCCTGTTGGTCTGTAAAGCTGTAATTTAGAAAGGGCATTCATCCCAAGAGAGCCAGCTTGAGTTGCAGAGCCGTATGCGCGCATGATATGAGCTCTGATATTGGGACGTAATTGCTTTTCTAATATCCATGTATTATTTACACTATGCTACTGTTGCAACCAGTGGCAAACTCCTTTTGACTCCAGATCTGTTGTTACTGCCATGTATTTATCAGAGCGTTGCAAGGTCAGGCCAACCTCAGCTCTTCAAGGCCTGTAAACGACCCAACTGAAACCAATAGTTTTAGTGCTGTAACACCAATGTAAGCGAGATCCAAATCAGGACTTCGGAGTGTTAGTTTGCTCTATTGCCATAGCTAGATAGATGGTTATTAAGTACTTTAAGTATTAATGCTGCTGCTTTATTTATAATGCAGAGATATGTCTTACATGTTTCCTAGGGATTTCTTCAGAAGGGCTTGAAGGGAAAACAGGGGAAGACGTGCACACCAAAGGCGATCAGATCAACCGTGACTGAGGCAACGTTAATCTTCAAACTCTTACTAGAGTTTGTTAATACCTTTGAAATACACAGTCCAGAAACCATATATATATATATATATGAATTATATATATAATTACCCAAAGAAACCTGTTGGTGCAAGACTTAATTACCCTGATTTTCTTCAAAGTGAAATTACAAGCTGGAGTGGGCTGAAGGGAGAGTGGGAGCATCACTGGCTTGAAGTCCAACTCCAAATATCAGTGTAGCAAGGTCTCCACTGCCTCTGGTGTGAGGAAGCAGGGCCCAGGCAGAGAAAAGCCCAGGGAAGGGAAACAGCAGAGCGCAGTGCAGAGAAGTTTCTGGTCATCATTTGTAACTTGCCCTGTCTTTGAGGCTGATGGTCTTCCTGCTCACTACCCTTGCATTGTTTTCCTTGCTCTAAGCATGTCTTCCCTTCCTTCATCTTTCCAATGACATGTCCTTGACCTTTCTGTATCTCTTCCTGCGCTCATCAGGAAGCCCTAAGGCCTGTAATGGCAATCACCTCAATCACTGTTAGAGCTGTTTGATTACAGCTTGAAGAAGCTGGTGCTTGTGTTTGATGGAGCCCAGTGCTGTCCCTATGTGAAACAGCTTGGGAGGTACTGGATTTAGGTGGGTGCTCTGTCTAAATGAGGGTGGTGCAGCACAGGTCCTCTGCTCCTTGCTGAATTCAACCACAGCTCAAGATTGCAATGGTGTTGGTGGTCACGTGATGAGCTATCACCCCACCATTACCTTGCTTTCTGGATTGAACAAGAGTTGTCTGCTCTTTCACACGTTTCCTCTGGTAATGGGGATGTATCTAGGAGGGGTAAATGTTGTCAGTGTAAAGGGATGATAAATGAACTGTGTTTAAAACTTTTCCAAGCACGAATTTTACTACCCAGTGAGGCTATTAACGCAGCACCTGAGTAGCTTTTTTCCTGTCATTATTGCATGCAGTGGACTGATATGAAAACACCTGAAAAAGCAAAAGAACCTAACCCAACCCGATGGTCAGACAGGAAGCCGAAGGTGAGAAGGATGATGTGGAGGGACTAATTACGTGTACTTGAAGCTGCTTTGTATGCCTGGACCATAGTCCTGGCAGGAACCCCCCTGCCAGAGCAGGATCACCCAGACTAAATCACACAGGATCACATCCAGGCAGGGTTTGAATGTCTCCAGAGTAGGAGACTCCCTGACCTCTCTGGGCAGCCTGTCCCAGGGTTCCATCACCCTCACAGGGAAAAAGTTCCTCCTTATGTTCCCATGGAACCTCCTCTGCTCCAGCTCACACCCGCTGCCCCTTGTCCAGTCGCAGCCATCACTGAGAAGAGTCTGCATCCATCCTCCTGACTCTCACCCTTTACCTATTTATAAACTTTAATAAGGTCACACCTCAGTCTCCTCTTCCCTAAGCAAAAGAGACCCAGCTCCTTCAGCCTCTCCCCAGAAGGAAGGTATTCCTTATAGTTTCATAGTTTCACTCTGAAGGAATGGAAAGACTTTTTCCTTCATATTAATTACACATGTAATTTTAATTTTTTTGTAAGTTCCATGTCTTTCTCTCACACACACATCTGCACCCTGGGATTCCATTTGATTTCATCTCATTTATTCTCCTTTCAGAAAAAACTGTGTTTCCCCTTCTCTGCACAATGATGTTTGAATCATCCATACTTTCTGTAGTTAAATTAAGTTAATTTCCACTTCACAACTTATTCTGTGACAAACTAACTTGCTGATATGAGAGACCTGTCACATTTTTGTGCCTTTAAAAATGGTCAATAATCAGAGAGAGGATTCAGGTTCTCCATGCACCATATCTCTAGAAAATGCATGTTGTGATAGCTCTTATTTTTTCTAACCTCCAAAGCCTAACTCAGACTGAATTTTGGAACATGCCTCACATCAAACCCTTAACTTCTGAATTCATGAGGCTTTGAACTTCCCATTTAAAAAAAAAAAAAACAAACATCCAAACTTTTGGTCCTTTTAGCTCTTTGGAGAATCTGAGTTCACTAACTGGTGCCTTTATTTGTTTCAAGGTTGGTCTTTTTGAGTTTACAAACGCCAATAAAGCAAATACAACGTTGGTACGTGCTTACCTATACGCAAGCTCAGAAAACCCAGGGCCTGTTCATAAACAACCATTTGTGGGAAAATGCTTTGCCCTCACAATAAGTAAACTGAAACAAGGCCTGAATTAAGTATTTTCTCTCTCAGGCATGCTCTGCTGTGGGTGACCATTCCTGTGTGGGACCTGCTGGTCCATGCTGCATTGCAAACCAGTGTTGCTTGATCTGAAACTCCCCCAACACCCCCCATACCACTATCTCAATTGAGAATCGAGATGCTCAATGTCTGAAGTTCAACATTAAGCCTTAAAATTTGTGGTTCCAAAGAGACTTCACGAGACATTGCTTGCTCTAGTTTGCTGTTGGCCTGCAGCCATGGCCAGATCTTCATGAAACCAGCTCCATAACCCTTTACAGAGTATTTTAATTACAGTGAAAACTTTCCCTTTTTCAAAAGAAAGTGCATCTGGTGAGTTGTGATATGAGTTAAGAACTGCAGATGGTGTCTTCAAAACAGAGTTTCTGGATCACATCTTCCTAAGGCTTCTGCACTACTGATCTTTGTTTGCATTGTAAAGCAGTGGTGACCCGCCCTTTCACCGAGCAGAGGTGAAGCTGGACATTGTCCACAGCTCTTCTCCACCCCTTGTTCCTTTGCCCAAGTAGAAGATGCCTGTGAAAGAGGGAGGAAATCTGTGCTCAAGTCTGAATACTGAGAAGCAAAATAAAACCTTAAGGGACATTTAACTTCAGGACTGGAGATATTTATATTTATATATACTGGAGACAGTTACATGGGATAGACTCCATCAAACAAACCTGGCCTCTGCCTTGAGAAAGGGATTTTACTGTGTTTGGTCTGCTGTTAAAAGTCAAAAGCCGGAGGGTTTTTCCTCCATAGTGCAGAATGATAAAATGGACCTTGTCTATAGCATACTGAGAAAGTCAAGGTGAGTTAAACAGCAGAAATGAAATTACAGGTGAAGCTTGCAATGACAGAGCATCTGCTTAATGTGCAATTAGTTATTCTTTTATATTTCCTTTTGTTCTCCTCATGTTCTCATCTCCTCACCATCTCTCAGAGGTCGATAGGTCCTTGCTGGCTTCATATTTTTTTAAAGCCCTCATTAACTCTAGCAGGGCTCTCAGTTGACGGCCTTTGGCACATAAATACCCTCACTCCCCTCCTGCCTGCTTTGGGCCAGTTCATCTGCTGGAGGACCCCTGAGACCTTGGGAAGAAAGTCCTCTGCAACCAGCAGCTGAAGAAGGGAACAGTCTGATCACAACTCAAGAGAAGTCACCATGTGGTGGGGGAAGACGTTCCAGTCTGCTGGTGGGTGTGCTGGTAGAGTAATGATCTTCACCTTTCTGTCTTCTATACCCTGAAATCTAGATGCACTCCGACTCCTTTTTCCTTCCTTCCAGAATGTGATCCCAAACAATGCTGATCTGAGTTATATCTAAAAATTGTGATGTGGCTTTTTATTTTCCTGCTGTAATTGCAGAGAAAAAAGAAAAAAATATTACCTTGAGTATTTTTTTATCTCTGTTAAAACATGCAGACAAAAACTCTTGAAGCTAGAGACTTGCAGAGAAATACCATTAACACCTCCTGCTTACTTTGAGCCAGATACCAGTATTTGGCAGTCAGGTAGAAAACCTAAAATGGGGCAAATTTTATTAAGCCTCCCAACCTTGTCCTGTACAGGAGGGAAGATGCGATCAGAAATTAGTGCTGCTTTTTAGTATATGTGGAGGATATTGGTAAGAATATGTGTAAATTAGGGAAAATTGTAGCAGAGTGGCCTGTTCAATCCCCTTCCATATCTCTGCCCTTAAAGGAACTGAATTTACACAAATTAATAATGGAGAAATAAAAACTGATGTGATGACTTGACAGATTATGGTTATAATAAGCTTTCTTAAATCTATGTGGTTGGGGGGTGGTGGTGCGTGGATGAAGCTTCTGCAGTATGAAGCAAGAGGTTTAATGTTTGATATTTGAAATGAAATAATATAGACTATTGGGGGTTGGTTAAGAATTGTTCAGAAGACTATGCAGCAATAGGACAAGGGGTGATGGTTTTAAACTAGAAAAGGGGAGATTTAGGTTGGATATTAGGAAAAAAATCTTCAATAGGATGGTGGTAAATCACTGACATAGGTTGCCCAGAGAGGTGGTGGAGGCCCCATCCCTAGAGACATCAAAGGTCAGGCTTGACGGAGCTCTAAGCAACCTGCTTTAGTGAAGATGTCCCTGCTCACTGGAGGGGGATTGCATTAGATGACCCTTAAAGGTCCCTTCCAACCTACTGCATTCTATGGTTCTATGATCTTTAAAGGTTCCTTCCAACCTAAACCATTCTATGTTGTGACCCTGGCAATGAGGGCTGAAATGCATTGAAAATCATGGTGGTACAGGGTGAGGAGCCTTTTGTGCTTTCCCTGCTTCACCTCTCTTTATTTATTTCCATATGACACAGTGTGCTGGTGAATCTTAAAAGTCTCTGTCAAAAGACCAAGAAGAGTTGCACTTTCAGAAGCTCTTTATTAGCTATATATTTGAATTATTCTACTTTGTAGCTTCTCATATCATGTGTCTTTCCAATAAAGGCATGATTTGTAATTTATGTACAACTTTATGTTGGAGAGCACATAGTGTTGCGTTTTGGAACAACGCCTTCTTCCTTGTATGTCTGCCTTCCTGGTTCACATCCATCCTTCACGCACTGTAGCCAACTGCAAAGTTGGTGCTGGCTGAGTTAGGGCACTTTTAGTCTCCCTTCTACTTGTGTATGTGCTTCACTTGCTTGTATACTTGCTGTGTGCATGTATGTGTGTTGTGTATGTGTTTTAGTTTTGTATGGCTGGGTTCTGGCAGAGGAGGGGGCTGCAGGGATGGCTTGTGCAAGCAGCAGCCAGAAGCTTCCCCCAGGCCTCACAGAGCAAACACCAGCTGGCTCAAGGCTGGAGTCGCTGCTGACCAAGGCCGAGCCCATCAGTGATGGTCACAGCGCCTCTGGGAATCACCCTGAGGAGAAAAAACCCCAAGCAGCTACTTTTTGCCCCAGAGAAGGGAGTGAGAAGGGGGGAGAGACTGTGCAGGCACCAAGGGCAGGGAAGGGAGGAGGAGGAGGAGGTGTCCCAGGTGCCAGAGAGAAAGATGCCCCTGAGCCCCTAGAGAAACCCATGGTGGAGCCCATGGAAAAGGCCGAGACCCCACCAGCAGCCTGTGAATGATGATGGGGAGCAGAGATCCCATCCACACAGCCTGTGGATGACCCTATGCCAGAGCAGGTGGAGACCTGAAGCACACTGTGACTCCGTGGGAACCCCATCTTGGAGCAAGCTCCTGGCAGCAAAACCTGCAGCCTGTGGAGAGACTGAACCACGATGGAGAAGGTTTTCTGGGGGACATGTGACTGTGGGGGATCAGGCTGGAGCGGTCTGGGTCTGCATGTGGGCACCCCATGGAAGGGAGCCGCGCTGAGGCAGTTGGTGAGGAGCTGACGCCCTGACAGAAAGGACTGCCCCCCATGGTGCAGCAATGGAAGGGTGTGAGGAATTTCCCTCCAGCTAAGAAGGAAAACAACTCATGAGGGACTGACCAACCCGCCCATTCCCGGAGTCCCTGCCCCTCCCCGTGCCATAATGGGGGGAAGAAGGGAGGGAAATCATGACTAAAGTTGAGTCTGGAAAGAACGGAGGGTTGGGGAGAGGTGCTTGAAGCTCTGGCTGCCCTTCTCATCACCCGACTCCGGTGTTAGTGGGGGTGCAGGGCAGTGTCATCAATTAGAGATTTTTCTTTCCTTCATTCTGTGCTGAGTCTGTTCTGCCCATGATGCTGATTGTGGAATGATCTCTCCCTGGTCTTTTCTCAACTACTGAGTCTCTCAATATATATTTTCTCTCCTTTTTGGCTGAAAAGGGGAGTGACAGAGCAGCTTTGGTGGGCATCTGGCCTCGAGTCAGCATCAAACCACCAGAATATGCTTACATATATAGGCACATATAAAGCTTTCTTTTCTCCATCCCTTTCTCCTAGCAGACAGAATATACAAGTAACTGTCACCCTCTTGTTTTTGGAGCTAGATGTGTAGTAACACAATATGTATTTATGATTATTTTAGGTGGGCTTTGAGGATTTGGTTTAATGCAGCATTCCCAGGAATCTAATTTTGAAGCTAACAACATGGAAAAATGAAAACCATTGCTTGCTTGCTTCTTAACAGCCGTGTACCTGCTGCAATATCATGGAGCAGTGGGGATTTCTGCCTGGATGTATGTCAGGGCTGTCACAAAACCACCTCAGGAGGTTCAGCAGGTTGAGTTTTGAGTCAGGCTGCTGGGTAGGTACTTCTGGCTCTCAATCTACATTTTATAATATGAGGAAAAAAATAAAATCTCTGCTGATCTTCAAGATGTGCAGTAGCATGAAACAAGCCCACAGGCATGAGAGGAGGTTCAGCATGAACTCCTACTGTGGTGGGAAGGGTCCCTGTGGAAATAGGAGTCCTTGTGTGGGAACACCTCCCCATGTGCCTCCGATGTAACATCGCAGCAATAGTTTCAGTTTCAAGTGCATGAAATGCTGAGAGTTGAAACGAGAATAGTGAAAATCTTGGAAATGTGCCTGAAAACCAACAAGTCATGCATATTAGTTTATCTCAGCTCGGTCTCTGTGTATTGGTGCTTTCCTGGGCACCCAGAGTCAGCCTTGTTCAGTCTTGCAGGCATCAATAGAAAGGATAATGTTGGAAGCTGAAGTCAGAGAAGGAAGCTAATCACAAGGAAGATGAAGAATCTTTATTGTGTCTGTGCTGAATTCTCCAATAGTTGGAACTTTGTTGTTAAAACCCAAACATTTAACTGCAGGTGTGAATGCAGCCATCCTGTCTGACCAGTCCCAATACAGTACGAGCAGCAGGACTTGAGATTTCTAGACCAAAATCCAGCTGTTCACCATGAGAAGTAGACTTGATGGTGCAAAAAGGAGTCAAACATGGACTGCTGTTCACCTGTCCTGTAATACCATTTATTAGTTGTTCTGCTGGCAGGAGGTGGCCAAGCGTGTTTAGTCTTGATGCAGAGCTTTATCTCTGGGTGGCCCATTAGATTTGTAACGGTGGGGGGTGGTTTGGTTTCAGAAGGGGCAGGGAATCAGTCAGGCTCAGAAATAAAGCTCAGAGCAGGATGGGTGCCTGGTTCCCTGATGTTCATTACATACCTCAGCCTTTGCTGCTTGCTCATTGTCAGGAGAGGGAGGGCACTTGTGCAACAGTGACAAAGTCACCTATGGACACATAACATAGCAGATACCTGGGGAGGAAACTGGTGTGGTGCATTTTGGGGAAGTTATTTGCATGCTTACAACTGTGTTTAGATAAGGCATAGCAAGCAGTGAGTCCTGCAGGAAATAACTAGATCAGCTCTGACAGCCTGAGAGTAAATCCATGGCCCAGACAGATAAGGGGTATTAATATTTCTTGGGTTAGGTCTGGATCCCCATAACTCTGAGAGCTTTTCTATTTTTATGTCAGCTTAATAGAAAGTTTTGTATTTATTTGGTGTTATCTGGGCAAGTTCAGCTGCAATTATTTCACTTTTACCCTTTCCCAGACACACGTATATACACTTCCACTCTTGTTTCTTGGCAGCTTGCAACAATCTCTCTAATCCTCCCAGGCAGAAGTCTTCTAAACTAATTCTCTTAGTGAGAAAAAAAAAAAAAAGTGATAATTTTATTGCTGATACAAGAATTGAAGCAAAAAGAAACCCATCTGAGTGAAGAAACTTTGGCCAGAAGCTGACATTCTTTCAGGGCCTGTCTTGTGCAGTTTGTGTGCTGCAGCGCCTTAGTTCTCCTCCAAGATAAGGATCCTTAGGAAGAGGGTGGCATTATGAGAGGTAAGCAATGCTACCAGGGTGACTCAGAGATTTGGTGGAAATAAAAATAAAAGAGAAAAATAAAGCCATTCAGGCCACATGTGTGTAAGGAGACACAATTACCACTGGAAATCTTGTATCATAGTTTAGATGGGGTTTGTAGGAGTCTACAAATACAATGCAAAAGGCTTTCTTTGTTTGCTTCCAATCAACAAGTCTCAGAAATTCAGCCCTTACCAGTGTCATAAGGTTTCTGGAGATGATTAGTGTTTGAGGTTTCTGCAGGACTGCAAAAAACCAAAGTTTGATTATTTTTTTTAAATTTTCTTTTAAAAGGAAGTAAAAGCCCAGAAGTTTTGCAGCTGTTCTCAACTCCCCATCCTCTCTGATCTCTCCTAAACCAAGGTTAATGCACAGGACTTTCATCTGTGCTTGATTTGTCACTGATGCATTGTGCTGAACACCCAAACCTGGAATAGAAGATGCCAAATATTTGGTGTGCTTCACTTACACAGTGTTGTGACAACAGTTGTTTTTAACAGCTGAGACAGTGTCACACACTGAAAAAAGGACCTTGTTTTTACCTCAGACTTTTGGCAAGACATTTGACCTTCCCTCTTTGAGGTCCTGTCTGCAAAGAGCTGTTAATTATGCCTTCTGGGATTTTGAGATGAGAGTAGCTGTGTCACTACGGGTCCTCCAGTGGGTGCTAGCAGATGTGTGCAAAGTATTTGTAGGATTTTGACTTTCTTTGTGGACTAGTTTTGCTGGCTGTGCCTGGCTGTGATCAGAGCTGCTACTCTAAGCTGCCAGCCTTGTATCTGTGATGGGCTGTTACCCTGTCTGTGAGGAAAAGGAACCAATTTGTACAGCAACTGTTAGGTTGGAGAACAGTGTGGAGATGTGTGATGGGCAGAAAGCAATCCCTTATATAGATGACCACGTCACAATTTCTTCATTAGCACTCCTGCATGTCCTGGATTTGGGAAATCTAGGGTTGCTCTTGTATTCGCTTGTGTGGGATTCATCCCTGTGTGTGGAGATGTCTCAGCAATCACCCAACAACCCTGGCAAAGATATGGGGTGGATTGCTGGAGTGTGGACACCTATAGCACGCATTAAGGTGAGGTGATCCCCATGTGGGTAGCCCTGTTAGGTGCATGGATGTGTGTGTCACAGGGCAGCAGCTGGACCTGCAGGAAAAGCAGGACTTGCAGCTTGGTAGGTGAGCTGCTGATGTGAAGGACCTGCATCTGCATCAAAATATTCATCTGCAAGGCTCTGGCTAGTGGTAGGTTAGCTGGGCCACTGGTCTGTGTGAACATCTCATTCTGTCACCAGGAAACATTCAAAGTCAGGCTGGACGTGGCTCTGAGCAACCAGATCTAGTTGAAGATGTCCCTGCTCATGGTGTTGAGGGTTGGACTAATGACCTTTAAAGCCTCTTTCCAATACAAATCCTTCTGTGAACAGGTCCAGGGTGGGGACAAGCCTGCTGGTGGGGCAAGTGCTGCTATTCTGTAGTTGGTGTTTAAAAAAAAATAAAAAATTGTTGGATCAGGCTCTGGGAATGGTTAAGTGCCATCAAGTGGGACGACACCGAGAAATTGATGCCAGGATGATGGGCTGTGGGCCATTGATGACTTATTCTGAGACATACCACAGTATTCATCACCTGCTCAAAATGATTATTTTGGAGAATGGAGGGTTGAAAGAGGCCAGAGTCTTCAGTTTAGTCCCAGCTTAACCTACTCAGTCTCCAAGTCCCAGACAAATCCAGCTGTGGGTTCCTTCCCACTGTTGTTTCTGGGGGGCTGAGAACCTTCCTGCTCTGATTTTGAAAACCTTACAGGTCATCATGATCAGCTTGTCTGTGAGCCACCATTTCTTAAATAATTCTTGAGTTGTTGGTGAAGAGCGTTATGTAGGTGGCTGCACATGACCAGGAAGATGCAGGCACAGTAAACTTGGGGGTTTTGGTACATGTTGCTGCTGGTGATGCCATGATTACTGGAGCAGGGCATGATTACAGGAGTCAGGAGATATCCCCAGCTGGGCTGTGGTGCCTGCACAGTGACTGCAATTGTGCTCTTTGTCTTTTCCTATTGGCTCTGTGTCTCTCCTGCCTACCCAGAGCAACTGAGACAAGCGGTTTCCCTCTCCATGTGGTTATTTGCAGTGTACAGCACAGCAATGGCTTGGTCTCTGCTGGGAACTCTGATCAGTTACCACAGAGCAAATGGTCATGTCCCCCCCATTATCTGGGGACCAGCGTGCACAGGCTTCTCTGGTGCTGATTAGATTGCTAATGACCCTCCTAAAAGAGGGTTTGTGTTGTATTTAAGATACAAACCACAGGTGTCTCTGCTCTTGCTGCCAGGATATGTACAGGGCCCTGTTGAGCTGTGCAGCTTCTTCGTGCCCTGGGGCAGGAGGGTCAGAGGCAGTGCAGGGATGCTGAGCAGTATTTTGGCAGCCCTGCTGCAAGCTTTGTGGACGCTGTGGGTGTGCAGGAGAGGAAATCAATGACGGCTGCAGAGCCAATTTGGCAGCATCTGAAGAGCTGAGCACTTGAGCCCTTTTGGCTTCACAGAATTAGGTCCTTATCTCTTACTGAGGGAGGCGAAGGCACGTTTGCTGCAAGTGTCTCCAAATTCAACCACAAGCTCTGTACTGAGGGACTTAATTGTTGCTTCTTTTCTGGTTTCTGATGCATGGATCTGATACAGAAATGTTCTCGGAAGCTTAACTCTGCTCAAGTTGGGGGGCATGCACGAGGGTCTGTGTGTTTATGGTCATCATCTCAATGTGGGCCTGAACTCTGCAAACACTCCTGCTGTCTAATGCCAACAGTGGTACTGCCTTTGCTGTCAGCCCTGAATTCTCTTAGGGATCATACCAGCTGCATTAAATATGCAATTTTTATCACTAAATATGCAGAAATAGGGACGTCATTGTGCCCCTGTACTTGGCATTGGTGAGGCTGCACCTCGAGTGATGTGTGCAATGCTGGGCCCTTCATTGAGGTCCTGGAGTGAGTCCTGAGAAGGGCAACCAGGCCGGGGAAGGGGCTGGAGGGCAGATCCTATGAGGAGCAGCTAAGGGAGCTGGAGTTCAGCCTGGAGGAGAGGAGGTGGAGGGGAGACCTTATCCTGGCCTACACCAACCTGACAAGAGGATGCAGAGAAGTGGGTGATGGTCTCTTCAGCCAGGGGACTGGAGATGGGACAAGGGGAAATGGCCTCAAGCTCCAGCAGGGCAGGGTCAGCTCAGATGGGAGGGAAAAGTTCTTCCCTGAAAGAGTTGTCAGGGCCTGGAACAGGCTGCCCAGGGAGTGGGTTGAGTCACTATCCCTGGATGTGTTTAAAAGATGGGTAGATGAGGTACTCAGGGATCTGGTTTAGCACAGGACGGGAATGATTTGGCTCGGTGGTCTTAAAGGTCTTTTCCAACCTTGTGATTCTGTGATTCTGTGAAATATTAAGTGTACTTGGAGTTGGTAGCCTGAGCATAGGTTTAAATAAAAATTAAAAATAACATTCTTTAGTTGTGCAACTTTTAAGTAAACAGAGTTGTAGGAACATCTGTTAGGTTTGATTTTTAATTTACTGCATAATAGCTTACATCATAATAAATGATGTTGTGTGATTTGGATGTAATTTTGAATTTGTCAGGAAGCTTGCAGCCAAATCACTGAAGTTAATGGTAGTTTTGCAATCAGCTCCACTATGTGTCAAATCAGAGGAGCCATTATTGAATTTTAAAAGGCTGAATTACTGTGTTGTTTGTATTAAATCTTAATGCCATTTTGGATAACTGTAATGTTTTCCCTTGGAGGTACGTACTGAATAGGGTTTCTGTTCCTAGATATAAAAAACAAACAGGATTTCATTGAAATTGCTTGAATTCCAATTTTAAAGGTGTTAGATGTATCCAAAAGCAATTTCAAACCTGTCCTAAATGAAAGAATATGTTTCCCCAGGTGGATATAGCATGATAGTGCAGTCCTTTTCATGAATTAGGAGAATTTAATGGTGCACTGTCACGCTAATTGCAAAAGATAATGTGTGAGTGACCTTGAACAGAGTGGCAGGGGAGGGAGGGGGGAAGAAATGTTTACATTTCTCTAGAGGTGGGAAAGAAATGGGAACTGTCCTGTACTTGCTTGTTTTGAGGAAGTCTACTTCTGCTGCCCATAGGAGGATGTGCGCTGAGCACTGTGAGAGCATCGTATTGGACTCTTCAGTGTGAGCTGTGAACCAGTAGATGGACAGATGCATACTGGTCTAACACCCTCTAAAATCTGGGTGGTGGTGGGTTATTTCTTCTCCCCCAGAGAGAAGAGTCTTTTTGAAGTGCCATGGTGTCCTAGACTGATTGTGTTGGTGTTCTTTGGCCATTTCTAAGTTTGTAATTTGAAACCCCCCAATTTTTAAAATAATTTCTTCCCATAAAGCAGTTCTGGAGCTGAGACCATGCCTTGCTAAGTTAAAATGAACCTTCTAATTCTGGCCAGGTGCCTCCCTCTGCTAAATCTGATGCTTCGGAGTTTTCTGGTCTCTGGAAGGGGAAGGCTACATCAGCCCAAGGTGAAAACACTCAACTCTTGCGTCAAGGAAGGGGATGACATTGGGATCCTTCTGTCTCTATCCTTGCCTTGACAAACTGGCTGTGGCAAGTGCTGTAATAAATCCATCATCTCTCTAAGCCCCAGGTTACCTTTTCAGAGTGTGGGAGAGCTTTCTGGCTTGACTACTTGCTGTGGGGATTGATTTGTGTTTAATTTTCCCTATATGTTTTGAAGAAAACCAGAGATGTAGGGAAAAAACATCTAACCTTGATTGTTTCCATCACTTTTTATGTAGGTGATGGCAAGAGAGTCACCTGACCTGATATTTCCACTGGTTTCCTGAAATACAGCCCAGATGGGTCATCTCTTGGCAGGGACAACTGATCCAACCTCCCCAGGCGCTTAATGCTGCAAACTAGTCTGGGGATTCAAAATCATTTCTGTAGCTCTTGGTTAAATCAGCATTACATGGGCATCAACATCTTCTAGAGGAATGTTATGTGAATTTTTATTTGCTCATGATTTCCCAGGGCAAATTGCAAGCTGGTATGCTGTTCTTCTCTCTAAAATCATTGAGTAGCTCTGTGTAGTGTCTAGCCCAGCAAAGGCTCTCTCCTGCAGGAGATCAGTGGCCCATGGCATCATTGGTGAGCTGGGAGACTTTTCCCATCTCCCTCCGGTGGTGTGTGACAGTAATAGATCTGATGGGCTCATTTGGGTAATTTAGTACTTGCTCAGTGTATCTGGTTTCTCTAGTGACACTCTGACATTCACGCTTGACTTCTCCACCTCTCAGATAATAAATGAAAGAGGTTTCACCTTGTTGGCAGCATTGGCTTTTGGCCCATTATCTTTCTTGACATTGTCTACTTGAGAAATTAAATTACCTGCTTTCCTGGCTAGCTCCCAAATGAATGCCATTAATTAATACGTTTTTCAAAGGAGGAGGTGTTTTTACTCTTAATCCATGGGAGAATCTCTTTCCTTGGCCAACTGTGAGCAGTGTGTTTGCACATGTGGGAGGTCAAGTTCCTCTCTGGTTGGCTCTGCCCCATGATGCCCTGTAGGCTTGTGCACAAGGCTCCATTCCCTGGGGAAATGCCATGTGGAGACATGGAAAAGAGAGATTCACTGAAATGGAGGTGGAAGTTCCCCCTCTCTTTCCCATCTTTTCTGCATTGGTCTTTAGTCCTCTTTGAGGAACCACTGCCCAAGCAATGACAGCAGACAGTCTATTTTCCTGCCCTCTCAATCTTGTTGTTCATAGCCAACCTTAAAAATCCTCTTTTTGTGCATCTTGTCTAATGCTGCTACACAGTGCTGTCACCATTTCCTTTTGGGGCCTCGTCCAGCCATTAAAAGAGAAGGCAAGTTCAGGTGACATGATAGGCAGAAGGCTTGTTAAACTCAGTGCTCCCTAAACATCCCTTTTGGCTTGTAGCTTGTTTTATAGCACTTTTGCTCAAGATGTAGATAGAAGGTGGGTCAATATGCAGTCTGGTCTTTCGGTAGGAATATGCAGTCTGGTCTTTAGGACTTGTTTGGGTTTGGAAGAGATCTCAAATCCTACCTAGTCCCACTCCCTGCCATAGGCAGGGACACCCTCCACTAGCCCAGGGTGCCCAAAGCCCCATTCAACCTGGCTTTGAACCTTGCCAGGGATCCAGGGGCAACCCCAGCTTCTCTGGGCACCTTGTGCCAGGTCCTCTCCAGCCTCTCCAGGAATAATTTCTTGCCGATATCTAATCTAAATCTCCCCTCCTGTTTTCCACCCAGCCTGTAGCTGTGCTTGGGATTGCCCAAACCATGTGCAGGACCTTGCATTTGGCCTTACTGAACTTCATGCAGTTCACACAGGCCCACCTCTCCAGCCTCTCCAGGATGGCATCCCTTCCCTCCAGCGTGATGACTACACCATGCACCCTGATGTCATCAGCAAACTTTCTGAGGGCGCACTGGTCCATGCTGCTGAAAAAGATCAGGGCTGGGAAAAATGGGTGATAGGTTGGTCATGGTGTCCATCTGTCCTTGATGAAGCTGGTAGTGGATTGAGAAGTGGGAAGCTCGGGATGTTGGAGCTGTGGGGATGGGATGGTGTAATCAGGGTGGTATGAGGTGGCTTGACATGGACTCAGATTCCTACTCCTGGATCCTTCCAGGTGCCTTGTCAAGGGAGAGGCTGGCTGAAGGTAGTGCCTGGTGCTGTAGCTTGTTTCTTGAGCCACAGGAGGTGGGTATGGAGCAAGCAGAGCTGTGCTCCACGGGGAGAACCTGCAGCAGTGATGTGCTCTGTGTCACTGCAGTGGGAGCAAAGCTTTTGGGTTTGCTTGGATGTGCTCTGATTCAGGTGGGGCTTCAAATGTTGATCAAACCCTTTGATTTCAGTGTTTCTGCTCATGCTTGGAACCTCACCATGCTCTACACCTTACAAAACTGAACGCTTTTTGTTCTTTACCCCTGCTGCAGTGCCTGAAAATAGCTGCTTTTCTCCTCATATCCCTGCTGCTTAGTCACTTCGGCTGCTGCCTCTCATTGTGATCTGTGGCGTTCATCTTTGGGAGAGGGGAGGGGTAAGAACAGTGTCCTTTGAAATACTTAAAACTGCTGTGAGTCACGGTCTTTTTAAGAAACGATGGGTTTTATAGCCTTCTGGCAGAACAGGGATGTCAGAAAGTTTTAGGATGCGAGGAGGTAGCTTGATGACCACCCCCCCCCGGGTGAAACTTAAAATAGCTCCTGCACAAGAGCCTTGGGGTCTGTGGGGATGCTCAGTGCTGAGTACAGAAATGGCTGGTGTCCTCAATCCCTCTTCCCACTTCTGGTGGTGGGACTAATGTTTGTCGTGATCAAAAGGAATGGATGAATTACAGTCTTGGGGCTGAACCTCTTGTTCTCCTGGAACCAACGAGACACAAACTGTTAGTCTTTAAGCAAAGAAGCCTGTTCAATAGGAAACTATGTTTGGTACTAGTAGTTGTAGCTAATGCCTTCATCAGGGCTGGCTGCACTGCTGGTTTTAACAGAAATAATATAGTTTAAGTTGTTTAGTCCCTTAGGCATTCAAGTGTATCTAAATACACCTGAAATTCCTTCTCCCTGTGGGTCTTCTTTTCTTACCGCTTTCCTAAAAGGCAGCTGGACAAGCTGGTGAAAATGGAATAAACTTCTCTGTTGTGTTGCAGAACTCCCTTGAACAAGGAGGCTTGGGTACCTTCTTCCCAGACCTATGTTGCCCAGCTCCTTTGGTTTGACTTCTCAGCTTCCAGACCCCTCCATTTATGAAAAAAGCTGCAAAAGGAGATACTTTTTTTGCTTGCTATTTGCTGAGTACCTGTGGGCTCAGCTTGACTTTCTAAGGACACATAATCACAGCCATAATCACAGTTCAATCTATTTTTAATTGTTGCTAATTGATTCTTAGCAGTGCTTAAACCTTGTGAATTAAATCGATGGAAAAAGAAGAGCACCTCTTCCACCCGCCTTGTGCACTTGATTGTGTAGGGGACCTGTTTTCTGCTACCAGCATTAAGATGCTGTTTCTTCCCAGGCTTGTGGCTTTTAAAAGAATTCATGGCTGTGACTATACCTGAATGGATTACTTACAGCTGTGGGTATCTGGAGCAGATCCTACATGTCTGGCAACAGCCCTCAAATCAGAGGTACCACAGCCCCAGGGAAACATCCGCGAGTGCATTGCGTTCTCCCAACACCTCCTTATTTCAGTCAGAAGTATCACTGGGGTAAAAATCTCTGGGAAATACTTGGGTGTTGAATCTACATTCAGCTCCTTTGGCACCTGAAGCTGGGTAGGTGATGTACAAAGCCTGCTTGGCTGTGTCCTCCAAGGTGCAGGTGAGCTGCAGGTAGTGCCAGGGATGCTGGTGGGGTCTGTGCTCTGGTGCTTGCTTGTTTGGGCAGTGAGGGAGACTTCATTCTGCACTGTGGAAGAGTAACACAAATCCTGATCTTGACATGGATTTAAAACTCCCAACTTCAGTCATATGTTCTTGAAAGAGCTGGGGTTTTTGTGTGTGTGTGTGTGTGTGTTGTTAGTTGGGGCTTTTTGTTTGTTTTTTTGGAGAGGTTGGTTTATTTGGTTTTCCAGGCATAAGAGCCCTCATGCTTTGTCCCTTTTCTCATGCAACCTCTAGTCAAGCAGCTTCCCCAGACCTGAGTTTGAGCTGGCTGCAGCAGCTGCTCTTTCAATGCCTCTGAAGGCTCAGGGTCTATAACCGTGCACCCACTGATGGACACCCGCAACTCCTGGGGACCAGGGACTGCTGCTCACCTGTTTGTGGGAGATTGAGCATCTCTCCTCTTGCTAGGGAAATACTTCTCTTGGCTCAACCCCATTTTACCAGCAGAGGCCGTCATGCCCATACACTTGAAGGCAGCGAGCTCCCACTGAAGCCCATGGATGTATCAAAACCTGTCCAACCTGCCTTTGAGATGGATTGGATTCCGTACCCCGATATCCCCAGATACCTCTCACTGAGGTCTTGGGCTGATGGGGTTGCAATGTAGATAAAGACTTTTTAAATTTTTATTTTATTTGACTTTAATTTTTTAAAATAATGAGTAGCCAACTGGGGCTGAAAGGAAAAGTGAGGCTCTTAGTCGGTGAGGTGTGATTACCTCTGTAAGGGCTGGTGCTGCAACACCAACAAGCAGCTCCCCCAGCATCACCTCTGCCCTGCCTGGTGTAACCATGTGTCCTACTCATGTGTGTGGGCTTACAGCTCTGCTAAAGGAATCCTTTGGTGCTTATTCCTGTGGCATTAAACACATTTGTTTTCCAAAGGAGGTGGGCTGCCTCTATATATTATAAGTATATGGCATGCTGGGCTGCGGGGAGTGTTCTTGAGGAACTACCCTGCCCCTAGAAGTAGATCCTGTCCTACTGCCAAGTTTATGCCTAAAAAAAAAATAAACCTTTGTAATACTAAAGCTGAGGCAGTGGCTGCTGACCCTGGCTACCCTGCTGTGTCCCATGGGCTGGAGGGTGCCCTGGGCAGAGCGCCATGTGTTTTGAAGCCCCCTGAAGCTCTGCTACTTGTGGTAATTCAGCTGGAATTCAAGGATGCCTTTTTTTTTTTTCTGGATTATATTCCAACCTGAACCCCACAGGAGCTGTTGGGGTGTGTGTGGGGGAATAGACTCAAACCGCTGGTTCATAAAACATCTGAAAAACTGCTTTTCCTATATCTGACCAATATATTCTTTACCCTCATCTCCATGGGGCGTGTTGGTCACCAAAAGAGCATCATAATACTGACCACACATGTGGACACAAGAGTTTTTCTTTGAATTGCTCCCAGGCTGTGCAACGAGGATTAGGGATTTCTCTGAGCAGCGTGTGCTGAAAAACAGCCTCCCTGAAACAAGAGGCTTCACTGCATCTGCCTGGGGAAGGAGGCTAGAACAAATGTTTCTCTGGGATATGTCAGCTGTGTCACATGGCTCCTGGGTACAGGACATCTGGGGCTTATGGTAATACGTGCAAGATGGGAAACACATAGAGGAGAATGAACTAAAGAAAAGGTGTATTCATGCCTTGCATAATATTTACCCAATAACCACAGAATCACAAGGTTGGAAAAGACCTTTAAAATCATCGAGTCCAACTGTTCCTGTCCTGTGCTAAACCAGATCCCTGAGCACCTCATCTCCCTCTTAAACTCATGTTTAACTCTCCCTGTTAATCTCATGTCTGTTAAACACACCCAGAGGTGGGGACTCAGCCCCCTCCCTGGGCAGCCTGTGCCAGGCCCTGACAGCTCTTGCAGGGAAGAACTTTTCCCTCCCATCTGAGCTGACCCTGCCCTGGGGCAGCTTGAAGCTATTTTCCCTTGTCCCATATCCTGTCCCCTGGCTGAAGAGACCATCGCCCACCTCTCTGCACCCTCCTGGCAGGGCAGTGGAGGTGGGGAGAAGGTCTCCCCTCAGCCTCCTCTTCTCCAGGCTGAACACCCCCAGCTCCCTCAGGCGCTCCTCAGAGGATTTGGCCTTCCCCAGTCTGTTTGTCCTTCTCTGGACTTGCTCCAGGACCTCGATGTCCTCCTTCTTATAATAATGATAATAGTAATAAAAACCAATCATGATCTTAATTCCTAACAATGAGATAATTCCAGGTTAAGCACTGTACAACTTCTAGCATCCTGGGGGAGGGCAGGGAGGGAAAAAGTTACAGGTGAGCTAGGACCTGAAGGAGCCAAATTCTGACATCTTGTACACCACCAAGGCTGTCACACTTTAAGAAGTCGCCCTGGGCTCATGGAGCTCTGGTGGATTCTGGCCCGAGTCTTTGTGGATGGGAGGATTTGGGGGAATCTCTTGCTGGATGCAGGGTAGGCATATAAACCCATATGAATGCTGCTGACAGTTTTAACTAGTGGTTCTCACCAATGGCTTGGTTGCTTTCCCGGTAGTTCTTTATGCACCAGTAAACCCCATTGTTCTTCTCCCAGCTGTTATTCACAAAAAGAACAAAAGCAAGCTGAGGCGTTCTCTGCACATTTCTTTTTAATTAAAGCAACAAACGAAGGAAGTGTATGGAGCAAAGTCTGAATGAGGCATGGTAAATATCTTCTCCCCCCAAACAATTTTTCACCCATCTGATAGGAGTGATTTATTTATTATTTTTTTTCCCCCTGGCTTGTGCCTGAGGTCTGGCATTGCTGTGGTAGGAGAAAGCAAAGTTCAGTGTTAGAAGTAGCTCCTAAGGATGGTTCTCATCAGGGCAACTACATGGTGTCCAACTGGTGCTTTCAGCGCCTCAGATGTTTCTGTCTGACGCATGAGACTCATTAATTGGGGTATTTCTGCAAATGTAGCTGGGGCTGATACATGGCCTTAGCCTCTGCTGGGGCTGCATCAGCCTGAGACTACTCCCAGGGGTGCCCTGAGCATCCTAAAACTGACTCTCCTAGTGCAGGGGGAACGGAAAAGCATTTATTCCAGCCCATCAGCGCTGCTGTCAAGGGCAGAGAACTTACTGTTGGGGAGGGGTAAGCAGATACTAGGAGAACTCTTTTAGGTCTAGAAGGAGCCACACTTGGACCTGGATGGCTTGTTCTGGGTGATCGTAATGCTTCCTTTTGGCCTTAGACTTTGATGCTGTCAGCATTTTGCTGCACAGTGCTGGAGCTGCTTGGAGCAGCAGTGCTCAGAGCCTCAGCTTAATGAAGTGTTTCCCTTGAGAAAGCATAACAAAGATATGAGCTTTGCTTTTCTGAGGGACTGCATGATTTTTCTATTCCCAAAGCCACTCTTTTTGTTCCATTCTGTAGGATTTTTTTTAAACTTTATTTGTGTGTGTGGGGCCAAGATCTAAATCCAGTTCCCAACTTTAAGCTGAGATGTTTGTGTCTGTGATTTCGGCTGTGGGTTGGTAGCTGTCCTAGAGAGGGGAAAGGTAACAGCTATGAACACGCTGTGCTGCAAAACACCTGTCTGGGGAAATGTGCTGCATCATCAAATATCTCTGCAGGATCCCTGAGCTCCTTGAGACTGGCAGCATCCACGTGCCTGGGCAATTCCCTTCGGAGTGCTGTGCCCTTGGTGCCTGCTGAGCTAACTGTCCTGTGCTCTCTCAGAAGCAATGTGTATGGACACACTTTATGCCTTTCTGCTGCTCTCTAGAAAATAGAGACCTGAATTTAAATAGGGGGGTTTGGGCATGATGCAGTCCTGTGGTGCAGATGTCCCAGGGGTTTGGCAAGTGAGAGCTATATCATAAGCAAGGACAGTGATTTATTATTTTTTTTCCTTTTATGGTTTTAAGACCTTGGAAAAGCCCTTATGTTTCATCCCAAACCTGTGCTTTAACCTACTTGGAAGCTGTCCCTGAATAAATCACTGTATGATGCTTAATAGAAATATTTCTAGTCATCATCACAGGCCACAATAAAAACAGGGCTTTTTAAAATTTCTTTATTATTCATGCTAAACTATTGGAGACTGGTGCCAAACACCTGCTAAGGAGGGTGGGACAGACGCCCACCAACCCTGAAAACTCTGGGCTTGGTGCTTTTCAGCCACTCCTGCCTGAGGCAATGCTGCTGCCATCCTTCTCTGGCTGCACGTCCTGCCATCAAAACACCTGTTCCTTGTGTTCCTGATAGTCTGCCACCAATGCCATCCTCCCTTCCAGTCAGTCTCCCTGGGAACCCCCAGTTTTATCTAGGAAGAGTTTTAAATCACGTGTGTCAAAGACTAAGGGTGGCTGAACCCTCTGAGGTGCCACAGGATACTTAGGCAGTCGTTAACTCAGACAGCATCACTCTGAATACAAGTCACACTGAATACATCCTTTGAGGAAGCTGTGGGCTGAGTTAGCCCGCAGGCAGGGTGGGTGGAAGTGGGAGGCTCTCTATCATCATCCTCCAGCCCTGCCATAAATTCAGCTCTCACTTCTTCCACCAGTGTGTTTTAGTGCCAGGCTGACGGCTCCGCTTGGGTCACACACACTTGAGCTGCACCAGAGAAATTCAGGATGGTTTTCTACAGCATGGTTTTCAATTGAACTTCATTTTTTATTACAGAATCACAGAACTGTAGGGGTTGGAAGGGACCTCCAGAGATCCTCGTGCCCAACCCCCCTGCCAAAGCAGGGTCCCTAGGACAGGTCACACAGGTCCATGTCCAGATGGGTATTGAATATCTCCAGAGAAGACCCCACACACCCCTGGGCAGCTTGTCCCAGGGCTCCCTCAGCCTCACTGGGGAGAAGTTCTTACACATATTGGTGCAGAACTCCCTGTGCCCCAACTTGAGGCCATCGCACCTTGTCCTGTCCACACAGACACTGAGAAGAGGCTGCCCATTTCCCCCTGTGTCCCACACTTGAGATTTTTATAAACATTAATAAGGTCCCCTTCTCAGCCTTCTTTTCTCAAGTCTGACAGCACCCATAATAACACCTTTGAAGAAGAAGAGATGATTTTTTCTTCTTTTCTCTCCCTGTTCTTAGACTTTAAATCACCTGTTCCTGACCACAGCTGAGATTGACCCAGTCTGGTGGTATTTGTCCTTCCCTTACTGGCCACGAGAGCCTGCTGAAGCCTCTGCAGGGCTGGATGTCAGCCCAGGCTGAATGGTTGGGGCTGTACACTCACACTGTCATGGGGCTTAGACTGCAGCTGCAGTGGTGGCTCAGGTGGGGGGAGGCATGGAAGGACTCTCAGTCCCTTCCTATCTCCTGCTGGCAAATCTACCTCTGCGCATAGAAGTGGCATGTACCAGGCTTTGAATGAGCCTCATGCTAACATCCCTGCGCACATGCTGGGTGCTGGGCATGCTTCATGCTGCCATGTCCTTCCAACCATGATGGTACATCACTTATTTTTCCCACTGTCCACCTACCTCACCTCAGAGTTCACCCATGAGACATGTCAGATGGGTTGTCCTCAGTTGTCCATCTGTGCTTTGTTTGTCTTTGGTTGACCAAGATGGGCTTTTATAAGTACACCTTTTGTGAATCACATGCAGTGTCTTCTTCTGACTTGTATTTATTTATTGAGCATTTGATCTTCCATTTAGTTGGAAGTAGCAATAGCTGGGGGACAGAGGAGCTGGCTACAGGACTTCACTGTTGATGCTCTGAAGGTCTCCAGACAGGGATCCTGGAGGTGTTTGCTTTTTATGGTCACTGGCCTGGCTGGTCCAAAAAAACCCAACCACCCAAAACAAAAAACATGTAAAGTTGAGACCTTTGTTATCAGTAAGGTGATCCTGGCACCATGAATAATGGAGAGGAAATGCAGACCAGTGCGATATGGTTGCTTGGTGGGTCTCCTTTTTCACTTGCCCATCTGTCTTATAACCACATGACTGGATAGCACTAAGTAATTTTTCATGAAGTTTCTGAGGCTTGCTGCATGTTATGAGGAGAACTGCCCCATTTTATCCTGTCCTGAGCTGGCATGTGAAGGACAAGAAGTGACTTGACCACGTGCCCTCATCCGACTGATTTTCCAGGGAGCTACAACATTGATTGGCATGTCCTGATACTGAAGACCTGGTTTGTCAACTGACCCTGAGTGGGGGCTGAGGCAGCTCTGAAAAAAAGAGAAAGTTCTCAGCACTACCAATGAATAAATAATAACGAAAAGGAGAAAGCCCAAAGACCAAGAGAGACAGAAGAGAGAGGAAGGTGCCTCATGCAGGGAGGCGAAGGAAGGTAGGAAGAGTCAGGAGGTGAGCTGTCAGCACTCGTGGTTTGGGAAGGACAAGAGACTCCAGGACATAACCTATGCTAAGCCAGTGTGGAGGAAGGACATTGTGAAATGAGGGAAGTCCAGCCCTAGGCAGCAAGAGGAGGACTAAAGGACTTTGGCAATAGGTAAAGGAGCCAGGGTAGGTGGCAGAAGTGAGGCTAAGGCAATTGTAGAGTGTTGTTAAAAGTGTAGGGGTGAAAAACAATGACATGAAAGAAAAGACCAAAAATAACAAAGTAGAAGAGGAGGAGGAGGAGGAGGAAGAGGAGGAAGAAGAGGAGGTAGTAGAAGAGGCAACTGAGGAGGTAGTTGAGGAAGATGGGGAAAATGAAAGCCAGGAGAAAAAAAGCAAAAAGAAATCAAAGTCTGAGGACTCAGAGGTTGATGGGGAAGTGAAGAAAAAGAAAAAGAAGAAAGCTAAGAGAAGGGAGTATAGCAGTGAGGATGAGGATGACTACGAGCGCAGAAAGAAAAAGAAGAAAAAAGGCAAAAAAGGCAAAGAGAAGAAGAAGAAGAAAGGTGACAAGTCCAAGAAAGGAAAGATAGATGATAATTTTTTGGAGATGTATGAACAGGAGCTTCGGGACTATCATTCGGATGCCTCCAACGCGACTGAGGATGAGTACAACAAAAAAAAAGGTCAGCTCCATCGTTTCTCATCTCCCCCTCTCAAGCAGGCAGTTACACTGTTAGTCCTTCCAGTGCCCATCTCAGGACCCTTCCTGGGGGTGCAGGTGCTCGTCTCTCCTCCGTGGGAAATATTTCTGATTAAATAAGATCTTTTTACTATGTGAGGTAGTGCTGACAGATTGTGTCTGTATTAGCTCTTCGGTTTATGAAACCACTTTGTAGTGTGCATGGTACTGCTGTAATTACATTCTCCTAATTAATATTTGCATTGTGGTGCTGTTTAGAAGCTGCAATCAGCAGACTCCCCTTGTGTAAGCAGGATACACAGCAAAGATGCACACTCCTGCTCAAGCATATGTGGCAGGAGCGTGCCGGTGATTACAGCAATCAGATGAGCAGGCAGTGGACCACTTAGGATTGATGTAGAAGCAGAAGTTCCAGCACACCATCCCTCTGACTCTTCTAAGTAACCAAATAGACTGGTGAAATGTTGCTACTCGTCTCTTAAATCTTAATAACAATAAACAGCTCACTCCTTTTGCACACACAGGGTGCTTTATTCAGTGCATGGTGAGCTGTGCAGTGACTTAGGGTTTTAGACGATGCGCTTGGTTTCATTAGAAGACTGTGGGCTGGTGAAGGGTGGCAGCCATCAGCCTGGCAACATCTAGGCAGCTTGTGGAAAAGGACTGCTTTGGTATAGTTTATCTGCTGGGGGGAGGGGTGGAGCTAGTGATCCCCTCCCTCCCCAAAAAGCAGGCAGCGCTCTGGCAGAGAGGGGAGGAAACTGCAAGGCAAGCAGCAAAGACATCTGGTGTAGTCCCATGGTTAAAAGAAAAAAGCCCTTCAGAGGTAGGAGGTTGCTCCCAAGCACAGCGAGGTTATCTCCTTATCAGAGAGGTGGGCAGCAAAGAGGTAATGGATTGCTGAGGGGTGACACCAGTCACCCATTTACCTGTGCAACTGGATCTTGGCATGACTGGGGCCAGACACTTAACCTCTCAGCACTGTGGTTTCCTGATGAGTTCAGTAGAGTAATAACGTGTCCAGTGTGTGGGGGACTGAGTCTTCCAAAGGAATCTTGTAAAGCATCATACACGTGGTGTGGTTATAGGTGAAGTGTAACTGATGACATCCATTATGGTGCCATATGGCTGTACTGGGAGAAGAAAAACGGTTCAGCTGCTCTAATGCAGGAAAAGGAAGGCCTTCCTTGATACACCATGTTTAGATCATGGACGTAAACCACTTCATCTGTGGTGGCTCTTGAGGGCAAGGGGATTTTTTTCCCCAAATATCACGAATTTGTACAGCAGAGGAATAGTAACTGTTGCACTTTTCAATGAGGCAAGTTCCAGAAACCATTTGTGATAATCACCGTGCCCTCTTCTGCTTAGTTTGTCAAATTTCTGCAGAGAAGGTGATAGCTTATGGCTGAAACATTGGGGAGTGAATTAAGCAGGGACTTGATTTTTACAGTCCCTATCAGAAATGGAAAACTTGGTTCACAATTTGCAATGTTTACTCTCATGACAGCCCCGGGATCTCCAAGAAACTTCTTATATGGCCAAAAGTCTCAAGGGCGAACAACTGTTTGCCCCCCTTGGATCAGGGACTCTCCTCCTTGAGCTGTCTCTCAGTACTTTTTGCACCCTCAATTGCCAGATACTCAGGCAAGTGACCATACACACACGTGTGAGGGAAGCAACAGCAGGCAAGGGAAAGAAGGACATTGGGTTCCTTCCAACCCAAACCATTCTGTGAGTCTATGACATACACAGTCAATGAACCACTGAGGTTTTCCACCAGTGAAAACCTGCTTCTGGGTCATCCAGCACCAAAAAGCAAAAGCTCTGGAGCAAACTCCAGCTGCTCTATTCTCCTTCAGGCACTGTGCCGCTGCTCTTCCTATTGTGATGCAAGACAGCAGATTCTTTTTGTTGGTGTGATTTAGTCAGAGGCCACTGCTGCTTTTCTTCCCAAGGACCTTTCAGTGAAGTGATTGCTGTTGGTCAGGCTTTTGGGAAACCTGTAACCTCTGCAAAAAGCCACTCAGAAGCTTTGGGGATGTCAGCTGCCTTTGGTACTAGGGAATATTCAGTGGAGATATATTTCAGTCCATAAGCTGTGATTCCTTTGGCTGTGAAAAGAGATGTTGTGAATGTTTTATAATCAGGGGGTCAGTGGCGTCTGTGTCATCTCATGTTCTCTTTATCCTATTGTATTAGCAAACAGGAGAAGGGATTACCCCATCACATTTGATCAATGACTGAAGAACAAGGCAAATCCAGCTTTTGCGGATAGCGTAACAAAAGTTATCAAGTGACTGGTTTCCCAGAGAAGCTGGTGCTGCCCCTGGATCCCTGGCAAGGTTCATGACCAAGCTGGATGGGGCTTTGGGTACCCTGGGCTGATGGAGTGTGTCCCTGCCCATGGCAGGGGGTTGGGACTAGATGGGCTTTGAGGTCCCTTGCCACCCAAACAATCCTGGGATTCCTTGATCTCGAATTGCCAATAATAATGCAAACTTGGTTGGTAGAATCTGTAGCTTTAAAGTGCGGTAGGCATCCAGAGAATGCTTATACAGCACCCTAGCTATATAGCACCCCTTCGATACCCTCTCATTAAAGCTTCTATAGGTACCAGCTAGCTGAGATTCAGAGTGGATGTCTCCAAACTGAAACCAGCTCTTCGCAGTAACTCCATCTCTTTCTTCCTCTGTATTCTTTTCTTGATATCTCCAGAGTCTTGTCCATGATAGGGAAGAGAGAGACTGGCATGGTTATTTGTCCTCCTGCTCAGGTATGGGGTCAGAGAACCATGAAGGAAGGGACCAAGCATCCCTACCTGTTCTCTGGGTAACTTCCACCAATGCCATGGATATCCTCTGGGTTGGTAAGAGGAAAGAAAACACCTCCCATACCAGGCAGCAAAGCTTGGATTAGCTTCCAGAAGCTGAAGTGTTTTGAGGTTGTAGTCATCTCTTCCAGGGAGGGATGCTGAGCACTCTGTATGCATCACTGCTGGTTTGTCAATACTGCACAATGGGTGAAGCTGGACTTGAGCGACCTTGGCAGTACTGATAATAATTATAAAAGGAAGCAAGCTACTCAAGAAATGCATGTTTCTGTTGACATAATGTCTCCTGTGTTGAAGGGAGGGAGGGAATGGCCACTGTTGATTTGTAAGCAGATGAACAAAGCCGCTCATCACTTCTTTTAATGTGCACCATCAATTTTATTGTGTTACATTTATCACATCATGTTTCTTCAACAACTGCAGCAAAGGGTTACACAGGAAAAAACATTCAGGACATGAGTTTATCTCTAAGTTCTGTTTAATGGAATTCAGCAGTGGAATGGAGGGGGAGAGCAGTGGACTGGACACCAGCTCTCTCACTGTGCGGACTGGAAACGTATCACATACTTCTATGATAGATTATCACCAATTGCAAAATCACCTCATCTGTGCCCTGCACCCACCAATCTTCCTGAAGCTTTGATTAATACTCCAAATTAGAATGAACAAGGAGTCCTCTTTGGAAGACTGGGTGTTTGGTTTTGGGATTTTCCCCCACCCCTTCACCATTTAAATGAGTTTAAGCATAAAACATTCAGAGGAGAGTTTTGTACCAGTGGTAATTCTATGTCTTGTGATCTGGTGGGACATGCATAGCATGCTACTGAGAGGAGGAGGTGGAACACCTGCCTTGGAGATATGATGGATCGCACCTGCTTGCATCTTAGCATTTTCCATAGTTACAAATGACTGCATGAAATATGAATTTTGAAAAGTTTAGGTCAGTTTTAGAGTTTGTTAGATGAGTGTACCCAAGAACTATAAAATTGTGTGATAGAACAAGGCAACACTAAACTGCCTGTGATATTAAAGTGTTGATTAAATTATAGGAGTATTTGCTAATACTTTTATGTAGGCACTGAAAAATCTCTGGGGTGTTTATTGGCCACCTTCTCCCCCCAGCACACTTATATAGTCCCACTGGAAAGTTAAAGTTGCCTGGAGGTGTCAGGCTGAAATGGGGTCCTACCAATTGGAAATGAGTAGCTGCAGCATGGCAGATGGGGCTTTGCAAAGCAGTGGTTCTTCGTCTTTCATCTCCGTGGCCAGCTGGCTGTTGGCTTGCAGCTGCTAGTCATCATGGTAAAGCAGATGAGTGCAAACTGAAAGCTGGAGAGGGACAGTTTGCAAAGGTGTGGAGTGACAGGCCAAGGGGCAATGGGTTCAGACTGAAAGAGGGTGGATTTAGATTAGCTATTGGAAGAAGTTCTTCAAGATGAAGGTGGTCAGGCACTGGAAGAGGTTTCCCAGAGAGAAGGTGTGGATGTCCCATCCCTAGAGGTATTTAAGACCATGTTGGGTGGGGCTTTGGACGACCTGGTCTAGTGGAGTGTGTCCCAGCCCATGGCAGGGGGTCGGATGGGATGATCTTTAATGTTCCTTCCAACCAAACAATTCTGTGATTCTATGTAATAAGCCTTTCAGATCAAACCTTCACATGGATCTGAAGGTTTAGGCCCTTCTAGATGTCTTCTTTCACTTGCAGGTGTGTGTTGAGCCAGGCATGGGGCTGGGGGGAGCAAGGGCTTCTGTGCCCCCAATTTCTGCATCTTCCTGGTCAGGACCCAGCAGCCCCAAGCATATGTAGAAGCCATCCTTGTTATGCACAAACATGCCATTTGAGATGGCTCAGCCCATCTGGCAGCATCGAAAACATCATCAAGAAACAGCTGTAGGTGCTGGGCTGCCAAATACACGCTGCAGCTGATGTGCTGGCTGACCTCCCTTAAAACCCCCACCTGAGAAGACCACAGTTTTCCAGTGCTGCTGCTCTTCTCACACTCAAAATACTTAAATCTGAACAGAATGTCAAGTTCTGTTTTATATCCTTAATTGCCTGGATGTTTGGCTTTGGGACTTCAGCAGAAAATGTCTGAGAGTTCTTGAAGAGAAACTGAACAAGATTCCTTTGAGAAGCAGATGCTAAATTCAGAGCGATGTATTCAATTCTGGATATTTTCCCCTAACCTATGTGCTCCACTGGCCTGGATTTAATGATCTGTGGCATCCAAGGTGTAGGGCAAAGTGTCCTTTCTGAGGAAGGTGACCTTTAGAGGATGCAGGATTATAACCTGATGCCACTGGAAGAAGACTGGGGGATTTTTACTTCTTTCCATTCTAAAGTTTTGATTAAATCTTCAGAAGCTGATTGTGACTCCCATGTTTTTTGAACACCCAATCTTTGTCTGGACAGATATTTTTCATTCTCTGGTTGCGGACAGAAAACTGAGAAACTGATTTTGCTCACAAGTGCAGCAGTTCCCTCCACTGGTGGACTAAATTCCCAGTTTCAGGATGGCCTTGCTATTTTAAGGATCATTGAGTATTGTTCCCATTTACACTTTGTTAAATATAAGCCCTCCAAGCCTTGCATGAAACTGTTTATCATCATGTCCCTGGGTATGTGGACAAGCAGTGCCATTAAACCAGCAGAATCACCTCCATCCAGCTGGAAATCCTGGGCAGGAGATCATATGAGGTGTATGGGACTAAGGACAGAAAGGGAACCAGGGCAAGTTGGATTTTCATTCGAAGTTGAGCCAATTGCCTGCACAGTCTCAGGTGAGGTGGTTTATCCATCTGAGCCCAGGAAAGCATAACATCTCGATGGGGTTGGTGTTGACAGCATCTGACTGCTGCCATCAAGCTATGATATGCCTGGGGCTTCTGTGTCAGCTGTTGAGTCTGTAACCAGGATGTAACTTCTAGGTTCACAATGTACTTTTTGTCTAGTTAAAGACTCCTCTTGTCTGACTGTTGCTGCTCTGGCAAACATTTGTTTATTCTCAGTGCCCTGTGGGCTCAGATGTTTCCCCAGAGTTTTTCTTCTGCCTTGGATTCTTCTTCCTTGCTGGACACTGCTGTCCAATGCAATGTCAAGAATATCTGAGTTGCAGCACTTAAAAATAGCCTGAAAAAGAAGTAATTCGCTTTTGTGGATGGATTTATATCCATTGATAGACTCACTGGATGCATACCGCAGAATAATTGCTCACTCTTGCTGCTATCAGATGTAACTGGTAGAAACTCTTGGTCTTTTTCACACTTCACCCGTTGATCTTCAGGTCCACCATATTTTTTCCACATCACTTTGATGCCCTCCATTCTACAGATGTCTGTATCACAGTGGTATCAGACTCGCTCTAGGAGCTGCAAGTGTGAATCAGGAGATGTCTGCAAAGAAGGAAGAGGCAGGAGGTGTAAGGCCATAGTTCACATCCATTCATACTTGTCTGCTTTTAAAAAATCTTTTCTAAGGAGTTAGTTGGATAGTTGCAGCTGTGATGAATGATTGAGTTGTGGAGTTATGATTAATTCATAACAGCATCTAACAATGTGCGTGTAAATACAGGTAACACACGTAACTTATAACGAGCTTCTGACAGGTATCAGTCCCAGCTTATGCCAAGCATCCGCCTGACATGCAACTGGAGATCAGGTCTCAGGAGCAAAAGGTGCTCGTCAACAGTGGGGAGCTGCAAAGGGTGCAGTGTCACCCTCTGGCTTGCAGGTGGGGTGTGCCTGCTGTGGGGTGAATGTCCCTGCTCGCAGCATCATCTGGCCCTCACCTCTCGGCTTTGCCAGCTGTTGACTTGGTGGCTTTGCCAGCTGTTGATTCTGGAGCAGAGTCCTCATGGACTCACTGCCACAGGGCAAATGGTTTTGAAACACATTATGTTTTTCTCTGCAAAAACAACACAGCCCCTTCCACGATCCCCCCCCCCAACCCCAAACATGCTAGAAGAGATGTCATGACAGAAAGACACCCGACTGCAGGGTTTAAAAAAATTATAATGATAATTTTTTTAAAACTCATGTGCAGATTCAATACTGCAGGCATTATGGATGCAGTGGAGAAATGCATTACTGCAGGTTAGAAGGATGACCATCCTTGTCACAACCATAAGAGAACCACAAAACACGCTACTGCCAGCACAGCGGAGTCACAAAATGTGGTGTTACGGCCCAAAACAGTCTCGTTACTCTCTGTTACTACCCACAGGCAATTCACAAGATTCACTATCACAACCACAGCAGATTCAGGGATCACACGATCACAGCTCATGAGTGAACTAAATACTACACATGTGTGTTAGTCAATCACCCGAGGCTACAAGCTTAAAGTGTATCAAATACTCACCCATCTCTCCAGGTAAAGGTTCTCAGTACGTTCCCTTAGCCAGCATCCTGGCCAAGGGGAAGGATCTCCTCACAGAATTGGAGAAGCATCTCCCACCCTCTAAGACCGAATCTGAGGGGTTTTATTTGGTTTTATGTCTTTGATCTACGTGACAGGGGGCAGGACTGTGCCAGGAGTGGATGATGCCACCTTCCATATGTGTCATTAGCTGTGTTGCCCTTTATCTTATGCCTGATCTGTTGAACATCTTTGTCTAGGTCCACTGAAGCTGAATGGGACCCTCTGACTTGCCTGGATCTTACTGCTGGGCAGCTGAGTAGTGCCTTGATTTGGATTCAGGGCATGTTGTTTGTTGAAGGAATTCAAGGCTCAACCTAGGTTTCAGTTCCTTGAATTATGCAGCGCTGCCCTGCTTAGACTGGGCTTACAGGACAGCTCAAGTTTGAGCTACCTACACAGCTCCCCATGGGTTGTCTCTGTGGAGATGGGGCCTCAAGGCAACCCAAGGTTGAGTCACTTTCACAGCCCCCCATGAGTCTCCCGGTGCACTGGACGTCACCAAAACCTGTTTGTGGAACTCTGAGCCAGACGATCGGTACAGTTGTGCATTGCTCATGGCAGGTAACGTCCAGCACTTGACACCTGCCGTGTCTCCATATTGCAGCTGGGAGGGCGTCAGCAAAGAAAAAAAGATCTTTGGTGACATTGCTCTTCCGGCTGCCTGGGTATGGAGGCCACAGATTGCAGCAAGGAGAACATGTCTCCGTGGTCTCCGTTATCCGGCTGCTTGGACAACTAGAAGAAAGTGAGGCTCTTGCTTGAACCTGGTCCTAGAGTGATGTGATAGAGGGCAGGGAGTTACTCCCAGTTGCATTCTGCAGACATGTAGCTCCATCATAGACTTTGCTCAGTGCTGCAGGTAACATCAACACCATATTTTACCCAGGCTGCATTATACACTTCCCGTTGGACAGCAGCAGCCAGTGCTCTTGTTCACAGTTGTGATTTAGAGAGACCCATCTCCTGGCAGGCCTTCCTTTTCCCCAGAAGAGAAGGAAAGCAATGGAACAGTTTTTTCTCGCAATCATTTCTCTCCCCTGAGGCACAGTGTTTTCCTCCAACCAATCTAAATTTGAATAACAAAGATTTCGATTGCTAAACTAATTCTACTTTGCTGTTCCAGCAAGGTAACAAGATGTGGGTTTTCTTTTTTTCTGGTGATGCTGAGGCAAAAGAACTTTTAAGTGATAGCTGGAGCACCAGATGAATCCTGTTTGATTTCCTACAGTGCATGAGAATGAGATGTTGATTTTGCAGTAGCTGATGAAGTAAAACAAAGTCTGAAACACAATTGCTCTGGCTGTGGGAGCAGGCAGGACAGTGTTCAGCTTTGGATTTATATTTTAAGAGATAAATGATGTTTCCGAGCTCAAGATAATACTACATGTGTGTACTAGTGGTAAGTTTGCAGGAAACTCCCTTAATCCACATCTGTGAAGTGTCTCAGAATGCAAGACACTATTAATTCTGCAAGTCTTTATATTATCTATGAATAATAAAATGTGCAGACAGTCCAAATACTAATGGAAAAAAAAACCCCTCATCTCTTTTGCTCTGAATAATTAATTTGGCATCCGTGCCGGACTCAAAAGCTGCTTTTGCTAAAGCATATAAAGAGCAAGTGAGCCCAAATCTGCTCACAGTTTTGCCAATATGAATCCAAAGTTATTGTGCTCAAGGCAATGGATTTAGGCAGGATTTGCCCCAGAGTGAATGAGAGAAGAATTTGACTCATTCTGCGTATGACGAGAGATCATTACTCAAATTGTCGCCTGATTAAAAACAAACAAGCGCTGATTTCCAAGGCTGGTTGGTAAAGGATGGTCCTGTTAGAACCATCACCACGGTTATGGATTTAACCAGTGTGTTCATGCACACAGAGCATCGATTTGGCGAATGTAACTTGTCACAGGCCCTGAAGAACTTCCAAGTATTTTGCATAAATGTCAAGGCACTCTTCAGGTGCTCCAAGATCAACACACGCTGAAGTGCTTCAGCAGGAGCCAGAGTGATTGGTGCTTTGCGTGAATCAACATGAAGTGAATATTGAGAATAATCAGTGAATTCCCAACTGCAAATATGGTCAAGTGCAAACAACCATTACTGCTGCTGCGGTAAACGCAGCGTCTGAAGGTAGTGCTGATAGCCGTGACTTCAAACCAGCTTCTGTTGGTCTGGGTTGATGTTCAAGGCAAAGATGACATCTTGATGTTTTCTTCTGCTGCTGTGGTTTGGGAGGGTTTGGTTCTTGCTCACCTTGTGCAGGCAGCTTGGAGGTGTGGGCTTGCAGGTCTCTTTGAGGAACCCTGAAGCCATGAGGGAGATTGCTGTGGGTGTCGTGTATGACCGTGTGTGGTAGGTCAACTCAGAAGAAGCAAAAAGCAGAGATACTGGAGGGTGGCAGTGCACTGCAGGCTGCCTCCAGGGCATTGGTGCTTCTGTGGACACTGGGATGTTTCATGCCTACAGTCAGATTGGAGCTTCCACAGTCTCTGTTTGCCTGCCTGTGCTCACTGCATGGCCCAGCTCTTCTTTCTGCTCTCCCTCTCCCTTGCCCAAACTCTTGGATGACTCGTCACAGAGTCACAGAATGTTAGGAGTTGGAAGGAACCTCCAAAGATCATCTAGTCCAACTCCCCTGCCAGAGCAGGATCACCCAGACTAAATCACACAGGAATGCATCCAGGCGAGTGTGAATGTCTCCAGAGAAGGAGACTCCCCAACCTCTCTGGGCAGCCTGTGCCAGGGCTCCATCACCCTCACAGGGAAAAAGTTTCTCCTTACATTCACATGGAACTCTCTCTGCTCCAGCTTGCACCTGTTACCCCTTGTCCTGTCACTGGCCATCGCTGAGGTGAGCCTGGCTCCCTCCTCCCGACTCTCACCCCTTACATATTTATAAACATTAATAAGGTCACCCCTCAGTCTCCTCTTCTCCAAGCTAAAGAGGCCCAGCTCCCTCAGCCTCTCCTCATCAGGAAGGGGTTCCACTCCCTCCATCACCTTGGTGGCCCTGCACTGGGCTCTTTCAAGGAGTTCTATGTCCTTCTTGAACTGAGGGGCCCAGAACTGAACACAATATTCCAGGTGGGGTCTCACCAGGGCAGAGCAGAGGGGCAAAAGTTCCTCTCTTGACCTACTAGCCACACCTCTTCTAATACACCCCAGGATGTCATGGACCTTCTTAGCCATGAGGGCACATTGCTGGTCATGGTCATCCTGCTGTCCCCCAGCAGCTCTAGGTCCCTCTCCCCTACACTGCTCTCCAACAGCCCAGTCCCCAACCTATACTGGTACCTGGGGCTGTCCTTCCCCAGATGCCAGACCCCACACTTGCCCTTGTTCAATCTCATTCAACTTCTCCCCACCCAGCTCCCCAGCCTGTCTAAGTCCCTCTGAATAGCAGCACAGCCCTCTGGGGTGTCAGCCACCCCTCCCAGGGTTGTGTCCTCAGCAAACCTGCTGACTGTGCACTCTATTTCCAGGTCACCAATGAATATATTGAATAGTACTGGTCCCAGTGCCGACCCCAGAGGGACTCCACCGGACACAGGCCTCTAGCCAGAGACTCTGTCCCACTGATCAAACTCGTTGGCTTCTTCCCTTCAACCAGCTCTCAATCCACCTCACCACTTGACCTTCCAGACCACACTTCCTCAGTTTAGCCACCAGGATGCTGTGGGAGACAGTGTCAAATGCTTTATTGAGGTCAAGATAGCCCACATCTACTGCCTTGCCATCATCTATCCATCTGGTTATAGCCTCAAGGCTATTAGATTAGTCAAACATGACTTCCCCTTGGTAAAACCATGTTGCCTGCTCCTAACAACCCTCTTAGCGTTTACATGCCTAGAGACAGCACCGAGGATGTCTTTCCATCACCTTCCCAGGGATGTAAGTGAGGCTGACCCGTCTGTAGTCACCTGGGTCTTCCTTCTTGCCTTTTTTGGAGACTGGAGTAACATTTGCTTTCCTCCGTGGGCACCTCTCCCATTTCCCAGGACTCAGCAAAGATGATGGATAGTGGCCTAGCATTACCTTTGCTGTCTTATTCCACCTGTTTGATCATTCTTGGGGCATAATCCTTGATTTTTTTTCTACCCTCTTCCTAGGTAAGTCCCTCTTGCAAGGTAAGTTAGACACTGCTTTGAGCTCCAGCTCAGTTCTCCATATTCACCATATAAGAACACGACTTGAAGGGATGTGCAGTCGCTGCCATAACTGGCACTAAGCAGTCCCAGGTTGCTGGAGTCGGGGCTCTCTTCTGCCCCGAAGGTATTCCTTCCTTGGGGAGCTAAGGGAATTCTGTATGCTCTTAGCCAGAGGATCTCAGTCGCCCCTTGCCAGTCGTTACAGCCTGACAATAATTTCAGCAACCATCTTGAAGCAAGTGTTTCTCTACTCTGGCCATGGAATCGATGGGTTTATGGTATCCACTCTTTCTGTAAGACAAGGAAATGGATGTAAATTCTTACAGCGACGCTGCAAAGCAACCCAACGCTGACTGATTTTATGCTGTCTGTATCTTGTGCTGGAAATTCCCGTTTCTGAATGCTTATTTTCAGCAAAGAAACCAGTGCCTATTGCGTCCTTTATTGAGCTCCTATATGCCCATGAAAAGCAGCAATAGGTTTGCAGCCCGTAGCAAATCAGTTCTGTTTAGCTTGCTGAAACTTTCTACCAGTTTCCGAAGGCTTCATGCTGGATTGCTGAGTGATGGAGTCAGCTGGGGATTCAACATCTACCAGATGGGGGAAGTGAACCAAATTCCACTTGATTGAGATGGTATTTGGAACAAAAGAGTCTGTATCAGTGTTTGTATTAATACTTTTGTATTGGCTCTGCGTAGCTCACTGGGAGGAAAGCAAGATTTGGAGGCTGGACTGAAACTCAAGCATTCCCTGCTAACGCTGTAGGTTAATGTAACTTGCCAGTGTCTGTTTAAAAATGGGTTTTTCACCTGACTCTTTGGAGGAGATGTCAACGGGGTTGAACCAGCCCTCCTAAACTCCAATTCAAGAGCAGATCCCTTTGACGAGTTTGAAGGTTCCCCAGTATAACTCTCACTGATGTGGGACAGCTAAAAGCAAAGCTGCTACACACTAACATCCCATAAGTTAGTAAGGGAAGAGGAAGCCTTTGTGGGTGCACTTGGAACCTGTGAGGGTATCCATAAAAATCTCTGCAAATGCTCTCTTTATTTGCATCCAGTGATTGCTTCCATTGAGGGGGAGTCTAAATACCAGAATACAGTCAAATCTGGAGCAACACATCGAGACCTTGTTCTCGTCTGAAAAACTGCCATAATGTGTCTTTCACTGTTGAACAAAGCAAAAACTCTAAAAGAACTCCTGAAGTGCCTGTGTGTATCAGTGTCAAGGGATGGGAAACTAGAAACATTCATTTTGGTTGTGGGATTTTTTTACCCTTCCATTCAATGGTATAAACTACATGGATTTGATTTTATTATTTATTTTTAAATTTTGCCTGGTAATAAGCAAATATTCCACATGAGACTTATGCAGGTGGAGGATAAGAAAAAAGAATAAGCAGGTTGCCAAACTTATCTACATACCACACCTGTTAAAAATTAATTGGGAGACTCTGGATGATTTGGGTAGATATTTTCTATCAGCAGAGGGGTCTTAAGGCCTGGCTTCTTTGCAACACAGAGACAAACTTCTGTTGAGGATTACAGCCCACAATCCTGAGAATATTCAGAGCAGTAATGGAGGTGAATCCTCATTGGGCAATTCAGACCTCTTGAGTGGTGGAGAGGTGATTGAAACACAGGGATTCAAGGTGAGAAGACTGGAAATCCCATGAGAACATCCTACAAGCAAGGAAGGAACTTGTTGGGAGAGAAAAAAACCTAGCTTGTGTGATGAAACAGATATACTTTAGATATTTAACTTCTGTGTTTTCTCAATCTTTCCCTTCACAGCTGGGGCACTGAAATAGCAAAACTGATCTTTCTAGCCCATGTTCTTTTTTTTAGAAGTGTGACTTCTGGAGAAATCCAATTTCAAGCTTTTCAGCTAATTCAGCTTTGTTGTCCCAAATCATGAAGTGCAAGATGTTTATGCTTGGGATTTGCTAAGGTTGGACATGTTCTCTAAAAGCCAGAACATCCAATTATTCAGGAGCAAGCTCCTGGGGTGGTTCAGAAAAGTCATTAGTCTACAGTTTTTGTTGTCTCAAATCACAGCCACTGTTCCCGGCGAAGGGGCCCAGGGCAGGCCATGCTGCTTCCTCCCACCCCACAGCATAGTATCCTTTTCTGCTTGCTGAGGCACTCCCAGAAAAGTGGCAGAGGTGTTCCCAGAAAGTGACACCCATCAACTATCACTGGATGCTCAAAAATAAAAGAAATTAAAGGAAGAATAATGATCCTGTATTCTGACCGCTGGACTTCCGTGCCTTTGAAGGATGTAACCAGATAAGTTGAGTTTGTCTCCAGGTGCCTTTTCCAGAAAGAGCTAGTGTTAGCACAGAATGTTAGGGGTTGGAAGGGACCTCCAAAGATCATCTAGTCCAACCCACCTTCCAGAGCAGGATCACCCAGACTAAATCACACAGGAATGCATCCAGGCAGGTTTGAATGTCTCCAGAGAAGGAGACTCCACAATCTCTCTGAGAAGTCTATCCCAGGGCTCCATCACCCTCACTGTAAAAAAGTTCCTCCTTGTATTCCCATGGAACTTCCTCTGTTCCAGCTTGCACCCTTTGCCACTGTCCTATTGCTGGCCATTGATGAGAAGAGCCTGGCTCCCTCCTCCTGACTCTCACCCTTTACATATTTATAGACATTAATATGGTCACCCCTCAGTCTTCAGTAATATCAGCATTAAAAGTTTTATTTTCTTCCCCAAAAGAAAGTCATGGGCCCTGCTTGCATGACATCACTGGAAAGCTGTGACATCATTTATTTGCACAGCTGGCCACACAGCCGTAGTGCTGGAGAAGGGATGGCAGGGCTCCATCCCCCTTGCAGAAGAACACCAGGGCACTTTCTAGTGCCACCAACCCAGACCCACTTCGGTCCTTTTGCACAAAGTTAATTAAAATGCTGCTAACCACAATGTATGCTCATTAAAGACATGTGCTACTTGCCAGTGCTCAGCACATCTGCCCTGGTAATATCTTCTCATCCAAGCTCTGCCCGCTGGCTGGGGTGTGTGATGTCTGAATTTGGGGTTGTGAACCTAAAGTGCAAATTTGTACACATACATGGCTTGTGCTTTCATGCAACCGTGAGACTCCCACCATGGGAATGAGGGAAGAGGGTTGATTTTTAGTGGAGGGTCGGGGTAGTGTGGATATTACGGCTTGTTGATGGTGTTGTCTTACACACTTCATTTCCTTGCATCACATCATCTCACATCATCTCATTTGTTAGGAGTTAGAAAGTGGAAGTAGATGAGTTTGATATCTTCTGTAAGGAAATTGATGTTAGATGTATAGATGAGGTCATGTCAATACCCGTAGAGGTGCAACAGACCAGTTCAGGAATGGGGTTCACTTGATAATGTGGCCAGATATAACATACAATTTATACGTCCTAGTGCTTCACTAGCAATGAACCCCTCCCACCCCAAACCTCACTAGAACACCTGCCTGAGCTTTCGAAAGCTCTCTGGGAACTTTTGGAGTCTTGTGATGACTTTTTTCCCCTCCTTTTTCACAGGAAAAATGCCTTCAGCCATATGACCACTGCAATGAAGCTGGGCACAACTTGACCTCTCCCCTTGAAAACAGAAACAGGGCCAAATTTTGCTGAGCCTCTGTGGGGAGAGCGGGGAGGGGAAGGTGCATTACAGGCCCTTTTCTTTAATGAAAGCTTGCAGTGGGATGCTCAGCGGTAGCTGCTACTTTGGCAATGCCTATAGGATGGTCTGACGGGGATAAGTACTTCCCTGCTACAGATAAGTTGCAATATGCTTTTAGATGGCCAGACATAAAAGGCTGCTATAAACGAGTGCAGCAATATTGTAACCTAATGACGTAAGCTCGCTGTTTCCAAAGCAGAGTCTATCACAGCGCTGAAAACCATGAAGCAATCAGCAGTGAATCACTGGGGCAGGGTGCATTGCAAGCCTTCCTCCTGTTAATGGCTAATGCGAGGATGTCATCTGTCTCCCCGCGCTATGCCAAGCATCTCCTGTTGGCATGTGTGAGTGCTGACAGGAGGAAGGTGAAATGAAAACATCATTCGTACATATTACTCATATGCAAGCTGTGGTTTTCATATATTTTAATTTTTTTTGCAAAGACATCTCCTCTTCCTTTGAGCCTGTAAATGAAATATGCCAAGCTGAGGGATTCTTAAAACTTAGCTGAGCAAGGATCGTAACTTACTCTATTTATTACAACTATGTCCCCTTCCTGTCCTATTCATATTCATGGAAATGTTAGCTTAAAAAACTATTGCAGTGTTTTTTTACTGCCACAGTGCAAGAAGGCTGCTGGAAACAGGGAGCAGTTTCTAATCACTTTTACATGAGCGGCCTGGGTTTTGATCTAGCACTCTATCCCCAGGCTTTTCAGTGGAAACAGTGATTTAGTTTCTTCTCTATGGTGCTTTTAGGAAAATCTAATTAGGAAAATCTTTGGTGCTTGGAGAGTCCCAGTAGGTTCTTTTGTCTCTTTCGATTCTCTTTGTCATGTAGTGAGGAAAAGGTGGGCATTAACAAAATATGTAGCAGTTCTGATGCACCCGCAAAGAAGGATGTCTTCACAGCACTGGTTCTGAGGAATCACATATTTAGTCATCTTGTGCAAGATGAAATTACAAAAGTTCAGCCTCTTCTCCAGCTTATAGGTCTGAGCCTGAAGTATCATTATTACCCTGCGAATGTTACGTGGTCTAAAGCTAAGAAAAGGCCATCAGGATGCTTGGTCTGGCCATAGGCAACGTTTTATAATTTCCTCCAATTCCTTCTGTACTGAGCCAACCAAGACATGGTAATCTGTTTCCAAGCCTTAAGTCTAGTTCTAATTTCAGTCATCATTCTGCTTAAGAAACACGTGTCTGACCGTAATTTGAGCCTATCTAGCTTTACCTTCTGGCCACAGGCTCTTTTCATGCCTTTCTCCACTTGACTAAAAGGTTCTTTTTAACTTGTTTGTCTCCCAAGAAGACACTGATGCGCCGTAACAAAGTCACCACTCCACATACCTCTTGGAAAGATAAACTGATGGAGCTTTGAGGGTGTAATTTAAGTGTTTTCCTACCTTATTCTCATGATGATTTACCATTTGGTCTTTGGTAAAGTCTCCAGAACAACTGAAATGCAAACTTTCTAGCTGTAGTGATTTCCCAGCTTCAATACAAATATTTTATCAGAGCAAACAGGGAAGTGTGCTTTCCGTTGACATGTGCATAAATGAAAAATGGTTCAACAGCTTTACTCTATCACTTCACATAAATTCATCTGTTATATGTAATACATGCACATTCATTATGGTAGGGGAGGCGATGTGTTCACGGAGTCATGCTTTATTTTCAGCAAAATCTGCCCTAACTCAATCCCTCTCTGTAAAGTGTCTCCAGCAGTCTTAATCTGTTGTGACGATCTGCACTAATTATGGTCATCCTTAGCAGAGGATGCCCTGTCCAAGAGATGGGTTGGCTTTGGTGGTGGGGGCAGAGATCTGCGGGTTTGGGGATGTCTTGGATCTATAATGCATAGGGTGAGGGTTTTCTCTTGTTGCCCTGATCTTTCTTTTCTCCTTCCACAGTTTATGAGGTGGTGACAGTGACGGGAGATGTTCGGGGAGCAGGAACAGACGCCAATGTCTTTGTTACTCTCTTTGGAGAGCTTGGGATTACTCCCAAGACTCATCTCACAAGCAAGTGAGTATCTGGAAGGAAATCTGTATCCTTGAGGCCTGCTCCTCAGCAACCTTTATTGCCTTTTGATGAAATGTAATACTGTGTTGATGGATGCAGAGGGAGTAAATCTAAAAGGTATTTTGAAATCACCAGGGAAATCTGAATTTTTTGCTATTGCATATTTCTTACCAAATCCCTTGCAAACCTGCGTTCCTTTCCGTAGGTGGAAATGTATGCTCAGATCTATATTATATAAGACTCGCACTTGCAAGGTGCAGGGATACTTGCTTTCCTTAAAGCTTGAATTAGGGGTTCCCTATGTAGGAGCTGAGCCTATTCACTGGTTGTTGGAGTGGGCCTGATGGGGCCAGGTCCGCATGCCTTAAGCTCACCGGGGTCTCCATGCTAAGTCAGGTACAGAGATAAGTGTCCTTGAATGCTTCTGAAGAGTAACTCAGTGGGCTTGAAGAAATGTTGTTGATGGGTAACCACCCACACCCGGCCACAGGAAATCTGAGGCAAGCAGAAATGGAATAATTTAAGCAGCTTCCTAACTTAGACTGGTTCCATCCCATCTGCTGTATGCTTGGTTGCACACTGCCCTGGTTGCACACTGCTGGGGTGGCATTGTTCTGTTTTCCTCCAGCTGATGCCAATGACACCCCCGGGATGCAGTTTCTCCATTCTTATCACTATATTGAACCTAGTGGAAACTGTGTTTTATAAGTTAAGAACCTACTACGAGGTTTTTGGCTGTATCAAGAGCTTAGAAAAAAAAAGAAAAAGAAAAACGAAAAAAAAAAAGAAAAAGAAACAGCAAGCATCAGGGCCAGCAGATGCTCAGCTGCCATGAAAGCAAGGTGACTTTTAACACAGTCTCAGTTCTGCATGTACTAATTTCCCAGACAAATGCACTAAGATAAAGCAGAAATCCCTTCTGTGTGGGGCCTACGAGAGGTTGTGTGTCTCTGTTTTTTGGCATTCTTATTGTTTCGGTTTTCTTGAAAATGTGCTTCAGAATTATTGATCCTGTCCTAATGTCACACGGTAACTTCACATTTTCTCCATTTCTACAGCACCGACAAGAGGTACCTGCAGCTATTTTAAATTTTACCCTCAAAAGAGCTTCTCTTCCCAGTGAAGCAACTCAAACATGAGAGTCTGTAAAGAAAATGATATGGGAATGGTAAAGAAAATACATGAAATTTCAGCCCTGTTTGCCATATTTGAAATTCAGAAATCAGAGCTAGGCAAAGGACTTTTATTATTATCCCAGAAAAAGCAGAGAGAACTTGCTGATTGCATATTGTATATCTATGCAAAATGTTTTGTCTCTGTCCTTGATTTCCAACCAGAAACCCCCATGGAAGTATGAAGCTGAACACCATTTCTCTTGATTTAACAGAGTAGGAAGCCGAGGCAAGGAGATGGAAGACGGCATGGTCCCATAGTCGGTCAGTGGCAGAGCTGGAGGAGCAGCAGTGCATCTGATGGGGGAAGAGCTTCTAACACCCAAACCTGCCCCACTGTTTTTGGCAAAGCCATCAAAGCAGCAGCTGCTTTTCAGGGAGTTTTCTTGTGGTCAGCATTTACATGAAGAGCTCTTTCATCAGGAAAGTGTTCTTCTGCACTTGGCTATGGGAAGAATCCAAATATTACCTTAAAAAAAAAAAAGCCATATTGCCTTTAGAGAAGTTGAGAGGTACCCATAACAGATTTCTTAATCAGCTGTTGCCTTAAATGAGCTACAACTTGTACAAGTCAGCTGTGGTGGCACTCTGGTTAATGCCTGCTCTTTCCTCCTGGACTCAGCAATTGTTATATTATTATATGGGGGGTTTTTTGAAAGAAAGAAGGAAGGCACATGCAGGGATTATTTCAGGCTGCAGCAGCAGTCTGAGCTTGTTCAGACCTGGGTTAGCATTTTGGGCTTTGACCCCATTACTGCAGACAGCAGATGGCTGAGTTCTCAGTAAGGAAGGATGAAAGGCATAGGAAGCCAACCTTCTGCACTTTAGGGCTCTTAAAAACCGAGGTCACCCCTAGAACTGCAACTATGGTTTTCTAACCAGGGGTTTCCCAAACATCAAAGGAATTGCTACCTCTCTAAGCAGTCTGGCACGTTACAGCACTTTATCAAGGAACAGCGAGGAAAAAAAGCCAGTCCGAGTGTAGGAGTGTCTGCAGATCTGCTTAACTGATAGCTGTCCCTGGAACAGACAGTTTGCCCCCAAATTTATTATGCAGCTTTGTGAATATGGCAAAAGGATGGAATCTCATGCATCTTTCAACTAAATGTTTACAAGAGTTCACTTATGACTGCAAATGCATGACATTTTATAGGTGTTTATATTTCCCTGTGTATGACAGAAAGCTAAAATATCATGCATTGCCTAAAGACGGTACTACCATTTCAGCTTCTGGTTAGAATAGGTTGGTTTTTTTTTCTTATTTCTTTTGTGATTGTGTGCTGGTAGTGAAATACATGACATTTGGGATCTTTTTGTCGTGCGCAGTAAAGGGAAGACATGTCAAGTCGATGAAATCTGTGTTTTTAACGCTGGCCAACAATAAGGTAACTGTGGGAAAACAGGCATGAATCTTCATCTTGACTTGTCAGGAGAAACATCAGTTTGGGAAGTGGCAGCTCCCAAATTCTGCCCCCAAACATACATTTATTTAGGCAGGGTTTAGCTGAGATGTGTTCAGGTTTAGGAGGGACTAGGATGAATCTTTCTTTGCAGACACTGTTTTGCCAGTTTGGGGGGATGGTAACACCTCCCCACTGGTGCTGGACATGGTGGATAGGTGCTGGCAAACTGCTGCTTGGCTCCATCTGCTCTTGGCAAAACTCTGCCTCAAACCCCAGCTCACAGAGGTCTCCAGATCCCCGCCTGCCAACCTGCACCCGCCACAGCTCAGTCAGAAGCTAAAAGCACTCCCACAAGTAACTTTCTTTCCACAGTCTCCATCATGGGTGGACACCAAGGCATTACCTGGTGGCATTGGGGCTGTCGCTGAGACCTTTTTTCCAGGCACAAGCTGTTTCTCCATGGCCCAACACCAAACAAACAGTATTGACCCTCCATAGTGTTCCACTTCTCTTGGCTCACATGCTTTCCACCAAGCTGGGGCTGAGGACAGAGAGCAAAACTCAGTTGGCACCACCGCTGGCAGCTAATTCACAGCATTTAGTAGCAAATTTATTTATCTGTTTGTTGTTTGTGTAAATTAATCCACTTGCCAGGCTTACCTGGTCCAGCATGTGACAACTGCAATAAATATTTATGGGGAGATTTTTTTTTTCCATCAAAAAAATAATGAAAGAGACAGGAAAGATTTACATCTTTGGCAATCTGAAAGAAAGATTAAACAATTGGAAAGTGACAGCTGGTGTCTTACTGAATTTGAGGGCCATACAGTGGATTTAATGTCTCTTTTTTTTTTTTTTTTTTAATTTCCTCTGCTGAATACCTTTAATTGGCTGTCCCTTCTACCTGGTCCTGAGTCCCTATAAGCTTTTCCTGCTCCTAATGCCAGCAGAATTGCAGAACATGCTCATGATGGCCTTTAGAGGATGTTAATTGTTGCAGCTCTACTACAGCTAAAACCACACCGAGTTGCAGAAGTGATTTTTGTCGTTTAACTGCTCTGGTATAAACGAATACAAGGAAGCAAGCTTACTTATTCTTAGTAGTTGATAGAATAAGTTAGGAAGCGCTAGCAAGTTGGTATAGAAAGGGCTGTTCAGGCTAGAAAGCAAACGAACCCCAAGAGATGAGTTGTGATGCTTTTAATGACAAGAGTTGTCTCCTGTTTTAAAGCTGCTCTGGTATCTAACTGTACTCTGGTTGATCTGAGCAGATCTGGAGCATTTACACCATGGTCTGCAAGCTTAATGATCTGGGGCAGCTTTGGAGTCTGTGTTGGCTTCTGAAAGAGTAGGAAACGTCTCTCACTTGCTCAGATTTATTGGCTGCCCTGGATCTAGCATTTCAGGAGCAAAACCACCTGAAAGGGTGCTTAGACAGCAGTGCTGAGGAACACAAAGATAAGAGCCCACAGAATTGGCCTATGTATAAGTTACCATCCACCTGCAGCTACGCCCGCAGCAGCTGGTGGTGCAACTACAAGAAAGGTCAAGCCTTCAAGGGAGAAAAAGGAATTTACTCAAAACAGGCAGACCTTTAAGGGAATTTAACTGCTGGACCAGGTCTCTGGTCTAGGGATTTAGCTGCACAAGTGTCAGCAGCATTTTTCAAACTGTAAAACACATCCCGTTTCCCTTGTGGGATGAGTATTCCAGAACAAACTCAATCTTTCTGACTTGCTCAAAATCCTGCCCCTATCCAGACTCATTTACCTCAGTATTAAAAATGTCTGAGCTCACTCTCAATAAATTTTTCAAACCTATTTCTCCATTTGAACCGGACAGAAATTTTCAGCTGAGTAAAATTTCCCCCCAAATTTGGTAAAGTAGGTGCAATTGAAAACATTAACATAGTGCTGGGAAAGGCTGAGCCACCTTCGTGCTGTTATCAATGGCACTATTTGCTTCATATGGAAAAAAACTGTGCCAGGGCAGGGTCAGATCAGATGTTACAAAAATTCTTTGCTGAAAGAGTTGTGGGGGCTTGGAACAGGCTGCCCAGGGAGGGGGCTTAGTCACCATCCCTGGATGTGTTTAAAAAAAGAGTCGATGAATTATTTAGGGATATGGTTTAGTGTAGGATGGGAGCAGTTGGACTTGATGATCTTAAAGGTCTTTTCCAACCTTGTGATGCTGTGATTCTGTGATATAGTTTCTCCAGAAAATATTAACCAAGGTGCAGATGACAAAGGCATAAAACACACCTGAGATTATCCAAGTGAAACACCACTGTTCCATTTGTTCCATTGATGACAGGCTGGCTATGAGCCAGCATGTGCCCTGGTGGCCAAGAGAGCCAATGGGATCCTGGGATGCATCAGGAAGAGTGTGGCCAGCAGGTCGAAGGAAGTGATCCTCCCCCTCTACTCTGCCCTGGTCAGGCCCCACCTGGAATACTGTGTCCAGTTCTGGGCTCCCTGGTATAAAAAAGACAGGGACCTTCTGGAGAGAGTCCAGAGAAGGGCTACAAAGATGATTAGGGGTCTGGAACATCTCCCCTATGAGGAAAGGCTGAGTGAGCTGGGTCTGTTCAGCCTAGAAAAAAGAAGACTTAGGGGGGACCTAATTAGTGTTTACAAATACCTTAGACATGGGTGGCAGGGGGAATTGGCCAGCCCCTTTTCAGTGGCCTTTAGGGACAGGACTAGGGGCAATGGCTGTAAGCTGGAGCATAGGAAGTTCTGCACCAACATGCGGAAGAACTTTTTCACAGTGAGGGTGACAGAGCACTGGAATAGGCTGCCCAGGGAGGTGGTGGAATCTCCTTCTCTGGAGATATTCAAGTCTCGTCTGGACGCCTATCTATGTAATATGAGATAGGGAGCCTGCTTTGGCAGGGGGGTTGGACCCGATGATCTCTTGAGGTCCCTTCCAACCCCTAAATTCTGTGATTCTGTGATTCTGTGATTTTATTTACATTAACCATGCTGGCCAAGATGAAAAACTGATACTAAGATGCCGCTGCTCCATGCAGCACAGACAGGGAGCAAAAATCCAAAGCACGCCAAAAAAGCCATTGAAATCTGTGCTGTGGGTTAATATGAGTAAGGCAGGGGCTGCTTCAGAGTGCCTGATGGCACTCTCTAAAGTTTCAAGGTAAGTTTAGACACAGGCTCTCACAGTTGCAGGTTCATGTTTGGCAGGTCATCACACTACTACAACCCTGAGCAATACATTTAATTCGATTAAAACATTTCAAGTGAGACCTTTTAAAATTATTATTATTATTTAGCAATTCTATGCTTGTTTGAGCAGGATTGCTTCTGCTGGCCAGGTTATTGGTAGGAAAAAAGGAAATCCTGCCTTGGGTACAGAGGTGTTTGCAGTCCCTGTGCTCTTCAGCTGGTTTCTTTCCTGTCTGGAGTATTTTTGGACACATGCTGCCTTATGCAGTATTTCCAGCTGCCCATTAACTGATGTTGTCAGCTTCATGACAACAGTCTAGGCAAAATATTTGCAGACCAAACTCCCTGGAGTATTCCTGGCTCCAAGAAGGAGGTTAATGATAGTGCTATTGGAGTTCTGCATTAAGAATAAATATGTTCCGAACATAGGCAGGCTATTGCAGTTAGACACACCCATCCTGTAATGTATGTTGGATAATCTGAGGATGAGCCAAGCTGTCTGTGCTTTCAAACCAGGAAAACAACAGGGATGGACCTGTGCTCATCCACGGCAACTGCACATGTTAGAACTACTCTGCCCACCCTGACTCCGTGAGAAACTCACCTCCCATAAAACAGCAAGGGAACCAAACAGCATTTATTTTTCCCCTGGAGAGTGACAGGCTGTAGGATGGTTTTTGCTCTGCGACCTTCTGAAATCCTTCCTGGTACCCAGCTCCCTCCCACTGCTGCTAAGCATTAGTGGCAGGAGCAGGCAGACCTGCAGGCAGGGTTGCAGGGAGACGCCACCACAAACTGGCTCTTTCTGATGATTTAATGGAGCATCTTCAAAATTGTGTTTGAGCTGACATTCCCCCCCCCCCCAGGTAACACTCTGTGCTTCTGCGCAGCCCTTCATCCACGGTGCTTTTGCAGGTGGTCCAGTGCGTGCAAAACATTGCCATATGAAACACCTAATAGAAAGGCAATTGAAGTGATCACTAATGTGGTGATTCAAAGCTAAATTGGTTCAGGTTACTGCATCACTGCTAAAGGTTATTATTTTTATGCCTCTGCTCTGATCAGTACCCAGTCTTTTCTTCCTCTCTTCCTAAGAGCTCAGTTCTGGAACCTGTGCTATTCAAAATTTCTATTTCAAATGTGACTTTCATTTAGATGCTGGGATTAGCTCTTGTTAATTCCCCTTTATTTAAGAAAAAAAAAAAAAAGCTGATTTACCAATGCAAATGTTTATTTCAGGTACTTCTGCATTTAAAACTGAATCACCAAGAGTTTCATGCTGTCAACATACCAAGTTGCAGCAAAGCTCTCATGGCCATGGCTTTGTTGTCTATGCCAGTGGCCTACAGAAAAGACAGATGCAGGGATTTACAAATTCCATGCTCAAACATGCACCAGTCCTTGTGCTTTTTAGCAATGTAATTTTCACAAGCAGGGGACATGGTGCTCTAAATCTCTGCATATTTGCAGTACCACGAAGAGAGTAACCTGAAGGCAATCATTCAACCAAAAAAGAACCTGAGAACAGCTTCAGAAGCAAAAAATTATTTGAGGAAATGAATATACTAATCTTTGGTGAAGTTCCCTGGATGTTTCTTACAAAGCAGGGCAGTAAAACGCTACCACAGACTATAAAAATAGAGTAACTAGAGAAAAAAAAATATGAGAAGAGTATAAAACATGGTTAAAGCATACTTCTGAAGTTGCCCAGGCCTCATATCCCAGTGGAATAAGGCTGGAAGTGGAATTCTGCTGGTCTTTAAGTATTTGCTTATGGCCAGCCATGCCTAGTCCTAGAGCCTGCAGCCAGCCAAGCCTGAACAGTAGAAATTCAGTGCTGCGATTTCCAAGTCAGAGTCTTCCCTGCTTTCTTTGTCACCAGAACTGTGCAAGGCAGTGAGCTGCATTGTTTGGTGTAATGAGTTCCTTATGTTAATCAGGCTATGAATTTCTTATCCCAGCCCCTGCACCAGACTCTGACACAGCCCAGCCATAACTTCTTTCTTTTTTTTTGGTAGCCTACAGCATAACCATTCACCATGGGATATTCCCTCATGCTCTCTCCTCCCACTTAACGCTAGAAGTAAGGACTGGATTTTTTCCTTAAAGCATTCCCCTTTTTATGGTGTTGATGCTGCATATCCACCTCAAGGGAAGAGACTTGTCACCTTCTTCCTACCTTTCGATAGCAAGACTTCCCACAAGTTTGACTCCCAGGTCACAGTCGTGTTTCCCAATACTTCTGCAAGCTCTGTCAAGATGCGTGAAGCATCTGCTCAACTGGCACTTTTTGGTGCCTTCTTGGTGCTTCTCCGACGCTGGGTTTCCTCCCCACTACCCCTACACCATCCCAGCAACCAGCGCAGCCCAGGAGGCTGGTGGGGCTAACATAATCCAGCAGCCACCCGAACGGGTACACCAAAAGCTTTGGGCTAATTAGTCTCCCTTAATACTCATGCAATACCTCTGTAGCAGCGTGCAGCACTGCATCGATCTCCAGAGCTGATGCAGGGAGAAGCGCCTGTCGTTATGATGCTCACTCAAGCCTGACAAACTAATTGCCTCACACTCGCTGACTTTTTTCTCTCCAGCAGCCAGGTTGGGGGAGGCTGGGTTGGATTTAATTGTCTCTTGTCTTCACGACAAGGTTAACCATTTTAGCCTTTTCATGTAGCGGTGGTGCTCCTGGCGCAGTATCTGAAATAGCAGAACGGAGGAGGAGGAGGGCTGCCTGTGCATTTGCAGAACACACAAAATAACCTTTCAACAAAGGCACATGCAGATCCTTCAACGATGCGGAGAAGAGAGCCGAGCGAAAATGAATCCCCTTGCTCAGAATATTAATATTCATTAACTTTGTGAGAACAAGCTGCTTGTCACTGCGGCATTATGCTGCTGAAGTGCTGTGGTTTCTTGTTCATTTTAATATGACTTGTGGATTTTGCTGTGTTTAATCATCTGTAGCGATGCTTAGTGGCCCAGGTGAAAGCAGGGCCCTTCAGGGAGGGCAGGTGGGAAAGGCTGTCCCTTCAGAGCAGGGATGGCTTTTGCATTGATGTTATTCATAATGGTTTTGTGGAAACTACGAGCTTGAAAAGGATGGATGGAGGTGGTTGCCAAAGTCCACGCCACAGTCTGGAGCCAGAGCTGAGAACTGAATTGTACATCCCCTGACCCAGGCCAATATACTTTATATTGCCTTTCACCTACACTGGTGAAATACAAACTGCATGCTTAACACTTCACAGAAGAATCAAACTACTGCCTGCCCTACATTTGCTTTGCTTTGGATGTGGTACAAATCACAGGAGAAAGCTGCAAAGGAAGTTTCAGTGGCCATTATAAAATGTCTGAAGATGGGCATGGAAAGAAACCTTTGAAGCAGTTGGATGCTTTTATTTCTGTCTGAGCCTTGGGTGGATCTGCAGCTCTGCAGGGAACCCACTGGGCTCTGGAACCCCTTCACTCCATCCCCAAGAGCAGTTCCCAGGAGCTAGGAAGGCAGGAGAGAACACCTCTGTGAGTGGCAAAGTTGAAAAGCATATTGAGGTCCTGTAAAGCAACTGAGCTGGACTTGCAGGGGCCTAGTTTCACCAAGGTCTTCCATGTTGGTTGGCTGAAAAGGGCTGGTCTCTGAGGGCAAACAAAGCTCTGACTTGACCATCCCTAAGGAGCGCTTCCCAGCCACCCTGGAAGGCAGCAGCTGAAACATACCCATGTCTTTTGCTGTCACTTTTATGTTTTAGCAACCAATGCAGTTGAGGAACCACAGAAAAAGTGTTACCTAAGAGTTGGAGTTCTTCATTTAAGTTTTGCTTCATTGGTGTTGTCTCAAAGTATCTTCACTGAAGATTATTTTCAGACACCTCTGAAAGCCACTTGCTGATGGGAAAGTCTTAGAGGCTCCCTTAGCTCTTACCTCTACAGTCAATTTAGCTGAGGAATGTTAAAAACCTTTTGTTGTTTTTTTATTCTTGGAGGCAATATGGAATGTGATCCAAGGTTTGCATCTGCTTGGGCCAGCATTGCATTTCCCCCAAAGCTTCCGTCTCTGTTTCTGGAAGGACTCTTAGAGCCCGAGAAGGGGAAAAGCCTGTTAAATGTCACTTGTTAGAGCTTAGAGCTATCTGAAACTTGCCATGGGAAAGAGGGCACTAAGAAGTGTAGGTTTTTCCCAGTGCTAGAAATGACATTCCTTCACCCTTAAACTCTCCCACTCTGTCAGGTCACAAGGTATGCTTGCTGACAAGGTCGTTATGTTCTTACCACAGCTTTTGGTGCGTGTGTATTACAGGAGCAGCACAGCTTTCGAGAGGAGCAAAACAGATGTGTTCCGAGTAAAAACCAACAATGTCGGACAAATAAAGAAAATAAGGTACGTGGCCAACATTACCACCATGGTACCTGCTCTGTGAGGTCCTAATTGACTGGCAGGCAGCAAAGGCTTAGGCATTGACATGTTTTATTCATTATTCATTAATGTGCTCTTATCAAGGTGAAGTAAAGGGGTGGTAAAAGCTTGTTTACTGCCTAAGATTTTAGCTGAAGCGTGAAATCACCTACAGTATTACTTATAACCATCCATGCTCCCCACCAAGAGTTGTATTTCTGTCCTATGTAATCATGGAGGAGGGTATTTAGGACAGTTTTTATGTCCTGACAGAGATAAATGAGGTTCACTATCCTGTTTTGCTAAATTAGTGTAATGTAAATGATAACTATTATGTTTAGCCACCACCGGACTGACCTATATAAAATTAAAAATCAGTTAAGTAGTACGAAGGAAGTTCAGAAAATGGGAAAAGGTGTGTAAAGCAAAGTAGGAAAAGAGCAGGGAGGGAGGGATGCAGGGCAAGAGGCGAGCCACGTTTTAAATATGCAGTGTAAACTGAATGAAAGCACCTGATGAGTGGACACACGGGTGTGTGTGTGTGTGTTTGTGTGCATGCCTTTGCAGATGACAGCCCACATATGCACCTACATTAGCTTCCCACAAATATTTAGCAGCTTGCCATTTTCAAAACACCCCATAAAAGCCCTTAGGTCCTATGAAATACTTTGTGTAACAGGTATAAACAGGCCTAATATAAAACATTGCACAAAGTGGCTGTTCTAGCTGCCAATCTTCATCAAAATATCAAATCCAGTTTGGGTTTTTTTCCCCTTAGGATTGAGCATGATAACACAGGACTGAATGCGGGCTGGTTCCTCGACCGCGTGATCGTGACCGACATGAACAGACCACACCTCCGGTTTTACTTCCCTTGCAACAACTGGCTGAGCAAGGAGGACGGGGATGGACTGTATGTCAGAGACCTCATTGGCAGCCTGAATCCCATGGATGTGCCCAAAAGTAAGGTTTTTCCAAAATGTTTGGCTTTCTGGTGCCTTGTCAGAAAGGACAGGGTGGATTTCAGGCATCTTCAGCCAAGTGAACAGAAATCACGTAGCCTAGCCTAGTTTGAGTGTAGTCAGTGGAGGGAGAAATAGGAAGATGCAAGATGCCTCCAGAGGGTAATTCCTTCTTCCAGTGTTAGACCTGATGTCTTAGGGTGGGATAAATCACTGTTTTGAAATGCTCTGCTCATGGGTTCAGTACTGAAGGATCCTCAATGATGACTTTAAATTGGGATTAATGTCTGGAAATAGATGAGAGACATCCCACCTTGGAAGATGTAGCTGGGATTGTGGTGTGCTATCAGAAGAGGCAGCACAGTTGCAGTCTTGTGTATAATGTTAAGTGTTTCCAGGATCTGGTGATGACCCACAGGAAATTTCCATAAACAAGCCCAACCCTCTCGCTGTAATTCTGTCCTGGTTGTATGTGTATGTGTATGATATCCATATTGAATCGGTGCCTATTTTTCAGAGTGGTTTTAAGCTAATGATGTTGAAATGAAGCCAGGACAGCTTGCAAACCAGACATGTACTCCCAAATTGATATCAGCGTGTAGGCCATGTGGTGATGTATAGTGCATGTAATGTGAGTGGGAAGACGATCGAGATGTGAAAGAGGAGCCAGAGAACCAGCCTCAGGTGGTATGTCAGCAGTTTATCTGCAAGTGCTAATGAGGAAACTGAGTTGCCTTTCCCTGATGACCTCACCAGCGCAATAGTTCTTTTCTGGAATCTGTGGGTATGGAAAGTGTAGTAAGCCTGCTACTAGGCACAGGTCTGAGGGAAAGGAGAGGTATAGTTTGGTGCAAAAGAGGGGAAACTTGTGGCTTTTGCTAGTATGACATCTTCTTGAGAATAAGTAGTAAACTTGTTGCACTTTTGTCGTTGACATGATCACCGAGGAGACTTACTTTGGTAAAAATAGTTTATTGCCAGCCTTAATGCAGTGCTGTGAGCATTGACAGACGCCCTAGAAGAGTCAAGTATTGTTATTTTTATTGAGATCCTGTTTAAAGTTAACAGTGAAACAACACACCACCACACTATTCCTGGCTTGTTAATAACTTTGCTTTATTAAGATATAACCTCCTAAAATAGTTCCGACATGTCGAAGATGTGTTAAAGGATACTGCCTGTGAGTTAGCATGGACAAGTAATACCCATTGACAAGAAATGTATGTGGGAGCATTTTATAAATGCAGAACCCTCCAGGGTGGCTGCCACAGGGGAATGAGATAAAGTCTGGAGATGCTCTGCCAAAAACCCACCTAGTGACTGCTGGGACTGTGTGTGCCAAAGTCCTTTGCTGTTCTTTTCTGTCTTTAGCTTGTGAAATGGAAGAGTTAAGGACGCTCAAGGGGGAGCGAAGGGTCTGGAGAAAGTAGTGGATGAGTCAAAGCAATACACAGTTAAGGAGAGGTTCCCTGGAGGAGGACATCAACCATTCAATCTTAATAGATCTTTAAATGACACAACAGTTTTATCTAAATTTATCACCACTCCTGCCTGGGAGAGCTAATTCAAAGGAATGTGACTTCCCCCACCCTGCTCAACACCTGTTTCTCAGCAGGAAAAGATTTGTGGGCTAAACCCTCAGCTGGTAAAAATCAGCACGGCCCCAATGAAATTGCTGGAGCAACTTTGTGTTTCACCAGCCGGAAAGCTAGTCCCAAGCACCTGCTCCTCTGCAGAAGTGGTTTTGGGTTGTTGATCAACTGCTCACTGTGTGTTCGGCCCAGGACAACCGTGAATAAGATTGTCTCCTGCCTGAAGAGTATGAAAGAAGAGATTTAACCAGGCATTTGTCAGAAATGCATCTGTTCTCATCGCTTTTATCAGACAGAAAAGCCCACTTTTGAGTGGCACAGACTGGATGCTCTGCAGCCGTCTGTATAAATTGAAGGGAACTGGGCTCAGGCCAGCGGCACGGGTGAAGGGTTGGATGCCTTCCAGGTGTCAGCTTTGAGTCTCTAAGAGGAGAGGGTTAGCTCAGCTATCTCAGGTTGCAGTTCCCCTTGAACCATAATTAATGAAAGATAAACATTCCCAGGCTGCCGAGGTGACCTGTCAACTGCAAATGTAAATTTATCTGAATTCATTTGTCTCCCTCTGGATCCATAGAGGTCTGAAGCAAGATCGTGATGTGATATGATTTGCTTTGCACACAAGTCATTTGCCATAATTTGGTCCATTTTCTGTTTTTCTACTAGACAAACGAATAATTATGTGGTTTGGTGATTTCATGTGCCTGTAAAGAAAGTTTAGTTACTCCGTCTTAAATCTGTGTGCCCATTAGCAGTGTTCAGTGCCATACTCCTTTCTTTTTCAGTCACATCCTTCTGATCACTGTTGCCCTTTTTTCTTCAATTCTTTGAAAACCACTGCTATTACAGACCTTGGTTTCATGCTTTGCTTTCATGCTTCATTTGCTGCCACAGCCAGGTATGTTTTTGGATGTAACCAAACAAGTTTCCTCTACATGCCACCTCCTGAAACATCTTCAGCTTTTGATCTTCTCCTGGAGAGCTTTCTCATCTTTTTCATGAGGATTTATCTTCCTCTCTTGAACTGGAGGTCACTGCTAGGGTGTGCATCTTCTCTGTGCTATGTGTGGGACGTGGGCTGGAGAAGAATTAAATTACTTTTTTGGGTGATACTTCTGAAAAGGCATTTGAAGTGTATTTTGAAGGGGGTTGCTGGTGCTTGGACCAAAACCTACCAAAGCTATGGGGTCACTCAGCCTCTTTCTTGGTGAGGAGCATGGGCCAGCCACTGAAGCCCTGCAGGGCTATGAGCTTTGAAGAGGTTAGTTTAAAGGAAAGAGAAAAACAGAGGCAATATTAGAAAACACAGAAAAGAGTGTGTTCCAAAGAATGGCTTATAATTGAAAAATTGGACACACACACACATACACACACCTTGACACAAATAAAAATTACAGCTCTTTTCATGATCCAAACAGAGGTACTGAGGATGTCAGGAATGCTTAGTGACTGCAGACGCCTGAGTGTCTGCACTTAGTTATCTGAATAAAATGACTCTTGCCGGGGTCCCTCTCAAGTGCCACACATTTCTCCCGCAGAATAGGTTACGTTTTAAGTGTTCCTGCTTGAATGACTCTCTATTCCCTGTACTCACATCCGTGGCATCGTATGCCACTCGCCTTTTGACAGTGATAGTGCCACAGATTCTTATTTACCCAGCAGCTGCTATTGGCAGCCTGGATTAATTTACATTACAGGTATTAATTACAAGGAAGGGCTATTGTTTGGCCTTATGCTGCCTTGCTTGAGTTTATGAAGCCTTAGGATTGTATGACTGTGGCTGAGCCTTTATGCAAGTGACTGGCTCTCAGCTGAAGTCAGGAGGTGGTTTTCATTTGAGTGTTTCATGTTTTGGATTGCTCTGAGGGTGTCTGATGTCCTACAAAGATGTAGGGGAGGACAGAATTTCATAATAGCTTGTAGCTACAGTAACAAGAACTACTGACCCATCAGCGATGCAAAAGCAAACGGCATTTGGGAGGCAGTTTCCAGCCTGTTGTTTGATGCCTGCATACTGGTCATGAATCACTCATGACACTCTGTGGATGGACCCTCATATCTCCCAGCCCATAGTGACTCTCATTTGGTTGGGCTTCATTTTGCTTTCCCTGGGAGTTTGCAGACCCTGAGGTGCTCCATAGCCCCAGTCTGAGACCAGTTTGTGGCATGAGCACCATGGTGGTTACCCCGCTGGGGTGAAAGATAGTGCTTGGAGCCGCCATGGCACTGCCCATGGGAACCTACTGCAGGTGGGACACCAGGGGCATGTCTTTCTCCAACCCTCTGTGTGTGATGGGCACAGCTTTTATCACATCGCTATAAGACAGGTAGTCCTGAGGTTTGCTCTTCAGGTGGATTGAATGGTGACATATGTCAATATATTTGCAAAGCCACATTTTGTCCTCACTCATAAAAGAAGCTGAGGTTTGGTCAGGTGAGGTGATATATCAATTATCCACAGGCTATCTTCTCTCTGGGGCTGTCATCACTCTCTAGCTGGTTGAGGTTAGTTTAGCATCTCCACAGTATGACTTCCAGTTTTCCTCAGAATGAGGGAAAAAGCTAGGTTAGATATCACCAAGGCATATCAACTGTTCATGGTTTTGCTCAAAATCTCCCCTTAATCAAAACAACTATCTGTATTCACTCTTTTATTGAGAAAAAGCACGGATATTAATTTGAAATTCCTCTTCTCTCTTGGTCATTAAAACCACGTTCAAGAGCACAGAGCCTGAAAATTAATTCAGACCTCTGTGCAATTGCAATTCATGCTTACCTGTCAAATTTTGGTCAAGTCTTGCCAACCTGCCTGTTGCAGATGAGTTTCAGAGCCAATGACTGATTTCCAACTGGCTCTTTGTCCAACAGCATCCTGAAATTGTTTAAGACTGGGCACAACAGGTTATAAATGTGTGTGGGACAGCAGCTCACAACTGTTTATTCACAGCTGCATATTCACAGTGTGTGACCTCAAACTAGAACTCCTCCATTCTCTACTTTTGCTAGGTGAAGTTTAGCTTTATTTGGATGATGAACATCCAACACAATTGCACTCCTTTTACTTTTTTCATACTTAAAGGTGCTGGGCATTGAGCACTTAGTGGTTTTTGCTACTATTATTTAAAAAATGGATTGCAAGACCTGTGCTGTATCTAAGGGTAAGTCCACATTGTCTTTTGCAGGCAGACATATGTTTTCTGCCTTGCTGAGGGAAGAACCAGCTCTGAACTGGAAGGTCAATGGTTGTGTCAGCTCTGGCCTGATTTGGGGTTGATTGATGGTGCGTCTGAGAGTCTGCATGGGTATGTCCTAAGGAGTAATGGCTGTGAGGTCATGCTGAGCAATCGGGAAGTGGATTCCTGTAAAGGCCATCTGGGTGGTGATGTGTGCCGTGCGCCTGTGCATGCAGAGGATAGCCTGGCCTTTAAAAAACGAGAACAATATTTATTATAATTACAAATGAGAGAAGTTCAGCCTATCAAGTAGCAGGTCAGGCCCAATCCATTAGTCTTTCACAAGTTTCTGTGAATCATTTGCCTGTCCTCATCTGGGGCAGGGTTAATGAAATCACCTGAAGAGACTTGGACAGTTTGTGTTCATGGTGGGTCAGAGGAGAAGACCACAGGCGCACAGGCAGAGAGAGCCATGGAACTGTTTCCCTCCAAGTCAGGAAAGGCAGTCTGTGCCCTCATTGTGAAGGCACATGAAGAAGCAGCTTCTGCTAGACTGTGCCTGCTGTGCTTTTGAGAGCGTCTGTGCAAGCACACCTTGAGTTACAGTGCCCTAGATGCTCTCTGAGGGTTTTAGATCCACTCAGACCTAAAACTCATATATTTGAGCTGGGAATGGGAGCTGTGTTATTTCTTTCCTCCGTGAAGGAGGTTTGTGTTAAGATTTTGTAGTTCATTGACCAGAGTTTTAATGTTGGCTGAGTTAAGACTTATGAGGCACTTACCTGGCTGTGCCTTGAGGAAACCTTTGAGGCAGCAATTACTGATGCACATGCTTGACTTCGAGTAAGTGGCTAAATCCTTCTCGTCCCAACGGGATATGTGTGTCCCAAAGGGCTTGACTAGATCCGAACCGATGCTGTGGCCAATCTCTCTCAATAACATATTGGCACTAGAGGTTCTGATAAGGAGCAGCATTTTGGATGCGAGGCACTGGTCGATGATGCCCCGCGGGCTTTGCAGCCTCATCTTATAAAGAACCAGAGAGTGGGATTGGTCCCTCTCCAGTCTCCCCTGGGCCATGATTCAAAATGACATGTTAAATTTTGGAAACATTCATAATCAGAAAACCAAAAAGTTACTATTTCTGAGGATGCCAGTGACGGGTGAAATATTAATAGGTGTTAACTGCTCACCAAAAATCCTCTGTATTTACTCCGGGAATTGGAAGTGTATAATCAGCACAGGAAAATGCAGCTAAATATATTTATGAAATAAATGCAAGTTGTTTACTTTTGAAATATGGTGAATACCCCCTGTATTAAGGATGAGGCCTTGCTGCATGCTGAGATATTCAATAAGCAAGGTTTGTAGCGGCTGTAATATTTTTTACTACCCAACTGATAACACTGGGGGGGAAAAAAACCTGTCACCTTATCTGGCACACTGAGTATCCAAAAATGTAATGTCTTTTGTTCGTTCATTTTTTTTCCAAAAATTACTTCAGGTGGTCTAATAAGAATTTTACTCTCCCTGCAAACTCTTCCCATCTTTTATCACCAGATCTAAAATGAGGCAGCTATGAAGATTTTACTTGTAACATAATTTTGGTCTGTTGTTTTGCCTCTAAATATGGGTAAAGGTGGTGAGAAACAGAAAGAAGCACTGGGTGACTTGTAAAACATGAGGAAAACAAGATGCATGGAACTCAGAGATGGGATAGAAACAAGAGATTTGTAACTCCCATAAAGAATCTCACGTTGTGAGAGAAAAGATTTTGGAGAGGCGTAAGACATCTCCATGTGTGGCTCATATATAGATCTGTATATGTCCAACAGAAAACACATAGCACAGCAGATCTGGGATAATTTTGACAAATTATGTCTAGATACTGTAATTGTTTCAACTATCGGTCTCAAAATAAATCAACTTTGTTTAAATATCTTATTAATACAGAGCAAGACTGAAATACAGTGAAAATGGTATGATTTTAAACAATATGGTAAAATGATTTCATTCTTCATTAAGAGCAGAAAAGTTTTACCCAAGAGGTTATTTTCAGCTATTTCCCCAATTCTGAGAAGAGCAGAGCTATGGCTATAGGAAGCAGATATTTCTTTCGTGAAGTATCTGTAGTGGAATGTTGTTTTGGTTTCTTTTTTTGATTTTTCATGGGCTCCCACACTAGGGCTGATCTGATGAAAAATAATGAGAAATCCTGGAGAATTAGAGGAATGAGGATTTCCACACAACTGTCAGAAGGTGGGTTGCCCTGCGCTAAGCTCCATGCCTCTGCAACTAAACCGCTATTGTCTCTTGAGCAAGGTCATTTAAAGCTCGCTTCAGAATGTCATCACTGCTTTGAAGTCACCGTAGGAACATCAGTTTAGCATACCGTAGAAGCGAAGACTCCTGCATGTGGTAGATTGCCACTCATGGGCTTTTGCAGAGGGATGATCTGGGCTGAATCCTAATATAGGATTCCCTCCGCACACCATAGCAGGGGGTTGGAGCTGGATGATCTTAAAGGTCCCTTCCAACCCAAATCCTTCTGTGATTCTCTGACTGTTAACTGCTTTGAAGCATGCTTTGATTTCATGTAAAACCTGCAAATAATCCGTCTGAATTTTGGGAGACCAAGCGGCCAAATTCTTTACAGGAGGGTCATGAGGCAGTGGTTGAGGATAATGAAATACTCAGCAGAGAAAACATAATAATTTCATTTTTTTCCATGTGCTATGCCTCCTCAGGTGGCAGCAATCACATCTCTTCATTAGGAAGACGCTTTCAGAGAGGTCTTCTGAGACTAATGAGATGCTGATCTGGGGCGGCATCGGCCTTTGCATCCTTGGTGCTGCCCCTGACGACGCACATCCCAAACCCATCCAAAGGCTCTTCAGCACTGCTCCCCAGCTAATGCCATGTTTTGGCAGGGGTGCCCCTGGCCGAAAGCCACATGAAACTCTTTGTTCATCAACACCCCCTGTGCTCCAAGCATGCTTGTAATCTGCGTTTCTAATTTGAACCCTTGGTTTAAGGAGCTCATTAAGAAGCTCGTTAAGAAAGATAGTTGTCAATCACTCTTGACAGAGATTATTTATTTTCAAGCTCTAAACCAACATTTTAAACTCAACCCTTTCCTGGATGGGAGGGGGGAAAAAACCCAACTCATCCTTTACTATGCGTAGCTGCTTTGTGCAAGAACAGGCTGTGCTTTGGAGGCAGAGCTCGCCCCCGGCGAGCTCAGCAGGACTTCTCTGCTCTTACAGGGGTTGCTTCAGGTTCTCATTACGTCTTGCTCTGCATAGCTATCTCCAGGGTCCCTGCTACTGCAGTAGAGAGAGGTGTAATGATTAGGGCTGGGTGAGTTTTCCTCTCTGCAGCGTTTGCAGAGACTCCCGAGGTAGTGCTGTGAAATGTGCTAAGGCATCTCTACCAGAAAGCTGAGGGAAACTCATGTGGAAAAAGGGGGTGTTAGCTGGGTGGGATGGGCTCTCTCCCACTAAATTCAAATGTTCGCTGTGAATTGAGCATGTTGGAAGGCCAGATCTCAGCTCGGTGCCTTAACCAGAGGTTGTCTGGCCTTGTAAACTCGCTCTGACCATGAGGCCTAGGTGTCACTGAGGGGTACACCGCACCAAGTGGCATGCAAGAGCCTCCATTTTGGCAAGCCAGCCCTCCCTGTCCAGGAGAGACTTTGTCAGGCAGTTTCTGGTGGGCTGGAATGAGGGACTCATCCTGGCACCAAGGAACTGAGGCATATGGACATTACACGACCTCACACACAAATGGGATGTGGCAGGCCGAGGTTGAAACAGACCCTTGCCTGCAGACCTGTTTCCCCCCTGCTGCTCCCTAGCTGGCAATTCTTTTTGCTTCCTGTGCTAACCACAGATGCCTTTCTTTGCCAGCAGCGATTCAGAGGCAGAAGCGGTGCCCCTCCCTGGCCCTCCCCCTTCTCCCTTCTGAAATCTGGCTGCTGGGCTGTGAGCCGTGCAGGCTGGATCCTGAGCAGCGGCAGCCTTGGGAGCACGGTGAACACAGGAAGCTGACTGCCGAAAGTCACCTTCTGAGAAGAACCCGCTGCTGACTACGACTTTGTCTACGAAAAGAGGTTACAGGAACTGTGCTTGTTCAGCCTAGAAAAGAGAAGACTGTGGGGGGACCTCATTGCAGCCTTCCAGTCCCTGGAGAGAGCAGAGAAACAGGAGGGGAATTGACTCTTTAAAAGGGCAGACAAGCAGGACAAGAGGGAATGGACTAAAGCTAAAGGAGGGAAGGTTTAGATTAGATATTAGGGGGAAGGTCTTTACAGAGAGAGTGGTGAGGGGCTGGAACGGGCTGCCCAGAGAGGTGGTGAATGCCCCATCCCTGGGGGTGTTCAGGGCCAGGTTCGCTGGGGCCCTGGGCAACCTTGTGTAGCTCCAGGCCTGAGGTTGGTGGCCCTGCCTGTGGCAGGGGGGTTAGAACTGTATCATTCTCGGGGTCCCTTCCAACCCAGACAATTCTATGATTCTATGATTCTGTGATTAGCTCTCTGCTTTTAATACAGTGGGCATCGCTTCCGAAGCCTGTGACATGTCTTAGCTGTTGGATGCTGTACTGCTGCCCTGCTCTGCGGGTGGGTCATGCACAGAGAAGGAGGGCAGGGATGTCTAGCAGGGAATTCACTGTGCCTTCTGGGACGTGGCAACTCGAGGTAATGAAGCGTGGTTGACGTTGTTTCCTTCCCGACATCTCTCACGCCTGCTGCTGCAAACTCAGCAGCTCATAGGCAAGCACCTTGTCTAGTGCCCCAAATAATATTAGTGACAAGATTTCAGTAGGCAATTCCATCCTGTGGTGTTTCAGGTGACCATGATATCACATTGCTAAATAAACAGTGTGAACAGATGAGCATCATATGGCTGAGCAGGTAGACGGATTTGCCTGGGATGTTTCTGTGCATTGTCTTCCATTGTTGGGGGCAGGGAAGAGGTGACTCTGGGGCTGGGAAAAAACAAACACTGAGCAATGCGTCAGAATGGTGCTGTAGCTCTAGGTCCTTGGGGTGGAGATGGCAGTGGGGCCAGCATAGATGGGGTATGCAGGAGGTAGGAGGGCTGCAGCTCCATGCTTATTGTTCCCCAGGAGCACTGTCAGGAGTGCCTGTAGCATCACAGCCCTTCACCAAAATAAACCTCTTGGTTCTTGTTGAAAAGAACCTAGTGCAGTATCCATCTTCCCTCTCAGCCACTGAGCACTGTGGCTGAGTTGATTAGTAGCAGGCAAGCTGCTCAACTGTCACACCTCTGCTAAATCAGTGCAGTGGGGTCCTATCAGTCAGTGCCACCCCACTGCTTCCCAGAGATGGCATCCCAGCAATGTCTCCCAAATGCCTTCCTGGGACAGCTTTGTGTGCGTCAGTGTGCTCAATGAGAGATGTCAGGGGGAGCTGGGCTGTCTCTGATGGAGCAGGCACCCAGCTGTACAGAAAAGGAATGTGCTGTAACCACACAGGACGTTTGTGCTTGTGTGTTGCAATGGGAAGGGAAAAGAAAGCAGAAAATAGCTAACCTCTCTTGCTACTAGATTTTTGCTAGCTGTTCTGCTCTTGGCATCTTGCAGTGCGTGGCTCTGAAGCTGCTAATTTTGCTTCTAGGAAAGCTCCCCTCTCCGTGCTGGCGCTGCAGTGAGCCCCCACTGCTCGATGCAGTCACAGCTTTTACCAGCCATACATTTCGTGTGTTCCCAGTGCTAGGAGAAGCATTCAGAAAAAAATCAACAACAACAACAAAATATCCAGGCAACATCTTGATCTCTGTTTCACAGATGAACTCAGAGCCATGTATCGAGATTTAGGAGGGAAAAAAAAAAAAGCCAAGTGGGTATTTTTGAAAAGATGATGTTACTGTTTTAAATAATGCATGATTAAGGGCTTACAGAAGTGGGAACAACATCCACCCATGCTTAAAATGAAGAGTACTTGACTTCAGCCAGATCTCTGCCTGGCTGCAATGAGAGCCTTTGCCTGCGTGCTTCTAGCAGCTGAATTCTGGCTGTCTGTTTGAGATGTCACATCCCTTTCTATTTAAATTTGCACATCCACCATGTAATTCTGTAAGATATGCTGATGTATGAAGCACAGAAGGACCCCTGAACAGAATGAAGAGCTCCTTTCGCTGCCGCAGCTGAGCGCTGAATTGCTTGGAGAGGGAGAGAATGCTGGCAAAAATTCAGCATGGCTCAGGATTGATCCTGTTTGCTTCCTGAAGGAACTAAAATTGTCCTGCACGCTGAGCTGAGTGGGGCAGATAGCGGGGGCTGGCTGGAGTTCACACATCTTCAGAGCTGGAACATAGGGAAAAAATTTAGGGGGAAACCTGGTGAGCACACACTGGGCATGACCCTGTGGTGCAGGAATCACAGAATCACAGAACTGTAGGGGTTGGAAGGGACCTCAAGAGATCATCGGGTCTAAACCCCCTGCCTAAGCAGTCTCCCTAACTCATATTGCAGGGATATTGCAGGGATGTGCCCAGACCTAAGTCAAAGACCACTAGTGATGGTCTTGGAGTAGTTTTGCCTGTGGACACACGTCTGCAAGGAGCATGGAGAAGAGGCATGCAACCCCATGCCATGCACCCTGACCTTGCTTATATTTTATGAGACAACATTAACCCCTTGCAGGGCAGTGCCCTATGATTGCCACCAGCCCAAAATGATAACCCAACTTATTGCCCATCTTTACGGGCTCAGGAATCAGCCCTGTCAACATGCTGACACTCTGACAGCAACTTTCTGTGTGTAGAGGGCCCTTGGGAGCACTTGATGTTCTAGACAGGTTGTCAAATGATGTCATTATAAACCTTACATTTGAAATACAGTGCCAGTGAAAAACCTTTTAGGGCATTTGATCTAGCAAATAATTTTACTAGGGTTTTGCTTGGTGACCAGATGTATTTCTGTAGAACCTGTACAAGGTGCCCTTCCTGCCCTGTTTTGGTCACTGATGCTGACTGCTCTTCATTGACGTGTTCTCTACACATCTTCAGTGCTCTCTGTGTGTTCAGGCATCCTTCTGGTCTGTACTTCAGAGGCATAGAGCCTGATCCTACAAGAGTCATCAGACTTCAGCTGCTGATGCTTGTCCTTTTGTGGATCCTTTCATCCCATCAGGTTCTGGCCCCTGAAAATGGAGCGGGCAATTAATCACTGACATCAGAATAAATATTCTACAGGAGGTGCAAGGAACAAAGCTGCTTGATAAATGTGCCCTGTGATTAAAGATGCCGTGTTACAATGGGTCACTTTTAGTCAGGGTGGTTTAGTGGCCAAATGGGAGTTGTAAATTGCACCATCTCTTCCCTGGGCTAATGCAGATGAAATCCTCTGTTGTTGGTGTATCTCTAACAGGTTGTTGGAGCTCTATGAACTGAAGCAAAAGAGTTAAAGAGAAGCATTCAGGCATTTTCTCCTTTGTCTGAGCTTGGCTGTGTCCTCCTCTTTCTTGTTATTTACTATTTATTGCACTTTTATCATTATTATTTTATTTGTAATGGCGTGTTTTGTGATGGGGTGCCAAGAATGTCAGCTCAATTTTTAGCCTTTTCAGAGCGCATTCATTAAACCATGACAGGTGATTTTCCCTTCTGTTGGGGCTCTGCCTTTGCGCTTCTCACCCGGGGAGCTGAGCACATTGTTATGATTCAGGGAATGGCCCAACAACCGCTTCTCATACGCTTGCTCTCACATCCTCTGCCTCAGGGGAAGCATGTGCACCAAAGTGTCTGCCATCTTTTACAATAATTTTTAATATACACTGATTAGGGAGGAGGAGGAGGCAGGTGACCTGCTCTGGGAGTGGTTACCCGGGGTTTGTGGTGTTATTCCTGAGGGAATTAATTTCTCGTGCAGGCTGGGAAGCCGAGACAAGATTCTTCCCTAACTTTGTATCTGCTCAAAGGGGAAAAATTACTGTGGTGGGTTGACCCAGGCTGGGAGCCAGGTGCCCCCCAAAGCCATTCTGTCACTGCCCTCCTCAGCTGGGCAGGGGAGAGATGATAGAATGAAATGAACCTGGGTTGGGATTAGGGCAGGAGAGACCACTGAGCAGTGACCGTCACGGGCAGAACTGACTCATCTTGGAATAAAATTCATCTCATTTATTACCAATCAAATCAGAGTCAAGTAATGAGAAATAAAACCAAATCTTAAACCCCTCCCCCCACCCCTGCTTTCTTCCAGGGCTCAGCTTCACTCCCCATTTTTCCCTCTCCTCCCCTGAAGCACAGGGGGATGGGGATGGGGGTTGGGGTCAGTCCATCACACACTGTCTCTGCTGCTCCTCTCTCCTCAGGGGAGGCCTCCTCACACTCTGCCCCTGCTCCAGCATGGAGTCCCTCCCACAGCAGACAGTCCTCCACCAACTTCTCTAACATCAATCCTTCAGTTCTTCCCCAGCTGCCACAGTACGGCTCCCTTCCATGGGGTACAGATCTTCAGGCCCACACTGCTCCAGTCTGATCTCCCAGCAAACCTTCTCCAGCGTGGTCCCCTCTCTGCACACAGGCTCCAGTTCCTATCAGGAGCTGGCTCCAGCACAGGTTTCCCACCCAGTCACAGTGTCCTTCAGGTGTCTCCATCTACTCCACTGTGGGGTCCTCCATGGGCTGCTGGTGGGTATCTGCTCTACCATCAACCTCCATGCTTGTTCCTCTCACATATTCTATCTTCTCTATTCAGCTGCACTTGCACAGTTGTTTTTTTCCCCTGCTTAACTCTGTAATCTCAGAGGCACTACCACCATCACTGATAGGTTTGGCCTTGGCCAGCAGCAGATCCATCTGGAGCTGGCTGGCACTGGCTGTATTAAACATGGGGGAAGCTTCTAGCACTTTTTCAAAGAACCCACTTCTGTAGCACCCCCTACTACCAAAACCTTGTCATGCAAACCCAAAACAGCTTCTCACCATCAACTGTGGTACAGAAAGTTTTATTTCTGCCAAGGGAGATACATGTGGCATGACTTGTGCATTTGTCTGTTTTGCAGAATCATCATGCCTAGGACTCAGTAATACAGGGTATAATAATAGATACTTTGTTGAGGGCATATATGATGTCATGTGTGCTTCAGAAGTAGATTGTGCATTGATCTTTATGAGTTTTGGCTTGTCTCTTGCTGTCTGTCTTCAGTAGTGGTTCTGCACAGAGAATATGGCACTAGATGCCTGTCACAGTTGAGTTTGCCTGTAGGAGCAAGGTAGTCAGGTGGACTTTGGAGGTAGCTTTGGGATGTTTCTCTTGTTTGCCCCAAGTATAGAGACACGGAAGGCCATGGGAGTTTTCTCTTTGGTTTTAGAAGAAGCTGAGCCCACCCTTGATGTGTCCTACAGAGCCATGTTAGACACATCCTGATCCCTCTGAAGAACTTGCTTCTCAAACTCATTGACACAGAATGTGTGGAATGTTCACGGTGGGGCTCATCCACATTATTTTTGCATTTCTTGGTGCCCCACAGGATGTAGTTGTGTAGCATCACAATTCTTGGGTTTTACTCCTGTTTCTCTATTAAATGGAAAGGACTAGTTTGGGTTTTTTTAAAACTGTTCAGAATAGCAGGGTAGTCACCTTTGAATTTTTGTGCTCATGCAGTGTGATTGACTTTTCCTTAAAACACTTGTTATTACCAGACAAGCTCAACATAAGCTAATCTGCAAAAATAGCTCTAGGACAGCATTTGGACCAGAGGGGTCAGGTCTGAGCTTTGGCAGATGGCTGGCTCCATAACTTACTTGATGTTCTGAAAGAGCAAGGCTGGTGTGTAGGTCCAAATCCCTTTAATGACCATGTATCAGGATCAAAATTTGCACCTTCTTCTCATTGATTTCAACTTTCAACATCAAGGCCAGGAACCGAGTGATCTCCTCACCCTGCCCTGAGCAGTGAATACTCCGGGTCAGAGCTCTGTCTATAGATTTTGTTCCTCTTATGGAGGAGAGAGAGGCTCAGTCTACCTGGAGCTGTGGTTCAGACATGCTTTCACCACAGCAGCAGCACAGCTTCCGTTGGTTTGTACAATTATGTTTTGTATCAAGCCACTGAATTATTAACATACTGGGATTTCTGCCTCTCTCCTTGCAGTCAACAAATACGTGGTCCGAGTTTTTACTGGTGAAGTGAGCGGCAGTGGAACAGATGCGGATGTCTTCATTAATATCTTCGGTGAGAAAGGAGACACAGGTATTCAAATGCAAATCACTTCCTAAAATATTTCTTGCCGCTCCGCAGGCCTGCGATGTGAACAACACACAGCAGCAATCTGGCAAATGCAGAATAATTTGGCTGAGTGAAAGGCAGAACAAATGGTGTTGTTAGCTCTGGGGTTTCTCACATCCACGGCTTCTGGAAGCTGCATTTGCAGAGTAGCAGTCATAGCCGGGCTGCGAGCGCGGCTGTAGTTACCTACGATGAAAAAAACCCCACCCTAAACCCTGGGAAAATGTGGATTAACCTGGCCTAAAGCAGAGCAGCAAGTGCCAGTCTGCTGAGGGATCCTACACTAAGGGGGTTTTGCAGTGAGAGCTGTCTGTCCCCTCTTTCTCTGGCTCTGAATGGGTGATGCTGTCCTGTTAGTGTGGCACAGGTAGTGGCTGAGCGTGTCTGGCATTTAGAAAGATAATCTAGCCCAGGTTTATATTAGCTGGGTTTAAATTAATGCCGGTGGCTTTTCTACTTTTAAATGTAGGTTGTACTATGAAAGTGGTCTAGGACCTTAAATTAATTTTTTAATTTTTTTTTTTTTTTTACTGAATAATACTAAACTCCCTGGGTCATGCCATGGAGAAAGGTGGGCAGAAATTCCTAGAGACCCAGCTAGAAAATACTCTTGCATCTGTACTGCACCTATCCTGTCAAATTCAAGGAAAAAAAAAAAAAATTATGTGATGTCTGCCAAGTGTCCTTGAGCAGATTATGAAACATAGTGGATAGGTCTCATCCTTGATTAATTCTCCAGGCTTATACAAGGAGATTCATCTGATCTCACTGGAGAGGTCTGAAAGTGGGAGTCTAAATCTAAGCTGGTTGTCTCAGCACTCTGTCATATCTCCACAGAGAAATAACACCTCTAGAAAATGATTCATCCTTTTCTAAGGTAAGTGGGACGAATTGCCCTCTGACACCTTTCTCTGCACTGGTGTCTTGGGCAGATTCAATCCCACTGGCAGCATTGCTTGAACAGGGACAGCGTTGGTTGCAACTGGGTTCAGCACTTTAATGCTTTTCATAAAGGCAAGCTCCTGTGAGATTAGGAAAAGGCAATATCCCTGGATGGGTCCTAATTTGAAAATAAATCCTTCCTGTGTGATGCTGCAGAGAGTCCTATGTCCTGAAATGTCAAAGTTTGCTGCTTGTGACCAAAGCCTTTTTTTAAACAGTTTGGAGACTTTTTAAAAGACATTAAAAGTAAAAAAGAAACGTAGTGGTATTAAAAAAAAAAAAAAAAGATGCAAAAGCCATCTGGATATATATCTCTGAAAAGTTTGAGAGCTGTAACTAACTGTGACATTAGAATGAAAATCCTGGTCTTTTGTGTGCTCAAGACAAGGTACCTTTTTATTAGAAAATAAAGTCCTCCGTCTTCACTTTGAATCCTGGTTGCAGAGAGCTGGTACCTGGAGAATATTTGATTCAGTCAGTGGCGACATTCCCAAGTATTTCTTCCCCTACAGACACACACATGCCAGTAACACTTTCCTCCTCGCTTCTCCTGTGTTTATTTTTTCTTTCCCTCAGGCGTGAGGAAACTGGACAATGACAAAGACAACTTCGAAAAGGGAGCGGAGGACAAGTTCACGCTCGATGCTCCGAATTTGGGAAGGCTAAGGAAAATTAATATAGGTCATAATAACAAGGGTGGCTCTGCTGGCTGGTTCCTTGCAAAGGTTTGTTACTCCTGAGGAGTTTAACATAAGCATGGTGTGGGATCGGTGGCCTGAAACCAGGTAATGTGAGGCTGTTCGCTGGCAGTACAGGTGCCTGGTTACTGAGAAAGGCTTAAATCAAGTTTTTCACTTCCCAGAAGTGTCCTTTCCAGCACTGGCTTTTTCTGCAGATCAAAGGGGTGCTGATGAAGTGCTGGCAGCAGCCTGGCCTGTGCCAGTGTGGTGCATCTCAATCAGCTGCCGCAGACCTAAATTGGGTAGATAGAAAACAAGGAGCACTCTGGGATCAGGTGAATTGTTGAGCATCTCAGGCAACTTTATGGTGGTGAGAAAATCCAGTTGTTAGGACTTGAATTTGCCTGTGCTAATAATATTTCTCTGTCTCAGTTACTGCAGTTTCTTTGAGAAATGAGAGGGAGTTCTCCAAGCTGGGTCCTCCATGCGCCCCCTTACCCTCCCCCACTCTGTTGACTTAACTCATTACCAAGACAGTAAAGATACAGAGTCTTAAGAAATAGCTGTTGAGTCTGTTCATGCTGGAAAGACTTATAGCTTGGCCAAATTTAAGTGATTTATCATTGGCACAGCAAAAAGGATATACCTGCCACAAAGATCCTTTTCTTCCACTCCCACTTTCCTCCTCATTTTAATCTCCTGCTCTAAGGTGTGAAGGTATTGCAGCTTTTAGTGATGTGGTTGAAGGAATATTTTGAGAGGAGAACTCTGTGACTCTTTCCTCTAATGTAATTTTCTTTCCTCTGCTGGTCTTGCTGAGCACATCTGGATTTAGCCACTGAAGATCTGACCCTGAATTTGTAAATCCTAGATAACGGGGTGGACTGACGTATTACAAACACAAATATTAGCACACGCTTTTCCACCATAGCCATATGCTGCTCTAAAAGTTACTGTTTTGGTTGTCCATGTACAAAGCAGAAAATTAAAACCACAGCTGTTCCCTGTGATAAATAGGGTGAATGACCCCACAGAAAAGGAACCTTATTCTCACATTGCAGATGTGAGTCCCTGAAGGGACCAACAGGAAAGTCTGGCAGGGACTGATTTTAAGGGCATGGAGCAATAGGACGAGGGGTGATGGCTTTAAACTAGAGCAGGGCAGGTTTAGATGAGACATTAGGAAGACTGTTCTTCACTCTGAGCGTGGTGAGACACTGGCACGGAAAAGTGATGGAGGCCTCATCCCTGGAGACATTCAAGATCAGGCTTGATGGGGTTCTGAGCAACCTATCTAGTGAAGATGTCCCTGCTCACTGTGGGGGGTGAGACTGGATGGCCTTTAAAGGCCCTTTCCAACCTCACACATTCAGTGATTCTATGAAGTCTGCATGATGTGGTTTTTGATGTTTGTTAGGGTGTTTAAATCTGAAGTAGTGACTAGTTGCACCCTACACATTAATCCTATGTTCTGCCATAGGAACTGGTGAAATGTTTGTGATTTAAAGGCAATTTTTTTCCTTGCAAGTTCAACTGACAGCTTGGAGAAATGAGCAAAACCAAAGCCCAGTTATCTTCTACTGTTTGTAGATGTTTTTCTCTAATTGGCTTCAATCTTTGGGGACTCTAGCACTGTCACTCCTAGATGAACATTCTAAGCATCGTTAGAAGTTCTTTGCACATTTTCTGAGCTTTCAGTATCGCTTATGGTCAGAGCTGGTTTTCTGCCTCTAAATATATGTGAAGAAAATGACATTAACAGGAACCCAAAGAAGATTAGCGGGTAGGGAGGAATCTGAGTGTTGATATTCCTCCTGAACCTTGCATATTTTAGTCTCTAACACTCCAGCACAGAAGTGCTCTCCCATGGTGACAATCCCAGGCCTGGCAGACACTGCTGTCCATGTCTGTGGAGGCACAAGGAGAATCAGTGATGCTACAGGCAACAGCATGATGTGGGATTAGTGACAGGAGGGGAAGCTCTGGTTCCCAAAGTGAGTTTTCACAAATCTGTCAGAAAGGACAAACTTCAGATCCTCCCTGGTTGCTGTGAAGGCAGAGAAAAAGTGGGAATGGCTTTCTATTCCTATTAGTGAATTTTCTTCCTCTGATCTACAAGCCATGCAGGCAAGTAGAGACTTTGATTTCTTCGTTTCTGCCTAAACATCTCCAGTACTCTTCACTCCTTGTTTAAAATACTGAAGGGCCTCTAGGGAAGCTTTGGAAGATGTTGATAGGATATGCTTTAGCGGGACGTGCAAGAAACTTCAAGTGGGTTACATACACTGACTTAAAAGGGAAGATTGTTCCCTGGTTTGTGTCCGTAGAAATGTCTCTAGAGGAAGGCCAAGAGCCAAATCCTTCCAAGTTAGAAACTATTCCTACTATGGGGTTTCATGGCTGTCTTTGCAAAGGTTCCATCCTGGAGTATCTGAGTGGGATAACATGACATTACTAGATCAAACAGATCCAATGGTCTTGATTTGTCCTGAAATTCCTTCATATTGTTTAGTAACAAGGCTCTAAAACTGGGAGAGAAAGAAGACAGCCTGTTCCCAGAGCAGAACAAAGAGCTGTCGTTCAGCTGATGGAGAAGCGTAGCCAGCAAACGGGCTCTGGAGAGAAGGAAGACAGGCCAGCCAGCTGGTCTTGCTAGCAGAGACATCTGGTCTCATACACTGTGAGAGATACAGATTGAGTTCATTGGATAAAAAAAATAAAAGAATGAAGTCTAGTTTTTTACTAGCTGATTGTCTGAAATTTTGTGAGTAATAATTAGAGAGCAGAGAAGGATCTGCATGGGTATTGATTATATTATGTATCAGGTGAGACATTAGGCATCTACTCTTCTGTCACCCCTCTCATAACACCTTTGCTTTTTCCACATGTATTTCGTGAAATGCTGCTTTTTTTCTCTTAGGTGATCATTGAAGACATTGGCAATAAATGTGTGTACCAGTTCCCAGTTGGACGCTGGTTTGCTTTAGATGAAGATGATGGAAAAATCCAGAGGGACATTCTTGTTGGAGGCACTGAGGCCACAGGTAAAGTCACGAGCTGAATCCAAGGTGGGAAATGCAAAGATACAAAGGCCTAATACATACTCGTACCCATGGATTTTTTAGAAGATTGAATGCCTTGTGCTCAGGGATTCCTGCAATGGACCATCTGCGGGTGATAGGCAGTTTTGTGTGGGGATCCCTGAACTACCAGCGTATTTCCCACCTCCACATCTCACTGGTGAAGCTGTGCAGTGCCTACATGTTGATTTATTATCTGATGCACCTAGAAAAGGAGCTGTTGGGCAAAGGATGGAAGATCTGGCTTTCACTTCAGCAAGTCACTCACCACCTTTCAGGAAGTGGACTGCTGTTTCTGCAGTCACCAACGTGCCACACAGTAATGCATATCCATAGAATGATAGAATGGTTTGGGTGGGAAGTAACCTCAAACCCACCTAGTCTCAAACCCCTGCTATGGACAGGGACACCCTCTACTAGCCCAGGGTGCCCAAAGCCCAATCCAACATGGCCTTGAAGCCTGCCAGGGATCCAGGGACAGCCGTAGATTCCCTGGGCAACCTGTGCCAAGGCATCACCACCCTCCCTGTGAAGAATTTCTTCCTTATGTCTTTATGCCAATCTAGATCTCCCTTCCTATAGCTAAAGACTATTCCTCCTAGTCCTATCACTGCAGTCCCTGATAACCAGTCCCTCTTCATCTTTCCTGTAGCCCCTTTAGGTCCTGGAATTCCCCTATAAGGTCTCCCTGCAGCCTTCTCTTCCCCAGGCTGAACCACCCCAACTCTCCCAGCCTGTCTCCAGAGCAGAGGTGCTCCAGCCCTCTGATCATTTTGAGTTCAGTTTCTGGGCTGGGGAATTATGTGTCATTTTAGAAAAGAAGAAGGGTGATGCCAAGCCCTAAAACTGGCTTTCTGATCATCCAATATGGTTACAGCAGAGACATCCAAAAGTTATGTCTCTGTTAAAAGAAACCCAGTTGTAAAGTCAATAAAACAAGTTACTATGAGGCAGAGGATTATTTGGGCAGTGTTCTGCCTGTATTTATTTGTTAGCGTAGAGGTAAACAGTTCGACTATGCACATCACAGCAGTTCTTCACTTTGCTGCGTGGTCTTCAACATCTGTGGTCCTCATACTCCTCCTTGCATCTGCAAGGGAAAGTGGTCTGAGCGGACAGTCCTGACTGCAGGATCTGTGTTGGGAAAAATTTGAGAGAGGCAAAGAAAAATATTTTAAGAAAATGTAAGTTGTTTACCAAGAGCTTCCCTTACTCATTTGCCATCCATCACTGTGCTTTTCTTCCTGCTTCCATGAGTTTTGTTGAGGATATATGCACAGTAAAATATGCCTGAATACAATTTTTGATGTAAAACTTAAAGAAAGAGAGGATTGTTTGGAAGACAGTGTGTTCTGAAATTTCTACTTTGTGCAAAGTCCTGACTGAAATTTCCTGGTGATTTAAGCAAAGGAAGAACTTGGCTTGGGCCCCAACCATTTAATGCTTGCTCCCTAAAACACCGTCACAGTTGTCTTATTTGATGCCATGATACAGCCCCAAGATAAGCCTGTTAATTACCCTTTCTAAGAAGTAAAGCTTGTATGGGGAAGTGTTATCTTTCTTAGATCAACAGAGCTAGGAAAAAACCAAGCAAACTTTTATGGATCCAGAATTCTTTTCACAAATATTTTTCTTAGTTCCAGCTGGGACAGTACCTCTCCCAGGTCTTGCTTTCCTGAGATCCTTAGCTCATTGCAGTGGCAATGAGATTCCTTTTGGGCTACAGGTTGCTGACCCCATGTTGTCAGTTTTGTGGGGCTACAGGTTTTGCCACCACCTTTTAAAGTAGCATCTCTCAGTATCCTCGACAGGTCTGGTGCTTGGTATCTCTCAAAATCAAGGGACTGGCCTAGTTGCCTATTCAACTTTCTTCATGTAATCATCACCAGATTGTGATTAAAAAAAACACCATGCTTTTTTTTGAGTTTGTCACCACAAACCTGTTTCTCTTGGACAGTCTGAAGGTGGCAGTGTGTTTCTCAGAGGTACGTGTGAGACAAAAACCAAAAAAGGATGGCACCGTGTGTAAGTCAGGAGCTGAAAAGATAAGTGAGAAACAGGACCCAATGACAATTCAGTAAAACCTTATTATTCTCAGCCTTTCTTCCTCCCTTCTTTTCTTCCTAACCAAATTCCTGATTCCTTCAGGTATTGTGTACAACGTTGCTGTAGTGACCGGAGATATCAGAGGAGCTGGTACAAACTCCAAGATCCACGTGATCCTCCATGGCTCCAAAGGCTTAAAGAACAGTGGGAAGATTTTCTTGGAAGGAGGTGAATTTGAGCGTGCCAGAACAGATCTCTTTAACGTGGAGATAGCAGCTCTTCTCAGCCCTCTCAGCAGAGTCACCATTGGGCACGATAATTGTGGTGTCAGTTCTGGTTGGTTTTGTGAGAAGGTGAGACTCAGTTGTCTGTAGACTGTTTCCTATTTATAACTTGAACTCAGCGAGCAAAAAGAACCCCTGCTGTTATTTGGATGACAATATCCTCTGTTTAACAAGTCAATATTATACATAATGCATGGTAGTAGCTGATTGCCTCAAAGGCACATTAGTTAGGTAAGTCAATCACTTGATAATTGGGTTGATTGCCCCTTTGCAGTCACAACGATAGAAATTATTGTCTGCTCAGAGCCAAAAGCACTTTCAGATGTTCGCCCAAGGGGCCAAACAGAAATGCAGTCTTGGATTGTGCTGAGCAATTCAAAGTTATCATTCTTTCCTCAAGTTTTTAATACAGCTTTGGGAAAAAAATAATTAGAAAAACCAAATAAAAAACCCCAACCAGTGGCTGACCACAGCTGTTACTGGCAAGCTATGGAGCAATATGTGACATGAGATCTTGTACCAGATCAGCAGGAAGGTGAAGAGGGAGGCCACTGCCTATCCTGAAGCTGGGAGGAAATGAGTTTTCCTGGAAACCAAAATGAGTTTAAGAAGTATTTGAAGGATTTTTTTACCCCATGTTTCTTGCAAACCCTACTGTGCATTGGTGTGGTGCAGGACATATGCTGCACACTGACACAGCGCAGATTCCTGCACCCACACTACATGTTCCTGTTCCCATTGTTGTTTTCCTGCTTCTTGGTTGACCCATTATGGTATATTTGTGGATAAGTGGGAATAACAGAATTGTGCAACCACTCCAGTTCATGTTGGTCCAGAAAACTAAGATCTCCAGCTCTGTCTTTGCCTCAGTTACTTATGTTGTCAGTATCAAGGTCCTCGAGGCTGCCAGCAACAGAATATTCAAACACGCCTTCCCCCTCTTTTTTTCCTAGGTGGTGGTTTATTGCCCTTTCACTGGTATTGAGCAAACCTTCCCGTGTGGGAAGTGGCTGGATGAAGATGAAGGAGATGGTCTCATAGAGCGGGAGCTCTACGAAATGGTTTCCCTGCGCCAGAGAAGACTGAAAAGTAGGTACAAGTTCCCAGCAGCCGCCTGTGGTGGCTTGCTCTAGCATGGGCTTCCCACCAGGTCACAGGCTGCTTCACGTGCATCCACCTGCTTGACCATGGGGTCCTCCACAGGCTGCAGGTGGGATCTCTGCTCCCCATCATCTTCCATGGGCTGCAGGGGGACAACCTGCCTCACTATGGTCTTCTGCATGGGCTGCAGAGGAATCTCTGCTCCAGCTCCTGGAGCACCTTCTCCCCCTCCTTCTTCACCAGCCTTGGTGTCTGCACAGTTCCTCATATCTTCTTAGTCTTTTCTCTGGCAGCAAAAACCTGCCACTTTTGTTGGTTTTTTACCCTTCTTAAATGTCACCCCAGAGACGTTATCACTGTTTGGCTAGCGGTGGGTCCAACCTTCATGCAGTTGGTGTGGGCTCTGTTGGACCTGGGGGAAGGTTCTGGCAGCTTCTCACAGATGGAAGCCCTGAAGCCCTTCCCCTCTTCACCTCCCCCGTGACGCAAACCCAAAGTACCCCCTCCCTACGCCATACACCCTGAGTGTCACCCATGCAATATGAGAGGGATCAGGTAGAGGTTTGAGTGAGTGGAGTCCTGCATGAGTTTCAGCTTTAAACAGAATCATAGAATGGTTCCAGTTGGAAGGGATCTGAAAGATCACCTAGTTCCAACTCCCTGCCATGGGCAGGGACACCTCTCACTAGACCAGGATGCTCAAGGCCCCATCCAACCTGGCCTTGAACACTGCCAGGGAGGGGGCAGCCACCACCTCCCTGGGCAGCCTGTGCCAGGGCCTCACTACCCTTGTAGTGAAAAATTTCTTCCTAATATCCAACCTAAATCAACTCCCTTCTAATTTAAAACCATTTCCCCTCATCCTATCACTACAGGCCCTTCAAAAAAGTACCTCCACAGCTTCCTTGCAGGCCCCTTCATCCTATTTGAGGAGTTTCAAATTAAAGTTTTAAAATATTTTTAAGAACTGTGCTCACTTTCTTAAGGGATGGAATTTGACCTGGTAGCCTTCCTAGGTTCATAGAATCATAGAATGGCATGGATTGGAAGGGACCCCAAGGATCATACAGTTCTAACCCCCCTGCCACAGGCAGGGCCACCAAACTCCAGGCCTGGATCTACACAAGGTTGCCCAGGACCCCAGCCAACCTGGGCAGGGGTGGGGTGTCCACCGCCTCTCTGGGCAGCCTATTCCAGCCCCTCACCACTCTTTCCGTTCACCGGGCTTAGAGCTTCCTCAGCCATTAACTCTCCTTTGCAAACAAGCCAGGCTACATTTCTTACCACTACAGAAGCAAAACCTCCCTATTTCAGATAGATACAGACTGTCAATGTAAGAAAAAGACAAACCTGGGGGAAAGCAGGAAGAAAAGCCAAACTCTTCCCACTAACTTAAATTTGAAGACCTTGAAGGAAAACCATCTCTTCCTCCTGTCCAGCTGCCAAGGAGGCACACGAATGAAATGTCTGAAACCTCTTCCCTAGAGGGAGGCAATCGCCCATGTTTGCGGGGAGGTGCTTCTCCACCCTGCACAGGGCGGGGTACCAGTGCATTCATCCATCCGTGCACCCAGCCTCGCTGGCTGTGTTTTCACAGCATCACAAGTTTGGAAAAGACCTTGAAGGTCATCAAGTCCAACCATTCCTGTCCTATGCTAAACTGTATCTCTAAGTACCTCATCTACCATCTGTTAAACACACCCAAGTTTGGTGACTAAGCCCCCTCCTTGGGCAGCTTGTTCCAGGCCCTGACAACTCCTTCAGGGAAGAACTTTTCCCTAACATCTGATCTGACCCTACCCTGGCACAGCTTAAGACCATTTCCCCTTGTCCTATCTCCTGTCACCTGGCTGAAGAGATCATCACCCACCTCGCTAAAACCTCCTTTCAGATAATTGGAGGTGGTGATAAGGTGTCCCTTCAGCCTCCTCTTCTCTAAAAGACTTTGCACCAAGCAGAATGAATTTCTGCTGTCTCGCCTTCTCCAGCATGTATGTGTAAGAGCAAAATGGTTTAATTAGGATAATAGATACAGTTTAATCCAAAAGCTTCGGGTGGGCTCCTGCTTAAACAGCAGTTCATTTAAATAACCTTTATCTAAATGTTAGTCAGTGCTATAACCACATTGCACCTCCAACTCGGTCCGTTTGACTAAAGCATCTGCAACCTTTAACCCTCTATTATCAGCTCTGATTGTTATTGACAGGCTAATTCCCCTGCTGCCGCAGTGCAGGAGATAGACAGAGAGCATTAGCCTTGAGAAATCTGTGACCTTTAGCTGCCAGATTATAGAAGTGTAAGACTTGAAGTTAGAAAAGACCTATTATGTCATCTTGCCTATCTCCCTGTGCATGCAGGACTATCCCTTTCTGTAGAGCTGATCAAAGCTTGGTTCAATCTCACTTTGGGTATCCATGGTGAAACAGCTCTCTGTGCAGCATTTGCAAGCTGTTTCCCCAGTGGATGTGTAGCTTGTGTTTATTCTCAGTATTTTTTTTATCACCCCTTCCCCCCACCTTGAACGTTATCCTGGAAGCTGTTGTGTCAGGTCTAGCCCTCCCTGATATTTGTACCCTGGGGAATATTTGCTCTGGCTCTGAGAATTTCCAAACTGCCTGGATCCCCTGATGTGAGGGGATAGGAAATGGGGGAATGCGCCCAGCAAGCCTTGGGAAGAGGATGATGGGCATTTGGGGAGCAGCCTGGTCTCCTCTGGCAGCTGCAGACCTAGCTCACCCACGTTTCTCCCTGTGTGGTTTCTCCCCGACAGCCCTGTACCAGCATTCAATTCTGGTACAAGTTCCCCTTTCCCCCTTCCCTGCATGCATCGCTGCTTTTCTTGCCTTCAGCAAGAGGTCAAGGAGGCCAAAACAGGCAGATGAGAGAAGCCTCTGGTGTCTGTATTGCCCTTGCTCTTGGCCCCAGGGAGAACATTGCATGCCGTATGCAGACTTGCCTTATCTTAATTTCTGCTCAGATAAAGCTTGCTGGTGCTTTTCAAAGGGCAGTGGCCATCAACATTTTGGATATTATTAAAACAAGGGGAAAACTTTGCCTAAAAGAGCACTGCCTCTCCCCACCCTCATTCTGTGAATATGTGTCGCCTGTGTTCTACAGCCCAGTGCTGATTGGATCAGTGAGAATCTAATTTATATGCATGTCATTGTATTTTTATATTCCATTCTGGGCTCTGAAGGTCGAGCCACCATGCATGTAGGCTCAGGCATCCCGAAAGGGTTAGCAATTCTTTCATTACAATTTGTTAATAATTCAGTTGATGCCTGAGTCAGGGAGGAAAGCTGCTCTCTTTCCTGCAGGTGCCGCAAGGCCTGCAGAAACCAAACACCTCATTATCAGTGAAGAATGCAGATGAGGGGCTCTTTGGAGGATATAGCGTCACCTTGATATGTGTGACCATCCTCTGGTATGAAAACCAATGAGAAGTGGCGGCTCTTACAGTTAAGATGCTGGGTGAAGTCATAAGAGAGGAAGATTAGCCCCAATCTTTGGTGATATCGCTGAGAGTAACACAAGCACTAACTGAACTCAGGAAGGATTTGGGCATTTAAATAATTTAAAAACTTTTGAAAAATATCTTTACAGGGGACAGTACTTCCCTGGCTTTAAAATGGTCCTTGTAGCTAGAGTTGTAGAGTTGTATGTTGGAGAACTATACTGAAACCACAGAGGTGGAGCACACCCCTGGATTACCCTGTTAGTAATGTATAGTGTTGAAGAGTATCCTTGGCTCCATCATGGCATCCTGGGCTCCATCTGCAGAGGGGTGGCCAGCAGGAACAGGGAGGGGATTGTCCCTCTCTGCTCTGCCCTCCTGAGGCCCCAGCTGGAGTCCTGTGTCCAGAGCTGGGGCCCCAATACAAGAAAGATGTGGAATTGCTGGAGAGGGTTCAGAGGAGGCCATGGAGATGATCAGAGGGCTGGAGGACCTCCCCTGTGAAGAAAAGGTGAGGGAGCTGGGCTTTTTCAGCCTGGAGAAAAGAAGGCTGTGGGGGACCTCAATGCAGCCTTCCAGACCCTGAAGGGAGCTACAAACAGGAGGGGAATCAAATCTTTAAAAGGGCAGACACTGGCAATACAAAGGGGAATGGACTAAAGCTAAAGGAGGGAAGATTTAAATTAGATATTAGGGGGAGGTTTTTTAGAGAGAGAGTGGTGAGGAGCTGGAACAGGCTGCCCAGAGAGGGGGTGGGTGCCCCATCCCTGGGGGTGTTCAAGGCCTGGAGGTTGGTGGCCCTGCCTGTGGCAGGGGGGTTAGAACTGTATGATTCTTGGGGTCCTTTCCAACCCAGACAATTCTATAGGAGTATGGTTTACCTGGAAAGCCCTGACTTGTGTTTTTTCTCATTTTATTTTAATTTGAAACACAGAACTATATTTCCAGGTGTACAGATTCCTGTATGTTATGTAGAAGACAATTATATTTGTGCAGAAAATGATGAAGTGTCCCAGTCTTCCTTTGTACCATCCTTCCCTGTCTACCACCCAGGAGAATGAATAATTATGTTTTTTACCAGGACACCTTTAAAAATTACTTTTTAAACAAACTGTCTTGAACCTTTATTTGTAGAAAGCCCCTGGTCTCTGTGGATCTGGACAAGTGACATTAAGAATGCAGGGACAGATGCCACCATCTTCTTCCAGATTTATGGAGACAAGGGGAAGTCAGATGAGATGAAGCTGGACAACAATTCAGACAACTTTGAAACTGGACAGACTGACAAGTTCATGGTATGAATTGCATACCAGTGGTAAATTTGCCTTGTTTGTTTGTTTTTTTTTTCTAGGATACAAGCTTCAGCTCTGTACTGAAATCCCATGGTATGAGATCTTTACTTCAATAGATTTTTCTGAAGTGAAGGGGAAGACATTCAGCTTGATGGTGACGCAGATAATTTCCCAATGTGTGGCTATTAGGCTGGTGTTCCTGAGTGCTCAGGATGATGACTTCTAGACATGGTGGTACTGAGTGCCACATCTCCTTTGTGGGTCCTGAAGATGAAAGTGTCCCCCACTGGCAAAGCCCCGCTCTTGTTATAGACTGCTCCACTTGTTTAGACCATGCCCCTCTAAAATGAATAATTTATCTATATTTCTCCCGGTGCCTAATTGGTCCTGAGCCATTTACAGGAAAATTAGCTGTGGTGTTTCCTGTCCTTGGCTATCTGGTCGTGGTGATCAGCTTCCTTGGAGGATGTGGAGCCTCCATTAAGCTATGGGGCTGAGCTCAGTAGTGTGTTGAGTTTGGGAGCAAATGTGTTCAAAAGTTAACTATGGATTGGTCAGAGAAAGAACCATTGAGAAATAAAGGATTTTAATGCATGTCTGTAGCCAAAGCCTGTACCCTCTTTGCACCAGTAGATGCCTTCTGAGGAAGAGTGACTGTGCTTCACAGACCCTGAGAAAGAGCTGAAGCTTAAGAACAGATTCTAGTTCTTACGGGAAAGAACTGTTTCAAGGGTCTCTCATGTTCAAAAGTGTCTAGGTTCAACCTGTAAGTTCTCTCTTGAAGAGAGAGGCATCAAGCTATCTTTGCAGACCAGGGTTCATTGCTTTTAAAGAACATTGTTTTTTCACTTCATATTTTTACTCCTCTCTGATTTGGCCCTTAAGTGGTATGCTTTCTGTGCATGGTCTGCTGACTTACAGAAATGGGTAACACACCTTTCTCCCCCTCTCTATAGATTGAGCTCCCTGATCTGGGCACATTCTATAAGCTTCGGATATGGCACGAGAAAAGAAATCCCTTTGCTGGCTGGCACCTGAATAAGGTGAGAGGGCAGCAAGGGGAAGGTAGACCTGGAGAGCCAGAATGTTCATAGAGGTGTGCACTGTCTGTCCTGGGCTGCTGCATTCCTCAGCTGGCAGCTGAATTTGATGTGCAGTGGTAAGAGGTGCCTCCTTTTACAGGTGGGCTGGCTGAGAGATGGAAGTGGAAATTCTACATGAAAATGGGATGTGATGAGAGTGGATTGTAGCGTTTGCAAAAATATGTGGGGAGAGGATTTGAAGGGAATTCCTTCTCCTTCCTGTCCTTCTCAGTTCAGCCCAGTGATGCATGAAAAATAAGCATGGGAAGTGGTGTCTCCCAAGAGCCCCAGCGATGGTGAAAAGCACATTTCCCTGTACTTCCAACACTGTAGTCCCCCCTCACTGCAGCCAGTGTTTTTTTCCCTTGCTCTTCAGAAAGCTTTCTACTCATAGACACCATTACTGTACAGGGAGGCAGACCCACTCCTATGGCCTGTTTAGGCTGGTCATAACAAAAATCTGATTAAGGTAGTGACCTGTTGTATGGTGGAGCATAACCTGCCCTGAAGTGCTGAGAGCCCCGTGGCAGGAGGTGGGCCCTTGCAGTCTGGATGAGCCCATGGAGACTTTGCAGAAGAGACCAGACTGTGCTGTTTGGGGAATGAAGAGGGCGACTTGCTTGGTTTTCAGTCCTATGTCCTTTGTTCTACCAGCAGTGATTACTGTGCTGTCAGCCCTCACCAGAGTCTGGAAGGCAGCAAGTTCATCTCTAAGTTTCACCCATGCTCCTGCAGAGCTTGGAAGATGGTCTCTGCACTTAACAAAAAATGCATTTTTTACTGTGCTGCCATACCTAACTGTGATAACAAATCACAGTTTACCTCTTAGAGATGTTTCACATGTGCCTCTTATGTGCTTTGACAGATTCTGCTCTCCTGCATTGTTAGGAAACTGTGAAAGTATATGTAGCCCAATACCCTGAGGTCATCAAGTACTGCTGTCCTCACTGTATATGGTGGTAGAAGGTGTCCGGCTGTCATCCTTATCAAAAAGAAAGTGCTGGTCAGACTGTGGGCCACTGCAATCATCGCTATTGGCTTGTTCACAGATGATGAGCAATAATGCTTAGATCTTGCATAACTATGTTTCCTTGGGCTATCCTCTTTTTCTGCACAGAAATTGTGTTCATGGAGAACAGGAGGGATCTGACAGTGTGTCTAGGATTCACTATGGGCCAAACTGTCTAAGCAAACCTCGTGAAGGTATATTAAATCAATTTGACTGCATACAGCTTGTTTTCTGGATGCATCAGGCTCATGGCACATGAATCCCATCACTTGTGCATCCATCTTAGCATCTATGAACTTAGTGAAGCCTTAGAAGTGCTTTGTTCCAGTCCTCACACATTTCATGCCCATTCACTTCATGTCAGGGCAGGCTTCCATTTTGTATTGCATGAACACAAGCACAGCCATACTGGTCAGGACGAAAGTACATCTAGCCCAGCATCCCCTCTCCTGTGTCACATACATACATGATTAGAGAGCAGTATGAAGACGATAAGCACTCGTGATGTTTCTCTTCTAGTTTTCAAATATTTCCCATTGGAGACTTCCTGAACAGATCTGTTAAATAGGAAGAATTTAATAGGTTTCTCTTCCATTTATTTGTTTAAAAGTTCCAGTCTCCCCCCTTGAACAACTAAACCTCTAATGATGTTTGCAAAAGACTCAGCAGGTTGATTGTGAGGCTCTGTTTGCTTCGAACTTTGTTCTACAGGCTTCATTTGATGCACTCTCTTTCTTGTAGCAGAGATGAATAGCTGACCTCCCTCTGCATTCTCTGTGCCACCTGTGAGTCTGTAGACCTTGATCATAACCTCGGTTTACCTGCTTCTCCAGCTTTCTGCAGAGTCCCTCCTCACTTGCTCTTTACCCCCTCTGAATCCACTGCAGAGCTCTGATCGTTCTCATTGCTGTTTCCTGGGTGTTTTCTAAACGTGCCCTGTGCTGCTTTCGAGCTGCAGGGACCAGCAGTGCCAGCGCCACCCGCAATTTGCTGTCTGGATTTATACGTTGGCATATGATGAGTGATTACTAACAGCCACTGTATCCATCAAAACTTTCACAACGCTGTGGGGTGGTTGGAGAAGGAAGGAATGAACCATCAGCTATGACAAACTTCACTCCGTGTGTTGCTGCGGTGCACGAACTCGGATGATGGTCTCGTTATGGAATGAGTGTGCTATTTCTCTGCTCCTACCTACTCCTGCTTCTCAGGCAAAAAAAAACCCGAAAAAATCAGGAGTTTGTTGCTTTTTTGTCTTTTAAGCCTCTGAACTCACGCGGTGTTTTGGTTTAATGAAGGTAACTCTCCTGAAAACGCTGACAAAAGAAAAATACTCATTCAACTGCGGCCGCTGGCTAGATATAAATGAAGACGACAATGAGATTGTACGGGAGCTCCCTGCGGAGGGATCTCTGGTGACTGAAGTCATGCCAGGTGAGGGCCACGGGCTCTGTGCAGGGCCTCGCTTAGGACCTGAAAGGAAAGAAACCCTCTTTGTGTAAGGGATGCGCAGGCAATTCAATTAAGCTTCCCTTTCCGGCACTTTCTCTCTGCAGTATTTTCTGTGTGCCTCATTAGCTGCATGAAGCCTCAGAAATCCCAAGCTGTTCATCTGAGCGGATTTCTCTGTGGTGGAAGATGGGAGAGATCTGGCCACAGCACAATTGTTTCCAGAGATTTATTTTTTTTCCCCAAACATGTATTTTTTCCCAGTCCCGCTTAAAATGTGAAGTGCCAGGTTTTAAGGGATGCTCACAGAAGGTGCACTTACTTGAAATTCAATATAGGGTTTATCCATAGTTTTGGGGCTTTAAAGTTTTATTTAGCAGTATGCGCACTTATACAGTTGTACCTAGAAATGTGCAGGAAGATGCACAGAACAATTGTACATGAGCTTAAGCACCTTCCCATATGTGTGAGCGATCTGAAATATTCATTGGGTTAACTAGGGTTGAACTGGGGGTTAATTAAGGGAAGATGCAGAGCTTGCAATTGCTTCCTTTAGCAATCACCTCTGTCTTGACCCTGTGTCACAAGAATTAGATGAACTTGGAGAGGGGACTCACAAGAGCAGGATTTCACAGGGTGGCCATTGGGATGTCTTTTATTTCCACCCAAGCACCCAATGAGGATCCACAGTCAGTAGACCATGAGTCCCCTGTTTCCTGAAATTTCCGATGAACTCGGTGATCGGCATGCAGCTGAGCAGTTCCTCAGAAGAGGAAGAGTAATTGTAATTGCAGATGTTATTAAAATGTAAATAAACCTGGTTTTGAAATGTATTTTTAATCAACTGTGGAGAGGTCTGCTTGAGTTCAAATGCAGGCACTTTCCTGTGAGGAGCAGTTGTGCTGAGCAGGGGTGAGATGCAGCATTCGTGTGTTTGGCTTGCAGGTGGGAGCATTGCTTGTCCCCACCCCATGCTGGAGATAAAGGTCTCTGTCCCGGCCAGCAGACTGGTTCTTTGTTGCGAAATGTACTCTGGAAATCCTTCCTCAGTGGGGTGGGAGAGAAGAGATGAAGGCAGGGTAAGGGAAGGAAGGTGGCAGCTCAAAACCCATCCAGAAAAATCCCAAATAGATATCTCAAAGGTGCCAAGGAGACAAGATGCAATCCATCCTCCTGCACTCTGGGTGTCCCATGGAGATGGGGCCAATTGGGCTTGTTCTGCCCCATGGAACCAACATGAAGAGTCCATTCCTCAGGTCCCTGTGCACTCAGCCCTTTTTACCTCTTGCTGTCTGCCTGTCACATCCCTCAATGCTAAAAAACATGTTTTACCCCAAACACATTGTTACAAGGTCCCCGGTCACCAGGACCCTGTCGGGAAGGCGGAAGCAGAGGGCTAGGGCCTGAGGAGGCTATGGACTGCAGTTCATGTGCTTTTACCTGAAGGATGTACTTCTTTAGAGAGGCTTCATGGGTTTTCTTAACATTTCAGGACTTCCCTTTTTTGTGGGGTTTTTTTTTCTTTTCCTAGTGATAACACAGAGGTATAAAAGTCAGTACATCAGCAGATGCACCCACTAGGAGTATGCACACTTAAAATCAATTGCAAGTCTGCAGGAAACGCAGTAAATTTCAGTGGCAATTAATCGTGTGGCTGAAATTGTTTTATTAATTTATGTCCCTGCAGTGATAAAATACCGGGTGACAGTTTGCACTGGGACGGTAAGTGGGAGCGGCACGGATGCCAATGTCTTTGTCTGCCTCATCGGTGACCAGGGAGACACAGGAGAGCGTGTTCTCTACAACTGCATCAACACTGTCAATAAATTTGAAAAAGGCAACGTAAGTTCTCTCCTTCAGATGGGTTTTTTAAGTGTGTGGCAGTTCCTAGATTTCTTTTTTTTTTTTTAGTCTTTTTTTAGAGGTGTATTTGCAAACTTGGCTGACTTCCCTGCCAGTTTGGGAGTGGGGAGAAATAAATAATGCCACGCGGAGCATCGGAAGAGGTTGCAGTTGGAGGGAGGTTTAGATAAAGGGCAGTGTGCCCTTGCTTGACATTGGTGTGTTGATAGGAGAGCTTCCTGGCTTGCTCCCGAGCTTGGTACTGACTGTTGAAGTTGCATCTTCAGACTGGGGAAGGCTTCCAGGAAATCTGTCATCTAAGAATGAGAGGGAGCCTTTTTCCCTTGCTCAAGTATGGCAAAAATTTGACTCCCAGGGCAAAGGAAGAAAAAGCATCTTATTTAATGTGAAAATTGGGACCAAAAGCCTAGCAAGTTTCCTTTATACTTCCTTCAACTGTGCTGCACTCAATTTTTATGTCTTATTTTCAATCTGTTTTCCAACATGGTTTTGTATGCCCATGTGGGAGGGGGGTAGAAATGACCCAAACTGAAAACCGAGCTCATTCCATGGAAAGCTGGAGATAACAAAGAGGTCAAACTGTAGTTAAAGCTGGTCTGATCTTGGTGGAGAGGTGTCAACCTACTTAATAACTGTTCAATTATGAGGCACATTTTGGATCTCTAGAGTCTACCTTAGACTGATAAAACATAATCAGTATGTCCTGGAGGAGATTTTGAGAATCTGATCACAGAACTCTGCAAATTTCCCCTCTTTTGTGTCATTACTGGATTGAAGAGTTGAAATGGAAAGAAAAGGAGGATAAAGGGTCACATTTTCAAAATTGTCCTTTGAATTTAGGCTTCTGAAATATGCATTAACTCTCTGGATTTCCCTGTAAGTGGACAGAATTTCCAATGCTTTGCTGAAATCACAGAGTTTTTAGATTGTAAAAGAACTCCCATCAGTTTTCTTGTGCCTGTAAGGCCTGCCCATAGAAAGGCATGACATTTACGTATCAGGAAAGTTCATTCTGCTTCTAAATGATATGAAGTTTTCCAGACATGGAAATTGCAAATATCCTAATTTGTTTATACTCTTACATTCTAGATTTTTTTTTTTTTACTTTTAAAAGGTAGGTCTGAGCTGTAAAGACAGAATTTTGTCATTTGGCGGCATCTTGTTTTGTCAAAATGGTGGGTAAATGAGTCATGTTTGGGTGGTGGCTTGAAGACTGTTTTGATGAAGTTCCTAAAGAAGATGTTTGGTTTACAGAATAGAGAAGCATTTTAAACACAGATGATGACAATTTCATTTTCACTCCCAAAAATTAATTATAGGGTAATGTGAGAAAGGGAAAAAAAAAAAAAGAAAAATAATTTTGGAAATCAAGTCATGTGTTTAATAGTATCCATATGATATAAACCAAACTGGGATTTGCTGATGAAAAGCTGCTGTTTTGGCATGAGGAGCTGAAAGCTGGTGAATGAATTGGAAGCTGTTTAAGGATTGATCCTGACAAACTCAGAGCTTGTATATTGAAGAGACCGAATGATTATATCTACAGTGATTAACTCAGGTACCCTGTTAAAAAGAAATGTAGCTAAGTCAGCATGGTCTCTAATCTACAGGCACTTAAACCAATAGTACCTTGTTTACCAATTTAATTTGAAAACTTTGCTTGCAGATGCAAACTAACAGCCTGTATACAAGGTAAAATTTAAAGATGCCTCTAAATTAGGTGTTTGACCTGCTGCATTCCCATTTAGTTCCTTACTCATTAATTTGTATCAGTCGTTAATAAGTAAGACGAACATCAGCCCTAATGAATTCAACTTCATTGACTTTGACTCAGTGAGGTTTTAGGAACTTAAATACTCAATTCAGCAGTTTTGGGTATGTTAAGTAACACTTGTTCATGCACATAAGCCCATCATAAACACTTAGAGCACTGGTAGTGTGTTTAGTTTTTCTTTGTTTTAAAAGTCAGTTTAGAATCATGAAACAGTGGGAAAAAGATATGGTCATTTAAATAAATTTGAATACTTAAATAAATACTGCCTTGCTGCCACACTTTCTGGGAACTAGCTGGACACACACTACTTCTGTATGTGCTTCACAGGCTTTTGGGAGGTGCAGAACAAATTAATCAGTGTTTAGTTAGCTTTCTCTTACCTAATGAGGCATCTCAGTCACAACAGTCTACATGTTGGTCTACATGATGTGTGTTTGCACCTGTCTTTACCATACGCATGTGTACATCTGTACATGTAGCATGGACACTGGCCTGTCCTCATTCCCAGAGGAGTAACTCCCTCTCTCAATAAATCCCTCTTCAGCTATCGGGAACTGCTGTCTGCCTTGGGGAACAGAGCTCTGGTCCTAACAGGCCATCACTTGAGCTGATCTGTTGGTTGGTAATTTGGGCCCTTTTCAGGGAAGGAAGATGTAATATTCTGGTCACTTGTGGGGAACTAAAGGTATATAGCTGCCAGGTAAGGTGCACACCGACCTCTGAACAGATCTCACGGAGCAGAACCACCCCTGGGCAAGCCATGCCTGATGCTTCCAGGTCAGCAGATGGCTGGGGTTAATGTTTTTCTCAGAAATCCATGCCTTCTGTCTTTGAATGTAGCTCTAAACCTCTGTGGACTTGGTCTGAAGTGACCTGCCCCCAAGTTTCCCCGTAAGCTCGTATCTGAGCTGGGGTTTGAACTTGGATTTCCTGCCTCTCTGTATGAACTTGTTAATAATGAAATTACATTTCTTTTTATTCCCTTCACAGTTGTGGAGGGAACACAGTGATGTGGGAGATTTAAAATGCAGGCAGATCATATATTTGTAAATCTAATGTTATAGATCTAGCACAAATACTCAAGCTCTTTCATTCTTTGGTAAAATTAATTTGCACTTTCCCCTTCATCTTGTGAAGAATTATCTTGCAGCATGCCGATGATTTCGCCTTGATTGCAATAATAAATTTGGTTGGCTTGTTTGTTTTCAAGGAGAGATATTACCTTACCATTTTTCTTCTCCTTCTCAAAGGCTGATGAATTCTTCGTTGAAGCAGTAACGCTGAAGCAGGTGAGGAGGGTGAGGATAGGGCATGATGGCAAAGGAGGAAGCAGTGGCTGGTACCTTGCCAAAGTGATAGTGAGGGAAGAAGGACAGCCAGAAAGTGAGGCAGTGGAATTCCCCTGCTACAGGTACTGGAAACAGTGCTTGCAAATTATGCCTCCATCTATGTGCATTTGCCAGACTTTGAAGAGCCTAGCTGTTGTTCCAAGACTGGAAATTTTCTGAGCACAGCTTAATCCTTTTTATTTATTCATTCATTTATTCTTGCTAAGCCTGAAAGCTAAGAGTGTGGATTGGGAGGTTTGAGACATCATTAACTCCCCTTTGCCAAACAAACAGCAATCTGAATTGCAAACTTCTCAGCAATTAGCTCAGTAACACAAATAATTTCCAAAAGGTAAAATACAACCTTCCAGTACCACATCCAGTGTCACTGCAATTGCCTGCTGCAGAAACACACCCTGCGATGCACTGCAATCTGCTAGTTTTACTGCATGTGTGGGATGAAGTTCTGGTCCTTCACATGCACATCCCATCTTTCCAGGAGCAATGGGATGCTATTTTCGTGTTGGGAGAATGCAAAATCGTTTTGCTGCCATCTTTAAAGCAACTTGCATGATGGGAAGTGCATACCATGCAGATAGAGATAGTGGCAGAGCAGAGGGCTGTAGCTTACCCCTGTGGGTGGGTTTAAAAGGTATCCTTCTCTTTCCTAGACAATAAAGTGGCCACAAGAAATGTGCTGTACTGAGGCTACCCATGGGGAACAAGACATACCATCTGTCCTGGCACTAACTAGGGCAGCCTCAACATCACAGCAAAACCGAGATAGACTGGGTGAAAACATAAAGAGACTTAATTGTAGGGTAGTTCAGTGCCCCGTAAAGTCCCACATGCCCTCTCAGGATGTCCACCCTGTAAGATGGAAGTCCATTGAGCTCCACTTAACAACATCAAATAGCCATTCTAAAAAGCCATCTCCTGAGGGATGGGTGGAATTGTAAAACACAAACAGAGTTATTTTTAAATTGTGTACAAAGCTGGTTACTTGTCCCTTGTCACTGCAAATCAGGGAGAACTCCACTGTAACAAGGGGAGTCAGTCAAATACAAAACAGGAGCCAACTCCCATACTCTCTACATTGCTAAAGCCACGTCACAACAGACAAGCGAGCTCATCAGGGAGGCAGCACGGAGCAGCAGATGCAATGTCATCTCGGCTGTGAAACGCAAGCCAGTACTCTCCCTGTTCAAAGAACAAACCACCATGTTGTCATCGCTGCCTTTTGATACATATTTAACAACCATATGTTTTACTGAGTTAAGCAAGAAACTAGACAGGTTGTTCGTTGGGCATGAAATGTCCACGTGAAGAGCTGTTTTGCTCAGGCTCCTCAGAGACACTTCTGTGCCTAACTGCACTGTGCAGCTGGCTCATTTTAAAGATTTCCTTCTGAATTGTCTCCTTGATGATTCTGAGTGTCTTAGCTTGGGGTGATGACCCACTCCCCTCAGGTTTACATCTGTGGTCAGAAGTATCAGTGTCCAGTGGAGCACTCTCCTCAGGTCAGGGACTGAAAAAGGAAGAATAAAACCCAAGACCTTATGCCCAAAATATTCATGTGGTACATTTAGGCTTTAAGGCACAAAATGATGGAATTCCACTCTTCTTACCTTTCTTAATGTCTCTTTTTCCAAGTGGTGTCAGTGCTTTTCGTGCAGCTTTGTTTGCTGTCCTTGTGCCAGCATTATCTCTTCCTCTCAGATTGAGAAGGTAACATGACTGATCACCTCCAAGCACAGGGACAGCTGATCCCTCCCACTATCTTTGGTGCCCGTGTCTCTTGAGAGGCTGAGGCATCATCGCAGTATACGGGTGTCGTCATGGAGTCTGGAGATATCTGAGGGCGAAGGTGCTCACCCACTGCATCCTCCATGTGAGGGATAAATGTCTCCATGACCTGCAGTGTTTGGATGTTCCTCTCCAGTCCTGTAGGCCAAGGACAGCTTATGTCCTGCTTAGGCAGGTGCTTGGAGAGGCTTGCTTCACCTGCTTCTTCAGAGCCAAGATGTTGAAGAAGACTTGGCCAAGAGGAATAGCCTTCTTTCAGTGAGCCAATGCAAGCGAGGTTAGAGATTCCCTCCTGGGAACATGGTGAAGCTTCCATTTCTGCTTGGCCAGTCTGTGGCCAGCCAGTGGACATGCTGATGTTCTCATTGCCACCTTCTCCAAGACCTAACTTCTACTCTTCTACACAGCACAATTGCACGGTCTGGAGAAAACAACTGCTGCTGCTGTGTCCTTACGGCAAGCTACTCCACTGACTTTCTGCTCTTAGCTGCTACTGTGAGGCAGGTGGAGGAAAAAATGCCTTCCAGCAGAAACACATCTCACCTGTGCAGAAAACTTCACACGCTTCTTACCTCTGTAAAACTGGAGTGTACTAACATGGGGAGGGCAGATACTACAGCAAAGAGCTGGCTAACCAGCTTCCACTGTAGCTAATGTCGGTAGGACATCCTTATGCATCTTGATGGCATACAATTCATTGAAATCTGTGTTCTTGCTCTTTACATATTCATATACATGGCTATGTTTTGTCTTTTAATTTGAAAGCTTTTTTTATGAGAGAAAACCAGCTCTATCGGAACAGCTATTGCCTAACAGCCACAAAAGCTCTATGAGAAGAGCTATCTTTGTTGTACAAGGGAGCCAGCAGAGATAAAGAGAAGCTAAGTGGATTAATTGTGAGTTTGTGTCAGGTTCAGGAAGAGCATCGAGAAATAATGACTCCCAGGCCTGTGCTTTCAACCCTTAGAAAACTTGGCTGTAAAGGGAATGGCTAGTGGCTCTTCCTAGAGTCAGTGATTTTTAAAACGGTCATTCGATCTGTGCTTGCAAGAAGGAAATGCAAGTAACTTCTCCAGGCATTATTTGCAGAATTACTAGCACATCACTTGGATGCACTGCAGTATGATTCCTCCCCTATGGCCACACGACATTATAATACCTGTGCTTTTAGAATCATTCAATGGCACAACTAAACAATTTATACCTTGTAATGCCTGGCGTGGTTTAGGTATTGTAATTATGCATACTGCTAGAAAATTCAAAATTGAGGGGCTCACCTTTCACCCCAGAATCAGAGCCAGACCTTTTTGAAGCTCAGAAGTGAGTATTTCAGATTTCATTTTCTCCTCAAGGCTCTGTGGAAGTCCAGGAATGGACTAGCTGACATTCTCTAAAATAGCCTATTTTTCATAATATTTATATCCCAGACAGAAATGAATTTTCAATCAGGCAAAGTCGTGAGTTCGTGATAGGATAGAATTTTATATGCTATAAATCATTACAGCACCACTGAAATCTTCAATGATACTTCATTACTTTTTATTTCAAAGCATATGGACTGCAGCATCCTAATTTTTCTCCAGCATAAGCATAAGGGAACATCCTTCATTCTCTCAAAACAACAGACAGACCATGAATGGGATGATGCACCAGGAGGCTCCTGTGAAAGAAGGTTTATTCAATCAAATGCCAAAAGTGTTCATCGTACAAAGGATCCAGAGAAATGTCCTTTTGTTGCCTAAAAATAGACTGAAATGTCTATTTTACACATATTTATATATATATATATGTTATATTTGAAGGCACACATAAATACATATGTATCTCTGAATATAGAATCATAGAATGTGTTGGGTTGGAAGGGACCTTTAAAGCCCATCTAGTCCAACACCCCACAGTCAACAGGGACATCTTCGCTAGATCAGGCTTCTCAGAGCCCCATCAAGCCTGACCTGGAATGTCTCCAGGGATGGGGCCTTCACTGTGTCTCTGGGCAACCTGTGCCAGTGATCTACCACCATCCTACTGAAGCATTTTTTCCTAATATCCCACCTAAACCTCCCCTTTTCTAGTTTAAAACCATCACCCCTCGTCCTATCGCTCCATGCCCTCATGAACAGTTCATCCCCAGATTTCTTACAGGCACCTTTTAGGGATTGGAAGGCCATTGTAAGGTCCCCCTGAACCTTCTCTTCTCCAGGCTGAACAAGCCCAGCTCTCTCAGCCTGTCCTCATAGGAGAGGTCCTCCAGCCCTTGGCTCATTTAAATGGATGGATGTGCTAATCATTCTAATTGTGCACAGGCTCTCTGTTGGATTTTAAATTATGATATCATACTGTATTTTTTCCAGTGCTTTCCTGACTCTTTGATCCTTTGGATATTCTCACTCAAGAGACTTTCATGTCAGGACTGTGATTGCTTTGGGTGTCTTGTGGGCACCAGCCATTCAACCAGGAGCAGTCTGAGGAGCATTGAGGATTACAGAGCCTTGGGAATAGTGGTAAGGGATTCTGGAGCACAGGTAGCTTTGCCATCAGTCCTCCTGGTCAAAGTGAAGACATCAAACCTCTTCGTTATTCCCCGTTCTAACATGTGTTTTCATAAAGGCATTTAAGTTGGGCCCCTGATAAAGCTGCCTGGCTGGAGTTGCTTTGTCCTGTGCTTCAGATGCTCTCCTGCTATCCTGTGATCCTTCTTCCAGTTATGGGCATCTACTGTTGGCACTAGCATCAAACTGGTAGGAGTGACATGGATTGAGGTTTCTGTCTACTGGCAACTTAGTTTAAAGCCCTCTTCACCAACACATTTGACTGATGACACCAAGCTGTATGGTATGATTGACAGGCTGGAGGGAAGGGATGTCATGCAGACAGACCTGGCCCTGCTGGAGAGGTGGGACTGTCTGAACTGCATGAAGTTCAATAACGCCAAGTGCAAGGTCCTGCACATGGGTTGGGCAATCTGAACCACAGCTACAGGCTGGGTGGAGGATGGATTGAGAGCAGCCCTGAGGAGAAGGACTGGGGGCTGTTGGTTGATGAAAAGTCCAAAATGAGCCAGCAATGTGCACTTGCAGCCCAGAAAGCCAACCGTGTCCTGGGCTGCATCAAATCCAGCGTGGCCAGCAGGTATGGGGAGGGGATTCTACCCCTCTGCTCTGCTCTTGTGAGACCCCACCTTCAGTGCTGCATCCAGCTCTGGGGTGCCCAACATAAGAAGGAAATGGAGCTGTTGAAACAAGTCTAGAAGAGAGCCTTCTCCTGTGAAAACAGGCTGTGAGAGTTGGGCTTGTTCAGCCTGGAGAAGAGAAGGCTCCGAGAAGACCTTAGAGTGGCCTTCTAGTACCTAAATGGGCTACAGGGAAGCTGGAGAGGGACTGTTTATCAGTGAGTGTAGTGATATGGGAATGAGTTTAAACTAAAAGAGGGGAGATTAGATTAGATATGAGGCAGAAATCTTTCCCTCTGAGGGTGGGGAGGCCTTGGCACAGGGTGCCCAGAGAAGCTGTGGCTGCCCCTGGATCCCTGTCAGGGTTCAAGGCCAGGTTTGATGGGGCTTTGGGTAACCTGGACTAGTGAAAGGTGTCCCTGCCCATGGCAGGAGGCGGGATTATGGGTGCTTTGAGGTCCTTCCAACCCAAACTGTGCCTCTGTAATTATTGGACATAAAATATTTCTTTAGAACCAAGAATCTTTTAGAATCAATATCTCTTTGGAACACAGCTACACCCTTGAAAAACACACAGTGGCATGTTGCATGCACTGAAGTCATACGGATGGTCTGAGCAAATATAAGATCAGAAAAGTTCTTTTGTACAAGGAAAACTATGGCACTATCCTGAAAATTTCTATTTTCTGCAGCCTGATGTGTTCATAATGGGTCAGTCCATTTGTGGTCAGTGCCAGGTGACAAACCCCTGGCTGCAGTGTGCTGCTCAGTGATATGCCATTGGAATTACGCTGAAGTAAAAGAAAGGTGCTGAAGGGAAAGAACACAGTGGCATTGCCCATCCAAACACTTATTAACATATTGATGTAATTAAAGTTGTCTTGAGAAAACAGTGCTCCTGCCTCATCTGGTTATTGGAGCTGTAAGCTACATCTGCTGAAAAACCTTCCTCTTCCAGTCCAAGACTCTTGCCATCAGCAGCTACCAACACTGGAGGAGGGGATTTATTTATCTAGGAGTGTGTTCTCCTGTTTTGATTATTTTTTCCTCCTCTGTCTTCACTGTCGAAGCAGCATTTGCCCTGCTGCACACAGAGATCTGTTTCTTGTGGGATGTATTTTCATCCTGACACCTTGGTGTAGAAGCAGTTCACACAGATTCACCCCACACATTTCCCTAAAGCATCAGCAATGGTGAAGGTGACAGAAAAACAGCAGCATGTACACTGGCAGCAGAAACAGCAGCTTGCAGGACACAAAAATCAGCAACAACTCAAGAGCAGAAGTCTGTCTGCCTGGTGAGCTTCTGCCTTTCTGAAGACTGTGCCAAATTCAGTGGTCCTGGGGTGGTGGAGTTCAGTCTTGAACTTTGTGGGTCCTCCCAGTTAACATCCAGGTACACAGAAGCATCTTGACTTTTGGGATGTTGGGATCCCCTAGCCATTGGATACCTGTCCAAGGATGTGACTCCTGAGGCAGCATCAAGAACTACATGGTACAAAGGTATTTAAGGACCAGTTTTAACAGGTAAAAAAAAAATAATCCATCAACTCCATAGCATCAATAAAGGCTTCCTTTCTTTAGACAACATGATGTCATAGCATGTTCCTCTTCTGCCTTCCTTGTGCTCTGCCCTTGCTCAATTCTTGACATCAATTTCATGGCCTTCCCCACAGGTTTTTCTCTTCCTCTACCCCACTACACCTCTCAGCCACCATTGAGGCACAACACCATATCTCATGCCCTCACGTGGTGTTTGTGTGATCATCACATGTTCACATGTTCATCCCTTTCCTCCTGCCCCCCCCTCAGTTTTTAGCCCTTTTCAAGCCGCCTGCACATAGCCACCTGCTTTAACAGAGTGAAAGGGAAGAATACGGGGTAGACTGCATACCCGACAACCTGCCAAAGCTCAGAGGGGAGCTGGGAGTGGAGATGTGTGTCTGTGTGGTGGGGCTGTATGTACCTCTTTTGCATGGGCACTTTGCTGTTAGTGCTTCTGGGACTGGCTGGCTCTAGCTCATGTTTGGATTTCTTTCCTCATGCTGATTTTCTGCATGGTTTCTTTGTGTTAATTGTTTTTCTCTGGGTGGGAAGGGAGAGTAGGAGACTAAAAAGTTAATGTTCCTTCAGATGGATGAAATGGAGATCCTATTATCACTGTCTTCTAAAATCTCTGGTTACTTGGTCACCATGGCAAGTCCAATTGGTCATGACGGTAAACTGTGCTGGCTTATTACCAGCCAGATACCGTAGGTTTGATCCAGCTCTTGGTGGACATTTTGATGTCCCCAAATCCCTCTTCTGAAGGTCATTTGCTGGTTTCCATCTGTGCCGGCTCATCAGCAAAATCAAAGGTGGAAACCTAAATGGGAATCACAGAATCACAGAATCGAAGGGGTTGGAAGGGACCTCAAGAGATCCCTGGGTCTAACCCCCAAGTGAGAAGCCCCTCCTTTTTGGTGTGAAGGTCAACCAAGGAGAGCACGTGTGGCATGGCGACGTGGCAGGAAGCCTGCAGTACATCTGTGCTACATGTGTTTGTGCAAGAGCAGGTCTTCTGTGATCTGGTGTCACTCACAGAGCTGTGTGGCCGCCTTTAAAAAGAGGCATTTTCTGGGGATTTGTTTTTCTAGTTCTGGGAACTATTAAAGCAATTTAAATACCCTGCATGACCTGCCAGAGCTTGCTCACTTGTCCTTGGATCACCCCCACTGGTTTTAGGCAATATTTTTAACTGCAAAAGATGCTGCTGTGGGTAGCTGCTTACCTGGGAACAATGGGCAGCCTGGGAAACTGCAATGTTGGGGAACTGGTACTGCTGCAGGATACAGCTGTGGGAAACCTGTCCCTAAGCAGATGCTTAGAGGAATATCCTGTGCACTGCAGCAGTCTGTCTTTGAGAGGGAGAGAGAAGAACCTCTGCCAGGGCCCATGCTGTTGTCATACAACAGTTGCTGTGTGGTGTGTGATGGGGTTGGGCTGCAATTCCCTCATCCCTGAGGCTGAAGGTTACCACATTAGTGATTGGTTCCCCTCCATTTTCCTTTCAGGGTTTTTTCTCCCCCCTTGAGATTGTGCTATGCTGTGGTTTGTGCCCAACTTTTCTTAATTAGTCTAGTTAGATCACTAGATTAATGTTGAGAAACAAAAGGAAATCCTTCCTTTCACTGGTGTGCTGGCGGCCTCCAGCCACATACCCAACAACGAATTCATCCTCTTCGTGATGGAGGAAAAAGGTTACCTACTTATCCGTAAGGAAGGAAAAAGTGCTAATAAAGCAGAGGAAGCAAACACTGGGGGGAAAAATGGGGATTTTAGTAACTTAGATGCTGTGAAGATTGTAACCAAGGTGGCTAGTAATAAAAGCTGCAAGTATTTTATGGTCACTGCAGGTCAGTGCGTTCAAGGGACTTGAGGCTGCCCATTTACAGGGATGACTTGTGGCTATGGAGTCTGTGCTTTCCAGACCAATGGACACCACAACAGACACTTATCTACTGTGAGCAGGGCTCTCATCATCTCTCTTCATGGAAAAATGGAAGTTAAAAGTGTGACTGATGTAGGGTCTGGCCAAGCTCCTGCAAACTTAACAGACATGCAGAGCCTCGTAATTTCTGGGCTGTGGTGTGCATTTTTACTGTGTGTATATTTTTCAAAGTCTAATGGGTGCTAATTATTCAAAGATAACTTACTTCTGTTTGTAAACCAGATGGCTTGACAAAAATGAGGATGATGGTCAGATTGTCCGAGAATTAGTGCCTGCTGGGGAGTCACCAATGCTAAAAAGTGAGTTTAGCTTGGGAAAAAAGAAGGATGTGGGTTTGAGCTCTGCATGCACATATTTCCTTACTTTGTTCTCCTTAACAATCCATGTCAGTTCTCGGTGAATCTGCTGGGCTTTTCTTGCCATTCTTATGCAAGAAACTGAAGTAGGTTCACCTGGGGAGGAAATGCCCCTGACCCTTAAATACTGGTTTCTGAACGAATTAGTTTGTATAAAAGAGAACAATTGCAACGTTATATATGTGGAGAGAAACTCTGATTTTTTTTTAATGTCGTGATTTGTGTAAGAATTTCTTTCTTGTATAGATTTCTGTGAAGGATCTTGAATTGCCACTGCTTTAGTAGAGCAAATTCCATCAAATAACATTGTGTTGTTCCCAGAAGAAAATCACCAAAAAAGATTACACTGTCTTTTTTCTGGTGAACCAGAGCTCCAATACAATTTTCTTTGGAAAACAGCTTGCAGAGTTCAGATTGTGATAGTTTTGCTTTTGTGGGGTTTTTTTTTCTGTTGCTGTTGTTTTTGGTTTGGTTTGGTTTTATTTAATGTCAAAGCTATTGAATTAAATTGTCAGTATAAAAAAAGTGAAATCACCTCACTTGCCTTAGCTCATTTTTGTTGCTTGGCAATCATCTAGCAGGGAGAGGGAGGAGTACAGAATAATTTCTTCTTGTTAGTGTAGCTGTTGCACCGGTTATGTTTTGGTGAATAGCTCCAAGGTGAGACTGCTTACCCGGTGTGGACATAAGATGCTGGATGCAGCATTGGAAGAGCAAAGCCCTTCCTGTGTCTTCTGGCTGGAGCCCTCTCCTCTACATCTGTTTGAAGCCAGTTTCTTGGCTGGGCCCTTTAAATGCCACTCACATGTCTGTGTTTTGTACATTGATCCCACTTTTAGATGTCAGTTATCACATCAGCGTGAAGACAGGAGATATCCCTGGTGCCAGCTCAGACTCCAAAGTTTTCATCAAACTCTACGGTGAAAAAGCAGACTCCAGCAAAGAGCCTCTCCTAGTCTCCGATAATGATCTAGGCAATTATTTTGAACGTGGTCGAGTGGATGAGTTTACTCTAGATACGATGGATATTGGGAAGGTAAGAATAAATTGCAGGTGGCTCCGTACTTTGTGCAAGTGTCTGAATGCAGAATCAGTATAAGACTCAGTTTTCAATGTGATGTAAGAATCTCTGACCTTTACAGTGGATATATTCTATATAGACTATAACATATACCCTGCATGTTGGCATGTGAAGAGAGTTTTAAGTTTATACTTAAATAAATATATAAATTATTTACATGAACATAGTGTGAGAACAAGGTGAGAGGGGAAAGAGATTTTTACATATTAAGTAAATCCTGTCATGGTTGAGTTTTTTTCCTGCCCTCTTCATTCTTTTTGTGTGTTATTTTTAAAGATCAACCGAATACTGATTGGACATGATAACGTGGGTCTCCGGTCTGGCTGGTTCCTGGCCAGTGTCCAGATCACAGTTCCAGTCCAGGGAAGGCAGTACATGTTCCCCTGCAACCGATGGCTCGACAAAGATGAGGCTGATGGCAGGGTGGAGGTGGAGGTCTACCCAAGTGAGATTGTGCCTATTGAGAAATGTGAGATGAAACCCAATGAGAAATGCGTGCTTTTTCATGTCTAGTGCTGGATTTGTTTTACTAACATTGTTAAGGGCCAGGTTAGATGCCAAAACCAAAAAGTCCCATCCCAAAGAGTGTAGGAAAGTAAATTATTCTGCTTTTGTTTTGTTTGTTAGAACAGTTGGAAAAACAATAAAGGGTTTTCCATCTACATTTCTTGAGATCGCATGAAAAATTTATGTCCTGGGCAGCGTAACACAGCACAAGGCACTGTGCTGCCTCATTACAGTATCAGTGGGTTCTGCTTTTTTTCACTATTACCTGCCCCACATGCCCCAGTCCTGCACAGGCATGAGTATCATCCCACCTGAGTTACCCCATTGTCTTGAAGAGAGAGGATGTTTGATAATTAAAGACCAAATCCCTACTGTCTATTTGACTTCTGTCAGTAGATCTGTTTTCTTTTAAGCCTACGGTTAAAATTTACCTTGGGATCCTGACACAAGATTTGTTTTTCCTCTGCTCTGTACAACTCTTTCTCGTATTGTATCAAGGAGCTCATTTAACTGCTCTACCGTTAATATTGAAATGAAATTTGCTTTTAAGGCTCTGTTTTGCACCCCACTTACTCTTGTTTAATACTTGTAAAAGGGAAAAATACTACATTAGTCATCAGTGAAGAGTTGTGTTATCTCACATTTGGTTTGGATGAGAGCAAATGGTTGGCTATGTTGTCCTTTGTTTAGACAAGGTAATTTAATCTTAAACCTGGGCCCTCAGGAGTGTTATTATCTGAGCTTCTCTGCTGATTTAATTGCTTTTTTTTGGACCAGTGATAAACTACGAGGTGTCTGTAGTTACTGGAGATATACGGGCCGCAGGCACCAATGCCAAAGTCTTCATGCAGATTTACGGTGAGAGTGGAAAAACTGAATTGATCATCTTAGAAAACAGATCAAACAACTTTGAACGAGGAGCCACAGATATCTTCAAGGTATGATGAAAGCAGTCATTGCCAATTCTATGAGGGGAGATAAGTAACCAGCCAAAACTGAGACATGAACAGAATAATTGACCCGATCATACAAAACCAAAATTGCCAGGTCTGTTGGTATCTGCTGTCCTTTATCCATATTTTTGGAGGTTTTGTATTTACTGAAGGAAATCTTGTGGAGTGACTTTCGCCTTCTGAGGGACGGGTAACAGTGGAGTGATGGAAGAATATGGTCGAATAACATCTTCTGTTTCCTTTTGCTTTCAAAAGGAGGTACTCACACTAGACCTCTAAAGACATGAACACATGCTATTATCCATCGTATTTATCTAGATGGGGAAATAGAAAGACTGTATAAAACTCAAGGAATCCAGGCTTTGCCTTTGGTCGCATACACCTTTGCTCACTGGCACAAGTTCAGCAAAGCCTTCAATACTGACTCCCACAGCATTCCTCTGGAGAAGCTTCTAGCTCATGGCTTGCACCAGTGCACTCACTGGGTAAAAATATGTCTGGAAGGCTGAGCCCAGAATGTTGTGGTGAACAGAGTTAAATCCAGTTGGCAACAGACCAAAAGTGATGTCCCCCAGGGTTCAGTCTTGTGGCCAGTCTTGTTTGATATCTTTATCAATGATCTGGATGAGGGAATGGAGTGCACTCTCAGTAAGTTTGCAGATGACACCAAATTGTGTGGGAGTGTCCATCTGCTCTGGGGGTGGGAATCATAGAATCACTTAGGCTGGAAGAGACCTTTAAGATCACACAGTCCAACAGCAGCGTAACCCGGCCTAGTCTACCTCTAGACCAGGTCCTCAAGCATAGCATCTATGCCTTTTAAATACCTACAGGGATGGTGACTCCACCTCTTCCCTGGGCAGCCTGTTCCAATACTTGACTGCTCATGAGTACTGCTGCCCTGTCTGAAGAGCGGGGCAGATTTAGGGCAACGACTGGTGTAACTGCTCTAAACCCAAACCTCTCCCCTGCCTCCCTCACACTCCTTACTGCTGCTGCAGCTTTTGCCCTGTCACCTGGGCCCTGACAAAAGGATCTGCAGAGGAACCTGACCAGGCTGGATCAGTTGCTTGAGATCAGTTCTATGAGGTTCAACAAGGCCAAGTGCCAGGTCCTGCACTTGGGTCACAACAACCACTGGCAGTGCTACAGGCTTGGGGCAGAGTGGCTGGAAAGGTGCCTGGTGGAAAAGGACCTGGGGGTGTTGGCTGACATCCAGCTGAGTATGATCCAGCAGTGTGCCTAGGTGGCCAAGAAGGCCAACAGCGTCGTGGCTTGTGTCAGCAATGGTGGGACTAGAAGGACCAGGGCAGGGATAGTCCCCTGTACTGGGCACTAGTGAGGCCTCCAGGGTTCATGTTTTGTCCCCTTACTACAAGAAGGACATTGAAGTCCTGGAGAGTGTTCAGAGAAGGGCAACAGAGTGGGAAAAGGTCTGATAGGGAGCAGCTGAGGGACCTGGGGGTGTTTACTGTAGAGAAGAGGTAGCTGAAGGTAGCTGATCATTTCCACAGCTACCTGAAAGGGGGTTGTAGTGAAGTGGGGGTTGGTCTCTTCTCCCAAATAACTAGCAATAGGACAAGAGGAAATGGTCTCGAGTTACATATGGGGAGGTTTAGATTGGAGATGAGGAAAAAGTTCTTTACTGAAAGAGTGGTTAGACATTAGAACAGGCTGCCAAGGGAGGTGATGGAGTCGCCATCCCTGGAGGTGTTAAAAAAACATGTAGACATGGCACTCCAGGAGATGGTTTAGTTGACATGGTGGCATTGGACAGACAGTTGGTCTTGATGATCTTAGAGATCTTTTCCAACCTTAAGTATTTGTTGATTCCAAGTTTTCAGCCAAACTCTGCACCGGCTTGCTGCTGTAAGTTCTGTGAAGAAGTGAGTGTCCCAAGGATTTACTGCCTGTAGTACTAGTCCAGCACTGCACAGACACAGCGCTTGAAGTGCACAGCACACTCCTCAAGCTACCAGTCTGGCCAGCATTTAGATTGATCCTGCAGAGTCCACTCCTCTTTCTGAGCAACCCAACAGTAAGCAGAGTATTTGCAGGGGTGAAAAGCCTTAGGCAGAACTCAAACGTAGCTAATTCAGCAAGAAGTACTGGATGGACAAAGCTGAGCAACAGGTCTGCACCACAATATGGCTGGGCATCCTCTCCTGAGCTGGGCCTGGTGGTGTTGGCCCCAGTCCTCTTCTGGCTGGTTTGCTTGGGTTTTCTGTCCAAAGAAGACAAGGTTTGGGGGAGAGAGATGGTCTTAGTTGTTGCCCTGATGTGGGGTCAGAGTGGGAACAGGATGTACTGTTAGGCCATCTCAGAGCCACATCCTTCTGTACTGAAGTAACCTCAGGAGTCACCAGCATCTGGATAGTAAAGCACAGAGTCCAGATGGAAGAAGAATTTAAGGTACATCTGTCCCATATGATCACAACGTGAGGCTCATCACTGTGATGCCTGTGTCTCTCTGAAATGAGATCCACCTCATCACACAGCTAAGCACCTACTTGGAGCTAGTAATGGAATCTACCCTAAATCATCAAGACTGGGGTATCCTTCCCATTGTCACAGGCCAAGTGCCTTTATCCAGAGCTCTGCCACAATTTTGTTCTGTGTATTTTTGAGATCAGTTCACCTCCTCCTGCCTCAGTTTCTTGCTTTATAGAATGGATTTAGTGATGTTTATCCATTTTTAATGAGTCCTTTTGGATTTAAGATGGCCAACACCCTATAAATTGCTTGCTTTTTTAGGACTGTCTATATTTTAAGGTTAGGTTTCTCATACTTTAAAGGAAATAAGCTTTCCAAAATTTATGACTAACAGCTATTAGCCAATATCAGATTTATAATAAAGCCATATGTACAGTGTTCTGTTTACATAGCCATGCTTATATCCTCTCTCAGATGTTTATCTCTAGACTTTAAAGTTCTGCCTGTTTTCTGTGATTATTTTTAAGCACGCATGGCAGAAGCTCTGAAACATTAATAGACAGATCCTCTAACTCTTTCATGAAATTAATATTTTCAGAGAGATGTGGGCAGGAGTAAGGCTCTGTGAGCTACATGCTAATAGGAAATGCCCTCAGTTATAGACAGAGCACGCAGGATGATTATAGAAAATCTGAGGGTAAAGCAGTGTAAAGAAAGACACATTCTTTATGCCAGGACAGCTGGATCAATTTTAGTTTTCTGATAAGCATCTTATGTGCAATTGATTTTGTTTTAATCTACTATAGAAAAAAATATGCTTCTAGGCTGAAACCTTATATGTCAAGTTGCCAGATTTCAGCCTGAAGCAAATGTTTGCAAGTTTTATAACATAAACACTGCCTAACAGCATAAGCAATCATCAAAAACAAGTCGTTGGTTGTTGAAAGACTGAGTGGAGTAAAACATTCTATCCAACTTCATTAGGTAGTAGTCCAGATAAAAAATTTAAACCAGCAAAGTTTTGTACCTGCTGTATCAACTAGAGAGATGGAAGTCTTTGTACTGGTACAGCCCACTGCCACTGATGCTGCTAATGATTGTCTCCTCTCTGCACACTGACAGAGTGAGAAGATACTCTTCTAATTTTACAGATGGGAAGTAAGGAGAAGGGCAGTCCAAGCCCAGGGGCACACACAAGAGTTCAGGTTACCTGAGTCCAGGTTTACTGACTTTTCCCTATTCCCATATTGCTTCTTGCTTGGTCCCTGTTTCATGCTAAGTATTAAATCACAGAATCACAAGGTTGGAAAAGACCTTTAAGATCATCAAGTCCAACCATTCCTGTCCTAAGCTAAACCATATCCCTAAGGACCTGATCTGCCCTTTTTTTAAACGCATCCAGGGAAGGTGACTGAGCCCCCTCCCTGGGCAGCCTGTTCCAGGCCCTGACAACTCTTTCAATAAAATTTTTTTCTAATATCTAATCTAAACTTGCCCTGCAACAGCTTGAGGGCATTTCTCCTTGTCCTATCACCTGTCCCCTGGCTGAAGAGACCATTGTCCAACTCTCTACAATCTCCCATCAGGTAGTTGTAAGCAGTGATAAGGTCTCCCCTCAGCCTCCCCTTCTCCAGACTGAACACCCCCAGCTCCCTCAGCCACTCCTCATAGGATTTGTCCTCCAGACCCTTCCCCAGCCTGGCTGCCCTTCTCTGGACTCACTCCAGGACCAAAACGTCCTTCTTATGGTGAGGAGCCCAGAACTGGACTCAGCACTTGAGGTGTGGCCTCACCAATGCCCAGTACAGGGGCAAAATCCCCTCCCCAGACCTACTGGCCACACTATTTCTGACACAAGCCAGGATGCTGTTGGCCTTCCTCACCACCTGGGCACACTGCTGGCTCATGTTCAGTCGGCAGTCACCCAACAGCCCCAGGTCCTTCTTTGCCTGACAGCTTTCCAGCCAGTCTCCCCCAAGCCTGTAGCGCTGCATGGGGTTGTTATGTGCCATGTGCAGCACGCTACACTTGGCCTTGTTAAACCTCATCCCATGGGTCGCAGCCCATTGGTTCAGCCTGTTCAGATCCCTCTGAAGAGCCTCCCTACCCTCAAGTAGATCAACACTTCCTCCCAGCTTAGTGTCATCTAGAAACTTATTGAGGGAGCATTCAATCCTTTCATTGAGGTCATTGATAAGATGTTGAACAAAACTCGACCCAGGACTGAGCCTTGGGGGAAATGTATCCTATTATTCTTTTTAAAAAGAATGCAGGCACTGAGAATCTAATAAACTAGTATGACATTTTTGCCCCATAATGCCAACATAGAGAGCAATGGCGAAGCAGGGAGACCAGTAAATACAAGTTCAGCTTCTGTCTTTGCCCTTGGTTGTTCTGAATGTTTCCAGTTCATCTGTTTCAACAAGAGCTGGTGGTGGGAAGGACAAAGGAATGAAGAAGGAAGAAAAAAATAAAGGTTAATGCACATTAAAAAAATTATCTTATCTTTGCTTAGATGCTTCAGGTGATAGAGGAGATGCTCCTCATTTTTAAGAATGCACTTTGTGAAGTTAAGATGTCTTATATCCTTCTGGGTGATGACTTTCCTTTGGTGGCAGAGAGAGGCTGCAGATGTTGGCAAGATTTATAAGATTCGGATAGGCCATGATGGGACAGGCATCGGGGATGGCTGGTTCCTGGAAAGCGTCACCCTGAAGCGGCTTGCCACAAAGATGAAGAAGTCTGATAAAAAGAAGAAGAAGAAAAAGAAGTCTGAGGAGGAAGAAGAAGAGGAGACCAATGTGGAAGAAGGAATGGATGTCTATACATTTGTGGCACACCGCTGGTTGGCTAAAGATGAAGGAGATAAGGAGCTTGTGGTAGAGCTGGTGCCTGATGGAGAATCTGACCTGGAGGGTAAATATCAGAGGCAATGTGCATGTTTGTGTGGATACAACAGGTTTATGAAGAACATAAGAATTGTCTTGAAGAACAATAAGCATACTGGGACTGCTTTGCAGGACTGTTTAGGGCCCACCGGCCATCCCATTGCCCCAGACCTGCAGTGTGGATTTGTGGTTTGGTTGATCAGCTTTGGAGAGGAAGAGGACAGTGGTTAAAGTAAAGCAGAGGTTTGAGGAGACAGCCTGAAATGTGGGTATCCTGAAAAGCTTCTATGAGATTCTCCAAAGCTTGTCTGGGGCACTTAGGTCACAAGTCCCCGAAGTTACAGCTGTGGCTGGGAGTTTAACAAGCTGTAACTATTTATATAGTTAGTGACAAGGGCTGGAGGAAAACAAAGCTGCTCATGTTTTGAGACAGATGCAAACAAACTACAGACAAAAGTCTTTCTTAAAGCTGATGGTCCCAGCTGGCATTTTTGGGCTACATGCTTTCATGGTGAGCCATGGATCTGCTGAAATACTGCTATTTCTGGACTCCTCATGATCTGTCTTTGCAATTTTACTTGCAGAGAATACCTACGAAGTCCGCGTTCTCACTGGGAATGTGTGGGGGGCTGGGACAGATGCTAATGTCTTCCTGAGCATCTATGGCATAGGAAGAGGAGACACGGGTGAGCGCCAGCTGAAAAGGTCCAATAACCTCAACAAGTTTGAAAACGGCCAGGTAATGTACGAACTCAACTCACTCAAAGGCTGGCAGAGTGCTCTCAGTGATCACACTGCCCATTCATTACAGTCTCCTCTCTGCAAGGTGTGGCTTCTTCTTTTGGCTTACAGCTCAGATGTGTTTTATTTCTTAAGTACCTTATTTAGAGCAAACTGCCTCAAACCATTTTCCAGGGGAAATTCATTTGAATAGTAAGCTGAACACCAAATCTACATCGGAGCCACCTTTTGCATCTGCTCCCTGTGAGCATCCTGGTAATGATGTTTCCTGCCAGGAATTCTTGAAACCCACAAATTTTAAATTAATATATTGGAGAGTATTTGTGAGGCAGGTCAAGTATTTAGATTGCAAATGCTATCTGAAATGTTCTACTCAACCAGTCAGGGAATAAAAGTAATATCACACAGTGTGCTATAATAACATTATAATCCAATCCAATTAAACAACATCCCTTGTAGACTGAATATTTGCCATAAAAATGTTTATGAACAATTAACAAGCTACTATTATAGCCAGGAATTGTTCAAGGAATAATTTTGAATAACAAAAAATTATGGAAACAATAAGCAGCTGTGGAAAACTTGCAATCACACACAAAAAAAGAGCCTAAGGTTGTAAAATAAGCTGTTAGCTGTGATTTATGAGCTTGGCACTGTTGAAACTGCAACCTGCACATGGTTCTTCATTCAGTGGGAAGAGCTCCAAGCTGCAAATGTAACGTGCTCTGCTCTCAAGAGTAGAAACCCAAAGTCTACCAACAAGTTAATCACATTAAGATGTTTAAAGTATTATGATAACAAGGACCATCTTGTCACACTAATGCAGCTAATAAATGATCCTCTTGGTTGTAATAAACGACAAAAGGAATAAATTCTGTAGTTTGAAATAAAGCACATGGATGTGCATGGGAGGGTTTCCATGGAGTCAATATGTTTATGTCCAGTTCCAGACACAGTGAGGGGGAAAATACTAAGCCTGAAAGGAATAAGATTCAGGGCAGACAAGTTAAACCTAGAGGAAGTTGAAGCAGGGATGAGGTAAAGGAAGGAGTGAAGGGTTATGTAGCTCCATTGCTATTACTACCGTGTAGGAGCCAAGCATGAGCATTAATGGGAGACCTCGCAATTCTGTAGTTATTTTAGTACATCTACCCAAAGAATACAAGGGGAACTTACAAATATCTTTTGTTTTGATGGCAATAAAAGATTACTCTTGGCCATTTACTGCCTTTCTTTCCCCTTTTCTGGGAAAAACAGTCATTTGCCTTTTGCCTCCCATGCAGGTGGATGTGTTCACCATCAAAGCTATTGACCTGGGTGAGCTGAAGAAGCTGCGGATCCGCCATGATAACTCTGGTGCTAGCCCAAGCTGGTTCCTGGAGAGGGTAGAGATTGTTGACCTCAAGGAGAGCACCACGTGAGCAGCCTGCCACACCCTTTTCGTACAGTTGGAAAAGGGGGCACGTTCTCAGGAGACTGCAGAACCATGGGAAGGCAGAGGAGAAGATGAAGGGCATCGTCGTAGCACCTCACCAACTCCCAAGGAGCAGGCATCCTTTGGGAGCCTCCTGATGATTGTGCTGTTACACTGAGCATGGGGCCATTCTGTGGTACCTCTGTGTGGGGCTTTGCTGTCCCAGCATCTCTGCAGTTAGCACACCAGCAGTGATGGAAACCTCAGGTTTTATTTGTTTCAGGCAGGAGAGTCCTTCCCAGGAGTCTTTTCTGCCTAACGCAAAGGTCTGGGCCAAAAGCAAGTCCTGATGTAAGCAAATTCCCATGATTTTCCCAGACAGCTGGGAGAACAAAGCCTAAGCCATTAGAAATCTGAAATACAGGCTTGCCTTTGAGATGGAAAAAGTTTGAAGTCACAATGCTTAAAGGTTGCCCAGTGGTTTGATGGGTGGGGATACTCATAAGGACCTCAAGATGGGTCCACTCTTCAGAAGCATAAAAAGCCTGGGAGACCAGAGGGTTCCCTTGAGTTATTTACATTCTGGGAGTAAAAACTAGAAGGCACCAATCATATGGGGCTGACATCTCAGAAATGTCACTTTTCAGTACATGCTCACTAACCTGTTCACGGATTTAGGTCCCACAAATAGTACTAATTCTCAAAGAGGGAAACAGATGTATTGTTCAGCTATGTTGTTTTCTTTAAGTAGCTTCTGATCTGTGCTTATTTATGTTATTAAAGCCTGTAAAGTCCTGTGTAAGTGCTGGGTGCTGCTGTCATTCTTGTAGGTATTATTTTCCATGCCAGCGGTGGTTAGCAGTTGAGGAAGATGACGGTCAGATTGTCAGGGAGCTGGTCCCAGTGGATGAAGCATTTGTAAAGAAAGATTCGGAAAATGATGGCCAGTCTCTTGCAACGCTGGGCCTGGAACAGAAAGGTTTATGTTAGCCTTGTATTTCTTCCAGTATTGGGGTTGAAAAGGAACCAAGTTATTAGCAGCTCTAAGGGTATTAGTGGTTAGCCTTCACTGGTCTGTGAGTAATTCTGCCCCAAACATGAAGTTTTCAAGTGCAAATGAGGTGTCAAATGCATGTCAGCCAGTGAGCAGTGGACACTTCTCATTTTTAGGGGATTTAATCATCTTGCAAGATTGGACCCAGAGTGATGAGGCTAGGACGATGGGTAACATACATGCTCAGTCGTCAGCTCTCAGCTGAAGTACACATTAGTTGTTAATTTCTAAGGCACATATCCCAGCTATGGATTGGAATGGTTGCATGTTCAACATGAAGTTGAGCAGAGAGCAAATATGGCTAAAGAAAGGGAAGGGACTTAAATAGGTCTCACCTTCCATTTTGATGCCCGTGTCCATTGTCCTCTGAAATAACTTTGTCTCTCTTGTATGTAATCTTACATGGTGGCTGAAGAGCAATGACACGCTCCTGGCTTTGGTGCTGAAAGGGGTTGAGCACCTAGCACTTTCTGCTGGTTTCACTGCCAGTGAAAGGTCTTCAACTCTCCTCTAAGTCCCCCTTTGGATGCTTTTGAAGACATGAATAAATTCCAAAAACTCTATAGCCAACAGATTTCCACAAATTGTTTAGTGCTTTGGTTCAGGAGGACCTGAATCTTGGAAACATGTCTAACTGTGAAATAAAGGTGCCATTTTTTGGAAATCTGAAGTGAAATTTTTCCATCACAGTGAAGGCTATATTAGGCTTTTCTAATTTTTTTAATGAGTTTGATGTGCTTGCTAGCAATGATGAGATAAAAACATCTCTAATGATGATATTGTGAAGGGTGTGTTCATGAATATGAACTATATATGTCAAAGTGTGGATACATTCTGGCATGTGTTATGTGCACGTATGTTATTTGGTGCTAATACAATAAAGCAAGGGGGATGTGGAGGGGTTTTTCATGAAATACTGTAGGCAGAGGCAGCTCTGAGGAGCCTTAGAGATTCCCAGGAAGCAAATGGGAAAGCATGAGCTAATTTCTTATCTGTAGATATGAAGAAAATGTACTGGATGACTGGAGCAGCAGAAGACTGCCACTAGATAGTTAAGCTTACCCCAGGAGCTACCACAGTGTATGATAGGAATTAGAGCTGACTGTGATCAGTCAAAAGAAACCTCAAACCAAATAATATACATTGAAAAATTAGAATTAATTCCCACTCAGACTTCACATGCTTAAATTAAGATATTTTATCTGACAGCTAAATCAACAACATACACTGTGAAAGTGAAAACCGGTGACAAGAAGAATGCTGGGACAGATGCCAACGTCTTCATCACTCTCTATGGAAGTAAAGATGATACAGGTATGACTTCATGGGGTGGAAAAGGACAGTACCTCACTGCTGGATACCTGAAAAGATGGGTCAGGGTTTCCTATTGTTTCCTCAATACCCATTCGTGGATCCTTTTTAGCACGACTTCACGCTCTCCTTGTCTGCGCCCACGTCGTGATAGCTGGGAGCACACCACCAGCTGCTGTAAATCACTGTCAAACTTAGCGATGCTGATTTGCACCAGCTGCCGATCTACAGGGTTTAATTTCAATTATAGAAACAGCACAGTTGGCTGGGACTACATTACTGAGTAGTGAATGCAGTGAATGATTTGCTTTCCTCAGCAATGAATCAGCATGCTCCCGAAACCCAGCTCTCCTCTGCCTCTTGTGGCCCACAAGTATTTAATCAGCTGATGAGCAAATACTCTTGGAAGCAGCCGAGCTGTGAGTGTGGTGGCTTGGATGCTCATGAGAGGGACAGGAAGCTGGTGGGTAGTACCAATTTCCTGAACTGTGAGCACAGTACAACAGCATCATCCCTGTGACACTGCCAGAGGATCACTCAGGAAAGGAATTATGTGTATTTCGGATGTTGATTTGGGTTCAGAGGGAGGGAGGGAAGGACAAAGCTCAGATCTTGAGATGAAAAGGTATTTTTTACTTTTTAGCCGCTTTCCCTGATGCACTGTTGACATTCCCAGGGGATTTGTTTCACATACTGAACAATGTCCTTTTGCATCACCACAACAGGGATAGTCAGCCTAAAGGCCTCAAAGATTAACAAGAACAAATTTGAGCGTGGGAAGGTAGATGAGTTTACAGTGGAGTCTGTGGACATTGGAGACCTGAAAAAAATCAAGATAGGCCATGACAATAAAGGTAAGATGATCTGCTTTGCAATGTAGCATTTCTGGCGCATTAGGCATGTTGCTGTATAAAATAACCTGCCTCAAAGACCCCAAATGTAATTCACCTCTTAGTGACAGATCTATGCTGTCACTTTGGCTGTTGCAGCTACTGTCTTTGCTCTAACACCATTCCTGTGGCTGTGACAATACAAGCACAGTGGCAGCAACTTGCAGGTATGTTTGTAACCTCTATTTTTGTAAGAAGCTCTTTAGTTTTGCAGATCCATCTTTAGAGTGATTTCTCATCTGTTAAAAAACATGGAAGGATGGGGATTTTTTGTTCAGCCTGGCCTTGAACACTGCCAGGGATCCAGGGGCAGCCCCAGCTTCTCTGGGCAGGCTGTGCCAGGGCCTCACCACCCTCACAGAGAAGAATTTCTCACGTAAAGCTCCCCTCTTTTAGTTTAAACCCATTCTCCCTTGTCCTACCGCTACACTCCCTGATAAACAGTCCCACTCCAGCTTCCCCACAGCCCCTTTAGGTACTGGAAGGCTGCTATAGAGTCTCTCCAGAGCCTTCTCTTCTCCCACCTGAACAAGCCCAACTCTCTCAGCCTGTCTCTATAGGAGAGGTTCTCCAGCCCTCTGAGCAGCTTCATGTCCGCCTCTGGGCCCATTCCAACAACTCTGTGTCTTTCTTATGTTGGGTACCCCAGAGCTGGACACAGCACTGCAGGTAGGGTCTCACCAGAGCAGAGCAGAAGGGCAGAATCCCCTCCCTCGACCTGCTGGTAGCACTGGTTTTGATGCAGCCCAGGGCACGGTTGGCTTTCTGGGCTGCAGGTGTGCGTTGCTGGCTTGTGTTGGGCTTTTCATCAACCAACAGCCCCTAGTCCTTCTCCTCAGGGCTGCTCTCTATCCATTCTCCACCAGCCTGTAGCTGTTCTTGTGACACTGTTGTGATTTAGCCCTGGCCAGCAATTAAGTTCCACAAAGCCCCTTGCTTGCTCACCCCCCAGAGAGAACAGGAAGAGTGAAAGTGAGAGAATTTAACTGGACACACAAAAAGTAAGATAACATATCTGAATAATATAAACAAAGAAAGTGATGAACCACATAATTTCTTTCCACCCAGTTGATGGTGCATGAGACCCACCCTAGATACTGCACAAGACCCCCCCCAAAGTACCCAGACTCTCAGTCCAAACACAGAAGCCAAGCAAAACAAGGAATTCATTCACCACTTCCCATCAGCAGGCAGGTGTTGGTGCTGTGCAAGACCCCCAGCTGCTCCCCAGCTGCCACCCAGCTGCCCCCCAGTTATAAATGGAACATGACATTGTATGGTATGGAATATCTCTTTGGCCAGCCTGGGTCAGCTGTCCTGGCGCTGTCCCCTCTCAGCTTCCTGGGTACCACCCGACTTCTCATTAGCAGAAGCTGAGAAGTACTTGACTGCCTGAAAACAACTAAAACCATCAGCCTGTTATCAACATTGCTCTGTCCTAACTCCCAAACACAGCACTGCACCAGCTGCTAGAAATAAAATTAACTCCATCCCTGCCGAAACCAGGACAGACACAAGGAGTTTGTTGATAACTCCTCTGCTTGATTACAAAGGCAAATTAATCCATGAAATGGAGTAATTAGCACTTCTGTGAGCACATCTTTAACGTAGTGCATATAAAAATGTAAAGCAAACCTTACTCAAACCTGGACAACTGCTTGCCATGGTGTTTATGGAATCTATTCTATTTTTCCATTGGCAAAAGAGAGGTAGATTTATTTCTCAGAGGTCTGGAATGCAGTGATTCATTTGCTGTTTTTTTCAAAGGCTGTGTGGGTTATTCATTGTTATCTTTCCAACCACAGGTAATTCAACTGGCTGGTTTCTGGAATGGGTGGAGATTGATGCCCCATCACTGGGACAGTGCCTCAAGTTCCCCTGTGGCCGTTGGCTGGATAAATCGGAGGACGATGGAGCCATTGAGAGAATTATCTTCCCTGCAGAACTGCAGACAACAGAATACATCCCATGTGAGCAGAATGCCATTTCCCCAGGATACACCCATCATTACAGAAGATAAAATCTCACTGGCTCATGCAGTTTTATAGGCTTGGCCTCCCCCTTGAATTCCCTTTGAAAAATTTATAAATACATCATATGCCAACTATTCCAATTAGTGCAAGAAAGTTCCTCTGGGTTCTCTAGACTAATATTTCCAGTATTTCCCAAATCAGAAAGACAGTAGAAGCCACGTGGCTGTGTATAATTGTCTTTTGCTCCCTCTTGCCCTTTCATCTTCAAGTCCTCAGCCCATTCTAGGCTGTCTTCCTTGTCTCCAGTTTCCCTTTGATCTCATTCCTTTCTAATATTGCTGTTTCTATTGCATAGCAGACACTTTGGTCTTGCTTCCAAGCCTTGGTTCTCCCAGTGCCTTTGACATTGCACACCCCTCTCTTGCTGAAAAACCCTCTTCCAGAGTTTCTTCAGTGTGGCACACCAGTCTGTCTCTTTTAGCGTTCTCCAATTTTTCCTTGCTCTTTGCTTCACTCCCCTCTAGATTAATATTTGGGGTAAACCCAGTGTCTTCTGGGAGATCCTTCTGAGTGGTAAGATGATGATTTTAAGTCTGCTATTGCATCTCAAAATCTTCTCTTCATGGAACTTATTTTCCTGCCTCCAGACCATCAAGAATCAGATAACATGGCTTTCTTTAAATAAATTACTAAGACCATTATTTTTCTTGTTCTGTAACCCTTTTTCCCCCTTTTTGACATGTGCATCCTTCACTTTGTGAAGGGAACTCACAGCCCTGGGGTTGCATTTCACTTGTCCCTCCCTGATCCGACTCATTTCAAGTCACTGACAAACATTTCCTGGTACACTTTCAGGGGACTGTCAAAACTGCCTTTTCACTTCATTCAGTGGGATGCCACAATGATGAGGGATGAGGCCTGGGGCCTGAGAGTTGATTTCCACCCCATGTACTTCCTGGTACTTCCTTGGTCACCTTGGACAAGTGATAAGTTGTGCACATCAAAGAGCAAAGAGGTCTTCTATCTCATTGTGTTCCTCACTATTTATCTCCTGCAGTTGTTAATTTGGACATCAAAAGTTAGAGCTGCCCAATCTCCCCTTTTCTGCCTTCTTTGTAAGTAGCTGTGAGAATAACCACAGAGAAGACTACTTTGGCTCCTTCTTTTTCCCTGTCAATACTGAGGTTCATTCTGAAGGTCTTCTTCACCCTGGCTGGCCAACATTCACATTTCCAGAACCTCCTTTCCTGCAGTCTGTCAACTAAAATCACCTTTCTTCTCTGTGCATCTTCCAATTTCATCTCTTTGTGCCTTCCCCACACTTCGACAGAGTTTTGGCTTTTTGTTTTCCTCATGTCTTGCTTTCTTTCCCTAAACTGTCTAGAGTGGAGGCATGGATACTCTGCTCCCTTCCTCTTTCTGTCAGTCAGCTGGAGGACATAACAGGTTTTGTATTTGAAAAAGAAAAACCAGTTTTGTAGCTAGATGAAGTGAATTCATTCATAGGGGAGAGTATAACCCAAAGAATTTGTACGTACACAAACCATCAGGTTTTCCATGCCATCCCATCCCACTTAATATATATACGTATATTTTGATGCAGATGCTGACTACATAATTAATTAATGTCCCAGGATACTGCAGTGATGTAAGAGTTTCTGGCACACCGTGCCTTTGAGTACACAGTTCCTGTAGAACTGAATTTTGTCAGCTGTCCACATTCAGCCTCTGAAAATTGTCAGGCCTTGCTGGCAAGAAGATTACACCAAACTTGGTGTCAGCTTGGGCTGCTCCCCTGTTTAAAGCATTCACGTTGCTCTGTTCACTGTGCTCTGGTTCCCTAACTATTAACCTGGGGGCTTTTGTGTGCCAGAGGTAACTAGAACAGTTTGAATTGTCTTATGATGACTCGCCCCAGAGTTGTTTCACGCCGAACAAACGATGCAAACATGTCATCAGCAGCCCAATTAAAATCCTGCCTGTGGGGATACAGCTTTAAAGCTGCCACCTAAATGAAATGGGAGTCTGACAGCTGAACGCTGTGCTGCTAGTGACCTTGTTACGGTGCCGCTTTGCTGATTCAGTTCTAAGCTGATGTTAATATTCAAGCAGCAAGAGCAAGCGCCACGGACTTCAGCAGAGGGGATAATTTTTAATTCATAACGTGTTCAGTCTCCAGGATTTACACACACACACACACACACACACACACACACACATCCTTACATATCAGTGAAACTATTCCAGTTTACCTGCAGCACAGCAGTGCAGATTTCATTGAGCTGGACAGAAAGAATATTAAGTACCTCTGGGCTGACTCTCTGTAGAAGAAAACTTCATCTCTGTTCTCCTGAGAGCTGTATTTAGAGAGCCTGGGTTTTTAATGAATGATTAGTCTCTGATGTGCATAATCAGAGTTACTCCTGCAGTGACAGACACAGTGCCAGAAACCTTCTCTCTACCCTAACAGGGATGTTGAGCCTGAAATATAGCACAAAGTGCTGTGGTGTAAACAGCAAAGATGACTGAAATCTCTGTAGCACAGGAGGATGGAGACAAGTAGCTGAGAAGACCGTAGTGAGGGGTGGGAAATGGTGGAAGCTGGTTGGGCAGTGTATGGGAAAGGGATGTCGGGGAGAGGATCCTGCTGCTTGTGCTGGTGTCTGTGCTTATGGGCAGCAAGGTGTCTGCTTGCAACTGGAGAAGTCCTTGTAGCAGGGGGGGTCCTTGCCCATGGCAGGGGACTTGGAACCAGATGATCTCTGAGGTCTCTTCAAACCCAAAGCATTCTGTGATTCTCATCAGTGGGGCCAAAGGCTTACCTGGCATTCTTTTGAAAGTTTGAGGAAGGATTTAAAAGGGATGGGGGTGGGGCTCTAGTTTTCCAAATGGCACACCTGTATTTATATATCCACATGACAGTGGAGTGTCTGAATTCCCATTATGGTGACTAAATGGCCCTTCAGGGCTGTGAATTTGGAGAATGAATCAGCTAATCTTGAGGGATATCCCTGCACTTGTTTGTCCGTCTGTTTCTTCAGACTGCATTGACTTTATTGTTTACATCTGGAGATGTCCACATCTGTTTGATGTGCAGACATCTGAACATAGGTCTCTTAAGCCTTGAGAGAAATGTCAACTGAACTTAGAAATCAAGGTGGGAAGTAACTTATCTATGAACATTCAACAAATCTGTAGGAGAGCCAGGAACAGAGGCCCAGTCTTATTCCTGGGTCAGACTTAATCTTGAGCAAATCTGAGTAATGCTCCAGCATGACTCAGCACTGGGGAGCTGTGAAGATGTAAAAGGACAAAAGGTGGCATCAGGTTTTGGGGTCATGGGACATCCTAGAGAAACCAAGAGAGCAGAATAACGAAGTATTTAGGGGTTACTTACTGCCCTGCGGTCGCCACTAATCTGGTAGTAATTTGCTCTGTCTTGGTCTTCAGGAGGAAGTGGTACTAAAGGAAAACACTACATCAGAGTGGACAGCAGAGGGTTTTGTTTCCTTTCCTTATGACTGGTTTTTGTCACTTGTTTAGTATGAAAGTAGTAGTTCTTCTACCACCAAGGCTATCTTGAATATTTATATACTGCCTCCGGTTGGCTTAACTTCATCCATCTGCCTAGTTGCTAAAAAATTTGTGAATTCATGTTTTGCTTTAAGACTTGAGCTGTTGATGTAAATCCCATTTCAGTAACATTATATGGCAGGTATAAATGTACCGAGTGCTTTCTGATCATGCAATTAATCCCAAAATCTCAGTAAATTAACATCAATCAAGGTCAGTTGTCCATATAACGTCAAAGGTCATTCCTCTGGATTCTCACAGCACTGACAAGCGTGGTAGCTAAATGACCACAAGTATGTGATTCCTACCCTGTCCACTTTAACCGTTGAGTTTTCTAACCCAGATTTTGTGTCATTAAAACCTCATTAGGAGCATTGTTACAGTGCTTACTAACTTTCATTTGTTTGTTTTAATTTTCTGCCATTTCCTAATCTAGTTGTTCCGTATGAGATCACGGTCTACACCAGTGATATCTTTGGAGCTGGCACAGATGCAGATGTCTTCATAGTTCTCTATGGAAGCGATGGGATCTGCACTCAGCAGAAATCCCTGTGCCTCAACAAGAGAGAGCAAAGGATGTATTTTGAAAGGAATTCAGTGAATCAGTTCATTGTGGAGGTAAGATTAAAGACACTCGCTGTCATTAGGTTGTCCTAAGGAGATTAAGAAGAGAAAACTGAGTGAAATGGGAATTTTTCCTCTTTCAGGGAAAGCTGTTCAGCTCTAATATTCAGAGAAAAAGGGTCTAATTATCTGTTCTCTAGTAGACTTGCTGTGTACTGGCGGAGATCTTTTCTCATTGAGTTCCAGTTAGTAGCAACTCAGAGTAAACATGTGTGTGTCTGTGGCCTAATGTCATATTGAGCCTTCTAAGGGCTGGTGCAAATTTGCTGTTGAGATGAGCTGTACAAATACACAGAGATGGAGGCTTGCCCTTCCAGGTAAAGTTGAGAGGTTTTTTGGAAGGGCATTGTGTGTTCCATTTCCTAGACCCTATTTGGTAAAGAGACGGTGTCACTCTCCATATATACCAGATCTCATATGTGTACCTCTCCTTAGCACCCTTGTTTGCTTGCATATTTGCTTTCTCTTGCAGTTTGTAATACTTTGCACAAATGCTTGGAGTATCACTGAACCTAGCAGTCTTGTCTCCGTTTCAGCAGATTATGTTGAAGGATCTGGTCCGTGGTGCTCATTAATTACATAGCTCTTCATTTGGGGTGGACTGTCCATTTTTTTCTAACTCTATAGCATCTTAAGCTTCATAGAATGATAGAATGCTCTGGGTTGGAAGGGACCTCAAAGACCATCTAGTTCCAACTGCCCTGCCACGGGCAGGGACACCTTCACTAGACCAGGCTGCCCAAAGGCCCATCCAACCTGGCCTTAAACACTTCCAGGATGGGGGTTCCACATCTCCGGGCACCCTGTGCCAGGGTCGCACGACCCTCAGAGTGAAGAATTTCTTCCTAACATCTAATTTAACCTTGCCCTCTTTCAGCTTGAAGCCAGTGCCCCTTGTCCTGTCCCTGCACTCCCTGGTGAACAGCCCCTCTCCCACTTTCCTGTAGAACTCCTTTAAGTATCGGTAGGCTGCAATTAGGTCCCTCCAGAGCCTTCTCTTCTCCAGGCTGAACAAGCCCAACTCTCTCAGCCTGTCTTAACAGGAGAGGTGCTCCAGTCCCCCAGTCATCTTCATGGCCTCCTCTGGACTTGCTCCAACAGCTCCAATGTCTTTCCTGTACTGGGGACCCCAGAGCTGGAACCAGTATTCCCTTGGACAGAGAGATTGTTACCTTGCTGCAAACAGCATGATGATTTTTGCATACCTGGGGCAGACTTCTTGAAAGATATTATCCAGTATTTCCTGTAGTGTTTACACAGCTGTATGCATATGCTAAAAAAGTGCACATAAATGAGTGAGCTCATTTACATCTACAGTATTCAGCAGTTCTTATTTATAATATGTTGTCATTGCTGAGAATTTGTGAGGAGCAAAAATACAGGCCTACCCTTTCGGTACTGCTTCATGTCCTCACCTTCCATCTCTGAAAGCAACACCAACACTGCCTTTGTAGACGACCACACAACCTCTCTGTGTTTTGAATTTAGTTTGTTTTTGTAAAATAATTGAAGGCAAATCTTAAACCAATTCTTTTTATCAAGTTAAAATGCTTCCAGCCCACATTGTTGTCATACGGCATGAATCACAAAATAAATCCCCAGTGTGATTCCTCAAAAACAAAGAATAAGACTTATTTTGGTAGAGTTCCTGCATAATTTTTCATAATAGAGGTTGCACTAATCCATAGGTATAAATCTTAAAGGGACTGTCATTGTTATTTCTTTATTCCATAAGATTTATCTTAGGTTTGCTAGAATCTGAAACATCAGTACTTTTCTAAGATGAAGTGAGTGAAAATGCAGTTTGTTCTCCAGATTTATAATATCATATTAACCTGTCCCCAGACTTCATTTTCTCTTCACCAGTTCCTCTTGCTACAAGAGATGGGGATGAAGGAAATATATTCTTCTTTCACCTACTTGTGTAGTGCCGTAATTTGGAGTTCAACAGACCTTGAAAATACTTTAGGGATCTCAGAAAACACAAACTGAGAATTGCCTGTTTGTTTTAGTGTTTTTAAGGGCTCATACCATTTTGTATTTGGTAAAAGAGGCAAAAAATATTATAGACTGGTCTCAGATATGCCTCCAAGTGATGATTTGTGGGAGATGCATATTAAGGGCCATTTCTTCTTCATCATGACTTTTTACAGGTCAAGCATCACTTTATTGCTATGTATTGACTAAAAGCCTCTTTGAAGTTTGAGTATTTGGGCAGGACAAAGGAGGGAGAAAATATATCTCTTCTAGTGTATACTTATGTGCATGCATGACCTTTAGAAATGAGTTTGGATCATTTAATTGTTTTGCAATTGATGCTCATGCTGTCTAAAGTTAGGGCAGGGCTGGTTTGTTCAGTGTGAACTCCTTGAGTAGTGCAATCAGTGTTACTGAGTCAAAGAGCCTCCTAAAATTACTGATGTCTTTTCTTTAGTATGGAATCATTCTGCCAGCTGGGAAGAGAAGAAGGGAGTAGCCTCCAGTGGTGCCAGTTGTAATGTTCAGTTTTCTCATGTTTCCAAGAAGAAAAGACTCAAAGTCCCTGTGGACAGAAAGACAGCTCAGTGTGTTTCTCCTGTGTGCAAAGGAGGTTTTCAGGCCAGTGTTGGTTTGCTGTTTCTTTCTTTAAAGGCCAACAGTATGAAAGCTGGCACTGAAATAACCAAAAGCTATTACGTAGGAGCAAGTATCATTTTTCCTGTTCAGGTCTTTAGAAGGGAGGTGACTTAAAAGCAGTGCAGTAGTAAAACGTTACTCGAGTAATAAAGTGATGCATAAAAAAGAGTAGCTACTTCATAAGACAGTGATTCCTGTTGACTTGCTCAGAATGGCACTGGGATTCAGTTTTGTGTCCAGTTCTGGGCTCCCTGGTATAAAAAAGACAGGGACCTTCTGGAGAGAGTCCAGAGAAGGGCGACAAAGTTGATTAGGGGTCTGGAACATCTCACATATGAGGAAAGGCTGAGAGAACTGGGTCTGTTCAGCCTGGAGAAAAGAAGACTTAGGGGGGACCTAATTAGTGTTTATAAATATCTTAGGCATGGGTTGCAGGGGGAATTAGCCAGCCCCTTTTCAGTGGTCTGTGGAGACAGGACAAGGGGCAATGGCTGTAAGCTGGAGCATAGGAAGTTCCGCACCAACATGCGGAAGAACTTTTTCACAGTGAGGGTGACAGAGCACTGGAATAGGCTGCCCAGGGAGGTGGTGGAGTCTCCTTCTCTGGAGATATTCAAGTCTCGTCTGGACACCTATCTATGTAATATGAGGTAGGGAGCCTGCTTTGGCAGGGGGGTTGGACCTGATGATCTCTCGAGGTCCCTTCCAACCCCTAAGATTCTGTGATTCTGTGGCATAACAGGAGAAAGATAACATAAAATATCAGGCTGTAAATATTATACTTATAAAGCTATTCCTCAAGTGTTAGAAGAGAGGGCGTAAGTATTTTAAAAGGGAAGTACAAAGAAAATGCAAAGTACAAAGAAATACAAAGAACAATTAAAGCTGCAGCAGCATTGCAATTTCTAAAAAGCTACCTTCATTCCCACTCAGATGCAGGATTGCTGCTGTGCAACCAAACCTCCCTCACATCCCTCTTTGGTCTAGAGCAAGGTTCTCTCCATTTTTGGAACAGAGAAACACTGTAGCTAAAAGGCAAGTTAGGACATAATTGGCATCAATGCCAATATTTGCTCTCCTGGGACTTTGCAGAGGCTGGAAAAATAGGAAATAAGCTTAAAAATTCAATGTCTCAAAAGTCACCTGTTTTTTCATGCCATCATCTTTCTCTTTTTTCTTTTTCTTTTTTTTTTTCTTCTTTTTTTTTTCTGCAGCTGGAGGATGTTGGTGACATTATTGAAAAGATCCGCATAGGGCACACGGGTGGAGGACTGAACTCGGGGTGGCATTTGGACCGCGTGGCGATTCGGAGGCTGTTGCCAAATGGAAAGGTACTCTGCAAACCCCAGCATTCGGCAGTGTGTTTCCGTTAGCAGCCACTGCCCTTTCCCAAGGCGCATCCTCTGCATCCAAAGCATGATTAACAGTGAAAAGTGACTCCCTAAAGAACAAGGCAAACAAGGCACACTAATGAACGTGCTAGAGCTTGAGCATCTGGGGACAACAAACATGTATTACCATGTTTCATTCTTCAAATGTTGATTGTAAGACTCTACAGTCATTGCATTTTAAAAATGTTGTTCCCATTGTACCTTTTGACTATAATAGTTATTTTGTCCTGGCAGTGGAGGGGAACAAAGCAGTAATCTTGCTCCTCAACCTTTTGGAGGTCTTCATGACTCTTTATCTTTGTGTGAAGGACGCAATGGTTACCATGACTTACTTGCTGGACTGAGAGGGGAAATTTCTGAGTTTGTACCCATTGCTGTGAAAATACAGCTCAAGAATTGCAGTGCTGAGCAGATGTCCCTGTGCTGCACCACACCACATCCCAGCATGCCCAAGGCTAACTTAGATAATGGCTGTTTTGAGAGACATGAGAGGCCAGAGCTTCGTATTTTCATGTTTAGTTTTGTTTTGAAAAAATCACAGGGAAGGAAGTGGGAATTTGGAGCACCATTTTAAAATAAATAGTATCATTAATAAACATGGGCAGAAATAGTTTAATCGGGCCCTTAATTCTTGAAGAATAGATGCAGGGAGCCAGGACAGTTAAGACATGCCTGCCAGTGCAAAGCCCTGAATGACTCATATAAAAACCTTCAAGTTAAGTCTTCAGACTTTTGGTTGTTCATGTCAACAGGATTAAGACAAGTCACCTTGATCTTGTGCACATAAACTGTTCCTCAGACCTGGTTTCAGATGCTGTCTGTAGGAACAGGAGTGAGTCTGGCTGCAGGGAAGTTCAGAAGAAAATCACATCGTCAGGACCAGTTCAGAATTGGAGCAGTCATCTGTTTCTGGGTACACCTGGGGTCTCTAATCTGTCTTGTCCTTTCTTACCTTATTCCAAAGAGCAGTCAGCTTCTGTCTCCACCTCAGTGTTCAAGTCTGCCCTCTCCTGAAATTATTTCTAATATCAAGTGTTGGTGGCTTGCTCAGTCATGGTAAACCTACTTCTCATCTTGCTTCCTCCTTCAAAATTTCCAGAATATGTTTTACACTCTGCTTCATTGTCATCTCAAAGGTCCGCCTTGAACCTTCATCATCATGCTCAAGTATGTATCTTCCTACACAAGCTTCTTTGGAATCCAATATCCTTTGACTGTTTCTCGTTACCACCTTTTTTGCCATTCCATTATAGCCAGTAGACAAGACTCTCTGTCTATTGGCTAACCCTCACTTAGCACAGCTTCACTACGTCAATGAAAGGTGACACTGGTTTTGGAGATACTGGGCATAGACTAGGGATGATTGAGAGTAGGATGAACAAAGGGATGGGAAACCAAATGAAAAGAAATTCCAGGGATGCCTCTTTCTACACCTGAAGTTGACTGGGCACTCTGGGGAGCTCCAAAGAGCTCTGTGTTGGGTGCTCTTCCATTAGCCCAGAGAAGGTCTTGAGGCTGCACAGCTCTGCAGTCATTACAGCAGCTTTGAAGGACACAAGGTGAGAAACCTGGAAAGGTGAAGGAACGGAGGAAAACCATGAACAACTTAAAAATGGAGAGATTTACAGTTATGCTGATCTTTTGATTATGGCATGGGAAAAAAAGAAGAAAGCAGAGCACTGCATGATGCCGCTGATCAGCCGCAGGATATTATGACCTGCCACAAGATAGCAATATGCTGCCAACGCTTCTAAAAGCTGTGCTACCTGATTAGACTGCTAAGATGGGTCTAGATGTATCTGTAATGCTGAAAAAGAAAAATGAGGTCAGTAACTTTTCAGATTAAATTGAAAGCACTTGGGTAGGAAACTGGGATGGTCACACGCCAATAAAGCTCTGTCTTGGCATGCCAATTATATCTGGTAATTATATTTCATTTGTTACAACCTGGAGGAGGGTGAAGCACTGACGTTTAGCACGCTCTCATGCCCTGCCTCCAGCTTAGGGACAGACTCAGACATTAATGAAACAAACTCAGTTTGGAGCTGCAAGAGGATCTTACCATGGGTAACGTAAAACAGCACACTCTATGTCATTTAAATATTAATGCAATTGCTAACAAGGAAACTCCAATAAAAACTGCAGCAATGACATGGTGATTAACAGTAATGATACAATTAACTCTTGCAGTAACTGCACATTATGTCCCGCTGTGCAGCCACTCAAGTCCCCAGATATCCTATTACCAAATAAACAGCGTTCATACCAATGGCATGTGCAGCTAGCATTATCGATGTTTAAGAGCAGTTAAAAGCTTCAGTGAGAGACATGACTGAAGTGGGATCTCTAATGTGAGGAAGGGGTTTCAGCATCGTTCTGGAAAGCCCTCTCTTTCCCAGGCTGTAGGTGGGGAGGTGAACACCGCTCAACTGCGCAGTGTATGGTGAGGTGATGGAGGTTGTGCGATCAGCTTGCCAGTGGAGAAGTAGTGATGTGGTCCGTAATTAGGTGCTGCGTTGTGTTTGTGCTGCACAAAAAATGCTGGAAAGTAAAAAAAAATGTTTAAAAAATAGAATAAAATAGAATGGGATAAAATAAAATAAAATAAAATTTTAAAAAAGTATCTGAAATAGTCTGAAGTGCTGATGGTTTTTTCTCAACACTGCTTTGAACAAACCATCCCCCAAGCTGCCTCATAGAACTCAGCATCGCAAAGCTGGGGTTAACCAGCAGCACGGCGGGGAGCAGCAGAGAGGAAGAGAAAATGGTGTTTCATCAGGAGCAGGTGGTTTAGGCTGCATGGGTTCAAAGGATGCTCCTGCTTCAGGCTCGAGGCACTTGATCACACAAACCCCTTGGAAAGGGGGTTGGCTCTAGCAGATCAACTTGCCACAGTTCCGAGGAGCTGTGTCAGGCTGGGCAGCATCCAGCTGCTCAAGCGGCAAGTACTGTGAATACTACACAGCAGTAGCAATGGTCAGTATTGCTACAGGGAGGGCTATGCCCTTCTTCTACTGTACATCAGGTTTCTAGTGTCTAAAATAGTAAAAAGAGTGAAGAAAGGAACCAGTACTACTGGGTGGTAAATAATTGCATAGAGTAAATAAGGCAGATCATATACTTCTGTATATCATGCATCAAAGTGATGGGACGCAGAGTACTTGAGACAGCAAAAAGCCCCTGTGCTCCTCAGGAGAGAGATGCTGAAGTGTTCATTAAGGAAAGGGGCTTTTTTCCTTCCTTTATTCAGTCCCTCTAAGGAAAACTTAAGTCAGACTTGCAGACTCTGCGAGTTGTGTGATGGCTCATGCCCCTTTCTTTATGGAGACGTAGCCTGGGGTGCCCAGCCCACAGAACCATCTTACCATCTTGGAGGCCTTACAGGAGTCTGTTCTTAATGAGTAGTCTGCGATTGATATTGTTTACCAAGTGGAAAACACATGTTCTATTGTTTTTGCTTGTTTCATGATCGAAATCATATTTGTTCCCACCAAAGTGAAGTCAAAACAAAAGATCAAAAAATTAAATCACTGTTTTTCTCCTCTTAATGCACGTATGGGAATTGCCTGGAAACCAGCTTGAGTCACAGAATTATAGGGCAAAATCTTGAAGTATTGACTCAGGAAAAAACCCCTACTGACTTCACAGAGAGTGCTGCCTGAAGAAGGGTTGAAGAGGGATTGCAGAGTCTCAGTAAAACGTGGTTTCAGCAGTAATGGTGCAGTCCTGACTAGGAATTTGTGAAATCAAAAACTGGGAAGGGCAGTGTTGTGCAGTCATCTCATATGCCCATTGGGAGTACTGTCCTCTTCTGCACATTTGTTGCTTCTCCTCAGGGTACTCAGATCTCCACTTTCTTTTGGTGGGTTTGGGGAACACATAAATTTCAGGTCTGCGTCTGCAAACACATGCATTACATATGTGAGCCAAAAGTCCTGCCTGCATGTCAGACCATTTTCAAAGGGGAAATGCTAACATGCATCCACTTTGTTTTGAAGAGATTCTCTCTGTCATGTTTACTTCAGGGCTCTGAAACTGTCACATTTCCATGTGAAAGATGGCTTGCAAAGTCTGAAGATGATGGTGAGATTGTCAGAGAGCTGGTGCCATCTGATATTTTTACTGAAAAGCTCATGAAGGATGGGACACTCAAGCAGATAGAGGAAGAAGTTGAAGACCCACTAGAAGGTAATGTAATCCTAGGTGTAGGTAGGAAGCTGTTCATCTCTCTCTCTTGGAGTAAAACCTACTGATGTGTGGCTCAAGCAAATGCAGTGCTGGTATGGCTATTCACATTCCTTTCCTTTCCTGTTCTCTGCCCTCTCTTATACCTGAGACACTTCCACACAGTAATACCATTACTTTCCTGTGAGGCATTTATAAACCTACCACCGACACCCTTTCACACAGGCATCATTTACATGTCTCCTCTGATGACTAAAAAATTTCCTCCATCTTGTCCTTGTCTTTCAGACTCTGCAAACACCTCTGTTTGCTCAACTTCACCTGTTCTGTGCAGTCTGCCCCTACCTTTCCCACCCTATCAGTCTGATTTGTGCTCCACTTTCCTCTCAAAGCTATTTTCCCCACTGCTCTTCAGTGATATATGAACACCCTCTAAAAAATCTGTCTCAAGGCAGGGACCCTTGCATCATTACAGTACCTCTGGGGAGCAGACTAAATTCTTGTGCACCTCTGAGCCCATCTTATAAAGTGTTTACATTCAGTGTTCAGTCCTCCTGATAACTGAAGCAAGTGAACAAGAACCGAAGGTTCATCCTAAACTCATAGTTTCTCTGAATGCCCAGCTGTTCCTAACTGTTTTTCCTCTAGGACCTGCTATTCCCACCCTGAGCTCCTTCTGCCCTTGACTGAAGCTGTGAACCTTCCTATATCCTGAGCAGAGCAAATTGAACTCAGCTCCCATCTTCATTCATGGTTCTTGCATCTGGCAACAAGATGATTCAATGGAGAAAATCATTCGCCTCCCCGTTCAATTTCTCTCTGAGTCTGATTTACGTTTGCAGTGCATCATTGTTGGGTTGGACTGTGAGAGTTCCCCAGCACCGAGGGAAGAGCTGCTTTGCTGTGGGGAAGGACTGAGCCTTTGTGCTGTGCCCTTACAAGAGGCAGGTGTCTTCTTTCCTCCTGTTAGGAACTACATGGCAGCTCATGGGACATAATTTTTTTTTCCTGCAGAGACAAAGACAGTTCTAAAACCAATTAGTAGCTGTCATGACTTCTAGGTGCTTGCATGACATTTTCTTTAACTTACTTACTTCTGTTGCCTTACCTTACATTAGTTACCAAGGCTTAATAATGGGTCAGTAATTTTTCTCCTGAAGGCAAAGACTTAAAGAGAGTTTCACAGTCTATGGCATAGGATTCTTTGATAACTGTAGGTTTCCTTTAGGTGGGAGCTTGGGCTAAGTTTGGGAACTTATCTCGACATAAAATATGTGGGAAAGGGATTACAAGTTCTGCATCTCTTTGAGTCCTTGTACATCTTGAGTGGTACATGAGAGCAATGAGGACCACCTTTTATATAGTAAGACTGCATTTCAGTCCTGAAGGTCTCTAGAACTGGAAGCAAAAGCCAAAGAGGGAAGTACTGACTAATTAGACTATAGTCATTGCTTCCTTCATCACAGTGTAGTAGCCATGTTCAAATATGAAGCAGTGACTCTGTAAATCATAAAATGAAGAGGAAAACTGGAAAACCTGGCTTGATGAATCGCTATGATCTGTTTCTTAGGTAAATTGATGTAAATCTTTCATGGGCTATGAAGCAGAACAGGCCCTGTTTTACTTGGAAAAGAACAAAAAAAAAGAAAAAGGCAATGTAGATATTTTCTTTGATGCTGTTAATGTACAAAGAAAAATTATCGCTAAGATTTTGTGCCTCTTCCTTGTTTGTATTGCCCTGGGTTTTGGAAGGAGGCATTCTCCTGGGCTTGTATGCCACCAGGGTAATCAGAGACTTGCGCAGTTCCTAATTGTTTTCCTGGAGAGGATGCTTTCAGTAACTGTTTGTTTTCCCTGTGTAAGTGGGAAAAGAGTAGCAAAATAAAAATAGAAGTATTTAACAGGTTTAGTAAAGCACATTACTGAAGATTTGATGAGGTTTTATTGGATCATCATTGAGCAAGCTAAAGAGAAAGAGTACTTAAGCAGTATAGTTCGAACACTTCCTTAATTAAATACTGTCTCAGCGAAAGGACCCAGGAACCTGTCTGGGGAGTTTCTAGAGATACATGCCATTAACTCTGGAAGTAACTGCACATCTGAATCCATGGAGTTTGTTTATGGAAGATAGAGTATTAAGAATTCACAACACTGAGCCACTTGTTCTCAGATCTGTGTCCCTTGAGCATCAGTATGAAAGGTGCAGAGTTCACAGAATCACAGAAGCACAAGGTTGGAAAAGACCTTTAAGATCATCAAGTCTAACTGTTCCTGTCCTATGCTAAACCAGATCCCTGAGCACCTCATCTACTCATCTGTTAAACACTCCTGGGCAGTGACTCAAACCCCTCCGTGGGCAGCCTGTGCCAGGCCCTGACAACTCTTTCAGGGAAGAACTTTTCTCTCCCATCTGAGCTGACCCTGCCCTGGCACAGCTTGAGGCCATTTCCCCTTGTCCCATCTCCTGTCCTCTGGCTGAAGAGACCATCACCCTCCTGTCAGGTCAGCGTAGGTGGTAAGGTCTCCCCTCAGCCTCCTCTTCTCCAGGCTGAACACCCCCAGCTCCCTCAGCCGCTCCTCAGAGGATTTGCCCTCCAGCCCTTCCCCAGCCTGGTTGCCCTTCTCTGGACTCACTCAAAGACCTCAATGTCTTTCTTATGGTGAGGGGCCCAGAACTGGAGCCAGCACTCGAGGTGTGGCCTCACCAATGCGGAGTTCAGGAGCACAATCCCCTCCCCAGACCTACTGGCCGCTCTATTTCTGACACAAGCCAGGATGCTGTTGGCCTTTCTGGCCACCTGGGCACACTGCTGGCTCATGTTCAGTCGGCAGTCACCCAACAGCCCCAGATCCTTCTCTGCCTGTCAGCTCTCCAGCTAGTCTCCCCCAAGCCTGTATTGCTGCTCGGTGTTGTTGTGTCCCATGTGCAGGACTCTGCCCTTGGCCTTGTTAAACCTCATCCCATGGGTCTCAGCCCATTGGTCCAGCCTGTTCAGGTTCCCTTCACCTCTATCGACATTGCCTTCATTAATAACCACAACGATTCTTTGCATTCTTAACTGCATGCTGTGTGATCAAAGCATTGCACAGACATTGATTCAATGGGAAAAAAGGGAAGTCAGTGTATTCCAGCGCAGTGATTCCCCAACCTTTGGATCATTAACAGAACTGTGGAAGGATAAAGTATGTGGGATCTTAAATCTGCAGGAAATAAGTGATGAGCAGAAAATTTGGGGACCATTTTCCTAGGTAAATTAAGTCTCTGCGATAGGCCCTGATCATTAACCCGAGCAGAAATCACATCTCCATTTCTTTCTGCAGTTCACACATACAAGATAAGCGTGTTCACTGGAGACATTTATGGTGCTGGAACAGATGCCAACGTTTTCCTAAATATCTATGGAGATCTTGGGGATACAGGGGAGAGGAAGCTCAGCAAATCTGAAACGAACTTCAACAAGTTTGAACGAGGACAGGTACAAGCGCAGTGGCTTAACAACACTTTCGATTTCACAGTCTTTAACCTAACAAGTCCATAGGCTGAGTTTTCCTATGAGGGATGAGCTGATTGATTCCATTTACCACATTCATTACCTCTCAAAAAATGCTTTGTATGGATTGTCAGCTGGGTATTGTGACTGACAGGCTCAGCGGCACATGGGTAGGTGTTTCAGTGAGGTCAGCAACGGACAAATCATGAGCTTCATCCGTACAAACTGGCTTGAGTTGCAAGCTGCGGATTGGAGAGCACACAAAACCCAGGGTGTCTCATTCCCATAGCCCCTGCAACTGATTTGTGCCTACATGGTATGTATTGTAACTCACTGAAGAACATGATAAATTGATCGGACCTAAACTGCAGCTGTGTTTGATGAAATGACTCCAAAAACAGTACTCTGTGGTTGGTTTGTGAGTCATAGTCACAGCCTCATACAGAGATACTCAAATATAATGGTGGTGAAGACCTGGATCATCCATACAAAGCTAACTGGATTAGAAAGCCTTAGATTACCTTAAAAAAAAAAATCAGGTTGTGAAATTCCAGGAATGCCTCATTGTAATTAGTTGTAAAAGTGTGGGGGGGAAGGGAGGGTGGTTTGCAGCTCCCCTCATAGCAGAAGCAGGCTTCAAAACATTTCCCTGCATAAACAGTGTTAGTGCACAGAGATGCCACACCTCTGCAGTCCACTGCAAAGCTTTTAATCAAACACCACCATGTGAGATGGAATTTAAGCACATATTGTGCTCTGTAATCTGGTAGGTGATCTGTTGAGAGCTCATTAACAGAAGCAACTGCTGTTGAACACCTTGCAGGAGGACACATTCACTATCCAGGCTGTGGACCTCGGCATCTTATACAAGATCAAGATTCGTCACGACAACAGCATGTTCAGCCCTGACTGGTTCCTGGATAAAGTAGAGATCCTGGATGAGACCACAGAGGAGTCATTTGTTTTCCTGTGTGAGCGCTGGCTCTCTAAGAAGAAGGAGGACAAAAAGATTGAGCGTACACTTTATGAGCAGGTACAGTTATGGCTCAAAGCTCTTATCCCAACCCACTGCTACTAGCACATGCAGAATGTTTGAAGTCCAAACCAGGTTAGTAGACATTTATGTTTTTTGACATGTCCAACTCAAATTTGTGCTGAAAGTATGGGTGCTTCCAGACCAGGACCACTATCTGTGTAATTTTCAATTTCAATAAGAAAGTCTTAGGAGTTCCTGTGAAACTCTTCAGCTCAAAGTACCTTGCTGACCATAGAATAACCTGAGTTGGAAAGGACCCATAAGGATCACTGAGTCCAGCTCCCAGCTCCACACAGGCCCAGCCAAGTCAGAGCATGGCACTGAGTGCATCATCCAGACACTTCTTGACCTCAGCCCAGCTTGGGGCTGTGACCCCTTCCCTGAGGAGCCTGTGCCAGTGCCTGACCACTCTCTCAGCACAGAACCTCATCCTAATATCCAGCCTAAATACACAATCAGGTGTGTTTCCCTGATGCTTTCCCTTCTGTGCCCACAAAGTAGGTTAATTATGGATCCCTCAAGTCCTTTGACTTCATCCTCATCAAACTGGAGGGTTTTTTTTTTCAGCAAATCCTTCCACGAATGCCAAACATAAAAAAATTCTCATCTCTTTGCTACAGCTCAAAGCACCAAATGTTTTTTTTAGTGAAATGCCCTTTCTGCTTGCACATTCTCTGTTGCTTTATCAAGCTAATATAGCTAATTGGAATTCAAGGTACATACACTAATTAAAATTAGCAAACAAGATTAATAGACCTCTTGCTTCTATACAGCGAAGCATAATAAAGCAACTGATAAAGTCCACTGTATTTAAGGAGTCCACTTTGCAAAGTACAGTGACATTTTAATTGGCAGTTAACAGTAAAATTATCATCAATGAAACTGGGGCAGATTCATCCTGAATAAAACAGAAGAGACGTAAGAAGAGTTACACCATGGATGAGTGTTGCCATATGCTCCCTCATAAAACTACAGCGGACAATGCTATGAGTTCTTGTGGATGCACTTGCAGTGTTGCCCATATTAATTCGTAATGAGGAAAAGCCAGTTGTTTTTTTAATCATATGACTGTGTGCTAAGAGCCTCACAATCACTGGACAAAACCCCTTCACTAATGCCTCAAATGCAACAGATGTTTCATACTGTCCAGCTCTGCAGTACACTCCTTTGTATGCTCTTTGGCCTGTACTAGGTCAGTTAGTCTGATGCCACAGTTGTGCCCTGGGAAGCAAATCTGGCACTGTCACTTCCACATGAATTTTCTGTGGCTATTACTCACACAGGTAGCAAAGTCACAACACACCATTAAAGTCCATCAGGTCTGTTATATTTTTCTTTTAGTATAACACTCATCCAAAATGACCTGTCAAAGTTACCAAAGAAGTAAGTTAATGACCTAAAGTAAATTACAAGTCACATTTATTTTACCTACACTGAGCAAAAAGCTACCTGGGAAACTACAAGGATTTCTTCTCATGTTGTTCTGGGAGGCACATGGGAGCAAGCTGACAACACAGGTGCACTCAACCCCATTACCCTCCCATTCATGTCTTCCAACTAGAGCTATGATGGTGAACGAAACAGCCTGGATGACTCATCTCTCAGCCTATCAAGTCAAGATGGCAATGAAGATCTGAAAGAGACAAAAAAATCCAGCTTGGTCAAGGCAGCAGAAGAAGGATCACGTGAGCAAGCACCATGTTTGATGGTGCATGCTGTGGCATGCATGCATGTCTTCCTGATTTTTAGTGCTTGAGAGGTTGTGTTCATCCTGGTGAAGATCAAGGAGAGGCAGAACAGCAAACTGCTTCTCTTCACCTTGTGTTGTGACTGCTTTGGGAAATGCTGGATGAGTGCTTGTGTTTCTGTGGCTTTAGCTATAGGTCTCTGATCCTAAGAGTGGAATAAGCCATGAAGTTCACAGGTAATTCAGGGTTTCCAACTCTTCCTCTCCTGTGGAAATTTGTGATGCTGTAGCTTGTCAGAATTAACTTCATTGCCAGAAGATATAAGTTCTGCAAACAGTGGGGTGCTATGAGCAATGTGACAATATCATTAGGTAGGTGGTTATTCAAGGGTACACTGCTTTCTGTTGTGGTACAGGGGACTTGTAGGAGAAACTATAATTCCAAGCCATATCCCTTAGGTGCTTAAAGATAGAAGAGTGCATCCACATCACAAATGTTGGAAAGGAACCAGTGAACAACATCCATAGGGCCTCCTCAGAAAGAAACTCACTGAAGAGTTGTACTCATTCTTCCTCCTCCTCCACAACTAACTCCATTGAAGACAACGTTTCAGAGGTGGGGAGAAGTGACAGTACCCTCTGAGCAGTGAGGACTGATAACATTAAGGGAAAAAAAATGCCAGTTTTGCTTAATTTTGTCTGAAGCGTGCTTCAGAGTATGCAAAGCTCTTTGCAGTGAGAGGGACTGTAAACAGACATGCTATCCCCAAAAGACTCTCCCTTGAATGATCAGAGGCTCTTTTCCATTTTATTCCTTAAAGTATCTCTTGTTGCTGATATCAGCTCTTGGGTTTGTTTTCCTCCTGTATCTGTCTTACTCAAGATGGGGTTTCATGTAACATATTAAATCTGAAATACCAAAGAAGGCCTTGGATTCTCTGAGACCTTATTTGCCACACTTTGGTCATCTCCCCTTTTCATGATCAGGGTAGTAGTGCCTCATCACTGATGATGTCTTTATAATATGGGTTTAAAAGTGACTAGTTTTAGAACCCTTCAAGTATTTTCCCTACAACATATAGCAGCTGTTGAGTTGGGAAGGGAATGGGATACAAGGAGCTGAGCAGGAGCACACATAAATCTCTTGGCTCTGAGAAAACAAGGTTTGACCTGGAGCACTCTGGTGAGTTTTTTCTTTTCTGTAAGGTGGATTGTCTTATAATTGGGCACACAAGGAGGGTCTTCAAATGCTGTCACCAGAAGACAAGGAGTCCATGAACTCTGGACTGAAGTTCTTGCTGAAATAAGTGATGGGAAAAGTTGATGGATCTGGTCTAGAACTTCATCTTTAGGCTCTGAGTCCTGAGACAAAGCAAAGCCAGATATAAAAGAAAAATCTGTTTCTGGGTTGCAGGTTATAACAGTGAAATATGCTGGGCTATGTCTGCAAAGGCCAGCTCTCACACAGGGAGGCTAGTCTTGCTTGGCTTTGTGCAATATGAGATGGGAAAGTTGTGCAGGTTTTGTTTCTGTTCTGGCTGTGAAGGAGGCCTGGGTGGAAGGGCAGTGTCCATCAGTTGAAGTTAAGGTCTGCAGAAGGCTTCCCTAATCTGTCAATATTTCCCTATAATTTCCTTACCATAAAGCCTTTTTTTTTTCCCACTGTATTTATGTACCTTTGGATTAACCAACTCTGTGTTCCAGCACTTGTTATCTACATTGCACCTACTGTTCATTGTCACCCTACATGGGGTCTTTTAGCTGTAGATAAAGGTTTTAGATGTATTGTTAAGAAACTGTGTTGCAACCAGTAACTGGGCAGCAGCTGAGTCACAGTTACTGTCAGTATGTATAGTCTTAGTCCACAGCAAGTGCAAAATAATTAAACTTATCTTCAACTTCCATGGTAAGTCAAGTGTAAAATGATGTAATTTGGCTTAGGAGATTAAGATAGCTTTCACTGACATGGTCCAAGGGAAGGCACACAAATGCTTACTGCATCTCAGCTGATGCCCAGTAGTTTGTTGTGATGTGGTACCAGGGTTGCATGTCCCATGCCCTTAGGCTGCAACATAGACATAATGCTGCATGTTGCTTAACCTGGTCTGCAGTCCATGTGTCTCAGGGCAGTCCTTCTTTTGTAAGCCCATATTGTGTTCAAATGAAAAATAAGCGATTCTCATGTCCTTTCTGATATTACTGCTGAGGTGAGACAATGGGTAACATCTGCCATGTTGACATTCCATGTAGTTTCACAAATAATGGGTAAAACATCAGCACCTCCCATGAGAATCTATCTCCCGCAGAGCTGGGATAGTTCCCATCATCCCCACTGACTCAGAGTGGTCTTTCTTCTCTGAGTCCCAGATCTCATCATCACTGCTATCTCTGTTGCAGTGACATGGCCTCATTAAGGAAGTGTCAGATAAGATGGACTCTGTGAGCCACACAGCCACCTCCTGACCTGGATAAAGCTATCTGTTAATTAATTGATTAAGAAAAGTGGTACTGGGTGGGGAGAGGTGTGTGTTTGGGAAGGGAGTGACAGTTTGAGCAGCCCAGTTCTGACTCTGTGCTCAGATGGTGCATACCTCTAAGAAGAAGGAGATGACGTGAGGATGGAGCACAGAGAGAAGTCCTGTTGACAGGGAGCCTGCTTGTGTCTGAACTGGGAACCTTGGTCTGTGCTTGAAGGCAGAGCTGGAGATGGTGTGGTCTACATCCCTAATGAAACCCAGCTCCTTGTGAGGGGGGATGTGTGCCCTCAAACAGCCTGAACTCTGTGCAGGACTTAAAGAAAATGGCACAAAGGGACATGGACTGAAGGACATATGTGTCCTGTTGAGGCCACATACCTCAGGTTTTGCCTTCTCCCCTGTGTGAAGTAGAACTGTGGAGTCAGAGAAAAAGAGGAAGATGAGAGGGTTGATAAGCAAATTAAAGGATCGCTTTTCTAGTTCTCAAAGGAAAGAATAGCAGTTTCCTGCTGTCTGGTACCAAGCTATTCCATGTCTCTGTACCCATTATTTAAGATAGGAAATTAAAACAGTTTCTTATAGTTCTCATTTTTTTTAATAGGTGTTTCACGTACTTTGGCTTGAGGATGCAACGTGCTGGTAGTCCTGTGAACACAATCTGTCACAGGAAACAGGGCAAAAACTGTATAATAGAAAATTTTATCCCTATTCAAAAGATACTTTATTTAAAAGTGGAGCCTGGAGCTGTTCTAAACATTACCCCCTCGACATATTCCTATAAAATCTGTCTTGCCTACAGCTAAGCCCTTTCTCCTGCTACTACCAGCAGCCCCAGTGTTTATTTTGTGAAGACTGCATTGCATACCATTATGCTGATGCACACACTGAAATGTAAATGACACCATAAAGGGGAGAATAAGTCTTGCCTGATCATCAGTTCATTTTGTGTTGGTACAGAAAGTCTTCAGATAAGGGCTGAATGAATCTCTCTGGGTTCTGTTCCGTCCAGAGGTAAGAACAGATTTGGTCAGCATGAATTTATGCCTTCCTTGGTTACGCACACATACTCTTGAGTTTGATGTGAGTTTCTAGCACAACTCTCTCCCCCCTCTGCCCCCCCAAAAAAAGTTAGTCATCATAAACCAAAATTAGATGTCAATCGCAGATTATTTGAAAGCCAACCCAATTTTGTGTGAAGGTTTATCAACTTTTTTGTTTTTTAATCAAAAAAGCAATGGTAAAACTAGGCTGAGTTTTGAGTCTGTGACGAGGCAAGTTTCAGAGCTCCAACAAATCTTGTCAGAAAGGTTTGAACAGCCCTGCACAAATGTTCTGAGAAATCAAACACGTATTCAGCATCTAATTCTGCACCGCCTGCTTGGTTTACCCAAACGAGCTTTTGGAATGCACTTGAAAAGCAGTCTGGCACTTCCTCCATTTTTACAGCTGAACTGAAATTTCTGAAAACCACAGAAAAACTTGATAAGCCCCAAGACTTGCCCTGAAGGTTTTCCCCCTAGCCAATATTATTACACGATGTGTGAAATTATGGAGTGACCTACCCTTAATACAAGTATTATTCATAGTTTGCCTGGGTTTTAAAAGAGATGCCGCCCTATAGATCACTGCAATCCTTGAACGAAGCTCAAAGGAGAACATTTGCAGTTGTATTGGGACATTGAGTCAGTGACAATTTACCTTGGAGTTGGGATAGATTTATTTGCCTTTGTTGAACGGTGAGTCTAAGATCACTTCTGTCTAACAGCCTGTTTAAGATTTAGGTGCTCAGTCTCATCTCCAGTAAGGTCTCTTTTATGTAAATAAGGATTTAAGCCTTTTGCTATTCTGCCTGGACTTACAACCTCCCTGCAGCCGTTAGAGCTGCTTGGGGAGATTAACCCTTGCAGAATTCAGTCCCAAGTGTGCATGGCAAAGTAGTCAATGAGCACATTCATAGCCCAATGGAGCATGGCACTATCCCTTCTCCCAGTGAGTTTAATGGGATGTGAAGCTATTTGACATACACAACTACTCCTCTGATTTCCCGAAGTCTCGTGTAAAAAATGCCTACGTGTGTGAGTTTTCTGATGATCAAACATCTGTTTGTTGCAGTGATCCCATATCACATCACCGTCACGACCGGTACAGAATATGACTCCAGCACTGACAGCCGAGTGTACATCATCATCATGGGACCTCAGAAAGTGCAGACAGAGAGGCTGTGGCTGGATCTCTCAGAAGAAAAAGACGAGTTTGCAGACGGCTCCGTAGAGAAATTCTCTGTTTGGGGCCTGGATGTTGGAGAGATCAAAAAAGTGGAGGTACTTTGCAAATGCAGCGCGAGTACCGGAGGCATACGAAATATGTGGCCAAAAAAGCCACATGTTCCTGTTATACTTAGCAGTGAAGGAAAGACACTTGTGTCTGAAAGGGATGTAAACAGAGATGTGCTAATGAGATTTCACATGTGTCCGGACCCGAAAACAAGTACGCTTTAGATCGCAGGAAAACAAGAGCCTTGTGAGGCAGGAGATAATTCTGAATTATAAGGACAGTCTAACGTGTTCCAGTTTTGTCCCATCTCTGGTACTGTTTTTTCTTAGTCAAGGTCCGTTACTGACAGATGCAGCCAAGCTTCCCAGTCCTCCATCAATCTTTTTCCAAGCTGATTTTTATAATACTTCCAGTTGGGTTTCATAAATTGTGCCTGCAGTGAGAAACCTGTCTTGTATACTTTCCTGGCTAAACATGGAAATTGTTTTCACAGCTTGGAGGACCCAGGCTTCAAGAAGAAAATTAATCATTGTTCATAAGTAACGTACACAAATAGATTCCAGTACAGGAGCCATTTTTCCCTGCTGTGGCTTAGGGAGACAGAATTTGCATAGACTTTCAATCACCGAGCTTAAACTTCACATGAATCTTCCAGCGCTCTTCTGTGCATCATTCTTGTTTCATGTGGCAGTTCCATCTCCTGAAAACCCGCTCCAGTCCCCGAGAGCTGAAGCCCACAGCACCCGAGAACTTCAAGAGCTTATTTGATTTCATTTTTACCTCCTTCCCTGCATTGCAGTAAACCTACCTGGTGGCGTGCATGCTTGTGTATTCAGAGGAGTGAAAGAAATGCAGAGAGAGAAATCCTAATTAAAAAAATAATAAAAATCTTTGCAGTCATATGTCCTGCTGTAGCAGCTGATAGACTAAAGTGCTCCCATTAGTTTTTGTTCAGGCAACAAGTTCTGACACCTTGACAAGTCTCCACACTAGATTTGAGTTTATTATCAAACCATTTTCTTAATGCACCCAGAGTGCCTGGTTATTATGAGTATTAGTGGCACTTTCTATCTAGCCCACCAAATTTTGTAAGTGAAGCAGGTGCCTAAACCCTTCATAAACCCTCCTCTCCCATGGACTCTTTCCATGTGCACATAGTCTGGGAGAGGAGGGAGGTAGGAAAAAGCCAGCACAACCCCTCACCAGTGCCAGAGAGACATAAAGAGCGGCCTGAAGAAGCAAATAGAAAGGGATGCTGGGAAAGAAACAGTGTCCAGGCTGAGGAAGGGGCAGAGAACCGAAGGAAGTAGGAGCAGAATCTTGGAAATAGACAGAAGCAAGGAAAAATATAATTGGAAAAGGATTGCAAATGGGAAAGTAGGTAAAAGGTTTCAGAGAGTTGGAAAGAGAAGTATCTTCAAGCTGGGTGATGGTCTTCTGCATTCTTTCACCCCTACCCTCAGTGATTCACCAGTCTGCTGCCTCACCCCTTACTAATCTCTTCCTGTTAGTTTATAAGCCCCCCCACCTCTTCCTCTCCCCAGCTCATGGCTGTAGGACCCATCTGCTCTTGGCCTCTTGCCTTCTGCCATGCAGTGCCCTCTGCTTGGAAGGTCCCTTATTGTTGTTCCACATCCCTTTGATGACATCGATGTGCCAGTCTGCGGTGGTTGCCATGGAGTCGGTCCATATTTTCCTTGTAGAAAATTGCAGTGTTCAGGGACATTGCAGAAAATTGCTAGTTATTGCCAGTTATCTACTTGGGGAAAAAAGTGAGGAACAGTTCGTTCTCAGATTTGGCATTTGGCTGCTTCTGGGAGAAGGCAAGAAGCTCTGAATATGAGCTACCATGTGAAAATAGCATAGCACAGGGACTGATTTTCCAGAAACCCTCTGTATAACCTGGGGAGTCGGCTGCAGAATTTAGTAGCATCCTAAGATTTGCAGCATGATGCCACTTCTAGTTCGGTATTATTCTCCTGCTGCAAATATACTGTAGTGAAAGCTGAAACAGTGGAACATGAAGTAATTTGGAAGGGGCCCATTTATACCTGTCTTGTAAGACTACAGATATAATATTTACTGTCTGTGTACTTTAATAGACATGCTGACATGAAAACAAATAACACAAGTTATTGGGTGTAGGCACTTCATACAGTGTTCTTTAAAGCAAGTTTTACTATTTCTTCTCCTAATGAATGAAAATATCTGTTCCTAGACTGCAGTTGCTGCAGGGACACAGGTATGATCAGGAGAGTCCTGCATTTATGAGCAGAAGAGTCTTGCATTTCTAAACCACTTCTGGTTCAGAGTTTTCTCCATCACAAGCCCAGAGTAAAGTGTAATGGAATGTAAAAGTGTTGCAAGTCCAGTCCCTCGCTGGCTAGGGACCTGGCCCTGGAAGGCCCTTCTCTCCAATATTCTTTGCACCTTCCAGAATACTGGTGTGCAGAACACTGCTGGTGTGGCCATAGCATTGGATTCTTCAAAGTACTGACATGGTGTCTCTAAAGATTTGTTTGGAATTGAAAGACAAATCCCAGTGCTCTGCTCCAAAAAACCAGCCAGAAGGAAGACTTGGTAATGGGTGAGTTTACCCCACACTTTACAACAGTGTAAGAGCCCTTGGAAACCTGCTTGTGTGCAGGTTCTCCAAGGCAACTAGATGCACAATGTGCTTTCTTCTGGCAGTCACTGACACCAAGGGAGTTAAGGATTGCTGTGAAAATCTGGTACCTAGTAATGTCTTGGAACAATGCTTTAGGTGGTGGCTATAATGAGCCCAAGAGAGCAGGAGGCTTTGATGGGCTCACTGTGATTTTTCCCTCTGACTGCTCTGTCCCTGCTCCATTGCAAATCCACTGCCTTGAACTTCCCCACTGCCTCATCCATGTCATCCTGCAACAGGTCTCCAGGAGCTGTGTGCAGTCTCTCAGAGGGCCTCTGGGTTTGGAGAAGGGCAGCCAAGCTGGCAGAGAGGGAACGTGAAGGCAAATGTCATATTCCCATTCTCCTCACACCCCGAGAATCTGAGAATTAATGCATCCATTCTAGACTTGAATTTCCCTGGTGGTTAACTCTAATTTTCTGCAGCTGCACAGACATTAATATAGTAATAATACTCCTAATCGCAGTGATGGCTGAGACAGATAAAAAAGATCACTTGTGTTTTTTTGGGGAAAAAAAAATACCACAGATATATCACCCTAGATGAACCTGTTATTAAAAATTATTTTCTGAGCAACCCTAAATGTCCTAATAATTTAAAAACAAAAACATTGGAGCTAAGGACCTCATTTTCATCGTGACAACACAAACAACATTTGCTCTGAAAATAATGAACTGTATTTATTCAACCTTTCATATTGTGATTGGCTGACTGAGTTTCATACATCAGCTGGGATACACAGTTATGCTTGCATACCTGCCCTGGGATGAATTACCCACGCTGTTTAAGAGGGACACATGTGGTTTCCTGGAGAAGTTTGCAACATCAGCATCCTTTTGCTGCTGACATACCTGTGGGAACGTTGCTTGCTGCTCTTCATGGCCCTGGCCAGACTTGGCTCCGTGTGAACTTTATCTTTCCTAACCTCATCCTGCACAGAGGAGCGGTGTCTAAGTATTTCTGTTGTCTCCTGTATCATTCCTTTTCCCATTTAAGTTTTGCCAAGAGCCCATTGTTCACTCGTCCAGGCATTCTGCCCATCTTGTGTGAATTCATGCTCTCTGAAACAGACCATTCTTGACTGTGGAGGAGGTGGTCCTTGAAAATCAACCAGCTACAGATGTACACTCCATCTGTTGGCTCCTATACAAACATGGAGCTTTTGCAGTTGAAGGAGATGGGAAGCAAAGAAACAGCCTGGTACATATAGTTGACTTAGATGTGGTTTTGTGACAGAAGGAGTGCTTGAATAATGCATATGGTTGTTTGCCTAGCTGTGTCTTTCATCTTGGCTATGAAGCTCTGGATAGTCACTTCTGAGTGTTGCAGCAGCAGTGGAAGGGGTTGGAAAGATCAAGAAATGGGCCTGTAGAGATTAGCAGATAGTCGTCAGTGGGGCAGGAGTAGAGTAGTAAGAGACTGGACATGTTTTCCTTTAGGTCAATCCAGTCTACCTTGCAGTCTACCTTGCTTACTTTTGGGACCAGTCTTCCCTCAGGCTCAGCTGAAGATGAACTGAGTTTCCTTGCCCACATCAGCTGCCATGTACACATACACATCTTGCCTGTTGGGCAGCAATGGCACAAAGCTAATTCACAGCTCACTTCATTCCACTCTAGACAAGGTTTTGGTGATGATCTATGTGGTCAGCACTCCTCATCCTTCATCACTAGTTAAAATCTAGTCAGGGTCTCTCTGAAGAAATCCCCTCTAACTAGGAGCTGTTTTCTCACAGGTGGGGCATGATGGCGCTACCCCTGAGAGCTGCTGGCTGCTGGAAGAGCTCACCATCGTTGTGCCCACCAAAGGTGTCATGTACAACTTTGTCTGTAAGTGTTGGCTGGCCAGAGACAAAGGTGATGGTCTCACCTCACGAATCCTCAACATCCTAGATGCAGACTGCGTGAACGTTGGCCTCAAGGTAGGCTCTAGGCTCATCCTGTGTCTTCAGCTTTTGCATGGACTTGTGTTAATAGAGGTTTTGCATCAGCGGTTCTGACACTTTGACTTCTACTTGAGGTTTGAGCCTTTCATTTGCAGAGGATTTCCTTGTTATGCCTTTGGCAAGATCTTTAGGAATGGTTTAGTGTCATTACCATTTAGAGCGCTGTTTAATTACGCTAGCTGGAAGCAGCCATGGCACAGGCAGAAGGACAAAGTAGGGCAAAGTAGGTGAGACACAGCTCAGCGTGTCCTTTCCCTTTCATCCCACCTGGAGTGCCTATAGAGCAGGGCACTTGCAAGATGAAGCCTTTGCTGCAATCTAACTCCATCATGTTTTGCTTGAGGAGATACTTCTCAACTCGTCAAATCAGAGTGGGGGAGAAGTTTTAATTTCTGCATAGCGTGGCTTCACCTCAGCTTTTCCACTGTGAGATAGGGAAACTGAATTCAGGTAGAAACTGATAATAACTGGAAGTGGATGAAATATGGAGGCATTTGTAAGCTTGATCTTTGGAATGAATAACTGATGAAAGCTGAATAAGCAATATAAAAACCCTATATAGTCTTTTCATCCTTATATATGAAATTTGCAGTAGTGTGTGCTCTACCATATTTCAAAGTACAAATTGGAAAGCTGAGCTATGCTGATTTTGGTTGTAAGATTTTTAAAAGTAATAACAGTCTGGATGAATGGAACGATAATACTGTATTTAATACCTGTATGGCAATTTAAAATCTCTATAGGTATGTTTCAGTTTACATCAAGGTTACATTTTCATTGTACATTCATTTTTCTTTATGCTGCTCTTGATTCCAAGCTAAAGATACTCTCCTGAAATATTTTTTGTTCCCCAGACACACAAAAATGTAACATTTTTAGCATCCATGAAGGATTCAACAACTCAGTGCAAGTAGAATTGTCCTAAAAGAGTAAAAAAACCACCCTCCCTCAGACTGAATACCAAGGTTAAAACCTAAAGCCTTAAAATCTTCCCATCAGTTGATTAACCTCCCAAATATGGTTTTCAAATTCCTATCAGTGAGCTGATGGCTTGCCTGTAGATCGAAGTGGATGCTAAAGAAGGCTTATGTTCAGTCATCCTTAAAAAACCCAATCCTGAATAGCTAATTTCATAAGCATGCCAAAAATAGACACATCTAACTTCTTTTTTTTTTTTTTTTTTTTTTAATTTCTTATGATGTTGGGCCAGAAGCTTGTTGAAAGGTTTGCAGGGAATCGGGGAAGTTGCTTGAGACATGAAATCAGAAGCCTGCATTTGACTTTCTGATCAGTCTCCTAGCTGAGGGAATTTGGGACTGTTCCCTCATAAGTAGCTGCAGTGAGAAACAGATTTTAATTTATTCTTTTTTTCTTTTTTTTTCTTTTTTTTTAAGAGTTCAAAGACAACTAATACCTTTAATGGTTTTGGGAAAGTGAATGCTTTTTTTGTTTAGCTTTTGGTTCTCTTGCACGCCCATTTCAGTTTAATTTTCTTCTTGGCTTGATACTCCTTATTTATGTTTTAAATTGAGTGTATTTGCCTTCCCGTACATAGAGAAATGAGTCAATGTCCACCACAGTCACTAAAAATATTTAATGTGTTTCGGAAAGGGCTTTTCTTCTCCCACCTGGAGCAAATATGGTGCTCTGCTATGATGTAAAAGTGTGTGTGAATGAATATGAGGTGGGCAGGTTACTCAGGATTGAGAAAATATGAAAAATCCACTGCATTATTTTCCTTTGCAGTGTTTATTTTTGTGGCAATCATGATCCAGGCCAATAAAACATGCCTAGAGATAGACTATTTGAAATGCGGTGTCGGGGCTGTTTCTTTATATTCTTCTGCCTCTTAAATCTGGAGTTCTTGTTACTATAGGTACGATCTTGAAAGCATCTCAGTGGTCTGAAAGCCTTAATGCCAGTCTCACCCACTGGGACTTGTGCACTTTGGAAACGTTTTATTCTGAATCTCATTATTCACATGTCAGGAGGAAAGAACAAAGTTAGGCTAATCAGGTGAAAGTGCTGCAAGATCTTTCCACAGATCAGCACACCTTTACTGCACGAGATCCGGGCTCACCCTGCCTTCAGTGCAGCAGTGTGCATCCCACTGGTAGCTGCATTCTTCTGCTGCAGAGAGAGTGTTGAGATGTACAGAATTCACAGCTCCTTGGGTTGTTGGAGTAAATGTCCAGGTGGACACCGAATGCTTGTGGGAAACATTTTTCACCAAAGGAAAAGGAAAAAAAAATACTCTGTGTCTTTTGGAGCTGTTTGTAAAAATGGCAAAAGTTTGGTGCAGTACAGAGGTCTGGAGCACTTGGTGGTGGCCACAAGGAGATGTTGGTTAGAGGGGTTTGGAGAACCCACGTGCTGATGTCAGGGTCGTGACTCTCGCAGAGAGGGTTACCAGGTCTTCATTGCTCCCAAAGCATGTGATTGCCAAAATGAGTATCTTTCTCCCTGAGTCTATCTAGGCTGAAAAGTTCTGCAGAAAAAGTCATAGATGATGCAAAGAGGAAGGTCCTGTAGCCGGTTGCGATTTCCAAATTTGCATCTGAGAACCACGGTGTGGAGAGAACCCAAGAAGCCATGTTATAAACATTTCTGGCACGGAAATAGATCTCCTGCAGAGCCTGTCTAGCATTTTGTCCTGACTTACATGTGGGTTAAGGATGCCTGTTGAAATGAAACCTTCTGATTGTTTCAAATCCTCACCAGATCCTCTACGAAGTCACGGTTGTGACCGGAGACATCGAAAGCGGTGGTACTGACGCCAGTATTTTCATGACTGTCTTTGGATCCAATGGGAACACTGAGGAGATGCAGCTGGAAAAAAATGGAGACCGGTACCGTAACTTTACCATTTCTGTTGGCTAGAAGTGGAATGAAAACAGATTCTGGTGTCAAGTTAAGAAGCACCTGGGGCTTTGCTCATGCTCCCACTGAAACACAAAGATCAATGCCCATCGGCTTTATAGATTCAGATCTGGACCCCTCATAAGTGTTACTCCAATGTATTTATCAGAGTGGAAGGGAGGAAAGCACTGTGTAGCCAGGGGAATGAGAAAAGAAGGCTAAGAGGGGATCTGATTGATGGTTATAAATATCTGAAGGGTGGGACACAGGGGGAAATGGCCAGCCTCTTCTCGGTGTCTGTGGGAACAGAACAAGGGGCGATGGCCTCAAGCTGGAGCACAGGAAGTTCTGCACCAATATGCAGAAGAACTTTATGATGGTGACAGAGCCCTGGGACAGGCTGCCCAGGGGGGTGTGGAGTCTCCTTCTCTGGAGATATTCAAGACCCATCTGGATGCCGACCTGTGCAACCTGTCCTAGGGACCCTGCTTTGTCAAGGGGGTCAGACTTGATGGTCTCTCAAAGTCCCTTCCGACCCCTATGATTCTGTGAATCCCCCTTTGCCATTCACTGATATTTCATTTGACTCATTCCTCATGGCTTTAGAGATGAACACTGAAAACAAAAATATTAATTTTGAAGTCTTGCATCAGCTCCAAGAGGAACTGTGGACATCGTGTGAAACCACAGGCACAATTTCTGTATAATGCAGAAAAATAAGTAATTTAATTTAAACATTATTTAATGGGAAGTAATGAGTAACTGCACCATGAAAGACAGAAAAAACAACATGCATATACATGCCTTGGGAAGTGTCTGTGATGAGAGGGTGCCAACTCTCCTTCACCTGCTCCTCTTGTTCACTGAGCTGTTCAGATGTGAGCCAGCTTGGTCCAGAAGCTGGATGAGGGATGCCAGGACCTGAGCTGGTAAGCTGAGGTCCCTGCTGAGAAGTGGGCTTCTTCGCTTGGTCCCTGTGTCACTCTAATGTTACTGCATGGTTTTGGAACCAGGGTGATTTGTCTGCAGCTGGTGCAAAAGGTACATGTGATCACCTCTGTCTGCCCAGCTGTGTCCTTAATGGTGTGGGGAGACAGAAGAGGGTTGTGAGCTGCACAGACTGCCACACTGCGTGCTCCAATTCTGCTAAAATGGTGAAATCTCATGTTTTTGTCACCGTAATCAGCCTTCCAAGACTGTAACTCTAGTCTGACGCCAGCACTTCTGTAAGCCAGAAAAGCCCACATGCCACCAATCCATTTCTTAACATGAAAGCATTCCTTTCTAGCACCTCCTGCAGTACAGAAAGCTTTGGCATGCTCAAGAATGAACATGGCAGGTCTTCATCAAGCTTAAATTTAGTTACTTGACTATGTGTAATCTTATTCAGCAAAACATCTATGGAACACTGGGGAGGCTGGAGAATTTGGCCACATGGTTTGAGTTTACCTTGCAGAGGTGATGCTGGACTCCTCCCCGGTGATGCAGCTTTCTGTATCATGTGTGGGCTGGACAATTGGGAATAAGGGTCCCTGCATAGAGGTATTTGTGCGAGGGATGTTTTACTTGCAGCTGTGATAGCAGAGTGGGTGTCTGGGCAAGAGTGTTCAGCTAAGCTTGAAACCTTCATGTGTTTAGTTAGTTACAAGCACAAGCCTTGTTTGCTCTGAAAAAAACAAATATAGCCAAGGTGCTGCTTACTAAACTCTCCATGAGAAACATGGCTGAGTCACGCCCTGCTCCCCACCACAGAAAGACACCCAACATGAAGGACAGTGCCCTGGCATTACCACTGTGTGTGGCTATTGGTGGCATCCTTCTTCCAAGACCCCAGACAACCCCAAAAGAATCTGTCTTCCACTATTTTAAGCTCAACATTCAATTCCAGTAGGTGGGTAAATGAGCCATGTGTTTAAAAATAGAGCATAATTCACACCAGTGCACACCAACCAAAAATCTCTAAAGGGGATGAAGACATCGCCAGCCTCTCAAGAAGTGGATTGCAGTTTTGCTCCAGCTGCCCAGGAAAGTGATATCCCTAAACAATGTGACCTATAAAAGACCTGTCTATACAGGCAGGATGGATAACCTCTGCCATAAGGATATGAAAATGGATAAAGGAGGGCCATATAATTTCCATATTGTTTGTTGCTTGATCTGTCTTCCATCAGTAAGCCTGAAAAAGGTGATGGAACCTTACTGAGCCTGTACAAAGAAGGTCATGTGAAACATAGCTATTAATATGTTAGTACCCCCAAGGTGCTGCTCTTTGGGGATGTACTGGCACATCTCTGCTAGCTAGAGGCGCTCTGATCACACCTCCAACTGACCAGAGCTCTTGCCACCTTATTAGTACCCTCTGCGTGTCCTCGGATACACATACTGCCCACTTCTACACCATTCCCACCCATCTCCATCCAGCTGCTAACAACACAGGCTTCCTCAGTTCTGGAAATCTCACCAGCCTTTGCACCAGCAGTGAGAGATGGGTGAGAGCCACTGCAGCCACATGACAAGAGGCACTTCATCTTTATTGGGGCCATCCTCTGCCAATTTGCTCACAGCAGCTTGGTGCATTACGAAGAACTGCCTGTCTTACCTGCTGCAGATTTAAGGCAATTTTAGCTACATTACTGTTATTGCCCAGACCTCTGGGCAATAGAAATATTTATAAGTGCAGGCATGGGTAGGAAAGCTTAGTGAAATCCCTTAGATAAATGCTTTGGTGTCCTGGAAAACGGATAGCAGCAGTCAGCTTGTCTGGGTACGTCTTCCTTTCACAAATGTTTTTCAGACTTATGTTTGGATAAATTAGAGAATAGAAAAGAGCTCTTGGGTCGCCAAGTTTGTTGCTTCAGCGATTGTTTCCATCTAGTGCAATGACTTCTTGGAAGGAGCACGTGAATACGAGCCTTGAAAACCATAAACAGGGCACTTACTGAAGGTAAATAATGGTTTGTTTTGCTGGCTGCCTGTTTCGCTTACAGTTGCTCTGTGTGGAGAGGAACAGAGAGAGAGAGAGACTTCTGTGCAGCCTTGTAACTAACAGCAACTGCAATGAAAACTGATAATAGCATCGTGGGATAATTCAAGCTGGAAGGGTTACATATTTATTTTTTTTTTCAAATGGAAGTGGAAATCCATCCAGCCCAGGCACAAAAGTACATGCTCTTTCCCACAGTGAGACAGGCTGCCTTGGTATCCTGTACCACGGAAAGGCAAATAACAAGAGAGGGGAGTTTTTCAAAGAGCAATCACCACCCTAAATAACCAAAATGGACTGGGACCAAAATGCCCCATCCACATGCCTCTGTGAGTGCAGGGACAGCAGCACCTGGATGCAAAGCTGAGGGGCTGGAGCCAATCCCTATTGCTAGTATCTGCAGCCATGTGGGTTCAGATAATGGTGTGAGGATGCCATAGGGTGTAGTCTGAGCAGAGGTTGGTAAAGAAGTGTGTGTGGGGGTGTCCCCTATACCCTGACACGGCACAGCTGTAGGAGGCCAAGTACATTACCAGGAATGAGACACTATCCTTGTGGATTGTCCATGTATGCCTACTGTTTGCAGACCTCTCTCCAAACCTTTTGGCAGGCTCAGGTAAGTCAAAAGGAGGAGGCTGTATGAAGGAAGAACCTCAACAGCAGAGCAGTCCTGGTGGTGCTTGGTAGACCCCCTTGGATTTGGCTGCCTTTTGACTTAGCAAGGGCAGGATTTCCATCTCCAGGCCCACAGCTGGCCTGCAGAGTGTTTTGAGGGCAAATCCAGGAGATGTCCTTGCTCTCAGTAGGGTAGTGTTGAGTCTGAGAAAGCACTCTCACTGGAGCAAGGTTTTCCTCCTAGCATCATTGATGCTAAGAAGGAGGTAAAGTAACTGTGCTCCTGGCCAGTGTAGCATCTTCTTCAGGAAGCATATGTTAACTGGTTTTCCTCTTCTTCCTGCTTTCTGCTGACTGCTGTAGATGAGCAGCTCCTACACACCCTTGTGCCTATGTACAGCAGCCAAGCACGGGGTAGGATCTTCTGTGCAATATTACACAAACCCACCCTAGTTCTTACCAAGGATGGAGCCAGCTTGCAAACCCAAATTCCCCAAATTCAGCAGGGAGCTGCAGGACAGCCATTCTGGGCTCCTCTCTAACACAGTTTCCCTGAGCTAACTAAACTTAGGCATTACGCTCTGACTTGCCATCAGGTTGCTGTATTTAGCTGAGCTGCAGCAACTGTCTGTCACCGCGGCAAACGCCAAGCTGTGTGCTGTGCCTTAGTGAAGGGAGATGAGGCAAAATTGCTCTATGTTGTAGCAGAGCTGGGCTAAGGGCAGGCACGTGGGCAGACGCCTAGAGGAAGGTGATGGGCAGATGCCAGGAGGAAGGTGATGGGCAGGAACCTGACTGCAAATCTCTGTTGTTCTGGTTACAGGCAGAGGGGTAAATATGTGCTACAAGGTGCACGGAGTGGTTCCGTGTGCCTCATATGGGCATGATTTCCCTGGGGCTGAGGAATCCCTGTCAAATCTGTCTTGCCAAAATCAGAGTAGCTAGTGTCTGCAGGTCAGGAGAGCTCGAGTCCAACAATACAGCGCTCATCAGCTTTTAGTTTGAGGCTGTTGGCAAGAGGTGAATTGCAGCGGGGACAGGGGATGGAGAGGTGACAGTGCTGGAAAGCAGCAGGAAACCTCCTCAGTCTTTCAATCCCTCCAGGTTTGAGCGAGGCCAAGAGGACAGTTTCATTATGGAGATCGCCGATATCGCACCCCTCAGGAAGATGAGGATCCGGACGGATGGGAAGGGGACTCGCCCACACTGGTTCATGGAGAGGGTAATGCACTTCTTGCCGTGTTCGCCACCACCTGCTAGCGGCCCCTCAGCTCTGCAGAAAAAGGAGGAAGGCAGCAAGGGGCCTGCTGTTAGGCACGTCCTGCCTCTCTTCATTTCTCAAGGTGTATTCCTGGGGGAATTGAGTCAGAAAAGATGAGAGCAAGGGCAAAAGCTGTGCTGTGAAGCTTTACCACAGTCTCTGCTCTGCTGTTAGATCTCACTCTCCCTCCCTGAAAAAGAGCCTTGGCCTGATACTAGGGCACCTGCAATGTTTTCTGGTCCCCGGGGGGGTGCCTTCAGCTCCTGCAGACTCCTGCCATGTTCTGCCCAACGGGAGAGTGGATCAGACTCTGCCAGGTTGGGATGGCTACTGTGGGCCTGGGCTGGGTTGGACATTTCCAAATGGTCCATCCTTTCAGTCAATCCCATCTCTTTCCTTCCCTTCTCCCTTTAGCATGCAGGCAGATGTCTCTCTTTCCTTTGTCACACAAGCAAGGCATCATTTTCTTCTTGCATTTTGAGTAGAACATGCAAAATAGCTCGCACTGCTTCTGTTGGTTGTATTTTCCCCTTGTGTCCTGTCTTCAATAAAAGGACAGTGCTTGCCTGTATCTCCTCTATCTCCTTGTAACTTCTGTTTGGTCAGTTAAATGCAGTTTGCTTGCAATGGGTCCCTATAATTATATTTCTGAGATAGAGATGGAGTGATGTGCCAATCCTATGCCAACAGAAGCCATTAAGTGACACACACATCTCTGCCATTTTTATTAAGCATGCTTTTTCTGGAGCAGATATCCTGTTGGATTTCCAGATCCTGACTTTTTTATTAGCATAGGTCAGGACTCAAGAGCTTAACCCATGGTTAGAAAGAATAGCGCACGATTTTTTAAATTGGGTTCTTTACCCTTTTTGACTAGTCAGAAACCATCCTTTTTTCCCATAAATAAATCTCTAAACAATGTTCCTGGTGGCCACCAGTTTCCATCAAAGTGATGAACTGCTCTTCTCATACACTAACATGGGCTAAAAAGCACTTCTGTCACACTTTCTGACTTTTTTACTTGAACGTTGTCACTCTGAACTTTTTCCTCAGCAACTTTTTTTCTTGTGCAGCTTTTCCGAAGCACTAGACTTCTGAATAGATGCCACAGACACACAATTTTTCTCCCTGTGCCTAAGGAATATCTCAATCTGTTCTCTGATTTGATCCAGTCATCTTGGTCAAACTCCCTTTGCCTTTTCCCCTGAGTTTTAGAAATCATCTCCACATAAAATGAAATCAAATAAAGCTTATTCATCCTGAGACGTTCCAGGCCTTGCAATTGTGAATTAGCAATAGCTTGAAGACAAGGTGATGGCAGCATCTCCAGTAGAAGGTAGCACCTTCCCACCTTTCTTTTGCCAGCTCCGTCCAGTTGTTCCAACACCTGATGGACTGTCCCACCCATAGCAAGACCTTCCCGGGACTCATCCAATGGGTTTATAGCCCTCTTATAGCTCCACAGAAGCAACAGGCAGACCATGCACCCAACTCTCTGAGACCAGGGAGGTTAGAAGCTGTTGAAAATTGTACCCATAGTTTCTCCTTTTGTTAGAGAAACAGAGCATGGAGGATCTTCTAACTCCAGCAATGTGTAGGGAACTTTATTTATTAGTTTTCTTTCCCACCTTCCCCGGAAAGGTAAACATAGCATTTGCATTCCCAGGCAGAGAGTGAGGACAGGAGGGCTCTGGAAGTGGGGAAGAAGGATTTGTGTTCTCTGATTTGTATTCCAGCCTTGAAAACTTATGTAGCCTGGTGTGACATGAAAACCGATCTGAGCCCATTTCCATTTCTGTCAAAAGTGCATATTAAAACTGCATAATGAAATACTTGTGGGGGTAGTGCTAAACTCTCAGACAGATGGTTCACAGTTAGTGCTAACTAGCACAGTGAAATGAGAAGCTAGATTAAGCCGTCAACCCCGTAATTAACCATTTGTTGCTCCATTTATCTACAGGATATTCTCAGTTCTCTTGTTCTATTAAAATAACAATATTATCTTTTTAATTCTCTTCGGTCTTTTTGTAAACTGTTGCTGGTCATAATTCATACTGCTTTTACTTTACTAGAAATAGAAGTGCATAAATACCAATTAAAATGCATGAATTATCAATGATGTTGTACACAGCCAAATGATTGAATTTACAAGCAGGGAAGTAGTCTTTTTTTTTCTGCCTAGATAAAATACATCCGAATTTCATTCATAATCTCAGTGAAGTAATAAACTTGGTGACAAAGATTCAAACTGCACTGAAAGTGGCAATAAGTTTTAAATGCTGATACCTAATCCTCTGGAGGGAACAAAATTTGCCTAGTGATGTGTTCGGACAGAGTGAATATTATTGATTTTTGCTCTGCACAGAAAGACGTAACAAAGACTCTCCAGAGCTGAGTATCGCTCTCTTCTCCCACCACTTCTGGGAGAGACACAGAGTTTGGATATTTTCCTCTGACCTAATGCTGAATCTTATCTTCTCCCACACCAAACTACCATTAAACTGCTCTGTGGTTTTGGAAAATGAGATAATAGGGTCACAGAAGCACAAGAGGGTTTGGGTTGGAAGGGACTTTCAAAGACTATCTAGTCCAGCCCCCTGCCATGGGCAGGGACATCTGCAACCAGATCAGGCTGCTTAGAGCCCCATCTAACCTGACCTGGAATGTTTCCAGGGATGAGGCATCTCCCACCTCTCTGGGCAACTTGTGTCAGTTTTTCATCACCCTCAGCATAAAAAAATATTGTGACTTTTAAATAGGAAACACATGTGTTATTTAAACATGTGCTTTGGAAATGTCCTCCTGGGATAGTGTGTTCGTCAGTCCACATGAAGATTTCATCTGCTGCCCAGTGTCTTAGATCCAAGGATGTGAGGCTAGAAATAAGATGGGATGAAAGCTGTCTGAGTGAAATAACAGGAATTGTAAGGCGGTTGAATTCTCCGGGAGTTGCCTCCCTCAGAATTTTAATGTTACTTTGTGCTGTCAAAGCCAGGCAGATAAGAAGCTGCCTTAATGAAGCACTAATTGCATTGCATTCACACATCACAAATAATCCTGAACGTGGGGCTTGGTCTTTATTCAGTCCTTTTCCTTTATATAAAGGAGATTAAGAGAATTTGAGACAATTCGCTATATAGTTGAAGCTGATTGTTATCCTGTGCAACAACGTCCTTTTGTTTTGCAGTGAGAGGACCTTGCTTTTTTTAAGGGAAGACTAATGACATTCAATAGCACCCTAAAAACCTGGTGTCAAGCCTTTAAAGATGAATTCCAGCAGGATGGTTACTGGGCACCCGGTACAACACACGTTTGGTTCATCCCAGCTCTGCAGAGACAGGTGCTTGGTGGTCATCCCATGGAGACAGCCCACCACACACAGCACCCACAACACCTTCACCTTGGTACAGGGTTAGAAGTACCAACTATCACTGCCACTCTTTACCTTTCCCCCAGCTCCTGCCTGTTTTTGTTGCCTTTAGGCCCCTTGGCCATTATTCAGCCTTCTGGGTCAGGATGTTTCGTCTTTATTGGTCTTCCAGCTCTTCTTCAAGGACACCTTTGAGCAAAGCCTGCTCTTTATCAGTCCCTTGGCTTTTCTGCAAGGCCATCCTCATTAGCAAAACAAGGTGATATGTTTAACCCCAATCAAAACAGTGCCTGAGTACCAACCCAAACACAGTGCTGTCCTTGGCAAGTGGAAAATTTCTGCTTTATAGATATCACTGGGAACTACTTATATTGATGTTAGCAGGGTGTGCGCCCCTGCAGAACTTGTTTTACCCTGGGAGACGGCTGGGTAGAGGTAAATCCTGAAAGGAGGATGTAGAGAGGTGGGCGATGGTCTCTTCAGCCAGGGGACAGGAGACGGGACAAGGGGAAATGGCCTCAAGCTGCATCAGGGCAGGGTCAGCTCAGATAGGAGGGAAAAGTTCTTCCCTGAAAGAGTTGTGGGGATGTGGAACAGGCTGCCCAGTGAGGGGTTTGAGTCCCCATCACTGAATGTGTTTAACAGATGGGTAGATGAGGTACTTAGGGATATGGTTTAGCATGGGACAGGAAAGGTCAAACTCGATGATCTTAAAGGTCTTTTCCAACCTTGTGATCTGTGCTTCTGTGCTTCTGTGATTTTGTGAAATTGAATGGTCAGACGTACCAAACCTTTCTATTACAGCATATAGCACACAACTAATTCCAAGCTGCTGGTGTAAAGTGCCTCTCAGCTATACTTGCCCAGCTACACAAGAGGTTACTAACAGTTTATTCATATGTACTCCTCCCAGTTTATTTTTGTGATTTATTGATGTTCTACAGCCCAATTAAAATTTGTGTGTTGTTAGTTTAAGCTTAAAAGTATGCAGGATGTCCACAGTAAGCTCTAGGCAACCTAAAAAAATAGTTTAGACACAATGTAAAGCCACAGCCTCGTTGCCAAGTGGTAGCTAATTTTTCTGAGAGGAACAGTCAGAAAATAAAAATAGTCTCAGCTCAGGTCCCTGAGCTGACTTTCTTGACCCTCACTGATTGACATAAAAATCCTGCATCATCCTCAGTGTATGCAACACCCACAAACTTCTCCTTGGAGGATGGGATTTTTTCCATGCTGTTTCAGCTATAGAAAAGGCTACACTTGGCTTTCACGTTGTCTACCAAGGTATGTGGGAATCCTCTGTAGACAGCCTTGAATGGCTGTCTACCTGCCCCCAACTTGGGTGGGATGTGGTGCATCCCTGGCCGGTACCCAGCCCCAACCACAGACACACTGCTGTGTTTGAACTGGTTGCCCAGTGCTGAGTCAGTTTCCACATGGTGGGGTAGGCATCATACCCACGTTGTGACCGAAACAGTCAGCCCAACACAAATTTCCAGCTACTTTCACGTCCTTTGCTGTGATGTCCCCCGAGCAAATGAAGCTCCAAAATTAATCCCTTTCTTCCTGCCTGCTCCTCTCTGGAGCAGCACTGCAGAACGAGATAGCTGGGGCTGTGCTCTGCCTGTGCTAACTGCTGACATCGAGCTGCATACATATGAAATCACTCACTCTGGGTGAGGGGCTGGGGATGGGAAGAGAGGGCTTTTTTTCTCCAGCCGTTTTAGTAGCCAGACAGATTTTTTTCCCAGACAGCATCTGGAGCGTTGGGCATGGGCTGGTTGTTTGTGAGAGGTCTGATCGCTGTCTGTGAGTGCACTCCAGCTGGCAACCCTAATCTTCTTCCACACCCCCCACCGCTTTCCTGACATTTCCCTGCAAGCTTTTGCTGGTGACATTTTGCTACCAACAGCGTCATGGCTATTCCTGATCAGGGTGGAGATAGAGCTGGCTGAACCCTCACCTGCAAAGAGTCGATGCACAAAGGGAAAAAAAGGGAAACAAAGGCATTCTCAGTCGAACCTGAGATTATTTATTATTCAAATTTGCAAATTTTAGCCAAGAAAAGGTTTCTAGGTTGGAGTCCTAAGAGGATGTAGGCATCATTCACACACCCTGGAGAGGGGACACTTACTTCTGGTCTGTGCCCTGGCAGAGAAGGCACAAGCTGGGATGGCACCAGATCTGATTCCTGCTTGGTTCAAAGCAAGGATTTGATTCAACATCTCCTGACTCATAGAGCAGCTTTTTGACCACAAAGTAATAGTTTCACTAGCAGTGAACAAGCAGCTTTTTAGAAAAATGGGACAGCTTCAACAGCCCAAAATGTCCTGTACCTCTGGGATGGAGGTGCTGTGGTACAGATCCCTGTTTAGCATCAGGCAGAGAGAAAACCCCAGATGAGTGTCCTACCCATGGACCTTTACAATGCACAAGTAGCATGACTTCTGCCTCAGCTTCAGTATAGCTACTGCCCTCTTTAAAATAATTTTTTATAACCTGGAGCAATGTTCTTTTGAACTGCTAAAGGCTCCCGCAAAGCCTGCTTGAGGTCAGCAGAAGGGCATGGACTGGAACACATGCAGTTTGAGGACAGAATTTGAGCACATCTTATCTTAAGATAAGTTTTATAAGTTTCTTAGGCTGATACACACAAGGGCAGTGCAAGGTCGCTGAGGTAGTCGGGAGGGCTGAAGCATGGAGCAGCTGGGGAAAGACAGAGGTAAATGGAATTTTTAAGCCCTGAGAAGAAAAGGCCAAGGGGGGGATCTAATTTCAGTCTTCTGCTGCTTAAAGGGAGGTTACAGAGACCATCCATCTCAGATGTGAACAGTGAAAAGGCATGAGGCAACCAATGAAAGGAAAATCCTTGTGAGATATAAGGAAAAACCCTCTCCTCAGTGAGAGCGGTGTGGCCCTGGGGTAGGGACCCAGGCAGTCTCCATCCCTAGAAGGTTTTGCAATCTCAGCTGGACACAACCTTGCACTTAGCTGCACTTGGTGGGATGAGACACCTCCCTTTTCCCCTTTTAACTTAATATTTTCCATGACTCCACGGTTCATTTCTCCTTAATATCACGTCACACTTCTGTGACCAGTCTGGGCTCACGTTTCCATGTCCTGTGCCTTGCAAGACCCTGCTTGCTGGTGCGCTGCTGCACTCAGTCTCTGGTTCACTGCAGTAAGGTCTCTGCTTCTGTTAGATGGCAATGCAAGTGGTAATTTGCAGGCCTGTCTCTTCCCTCCCCTCCCATTTAGTGAGAATTTACCACTACGTTTATCTATAGGCAAGTGTGATGCCTTTCTCCCAGTGGACTGATGCTCTACTGAGCCCACATTGAATGGGACACATAAAGGTGGGTATTTAATTAGGCGTCTGCTGGAAAAGCTCACTAGCTTGTTCTAAACAGATTCCTATTCTGTTCCTATCACCACAGCATCTGAGCTCCTTCCCATGACACATTAGACAGCGTGACTAATATCTGTTGATCTGTTGCATACTGTTTGTTCTGTCACCTTTTCCCAGAGGGAGAAGTGTGTGAAACAGTAAGTTTTGCTGGCCTAATTTTATCTTGTGCACTGCTTTAACTTGTTTGGGTTTGGTTTGCATATCTCTACAATGATTGCTCTGTGTTTGCACAGACAAAGCAGGCAATAGAAAGATAACTCTGTACTTCGAGGAGGGATAGCTAGGGTTTTAGCAAGTCTCTGTTACCTCTTCCTTGGGGTGAATTCCATACTGGCTTCCAGGAAAGGACTGACTCTCTTGGAGGTGATCTTTGTCCATAACTTATGTCAAAGGAGCAAATTCCTTCCTATGCTTTCCTATGCAAATTCCTTCCTATCCTTTCCCCATGAATGAAAAGGTCTGATTTTCTGATGACCAAAATAGGTCTCTATTTTATCTGAAGATAGGCCCCTCCTGTGAAGACAGACAGAGTTGAGCTTGTTCAGGCTGGAGAAGAGAAGGCTCTGGGGAGACCTTTCAATGCCCAAAGGGGCCAACAGGAAAGATGGAATGTTTATCAGGGAATGTAATGATAGGTAATGGATTTAAACCAGAAGAGGCTAGATTGAGTTTAAACATTGGGCAGAAATCCTTCCCAGGGAGGGGAGGAGGCCCTGGAAGAGGTTGCCCAGAGAAGCTGTGGCTGACCCTGGATCCCTGGCAGTTTTCAAGGCAAGGACATCCTGGACTTTGGGCTCCCTGGCTGTGGGCACCCAGGCTTTGGCCTCCCTGGGCTAGTGGAGGGTGTCCCTGCCCATGGAAGGCAGGGGACTGGATGGGCTTTTGAGGTCCCTTCCAACCCAAATCAGTCTGGGATTCTATGATTTCTCAGGACAAGTCACTGCAGCAAATATTGTCCGTAGGAGAGAGCTCTGCTTACCCCAGAAGAGCCCAGTACAGGTTTTGAAGTTATGACAAAGCTTTACCCATGTCCTACTGTGCACTTCATAACTTTAGTCTTTGCCCTCATTCAAACAGTAGATAAAGGTTGGGTTTTTCCCCCCCTTATTTTGGGTCTTCACAGATCATCCTGAAGAACCTGACTAATCAAGAAGTGGCCACCTTTACCTACGGCGACTGGCTGTCAAAGCTGAAAAACGCCAAGGGAAGTCTTCTGTGTGAGATGCCAGCTGTCATTAATGATGAGCAGATGATGGAGGACACAACATACACTCTTCAGGTTAAAACCAGTGACATTGGAGGTACGTCTGTGGTGGATATTTTATGACTTTTCTTGTATGAAGCATGTGTTTTTTTGCAGTGGAAAACATCTCCTGCTTAATTTTAAATTATGTTTAAAAGCATAATTTAGCCCTACTGTGCTGGAACAGTGTCAATTTGGCTGGCTGTTCATCATGACAGTGTTATTCTGCAGGATTTATCCTCATCTGAGCTCTGGGCATTAAATATTTAGACGCAAGGCCTAGATTTAACTGCTTGCTGCTTCCTCTGATGACACCTTAACAGAAGCTTTTGCCAGACCATGTTCAGAAGCCCCCTTTTTGGCCAGATCAGGTCCATCCACTCAGGATAGAATTAAAAAAAGGCTACAGTCAAAGCTGGTGGGCTCCAGGTTATCAATCATCACTATCTACCTTGTCCAAAGAAGACAGCAATAACTCTCACTCCTTTTTAAAGTGTTCTGAGACATTTTATCTTAAGCCATGGAATACCATCCCGAAATGCACATGAAAGAGAAGAGGTGGAACAGAGTATAAAGTAAGCCATTGAGCTTCAAAAGCCAAGAAATGGGATTTCTATGTCATTTCCTGGGCTCACTGCCTCTTTTCATGAGACCTTCTGTCAGGCTGCTGAATGAAAGCTGCGACCACAGGCAAGCTGCCTCATGCCAAAATGGGGTGACTGGATGTTATCTTGTAGACACCTAGCTTGAAAGGTTCACCCTCAAAGGGGATTTTTCTACACCAAGTCACATAAGCACAAAGATCACTTTCTTTCTTTCTTTCTTTCTTTCTTTCTTTCTTTCTTTCTTTCTTTCTTTCTTTCTTTCTTTCTTTCTTTCTTTCTTTCTTTCTTTCTTTCTTTCTTTCTTTCTTTCTTTCTTTCTTCCTTCCTTCCTTCCTTCCTTCCTTCCTTCCTTCCTTCCTTCCTTCCTTCCTTCCTTCCTTCCTTCCTTCCTTCCTTCCTTCCTTCCTTCCTTCCTTCCTTCCTTCCTTCCTTCCTTCCTTCCTTCCTTCCTTCCTTCCTTCCTTCCTTCCTTCCTTCCTTCCTTCCTTCCTTCCTTCCTTCCTTCCTTCCTTCCTTCCTTCCTTCCTTCCTTCCTTCCTTCCTTCCTTCCTTCCTTCCTTCCTTCCTTCCTTCCCTCCTTCCTTCCTTCCCTCCTTCCTTCCTTCCCTCCTTCCTTCCTTCCCTCCTTCCCTCCTTCCCTCCTTCCCTCCTTCCCTCCTTCCCTCCTTCCCTCCTTCCCTCCTTCCCTCCTTCCCTCCTTCCTTCCCTCCTACCCCCCCTCTGGATTTACCAGTGGTAATTTATGCAGCTTGTAAGGTTTGATCTGAGAATATGAAAATTCCCCTTGCAGAGAGTCTTCATCCCATCTCACCATTTTTTAACCTATCTGCCTTGCCCACTGTTTGTCTGGAAAACATATAGTGACATAAAATAAAAAATAAAAAACCGACCCAGAAGTGGGAGAGAGAGGAAGATTTGTTTACACATCTGGTGTAAAACATCTAATATAATGGTAGAGCTTTCTGTGACCTTTCTGTGAAATCCAGCCCTAACTCACAAAGGCGATGGAAATAGAAATGAGAGGAGAATAGAGGATGACAGCAACAGCAGACAGATCTGCCCTTCCCATTGAATGAAGGATGACGGGTATTAATGATGAAACATTTTATTTCATTATGAACAGCGTCAACCAGTAGGGAAGAGCAGATTACAGAGAGGTTTCAGAGAGTCTGTTTATGATTAGATCACACAGTGCTCTGACATAATGCTGAACTTTATCCAGCTTATCTAAAGAGGGTACAAGTCATGAACCATCTCCCCTCTTTGATCATTATGTATTCCACAATTACTCCTGGTTGGACCAATTCAGGAAGAAAGACATTTTATCCTTGACAGTTAGTTTAAACCTGTTGTATCATCTCCTGCCACACTGACTTTGTCTAGGGACAGCAATGCTCATCAATGAATGAAACCAGGCATATTTATTTATAGGTTTAGAGTTTTTCTCTGCAATAGCTTTCAACTTTCCAGTGCATCGGAGGCACTGAGAGGGAAAAAAAAAAAAAAAGAGGAAAAAAAGAATAAATCTCACCTATTTGTCTCTCTCCACAAAAATTATACTTCTGATCTCAATTCCTTCTAGTCTAGACTGTCTCTGGTCAAATCATCTGGGAGAGGAGTTTAATCAGTGGTCTGGATCATCCTCTGGAGGGTCTCTGTCACTCCCTTTTCATCAGATTCAGAGCCTGCACAATTAAGTTAAGCTAGATGGCTAAAGTCAGTGAAAATAAATCCTACAAAAAATGTCCTGCAGCAAACGAGAGAGCTGCAGTCATTTCCTCTCTCCCATACACACGTATTCAGCAACAGTCCTTTCTCCCATACACACATATTCAGCAACAGTCTGCTTTACTCTTTCCTCAAAGAAACCTTTGAGTTACAGTTTGGCTCTCCAGAAGTCATTCAACTTGGATGATCAGGTAGCAGGCTGAGGCTGCATCAGGGCAAGACTCCTCTCCCACAAAGGCCAGAGCTCCTCTTTCCCAAAGGTCACCAGAGTTGCCTCAGATGACAGCTCCCACAGCACACACAGGTAAGGGGAGAAGAGGCTATTAAGGCAGACACATCCCAAGTTGGATGGATAATCTTTGGTTAAAGCCAAGATCTTGATTTACTTTTGATCTTATGAAAGATACAACTTGAGATCCTGTTTTCTTTGAGGGGTGACCCACAGACACGGCAGCAGTAGAGCTGGACTGCCTGATGGCTCTTTCTGTGGCACAAAAATTTCCTTGCCTGTTATTTGGATTTACGCAGGCATTCTGTATTCTATATGCAGGCATCATATAGGTGGTAATGCAGGAAAAATGGAGAAAGAATAGGTACTGCTTTTTTTATTTCCCAAGCACTAACAAAGCAGGAGGGTTTTATCTCTGCTGCTGTAAGATTAATTAGCATGTTGTCAGCTCAGCTACATCCAACAAATTACATAATTTAGGACACTCGGTGTCAGTTCCTGGTGCCTTATCCAAGTCTCTGTTAAGTCAAGAGAAGGTCATTCTTTGCCTTCAAAGGGACATGACTCAGTCCCACAGTTTGTTTAAAAATGATCCAGCTGTTCAATAACAATCATAAAATCACTGACACTTTGGTTAGAAGGGAGCTCTGGAGCTTCTTTGATCCAATATCTTGCTCAAAGGCCTATTGCCAGCATCAGGTCAGGTCAACTCTGCTCAGCCAAGTGTCGGGCACCTTTAGGAGTGGTGATGCCACCGCATCCCGGGCACTTGAATCACACTGGCATCAATTTTCTAAGAACTTCAGAGAATCACAGAACCATAGGTGTTGGAAGGCAACTCCAGAGATGATCGAGTCCAACCCCCTGCCAAAGCAGGGTCCCTAGGACATGTCATACATGTTGGCATCCAGGGGCTGGAATATCTCCAGAGGAGGAGACTCCACACCCCCCTGGGCAGTCTGTCCCAGGGCTCCCTCACCAGGAAGAAGTTCTTCCCCAGATTGGTGCAGAACTCCCTGTGCTCCAACTTGAGGCCATCGCCTCTTGTCCTGTCTCCAGAGATCCCTGAGAAGAGGCTGGCCATTTCCCCCTGTGTCCTACCCTTCACATCTTTATAAGCATTGATCAGATCCCCTCTCAGTCTTCTTTCCTCAAGGCTGAAGAGTCCCAGCTCACCCAGCCTTTCCTCAGAGGGGAGATGCTCCAGGCCTTTAATCATCTTCATAGCCTCCTCTGGACTCTCTCCAGGAGATCCCTGTCTTTTTTGTACCAGGGAGCCCAGAACTGGCCACAACACTCCAGGTAGGGCCTGACCAGGGCAGAGCAGAAGGGGAGGATCCCCTCCTTTGACCTGCTGGCCATGCTCTTTTTAATGCGCCCCAGGATCCCATTGACCTTCTTAGCCACTGGGCCACTCTGCTGGCTCAGGGCCAACTTCTTTTTTCCAGATGCCCAACCTGAATTTTCCCCTGAAATTTGTGGCTCTGGCTCCCTCAGGTATGGTTGAGAGCACATGACCCTGTCATAGTAAATCATTTTCCCTTCATGTGGTCACACGGGTTCTTGTTCACCTGCCCGAGCTCATCACCTTTGGCCTCTCCTCATGATTGTGCACTCCAGCTCCTGTCCATCTTGGCAACCATCTGCTGACCCCTCTATGGTGTCTCCACATCCCCTTTTACCCAGGGACCCAAACTGGCACTGTGGTCTAACTGTGGGCTCCTCAGTGCTGAGCAAAGGAGATAAGACTTTCCCTTCAGCTGCTGATCATGCTCCTCCTGATGGGCCCCAATAAGTGGTTTGCACTGAACACTGAGAGCTTGCTGTTAGCCTGGATTCAACATTAATATGAATGTTTCTGCTATAAGCTCTGGGTCTTCTTCAGCTCCACAGCATGCTCCTGTGCAGGATTTATTGCAACCCAGATGCAGAACTTTGCATTTCTCCTTGCTCAATTTCATGAGATTTCCACTTGCCCAGTCCTCAAAGTTTCTGAGGGTCTCTCTGGATCGTAATCCCACCAGTCAGCACATCAGTTACTCCCCCAAATTTGATGTTATATGGAAACCTGCTGAGAAAGCACTCTATCATCATTTAGGCTGTTGGTGATGAAGTTCAGTGTGGCAGACCCCCATACTGACCCTGTGAGCACTCCTTAAGGCTTGTGCAATCACAGTACCTTCATCTCATTTGTCATTTTTGTTACAGTTCCTAACAATTGCCTGACAATTTTCCTGGAATTAACACCCTCACTCCCTCACCCCCTCCTCCCCCCCGCAAAAAAACCCTCCAAGAAACAACCAGAGGGAGACTCAAATAGGTGAAATGTACATTGATTCAGCAATTTCTGTTCTTTTCATCCCCATCTCCCACTAATTGCTTATGAGGGAAATGTCACGGCATGAAACCTTCATAAGCTTCTTCCTGCCAGGAAGGTTTTGCTAAGAAAGGGTTGGTTCTGTGCTTTTTTGAGACCTTGCATTAATTGGGACCCTGCTCCTTGTAAGGAAACGGACTTCAGTTTGCTTTGTTCCTCAGCAAGCTTTGGGGGTCATAAAAGGTAATCTCAGATGAACTGCCTGAATCCCTGATGCTTTCTCTTCCCTCTTAAGTCCTTCCCTGGGAACTGCTGAAAATTAGCCCAGGTTTAACAGGCAATTTTTCACGTGGACACCAAATGTTGCTTTGCCTTTTCTCTGTATGACTCTTTTCCTCCTCTTTTTTTTTTCTCTTTTTTCTTTTTCCTTTTTTCTTTTTTCTCTTTCCCCTTTTCTTTTTCCTTTTTTCTTTTTTCTTCCTTCTTTTGATATGTTTTTCCATCCTTCTGTATGAAGATGTGTGCTTTCTTCCTGATTTCTGTATTCAAATAATTACCCAAGGAAGTGGCAGCTTTCCCAAAAAGTTTTCAGTCCCCTTGACTTTGTCTCTGCATTGTGTTGTGAATGGAGCTGTGGGAAATACCAACCATGTGGTCCTAAGTGGATTTATGATCCTCTTGTGCAATAAATGGCTTAGCAGGCGGTTAGAGTTTTCAAAGCTGGGCTATCTAACTGAGGGCAGCAGATGCTGAGTTTCTTTGTGAGACAGATTTGGGTTTGATGACCTCTTTTTAATTTTCCAAAATTTGAAGGCTTCGGTTCTGACACAGAAGTGGACGTTTGGCCATGTGGAATCAAATTTATGAATCTGTGTTTCTATTGTGGCATCAAAACAAAAACCAAAATCCAACCAAGCAAGCAACCAAAAACAAAACCAACCAAACAAGAAACCCACCAAAAAACCCAACAAAACACAAAAACCCAGCAAAAAAACCCCCCACCAAATAAAGTTGGTCAAATTAGAAATACTGCCAGGTAAAAATGTTGTAGCACGTTCAGCTAAAATGTGTGTAAAGTTACTGCAGGTGATGATTTGGCCTTAAACTCTCCAAATACCATGAAAATTTCTGCAGCAAAACATATACAGCCACAGGCATGTGAAATCCAATAGCAGATAATACAGATCATCTTAAAAATTGTTCTTTTCCTAACATACATAGGAAGAAGTGGGAGTTGGTGGGGCAAACTGGGACATTTTCCATTAAATACAGCATGGACAGTATTTTGAGAAATGGGAATATAGCAGGAAGACCTGTGGGAGGGGAAAGTAAGCCACAAGATGCTGTAGTGGTTTGGTTGATGGTTTGCACTTTGCTTGCGAATCCCCGTGCCATAAAACACAGGGAGAGCAGTACCTGACAAACCCCAGCTGAAGCATCTTGCGCACCACAGGACAGCTTGGAGAAGGTTTGGAAATGGCAAAAGGAGACCACAGTGTGGAAAAGGGACTGTGGCCCAATGGGAAGCCCAGGTCAATGAGTACTAATATTTGGTAATCGGCAAAGTTAAAATACATTCTTTAACACTCTTCTGTAAGTTGTTGGGTAAGTCATTTTGCTTCCCAAGCTACTTTGGATGTGACACTGGCATCCAAAGTGATGTTCTGTCAGGAGCAGATACTCCTGCCTATTAGTCAGACTGTTGCTTTCAATGACACCACACCTTATAATCAAAGGTGAAGTGTTCCAGCTGAATTTAGAGGATGGATTGGGAGGGCTGGCTTGTAGGCGACCATGGCGTGCTCTTAATTTGTGCAGGACCCTGCACAAATTAACCAAAACCTGGTTGAAACCTGGTCATCGCCACAGCCTCCTCAGAACTGCCTCTGCTCCCTCCATTTCCATGTGGTTGGAGGATGGGTTTCGTCCCTACATGGCAGGCTACCTCCTGACAATGTACCTTGCTCTCTCCTTCCAGGAGCAGGAACCGATGCCAATGTGTCTTTGATCCTGTTTGGGGAGAATGGGGACAGTGGGACCCTGGCCCTCAAGGAATCCAACAAGTCTAACAAGTTTGAGAGGAACCAGATGGATGAGTTCAACTTTTCAGACATGCTGAGCCTGGGAGATCTCTGCAAAGTGCGGATCTGGCACGACAACAAAGGTCAGAGCAGTGACTTGGCAGGGTGGGAGAGGTTGGGATGAAGCTTTTACTGAAGGAAAGACAGCCTCCTTGCCTGTCTAGTCACGGCCCCTTCATGCAGGAGACCACCTCCCTGTGTGCTAGTGTAGTATCTCCTTAATCAGTCAGTCAGAACCTACAGCTGCTGCTGCAGCACCTGTAATGATAGCTTCTCCAAAGCAAAGCCATCCAGCCTGTTATCCCAACACAGCAACCCTGTTAATCCAATACCTTTTCACAAGCTGGTATGGCACTGCCCTCACAATTTAATGCTATCAGCCTGACACCCACACACGAGGCAGTGCAGCCTGGCATAACACAGCAAGCTTCAGGAGACAGAAGTAAAGATCCATGTCTGTCTTTATTCAAATCACCACATCAGGCAGTGAGTGTGCAGCACCCAGCTGAGAGAGATGTTGATGTTTCCATGCTGCTGGACACCCTAACTGGTTTCACAAACAGCAGAGCAGCACTTGGTACCACTATTGAGGTAATTTGTGTTAGCTGGGTAATAAGTAGCATCTTGTAACAAGTGCATCACTCACTCTGCTATGATGACACCTTATCTCATTCCATCTTCATCCAGAGGAGATGATCTTGTATGCTTGCTAATGGCAGGGATCACTGCAGCCTAAAGATGAAATCTGATGGTACCTGTAGGCCCATCTGTGTTAGTATTAACAAGGGGGTGGGGCAGCAGTATTTATTGAAGTGCTGGGAGGAATGGCAGCAGGACTTACCTGGTCATCTGGTGGTTCTGAGGCAGATGGTTTGGGCTGGGGTTGTGGGCTCACCTTGGCTGTCCTCTTGACTTCTTCAATTTATAGCAGATGGGGATGGCTACATCTCATGCCATATTAATAACAGATACTACCTCTGGATCACACTCTCCTACTGGAAGTTTGCCTCCTTATTAATTAAAATTTTTAAAATGTGTCTTATTTTAGTCTCTATCTGTTGTGAAGTATGGGAAATATGACTGACCACCTAACCTGGCCTCATGATTTCATGATTTTCTGTTCACATCCACTGCAATCTTTGGGCTCATATTTACTCCTCCAGTAACACAGGTTAAGAAAGTACAAGAAAGATACTGAGCTATAGGAGCAAGTCCAGAGGAGGCCATGAAGATGAGGCTGGAACATCTCTGCTATGGAGATGGGCTGAGAGAGTTGGGCTTGTTCAGTCTGGAGAAGAGAAGCCTCCACAGAGACCTTAGAGCATCTTCCAGTACCTAAAGGGGATACAGGGAAGCCAGAGAGGGCCTGCTTATCAGAGACTGTCATAATAGGACAACAAGGAATGGCCTTAATCTAGAAGAGGAGGTAGATTTATGTTAGACATTAGGAAGAAACTTTACTCTGAGGGTGGTGAGGCCCTGGAACAGGGTGACCAGAGAGGGTGTGGTTGCCCCTGGATCCTTGGTAGGGTTCAAGACAAGGTTGGATGGGGCTTTGGGCACCCTGGGTTGTTGGGGGTGTCCCTGCCTGTAGCAGGGTTTTGAACTAGATGGTTTTAAAAGTCACTTCCAACCAGAACTCTATTATGAATCTGTGATACTGTGACAATTTAGTTTTTTAAGCTCTGTATCCCTTTACGTAGCAGGTGCTGAATGCAGTGGGGGAGAGTATTTTACCTGATTTTAGAATCACAGAATCATTTTGGTTGGAAATGGCCTTTAAGATCATTGAGTTCAACCGCTAACCAAGAACCGCCAAGCCCACCATCAAACCATCTCCCTCATCACCACATCTACATGTCTTTTAAATCCCCCCAGGGATGGTGGCCCCACCACTTCCCTGGGCAGCCTGTTCCAGGGCTTGACGACTCTTCTGGTGAAGACACAAGACACTTTTCCTAATCTCCGCTCTAAACCTCCCCTGGCAAAACTTGAGGCTCCTTCCTCCTTTCCTGTCAGTTATTACTTGGGAGAAGTTTTTGATTCACTTATTCCTTGAATCTGCAGTTTAGTTACTGATGTAGAAAGAGCTATCAAAACACCCACTGGAGTTTTAGCTCAGCAGGCATCTCTGCAGTTGCAAGGGTGGTTTCGATGTCCTTCTGAGAGCAGCAATAAATCAACATGGACTTGCAGATTCATTTTCAGATATATTACCAGCTATAATGTCTACAAAGAGAACATTTTCCTCAAGAGGCATTGTGGCTCCCTCGTGATCGGTCATGCTAACAGAATGAAATATACCCACCAGATCAGATCTGATCCTTGGGACTCAGGCATGGGAACAGGCTGGGAAGTGGGAAGATGAGAACTGGGTCAGACCAAGGGTCTCTTGAGACCAGAAGCTGTTTCCAACATCAGCATCATTGGGTGCCTGAGGAAGAACTGTGTGAGTGAGAGTAACCCTTACACAATCCTCTGCATCCTACTATGCATAGTTCAGTGCATCTCCCAATCCTGATATAATTTTTTGTCTGTTAAGTGAATTTTCTCATTCATGTGCTTGTCCAGACCCTCCAGGAGACATTTAGCACCCACAGCATCTGCTGGCAATGAGTCCCATGGGTCTGCTCTCTGCTGCATGAGAAGCAAATCCTGTTACCTAGGCAGCTTTTGCTGCCTTTTCCTTCTTGCACAAGTGCTGATGGTTTGCCTTCTCTGTGCCACTGATGATGATGATGATGATGTTAATTCAGGTTGTGGAGTTACCACATTGCAGCTGAGCTATGGTAACTGTTATCTGCATGCTCCTGGTTAGTGACAAGGGGAAGTAACAGAGTTTAGCCTGAGGCTAAGCAGTAAATAGGCTCAATTAGTTTAAATTTGCTGTAGGCTAAGAGCACATACTCAGATAGACACCAGAAATCAGCTAAAACAGTAAAGCATGTGTCCAGAACATGAAAAAATACTTCATGTTTATGAATATAAATGCACATTGAAAACTCATAGTCTTTTTCCTTATTTCTCTCCTATCACTGGCTGGGTTTGGGGTTTTTTTTTTATTTATAAACAATAATTAATAGGTTTTTTTACCAAACCTAGTTGGCTGCAGCCTTAAGCCTTGGACAAACAACATGCTCAGGTTTTGTTCAGCAAATATGTGCTTGTTTTTCCCCCCAGAAAGAAGGACAACTGCGGTTTAAATCATAACATATGTTGTCTTCATTGTTCTTGCATTAGTCATGTGAAAAGCATATCCTATCTAAAACTTTACACAATGCAGCATGACAGTTTGTTGGGTGGGTAGAGTATTTATTACTGCTGGGATCCCAGGCTGCAGCTATCCTTTGCATATATGTCGGTTTTCTCTGTATAATTTGTGTAATATTGGCTGTGCCACTGGTTGGAAATTCCTGGCTCCATTTTTTGAGAAGGAGTAGTGGGGTCAGGGGTGTGTGTTTTGTCAGATGCTTGGGGGATGCTGGATATTAAACAAAAATATGCTTGCTGTGTTCACCATTACTTTGAGGCATCAGATGCTGATCCTTCTTTCCTTGGGTTGTTTTTGTTTTTATTTTTCAGACTAAATGTTGCTTTGCCAGTGTTCTGTGCAAGATTCAGGCTCACACTGGCCCACCTCAACACTCTTCACATGTTGAATACTGGCAATATTCTCAATAATCCCCCTTATATGACGGCATCATCCTGTTTTGACTCACTTTAGATGCCTTTAGCACCTATGGGCTAGTTAAGGGAACTACAAACTATCACAAGGCTTCTTTTTTCTTTCAAACATCACCTAGTCCCAGTCAGAATTTAACCAACCTGCTCCCATTTCACAATTAAAAAAACCCCCAACATTTAAGTGATCATAGAATCATAGAATCATAGAGGGTTGGAAGGGACCTCAAGAGATCATTGGGTCCAACCCCCCTGCCAAAGCAGCTCCCCAGCTCATACTGCACAGATAGGCATCCAGACGAGTCTTGAATATCTCCAGAGATGGAGACTTCACCACCTCATAGACTCCCCTGAGCTGGAAGGGATCCATAAAGACCATTGAGTCCCACTCCAGGCTCCATGCAAGGCCATCCAAGTCGGACCATGGCACTGAGGGCATCATCCAGATGCTTCTTAACCTCAGCCCAGCTCAGGGCTGTGACCCCTTCTCTGGGAAGCCTGTGCCAGTCCCCGACCCCCCTCTCAGTACAACACCTCTTCAAAAATATCCAGCCTAAACCTCCCCTGGTGCAGCTTCACGCTGTTCCCTCAGGTTCTGTCACTGATCCCCAAAGAGAGGAGAGAGATTGGCACCTGCCCCTTCACTCCTCATCAGGAAGCCACAGGCCCCCATGAGGTCTCCCCTCAGCCTCCTCTTCTCCAGGCTGAACAATCCCAGAGACTTCAGTCTCTCTTCATAAGCCTTCCCCTCCAGACCCTTCCTCGTCCACATTGCCCTCCTCTGGACACTCCAATAGTTTCCTGTCCCTCTGGTCCTGTGGGACCCAAACCTGCCCCCAGGACTCAAGGTGAGGCAGCCACAGCACAGTGGTGGCTGCTTTGCCATGAAGTGCAGTTGAGCATACTCCTCCATCAGTGAAGTTTTGCTGCAGTGGCTTTGCTCCCAGTTCACACCCCTCATTTGTTCATCCTTTCACTGAAATCTGACTGCAGTGGGGTGTTTGGAGTTGCAGAGACAGTAATTGCTGTGGCAAAGACCATCAGAAGGTCTTTAAACTGTGAACACTACATTTGCCTCCTCTGGAAGAAAAAATGTCAGTTTTATGGTCCCATTTTAATGCTTTTAAATGCCATTTTCCTGACAAAAACTGCTGAGTGGCATCTCTATATAAGATACAATGGAGGAATGAAGCCTACATCTAATTCCTCTGCCTTCAGTAAAACTGATTAGGGAGGAAGTCAGCGCTCATTTGAAAACAGACTTTGCAACTGCAATTTCAAGGAACTTGTTCTTGATTTTTTTAGATGTTTAGAGCGCACCAGCAAGGCTCTGGTAACAACGAATGGCTGTGAATGAAATTTAGTTTTAAGTTTTGCTCCACATTTTTTTATCTTGCCCCTGTTTACTTTGAGATACCAGTGTTCAATTTAATATATTTAGACTCCCTGAGCAAACGTAATCATTTCCAGACTCCCCATCTCCTGATCTCAGATAGGCACTATGCATTTTCTCATATCTCAGTTCATTTGCTTCTACATTTATGCAAGATCAGAATCTGTAGGTCTGTAGAAACGCTGGCTTTCTAAATATAGGCCTCAATTTTTTCTGTGATTTCACGACTAAGTCACCATTCTGGAAGAATGGCTTAAAGTTTCTCAGTATCTCAGTAACAGAATTATTTACCCAGAGAAAGGGTAGGGTTTGGGGTTTTTCTTTGGTTTTTTGGTTGGGTTTGGTGGGGGTTTTTTCCCTCATTTGTTGTCTTTTCCTTGCAAAGAGGAGATATGTGAAGTCTGGATTTAGCTCCCTCATCTGCCTGAGTAGATTTGAACCCAGATGATAAGCAGCCTTTCTAAAGTCATTAATGTCAGATTCTTGATTATCTCTGTTGCCATCAGCCAAGGGGAGCCAGGAAAAGCCTAATTATGGATAAACCAGGCTTCTCTGTGTTATTATAGATGCAAAGACAAGTTATGCATCCCAGCTTCTTTGTATCAATGGGGTTCTCCTCTCAATTACACCAGCCATTATGGCATTGTCTAATTGAGTTGCTCAACTGCCCCGTGACTCCTTTTGGGTGGTTCTGCCAAAGGAGAAAGTATCTTATTCCCCTATCTTGATCTGGATCCAACCTGAGACCATTAACATACCTTCATTTCACCTTTTCATTCTCTGAAGGAACTACTTTTTAAGGAGCAGTGCCTTAAATAAGATCTTAAATTGCCTAAGCTTTTAACTCACAGCACACTACATTTCCAGATACATGTTTCTGCAATTCATGGACATGATTCCAAGTCTTTTGGGCACTTTTAGGTCATAAATTAATTAAAAACTGCTGAATAGATACCTTTTTAGCCCTTTGCAAGGGTGTACTTAGCTATCAGGCTTGAAGAAGGTTTTTTTAGACCTCAGTGCTTGGCTGTTGCCTCAGAAACTCTCTTGATCCATGGGGCAGATTTGTTGACTAGTTTTAAATAAAAAGGGAAAGGAAGAGAAATAGATGTGTAAAACTGCCCCATGGAGAGGAGGTTCCATCATCCCCCTTGCATTGTTGATGCTTCAGTACAGAGGAAGAAAACTTCAACTTCTGGGTGGATTGAATTCACACCTTGGACAAGGCAAAAGCAGGCATACAAGCTCCAGACCTGTATAGCATGTCAGCAACTGTTCTATGTTCTTAGTTCTTCAGATTACCCAAATCTGTCCTTAATTTCTCAGGAGATCCCAGCACTGAGCCCTACTCACACCTTGCCCTGTCTTCAATGGCTGGCTGCTTCCTTGTTCTCAACAGCCCCATTACAAAGTTGTCCTACGGGCATTACAGGGCAAGCAGAAGATGATGTAAAGATCTTACAGTCCACAGTTGACATGAAGTAGGAAAAAAACCTCAACATGTAAGCAAATAAAACAGCAGATTTGGGGAGAAGGTGTTGACCTCGTGCAGTTGTTCATTTCTTCCCAAACTCCTGTAGAATAATAGAATGCTCTGGATTGGAAGGGACCTTGAAGATTGTCTAGTTCCAACCCCCCTGCCATGGGCAGGGATAACTTCACTAGACTAGATTGCCCAAAGCCCCATCTTAGCCTTAAACACTTCCAGGGATGGGGCTTCCACAGCCTTTCTGGGCACCCTGTGCCAGGACCTCACCGCCCTCAGAGTTAAGGATTTCTTCCTAACATCTAACCTAACCCTGCCCTCTTTCAGCTTGAAGCCATCATCCTTTGTCCTGTCCCTGCACTCGCTGGTGACCAACCCCTCTCCCACTTTCCTGTAGGACTGTTTTAGAGTATTGGCAGGCCACAATTAAGTAACCTCAGAACTCTTCACCGCAGAGCAGGAAGAGCCCAAAAGGCCAGACACAGCTGTAAATGTCTCAATTCTGTAAAAGCTTCTCTTTTCTACAGTCTCCTTCGCTCATCTTGGGGTCAAATTGTCCTGCATCCTTATTAAATGTGTTTGCACCAAGCATGCCTCAGTAGGAAACAAAATGTGCTTCACTTGCAAGAATATAATCTGAGAAACTGTTATGTCTTCACTCTGAGATGTTATGTGTTTTTGCACAGTAGTGGTTTACCCGTAAAATGCAGGGTGGCAGGGAGGGATGTTTGTCTGGGAGTAGTTGATGAGTAGCTTTGCCCTGAGTTAAATTCTGGATTGAACAACTTACATAGACAACTGGGGGTGGGGATAGGGAGCAGGGTGTGTGTTTTCAGAAACTGGCTCCAGTGTTAAGCTTTTGCTTTGTCAAAGGCTGTGAGAGGTTTTGCATCGCTTGTCTGCTCTGATGAGAAACGTTGTGGTGTGAACTAACATGATCCTAAAGGAGAGATATACAAGATGCCTCTATTTTTATTCTGCCACTGGCTTGCTGAATGACCTTGCGTAAATCATATCCCTGCACCTCATTTTCAATTATGTAAATTAGGGATAAAAATTATTCACCTTCTTAGAGTGTTTTGAGATGTACTGATGCGGAGCTCGATGCTATGATTTTAACACCTCACAATTAACGCCTAGAGAGCTGATGCTGCTATCAAAACTCCCCTCACTTTCTGGGGGGATGTCTCATGAGGTAGGGTTTAGAGAATGGATGGTCACCTAACCAGGCAGGGCTTAAATGTCAGAAGACACAAGGCTGATAAACTGTCTCTGCTGTGGTTGTTGCTTTATGCTTTAGAAAACATGAAAAGAAAAGCAAAAATATGATGAAATAATAAGCAGCATGGGTTGGGGGCTGCGAATGACTGGGTGGCAGCAATTCTTCACCAGCCCCTGAGCAGTCCATGTCCCAAGCAGGATTTTTCTTTTACATCTATAGAATCATAGAATCTGTTAGGTTGGAAGGATCTTTAAAGACCATCTAGTCCAACCCACCCTGTAGTGAGCAGGGACATCTTCACTAGATCAGGTTGCTCAGAGCCCCATCAAGCCTGACTTTGAATGTCTCCAGGGATGAGGCCTCCACTACATCTCTGGACAACCTGTCCCAGTGATCTACCACCTTCATATTGAAGAATTTTTCCTAATACCCAACCTAAATCTCCCCTTTTCTAGTTTAAAACCATCACCCATCGTATTGCTCCATGCCCTCATGAACAGCTCTTCCCCCGCTTTCTTACAGGCAGGCACCTTTCATGTATTGGAAGGCGGCTATAATATCCCCTTAGACCCTTCTTTTCTCCAAGCTGAAAAAGCCCAAGTCCCTCACCTTGTCCTCATAGGAGAGGTGCTCCAGCCCTTGGATCATTTTTGTGGCCTTCTCTGGCAGCGCTCCAACATGTTCATGTCCTTCTTGTGTTCATAGAATCATAGAATGGCATGGGTTGGAAGGGACCCCAAGGATCATAAAGCTCCAACCCCCCTGCCACAGGCAGGGCCACCAACCTCAGGCCTGGAGCTACACAAGGTTGCCCAGGGCCCCAGCCAACCTGGCCTTGAACACTTCCAGGGATGGGGCATCCACCACCTCTCTGGGCAGCCTATTCCAGGACCTTACCACTCTTTCTGTAAAAAACTTCCCCCTAATATTCAATCTAAATCTTCCCTCCTTCAGCTTTAAACCATTCCCCCTTGTCCTTCCATTATCTGCCCTTTTAAAAAGTTGATTCCCCTCCTGTTTGTATGCTCCCTTCAGGTACTGGAAGGCTGCAATGAGGTCCCCCCACAGCCTTCTCTTCTCCAGGCTGAACAAGCCCAGCTCCCTCAGCCTCTCCTTGTAAGGCAGGTGCTCCAGCCCTCTAATCATCCTTGTGGCCCTCCTCTGAACTCTCTCTAACAGTTCTACATCCTTCTTGTATTGGGGGCCCCAGATCTGGACACAGTACTCCAGGTGGGGCCTCACGAGGGCAGAGTAGAGAGGGACAATCACTTCCCTGTCCCTGCTGGCCACCCCTCTTCTGATGGAGCCCAGGATACCATTGGCCTTGCGAGCTGCAAGAGCCACTGCTGGCTCATGTTAAGTTTCTCATCCACTGTGACACCCAGGTCCTTCTCAGCAGGGCTACTCTCAAGAAGCTCTTCTCCCAGTCTGTATCTATGTCTGGGATTCTTCCAGCCCAAGTGTAACACCTGACACTTGGCAGTGTTGAACCTCATTAGGTTCACCCAGGCCCATCTTTCCAGCCTGTCAGGATCCCTCTGAATGGCTTCCTTTCCTTCTAGGGTGTCGACCACACCACTCAGCTTGGTGTCATCCGCAAACTTGCTGAGGGTGCACTCAATCCCATCATCGATGTCATTGATAAAGATGTTAAAGAGAACCGGACCCAAGACAGACCCTTGGGGGACACCGCTTGTCACCGGCCTCCACCTGGACATAGACCCATTGACCACCACCCTTTGGCTACAGTCTGTTAACCAGTTTCTTATCCACTGTATGGTCCACCCATCAAACCCACATCTCTCCAATTTAGAGATAAGGATGTGGTGGGGGACTGTGTCAAAGGCCTTGCACAAGTCCAGGTAGATGACATCGGTCGCCTTCCCTTTATCTACTGATGCTGTTACTCCATCATAGAAAGTCACCAGATTGGTGAGGCACGACCTTCCCTTGGTGAAGCCGTGCTGGCTGTCCCGGATCACGTGTTCTTCCCTCATGTGCTCCAGCATGTCATCCAGGAGGATCTGTTCCATGATCTTTTAAAAAGTTGATTCCCCTCCTGTTTCTCTGCTCCCTTCAGGGACTGGAAGGCTGCAATGAGGTCCCCCCGCAGCCTTCTTTTCTTCAGGCTGAACAAGCCCAGCTTCCTCAGCCTCTCTTTGTAGGGCAGGTGCTCCAGCCCTCTAATCATCTTTGTGGCTCCTCTGAACCCTCTCCAACAGTTCTACATCTTTCTTGTATTGGGGGCCCCAGATCTGGACACAGTACTCCAGGTGGGGCCTCACGAGGGCAGAGTAGAGAGGGACAATCACCTCCCTGTCCCTGCTGGCCACCCCTCTTCTGATGGAGCCCAGGATACCATTGGCCTTGCGAGCTGCAAGAGCACTCTGCTGGCTCATGTTAAGTTTAAGTGTTTTGTGTTGAGGTCTCCAAAGCTGGACACAGCATTCCAGGTGGAGTCTCACCAGAGGAAACATAAGCTCCAGTAACTACAACAATTAGCCATGATTGGGCATCAACCACTTTCAATACAATCCAAAGAAGATCTGGTACAGATCAACAAGGGATAGCGAGGAAAACCAGTTAATACAGCTGCAAAGAGCAGAGACAGTTTAACTCCTGCAGACATGTGTGCATCCAAGCCTGGAAGTGGTTCTGCCAGCACAGATCTGATACCATCAGCTTGCTCTTTGCAAGTAATAGTCCTATTCACCAAAGCAATGTCAGGGACCAGATGCCTGGTGAGGGTGAGCCCACCAGGCTCAATACATTCTCACCATTTATTTCTCTTCCATCCTCCAATGTTCCTGTGTGTCATAACAACTTAATATTTGAATACAGTTTGGAGCAAGTGGTGGCTGTTCCCAAGAGGGGCTGAGGAAGCTTCTGGTACCTCAAGTTAGGGTTTTAGTTAAAAGAAGTGGTAACTTCATTATCTGTATGACATCCACTGCTTCTAAAGTCAGACATGGTCGCGCTCATTACAAACGCATGATGAGTATCTCACAGTCCAATCTGCCTGTCCAATGTCAGGAAAGTACAGACACTTAGCATCTCCTCAGAAAAAAGGAATATGGTCCTGGGAAGACCTTGCAGGGGGTCATTTCCCAGCGTCACCCAGTTGTCAACTTGTGTATGTAGAACTGTTGGAGAGGGTTCAGAGGAGGGCCACAATGATGATCAGAGGGCTGGAGCACCTCCCCTACAAAGAGAAACTGGGGGATCTGGACTTGTTCAGCCTGGAAAAGAGAAGGCTGCAGGGGGACCTCATTGCAGCCTTCCAGTACCTGAAGGGAGCATACAAACAGGAGGGGAATCAGCTTGTTCAACGGGCAGAGACTGGCAGGACAAGGGTGTTGGATTGAAGCTAAAGGAGGGAAGGTTTAGATTAGATATTAGGGGGAAGTTCTTTCCAGAGAGACTGGTGAGGGGCTGGAACGGGCTGCCCAGAGAGGTGGTGGATGCCCCATCCCTGGAAGTGTTCAAGGCCAGGTTGGCTGGGGCCCTTGGCAACCTTGTGTAGCTCCAGGCCTGAGGTTGGTGTCCCTGCCTGTGGCAGGGGGGTTGGAGCTGTATGATCCTTGGTGTCCCTTCCAACCCAGACCAGTCTGTGATTCTATGATTCTTTTGGAAAAGAGGAGAAATGGGACAAGCAACTGCTCTTTTTGGATAAGGACATGTGGGGAAGAGAACACATTTCCCTACGTGACATGAAATTACACAACTGCCAGAATCAAACAAGCAAAGTGATTCTGTTTCCCCAAAGCTCATCTCCTCCTCTAATTACATCTGAAATGTTTTGCACTGCTATTGAAAATGTCACTTCCAGCTGCGGACCATTACGGAGCCTACAAGGCACAGCCACAGGTTTTATTAGGGCAGGTTTGCTGCTGGGGATTTCGATGGCAGCAAAACATGCCTGGAGTGAAGTACCTTTTGTTGCAAAGGCTGAACACTTGTTTTGGTGATAGGGGATCTTCCACAAAGGCACAGCAGTGGCCAGACTATTTTAAAGACCCGAGATCTGCATAATCAAGGAGGAACTGCTCAGATACACACTGTTTCTTCTGCCTGGAGGCAATAATGGAGACAAACAGTGGTCCTAGTCTATACTGGGGTCACTACAGAAAAGACCACTGTGCCCCCCAAGCCATTTGTGCAGCTGCTATTTGCCTGTTCTCCTAGTCCTGTTGATCAAGATGCCAAAGGCACACAAACAGATCTTGTCTGGTTGTTCTGTAGCACAGAAAGTTAAGTGATGGAAAAGCTGTGGCTTTCATGGTAGATCAGGATCCACCACCCAACAGTATCCAGGGAGAAGGCTGATGGGACATCGCTGCAGAGATCCTCTGGTTTCTCCTGTGAAGCCACTGCTTTGTGAGCAGTGGACAGGGCCTAAGAGAGTCCTTCCACCCTGCTAGAACTTCCACCACAGAACTTCATCTAGATCCTCTTCCTCACTCTTTCACTGATGCTCACTTCATAAATCAGCTTGTGCTATGGATTTGATACTTCCAAGATTACACCCATATGGGATGTAGTTTCCTTTCCCGATGTTTTAGGTGCTGTAAAATCTCCAGGCCCATTGCTCTGCAAAAGACACACAGGAACAGAAAGTGGAAGCAGGGTAAAACCCTGTAACTTGGCCTTAATGACCTGAAGGGTGATTCTGAGAATAGTTTCTTTTCCTTCTGTGGATGTGTCACCTGGGTCAGTGGGCAGCAAGTCTCACATTTAGACTCTGTGCATTACTAGACTGCATATTTTTTCTCTAGACCAATACAAAAGCAAATTAAATATAACTTTTCCCAATCTGAAACAAGAGAAAACCAATACTTCATCTTTCTTCAGCCCCAAAGCAATCCTTCCACTTCTGCATCAGCATTTAGGTAGAGTTTAATGCTGTGGCAGTGATATGACACCACTCCTGGCACCAGGGAACATGGACAGGGCAGGTTGATGTGCTACTCTTCACATAACCAGTATGGAACTCAACTGGGGTCAATCATTTATCTCAAGAAGTGAAAGGCAATCTAAGATACTCCTACGCCTCAAGGTCTCCCAATACAGTTTAAATTGATAACCATCAGGAAGAAAAAAAGGGAAAAGGAGGAAACTATTCCCTCCCCCTGGTTCTAGCAGGAGGGAAGAGAATTATTTTTTTCTTTCAAGAAGGCAGGAGGATGCTTTGAGGCAGTAGTAGTGTTTTTCTGAATGACCACCCAGGTCCTTGATTCGAGGTACCCTTGTGCTGTAAAGGGACACCCTGTTAGTGTTCTCTTTTCAGTGTCGATCCCCTGGCAGAGCCCAGAGCTCACTCTTTAAATAGCCCAGAACTGATAAATTAATTTCTTGCAGGGAAAACCAGGAAAAGATGCACTTTGTGCTTCAGCTCCAGCATGTGCTGGGAAGTCATCTCTGGCCCATCATGGTAAAAAAGAGCAGGTTTTTGTTGCAGCTTTCCTGGTGAGTGGTTGCTGGGACCAAGCTGGAGAAGAGGGAGGAGGGTATGTGTATCTCTTTCAGTCTCCCTCCTGATGCCACTGCTTAGTGCTCATTCTGTCCCAGCCATGCTGTTCACTGCTGGCAGCAGGACCAGGATCACAAATTTATTCTATTCTGGTCTGCAGTCATTGATCTCTCTTGCTGGAGAAAGATGGGATGTTTTCTTTCTTTTATCCTGTATTGTTTTAACTATAGTTTTGATGGAAGTGGAGCAGCCTACTGAATATGCTGCAGAGACATTCATTGAACTTAGATGGAAATGAGCCTGACAAAAAGATTAACGGCTGACATTGCCAACATGTTTGGAATAAATTTCCATGCAGCCCCAAAGAGCGAGTTGCTCCTGTTAGAGACTGATGGGAGCCCCAGAGAACTTGGTAAGATCCACCCAGGAGGCAGCAAACCGAACAGGATCTGTGAGGGTATGGTGTGCCAACTGACTTCCAAGACTCTTTGTACCCCTTGTTCTGCTGCTGGGGCTTGGAGGAGAGCAAGAATGTGCGCCCAACTTCCCTGCCTGAGTGCTGAACCCATGGTGTTTGCACAGGTCTTGTCATTGGCACATGGCACTGTCCTCCCAGTGCAAGAGAGATCATAGAATCATTGCCTGGTCTGGGTTGAAAGGGATCCCAAGGATCATAGAGTTCCAACCCCCCTGCCACAGACAGGGCCACCAATCTCCGGGTTGGTCTTGGATCTACACAAGGTTGCCAAGGGCCCCATCCAACCTGGCCTTGGACAGGTCTAGGGATGGGGCATCCACCACCTCTCTGGGCAGCCTGTTCCAGCCCCTCACCGCTCTCTCTGGAAAGAACTTCCCCCTAATATCTAATCTAAATATTCCCTCCTTCAGCTTCACTCCATTCTTCTTGTTCTGTCATTGTCTGCCCTTTGAACAAGCTGATGTGGGCATACTCACTAGAGTCCAGCGAAGGGTCATGAAGACAGTAAAGGAACTGGAGCATCTGTGGTATGAAGAGAGGCTGAGAGAGGTGGGACTGTTCAGCCTGGAGAAGATGAGGCTTGGGGGGGACACAGTTATCAATGTGCATAAATCTGGTGGGGAATGAAGAGGATGGAGCCAGTCTCTTCTCTGGGCAAGAGGCAATGGGTACAAGTCAAAACACAGAAAATTCCAATTTAAGCATAAAACAAAAGCTTTTGTCTCTGCAAAGGTAATCAAACACCAGCACGGGCTGCCCAGAAGGGCTGTGGTGTCTCCATCCTTGGAGACATCCAAAACCTGACCAGACGTGGCCCTGAGAAACATGCTTTAGCTGACCTTGCTCTAAGCAGGGTGTTGGACTAAACTTTCTCCAGCGGTCCCTCCAGACACTACAACCCTGCAGTTCTGTGTTCTCAAAAATTAAGGGACAAGTGATGGTTTTGATCAAGGTCTGCGCCTTGTGGTGGGTGATTGCCTATCTTGAGGAGAGTTCAGGAAGCCAAAGCACAAAACAGGAACGGCTGTGTGGCTGAACTACCAACACATGGTGTGCAAGGATTGCAGCCCATGGAGACAGGGTGACTTGTTGACATGGCCCCAAAAAGTGCCATTACTTCATTTTCTGGGCTAAAGAAGATTAATATTTACAAACTAAGGAAGTAGGCACATGGCAATGAGTTCTTGGAAGAGCAAGGATTGTTTAATGTCTCTGGGATGCAAATAATAAGTCAGCAGAGATCTGACTCTAGTGAGTATAACCTTTCTTTGTCTGGCTAATAACAGGACTTGTAAGTAGAACTGTCTGAACCTCCCATCCCCCCAAGCTCAACAAGGGCTTCTGTTTCAACAAAGAATTCAAGAGAATGTCTCCAAATGCTCTTTTCTTCATTTTTCAAGTTGTTTTCCCACTGGGGATGGGAACAAAAAAAGAAAGTAGAAAACTAGGAGGGAGTTGTGATTCCCTAGAAGGCCCCAAGGCAAAACTTAGGTGATTTGGTAATCCCTGCTGTATCATCCATCATCTGTCGTACATTCATACCCAGTCACAGCATAAGTGAATTCACCCTGATTGCTTGGCAAGATCAGGATATCACAGATATGTGCGAGCTGCTTGGGTCAAAGGAGCAAGTTGTAATCAACCTGACCTTCAAATCCAAATATGAAGAGTTCAGGGGCCACAAAGACACTAAGTCCTACAGCTGGTGTCCAACTAGTGCTCCCAAGACATGAAGTGACCCCCACAAGCCATATACACATTGCTGTATGTTTTTTTAATAGCTAGAGATGTGTGATGGAAGGATGGGAGTTAGCTGGGACAGGAACTCATGACTTTCTTTCAGCTTTCAGGCTTCGTGTTTCCCTTGCAGTGGAAGGAAGGATCAGCAGCGGTTTCTGTGGCAGAAGCTGGTCACTTAGTGTGTGCCCCCAAAACATCTGATTTCCAGGGAAAGTCATGCTTCTGCTTCTGAAAACAGTTCTGCAGGCCATTGGTTTCCCAGGGGCTTTGTAAGGCTTAGCTGTCCCTAAGCTGCATTAGTGCTTCTTCGTGAGACAATTCCTGTGGTGGTGAGTTGACAGGGGGCACACTGGTCCCAGCTTCCCCAGTTTACTCCTGCTACTGGTATTGCAGATGCCTCAAAATCCAGCTTTACCAAGACCACGCTCCAACACCCATAAACCTGACCAAAAGCCAGCATCACGCTCAAAAGTGCTGGGAGGGAGACCAGATTATGGTCTTCAGCAGGTTGTCATGGCTTCCAGTATCAGAACAATGCTGTGTTCATTAGTGGCGTCTGAAACAAACACAGATCATTTCTGGTGTCAGCAGGATGCTACTGAGGGGATGTACCTCACCTCCTTACTCAAGCTATGCGAAAATATCCCAATCCTTTTAATTTTATTGTTTTACTAGGAATCGCCCCAGGTTGGCACTTGGAATATATTGATGTGAGCGACTCTGCCATGGACAAGACATTTCGCTTCCAGTGTGATCGCTGGCTGGCTAAAGGTGAAGATGATGGGCAGCTCATAAGGGAACTGGCTTGTGCCAACAATGACATCCTGGAGCTGAAAGAGCGGACCGGTGAGTTTAGTGCTGACTTGCAGCATATGCTGAGGGACCTCAGGGTCCAAAGGACCACATCTCCTGCAAGCTGCTCCACTGAGGGTTCCACCATATTTGCATGCTTTTAAGGGTTGAATGACTGAAGGTGTTCTTTAGTTCAGAACTGAAAGTCTCTGATAAGAAAGAAACAAATCAGGATTTATAAAGATGAAAAAGACCTCATTTGGGGTTGAAACTTAAAGAGGGGCCCATCTGCAGCAGTTCAATCCAACAGTAAGGCATAAGGACACATGGTTATGGCCTCATTAGAAATAATGGTCTTGAGTCTTTGAGGTGGAAAATAAGTTCAGTCCTTAGAGCTTTATAAGTAAGATTGCTCCAGCTTCCTCCTTAACATGTTCTGGACCACTAGTTCAAGTACCCCGGCTGAACATGGCGACTGAGCTTAACACCCCACAGCCCTGTGATGGCTGAGGGTAATGCCACCGTGTCAGAGGTAATTATACCGGTGTCTAATTTGGTGAGAGGGCAAGCAGGAGCTGTTTAGCCTCACTGATGATATGCAAAGTGTGTCTCAACAACTCCCGCACTGCAGTGCTCTTCTCCAGGAGAGGCTTGGAGAGTCAATGATCACATCACTTCAGTGTGATTTCACTCTGCCCCTGCTAAAAAAAAAACCAACAAACAACCAAAACCAGGCTTGTGGTTGTCATTTTGGGTACTTACCCATCATCACGGCATCTGAGCACATCCTGTGAGCTACACGGATACCCTCACTGTCCCTGACCCTGCACAAAAAATGTAGGATTTGGGCTGTGTTAAGAAGGGGGGTGCTTAGTACAGTGGGGGGCTGGATGCAGATTGATCACGAACGGCTTCATCTGCTCTTGCTAGCTGATAGAGCAGGGCTCATATTTTGGACATACTCTACCCCTGCGTGAAATCCAAAGCACATAGAAGTCAAAAGTTCCACTGATTTCAGTGTGGTTCCATCCTTATTTTGCAAATGCTTTCTTGTGTGCTGTGATAAATATTAGGAAGAGAGTTTTTAAGCAAAGTGACAGCCAAATGAAGAGATCTTTCTGGCCATCTGCTCTCCCTTTTCTGTTTAATGTGTGTGTTAATTATGCTTTAAAGCCTACGAGATTGTCACAGTAACAAGCGACAGAGAGGATGCAGAAACAAAGGAAAACGTCTGGATCATCTTAGAAGGAAAGCTGGGCCGCTCAAAAGAATTCCTTATGGAAAACTCCTCCAAGAAAAGGAGATTTGAAAGGTAGCGGGACTGGATGGTGGGCTAGAGGAACTCCCCACCCTCCTGTGTCCTCCAAAAATGCCACCTCTTCTCTAGGATGGTCGACAGGGTTGTGTTTGTGCGATACTGCTTCTCATCACGCCTCCAAAGAGCCTTAATGCCTTCTCACCTGGAGTAAAGAGATGACATAGAATTGGTTTGCAATGGGCAGACACAGAGCAGGTTCCAAAATAATAAGGAAAAAGGCACTGGATAAAAGGAAATGCAGATGATGCACGGGTGCATGTGTGTCCCTTTGTGCTAGTGCATAGGAAAGCGGGCTTCTGGAGAGTGCCTGGGGGAGGCTGTGTGGTTTTGAGCTGGGAGGAGCAGAAGGAAGCTGGAGGTGGTTTTAGTTCCCTTTGCAGCATCTCACTGGCAGTGAAATCAGGGAGAAAGTAAAAATAGTTGGAGGCTAAGTGTTGCCAGGGCTGCTCAGATTTGACTTCCCAGATGAACATGGGGGGAGGAGAGGGGGAGGCTGAAAGATCACTGTCGCGTGAGGAAAGCCAAATATCAGCCTGGTACACAGAGCCAGAGGCGCATCCATACAACGTCCTTGTCTCACGTGGGACCAAAGTGCTCCAGACCTGAGATGGGTTTCCTATGTTCTTTAAGGACACAGAATGCACTGGGGAGACAGGAACCCCTCCAAAGCCACGGACACTGCTGGTGTTCAGTTGCTTTTCAGGGAGAAAAGGTTTTACCCATAGCTCTGTAAGGGAAGGTAAAATTGCAGCTGATGCGGGCTCTAGTATGAACAGCTGAGATTTTATGGGAAACATGAAAGATTGGGAGGAGTTTCTGTCTGACCTCCAGCTCATGGTGTCTCCAGCAGAGTTAAAGGCTCTGCTCTCCAAAGCATTACTCACAGCCTGTCCTTTGGGCAGGTTAGAACAAGGATCAGTACAAGGAGATAAACCTAAGAGATACATGGGGGACATGACAGGGAGCCAGCCAAGGGTTTGACAGGAACCTATTGTTTCTCTAAACTGTTTTCAAGCTGAGCTTCAGGAAGGCTGGCTGAACCAGCAAATTTAAAGCAGCTACGGTGGGTAGATATGTAACAGATACAGTATTTGTCAAGAATGAATGAATAAGTGCCAGAGGGGAAATTAGTCATTCTTTAGCTTTATCTATAATGAGGCAAATTGATTTTGTATGTGGAACAGCTCAAGTTTATCCTGGAAAGTCCTAGTGGCAACAATTTAAAGTGTCACCCCTAATCAGAGAAAATACTAAATTTAAATATGGAAATTACGCTTTGTGTTGAATGATTGTAGGTTAAATCAAATGACTTTAAATGAAGGTTTAACTTCTATTTTCTGTAGCTGTGTGCAAATTACTTAATGCCCATATGAGACATGCCACCGCCAGCCTTCAAGATACTAACTGAAACCGTTCCCTCTTTCCCGTAGGGGAGCAACAGACACATTTCAGTTTTCTTCAAAGAACGTGGGTGATATTGCAGCCATCTGTGTTGGTCACTGCCCAAAAGATGGGAAGAAGTCATCCGCAAAAGCTGATGTCTTCTGGCACGTCCAAGAGATTATCATAACTGAGATGGAGCTTTGCAACAAGTAAGTGCCTTCTCATCTGCAAGGAACTGCTCTAGGAGGGCATGGGGATGCTGAGCAGTTCTGCATGTATCCTCCTGAAGTGTTTCAGACTTCAGCAATAGTAGACAGTCTTACTGAACCTTAATCACGGAATCACAGAATGACTAGGTTGGAAAAGACCTTTAAGATCATCAAGTCCAACCATTCCCGTCCTATGCTAAGTCATATCCCTGAGCACCTCATCTACCCATTTGTTAAAAACACCCAGGGGTAACTCAGCCCCCTCCCTGGGCAGCCTGTTCCAGGCCCTGACAACACTTTCAGGGAAGAACTTTTCCCTCCCATCTGAGCTGACCATGCCCTGGGGCAGCTTGAGGCCATTTCCCCTTGTCCCATCTCCTGTTCCCTGGCTGAAGAGACCATCGCCCACTTCTCTGCACCCTCCTGTCAGGGCAGGGGAGGTGGTGATAAGGTCTCCCCTCAGCCTCCCCTTCTCCAGGCTGAACACCCCCAGCTCCCTCAGCTGCTTCTCAGAGGATTTGCCCTCCAGCCCCTTCCCCAGCCTGGCTGCCCTCCTCTGGACTCGCTCCAGGAGCTTGATGTCCTTCTTATGGTGAGGGGCCCAGAACTGGACCCAGCACTCGAGGTGCAGCCTCACCAGTGTTACGTACAGGGGAACAATCCCCTCCCCAGACCTACTGGCCACACTATTTCTGACACAAGCCAGGATGCCATTGGCTTTCCTGGCCACCTGGGCCCACTGCTGACTCATGTTCAGCCAGCAGTCACCCAACAGCACCAGATCCTTCTCTGCCTGACAGCTCTTCAGCAAGTCTCCCCTAAACCTGTAGCGCTGCTCAGGGTTGTTATGTCCCATGTGCAGCACTCTGCCCTTGGCATTGCTGAACCTACTGAATTCCTACTGTTGAACCTACTGAACCCCTTCTGAAAGCTGAGGAGAAGTTATTCAGTGTGTCAGACACGCAACATCCCTGTCTGACTTGCCTGTGCAGGTCCAGGTTGTTGGAGAGGACATTTGCACGTGCAGAGGAGTTTATAAACAAGTTGGCTTGAGTGAATCTCACAGCTAGGACAAATTAACACCTCGGCTGGTGGACAACAAATTTTAAGGGGTTTGTAGGTTGCTCTGCACAGACTTGCCTTTAGGTAAGTCTTGTAAAAACAGCTCCTAGGAAAAAAAAAAAGCTGAGAACAAGACAAAACCTGAACATCTGATTCAGACTGGTTTGGATGCAAGATCCTTCTGGGATGGTCCAAAAAGCACGCTGGAAAATTGGCAGTTAGGCACCGAACCAGGTGTGCTCTGATCTGAACATGACTGAAATCTGCCACAGCTGAAAAATGACCATGCCTGAAGAGCCCTGAGCACGTCGGGTCCCATGGGCTTTGGTCTGAGCCCAGTCTTTGGGAAGGGGTGACATTCACAACTCGTGGAGCGGATAGCAAAGGCACCATGCGGGAATCAGTCCATCTGCAAAACAAACTCCTCTTCAGAGAAATGATATACAGAGTCAATTGTGGGTTTATTTTCTCCCCCGTGCTATTTCCATGGCTGCTAAGGAATTTTAAATATAAGGAGTTTGTTCCAGCTGAGACGATCGAGTGTTTAAGGAGAAATCATTGAAGTGGTTTGGGGGTTTTTTTAGAAGCCAAGAGCCTCTCCTAGCAAATTAATCAGCCAGCAGAAAAGCCACAATAATATTTGCTGAATGAAAACTCAGTCAATTACATACTAAAACACATCCTTCTCTCCTGGTGGGGAAAATCCTGGAATCCTTAGCTCCCAGCTGTGCGACCAAATCCACACGCTAAACTTACTGGGAGTAGGCAGAAACTGCTGAAACGGTACATTTTGAAGGGGCCAAGAGTCTTCTCATAAAGACCTCATTTTTAAAAGATAAATGTATTAAACTAGAGGGCAGCCAGGAGATACCAGTAAAGCCTGCAGCCTGTCCTTGCAGGACTACTCTGGCTTCACAGTGGCCTGCACTCTGTAAACCATCGGCCAGAGCAGGGTCTCACTGTAAGAGCAAGTTCTGGCTGCAGGTATTCCCCATCCCAAACACCAAAAAGCCCCAACCAGTCCTGACAAAGACCCAATTAAAACTGTTCCTGAGATTTTTAAATGGTACTGGGATTTTTGCCTTTTAGTCGTAGACTTTAGCACCCAAAAGGGATGTATTTAGGAGCTTTTTCTGGCAAAACCCAGGCTAGAAAGGTAATTTTTTCCCCCCTGCCCCTCAGAGGGGCTCTATCATGCTCTATCATCCTGTGCTGCATTTCATAGCCCAGGAAATAAAACCGCAGCGCAAGGCAAACCTCCCTCCCTGGTCTCATGCAGTTTTTCTGTCTCCAAGCCTAAAATTTTTGCTCCCAACACAATTTCTTATTTACAAAGCTTCATCACAGAGAAAGAAGAGCTTTGATTTGGCTTCGGGAGGTGTCAGAGTGTTGGAAGCGCTTAAGCAGCACGGTACTGCTGCAATAGCAGGAGTCCTTTCCTCTGGGGGTGCGTGTGTGACACACATGCACCCCCCAACCCAGCTACGCACCCCTCCATGAAGACCTGCTGCAGTTTGGTGAAGAGGGAGAAGAAGGCGTGGGGGAAGGGGGTGGGGCAGGGGGTGGAGGGGGGAAAAACTGATTTGGAAATGATCTGCATCATTGGAAATGAAATACATCATTAAAAGCAGAGTGCTCCAGCCTCTGGCCAGCTGCCAGGTACATGGTAATTTATGGATGTGTGATGTGCTCCCTGCGCATCACCAGAGGCAGCACTGCAGAGAAAAGGGCTTTCAGCATCTGGTACCTATCATTTCTGTGCTCCAGCCTTTTTTTTGCTTTTTTTTTTTCCTGCCTGCTGAGGCATGGGCTGAATGATTTGGATGAGGAAAGGGGGAAATTTAAACCACCTCCTCCTCCTCCCATCTTTCCCATTCCCTTTTCCCCTAGTTCCTAGCTCAGCTTTAACCATGCAATCGTCAACGAGGGTGATTGTTGATCTCCCCGCTCTCAGAGCAGGTATCTGGGCTGCAGCAGCTGCAGTGCTGATTCCCTGTCTTGCCTGGCTGGGTCTCTAAGGGGACATGCCATTTTGAAGGAAAAAGGGGTCATTAGCACCTGGCACCAACCCTCCCATGTGCGGGGTGTCTGTGGTTATTTAGGGAGATCCCAACGTTTTTCCATCTGCAGTGTTCAACCACAGCTGTCTTTCTAGTTCTGGCACCTGTATGGAGAAAAGCTGGAGTTGATATTGGGCAGTTCAGTAGCATGCCCAGCCACACATGCCATTGACATGCTGATAATTTCCCTTCGGCAGGTACTTCTTCAGGTGCAACGTGAAAATCCCCCTGCGTTACAAGAGGCGTGACTACAAAGTCTTCGAGTGTGCCAAGGTCACTGAGAGCTTTGCCAGCAAAGCCCGGAGCTTGGTGCCAGTCAAATATGAGACCATCGTGGTCACAGGCTTTGAAAAGGGCGCGGGGACTGACGCCAACGTGTTCATCACCATCTTTGGGCTGAACGGGGATTCGGGAAAACGGGCGCTGAAGCAGAAGTTCAGGAACCTCTTTGAGCGGGGCAAAACCAATAGGTTTTACCTGGAAACTCTGGACATGGGAGAGCTAAAAAAAGTCCGGATTGAACACGACAACAGCGGCCTGGCACCCGGCTGGCTGGTGGAGAGGGTGGAGATCACCAACTCAGCGACCGGTGTGACCACCATATTTCCCTGCGGGAAGTGGCTGGATGAAAACCGTGGAGATGGGTTGATCTGGAGGGAGCTTTTCCCTAGATACTGAAGAAGGCAGGGCTGCAAAATGTGTTTGGTCCCTTCTGCACCAGCATGTTTCACTCATTCGTATCGTTTTGTATCTCATTTCACTTTTTCACACACTGCCTTTTTGTACTGAGGGATTTTTAGCAGCAAGATGTGCTTCCTGGGCTTACGTTTTGTAAGAGGAACACTGCTTTTTTTAAAGGGCATATAAAATTGTGAATGGAATAAATGCTGTTCTCGCTTGTTTACGATTAAAAGCCACAACCAGAGGAGCCATAAACTACCCTTTGACAGCTCAGGTGCCCCCTCAGATGAGTAGAGAGGATCAGGGAATCGAGCCAATATATTTAAGGAAATTGAGCTTGGAGATCCCAGATTTTCCCTCTTCTGGTGACCAGGAGCACTGTATGTCCATAACACACATATACAGGCCTCCAGAAAGCACCATGCTGAAAGCAGCGGGCATGGCAGGGATTTCTGCAGGGAGGCTGAGAAGGACCCACCATCCACCCAGCCAAGTCTCAGGCGGTGGGATCTGGGTCGTGTTTCCCACCTGTGGGCTTTCCTCCTCCAAGCCAAACCCAGTTCTCAGGTTGGATTCATACAGGTCCTCTTGGAGCTGAGGTCTACAGCCCGGAATAAAAATCCTAACAAACAGCAGATTCCAATGCAGGGAAGCTGCCCTAGTGATACTCAAAGCTGTCTCAGGATTATCTTACCCTATATGGCCTGAGCACCAGCTCTGCTTCAGAGCAGCTGCCATTCACTTTAATTTTATTATTTTTTTTTCTTTAATAAGGATTGCTGTGTGAATTTTGTCTGTGGTGGAGGAGGGATTTCCTGGGCACCGTAAAGCCTAGTGCTCCTGGAGATGAGCTCTTCCCGGCTATTCGTGTCTCTGCAGGTACCAACAAGAAAAGCTGTTTACAAATCATTATTTCAGGAGCTCCATGTCCCTCCCCAGGGACCAAAGCAGCAGGATGCATCCTTTGGAGGAGAAAAGGGGCGGAGGGGGGGAAGAATCTGAGCTGCCATGAGACCTCCCTCTTGGTGCGCTCATATCCTAGGAGAGGTTATTCCCCCACCTCCACCCCATGCCCCTAAAAGTTGGTTTTAAACAGACATGTGGGAATGGGGATCAAATGGTTCAAGGGTTGGGTAAACCCACTGAGCCCACCCACCCCCATCAGTCCCTCACTACCTTCTTCTGGGACACAACCTCGATGTGCCACTGCTGATTCCCTGCCTTGCATTGGGCAAAAAAGGGACCAACGAAGTCTGATAACACTGAGACAGGAGTTAGGGTAGTGCCATGGGTGCTGGTGGCTTCTCCTGCCTTTTTGAAAACTGCTGCACCTCACCAAAGCCTTGCCAGGGAAGCACTGCTCATTTTCTGGAGCAGGCACCACTGAAGGAAGACTTGAGCGCAGTTGGGGCTGCCTGTGCCAGCTTGCAAATAATAACTCAGACTAATTCATTTTAGGAAACTTTATGGTAACTGATGGTTTTGGAGCAGAACAAGTTGCTTAAATGAGCCCAGTAATCAACCTCATCAATGAACAACTCCTTGCTGAAGGGAATAATAATAGCAGCCTTTACTGCTGTATCCTCCCTCCTCCCTGCAGATGGGCGCTACCGAGCTCTGAGCAGGGACCCAGCTCTGGGGCTGGGAGCTGGCAGGAGGAGCAGGGACGGCTGAGGGTGGGTGCTGGGGGCATCTGGTGTGTTTGCCTCCCTGATGGTATGGGGTTCAGGATCCCCAGACATACGGGGGGGGTCCCACAAGCAGAGCCTGGAGCTTTTGCTTCGCTTGTACAGCATCATTGCAAAACAGCAGTGTTTTGAAGTGAAAAAAGGGTCAGGCTTTTGATGTCTCTGCTTCCTCTCCCACCCCAGACTACCAGGTCTGTGAAAAATAAAACTCCCTGTCGACAGACTTGCCCTGGTTTTAGCCAAATGCATGCTGCAGTGAAATAGGAGCTCTCCCCATTAAAACATAGTCCCGGCGGTTCCCTTTGGCTCCAGTTAGCACCCACTCAGTCTGGAGAAGACAGAGATGCTGGGTTTGCAGTATCACTGCAGCACAGCAGTTTAAAGCCTGCCATCCCCTGAGCAAATTCACCTGTCACACGTGGGAGCTCCTCTGCTCCATGCTCCAAGCCCCAAGGACATGCCTGCGTGGGACATGGAGAAAAGAGAAATCCTTAGCTAGCATATGAGATGTACTCATATCCGAGAGCAATCACGTGTAGCAAGTAGCTACAGCCATGGATTGAAATCCTGTTGAAGCAGGAATTAAGATCTTTGGGGTCACCAAATCACTTCCTAGTTGACAGATGGGGTTGCAGATACCTGGGTTGCCATCTAAACCGGCCGCTGTCATTGGATGGGCATATTCAACACAGAAACTGTGCTGATGTCCAGCAATGCTGCCCTAAAAAAGTGTTGAGGGGGAGTTTGCTGGCGTGGGGTCAGCAGCCTCACTGCCTCCCAGGAAAGCAAACTGGGCAAAGCATGAAAAAGCTCTGATTTTTTCTTCTAAAGACTTCAAAAATTATCCCCAAAAATGCACAAACAAATGCAAAGCTGAACTCCGCCCCAGCTCTGGCAGTCGAATAGCTACACGAACCAACCCAGAAGTAATGAGGAGAGAGGGGAGTTTTTACAAGGGATGGATTTGCATCAAGCTGCTAAAACCAACCCCTTCTCAGCCAAGTGGAGAAGCCAGGAGGAGAAAAACCAAAATTGCCCTAGGGCTGTGCCTTTTGCAGGACTCAGGCAGTCTCTGCCTGCTGGGACTGAGCTCCTTTAAGCTGCTGAGCGGGTTCGAACATCTTGTATCCCCTACCCCTCTCTACCTTTCTTTTCTCCTACCCTCTCTCTGTGTTTCATAATTGGTGTGGGTTTAGTGTACACGCCTTCAGCCAAAACCATTCCCATAGGTGAGAAGCAAGAGCAAAGGGCAAGAGTGGTGAAACCAAGCAGGAGTCTCCAAAACCAGTCTATTCTGTCGTCCTGTCCCTGTTGACTCCATCATTTTAGGAGCCCGATGAAAAGCTGCATTTGTGAGAGAACTTGGGTGCTGCCAGTGAAAACAAACATAACCAAGCCGTCCTTTGCAGGGTTGGATGCAAAGAAGGACAGGTCATTTCTTGCTGCAGGACACATCGAATTATTTGAAATATTTTTTTAACTGCCTCACGTGCGTGCACCAAACCTCACGTGCATGAAGGCAGAGTAACTGGGGACTGTGAATAATCCATTGTGTAATGTCCCAGGCTCCATCGTTACCCATAAAGGCCCGTTCTGACACAGAAAAAAAGCCTCATTAAAGAAAATCCAACAATAAAAATAAATAGAAATCTGTGTTTACCAATAGGGTTGTACAGCTCTGAGCTGCAACCTGTGGGCCAGACGAGGATTTAGATACCGCAAAACACAAATAGAAGCTAAGCCTCCCAACCCCAGGCAGCAGCTGTGAGAGCAGATGCTCGCAGCGAATAAAGATGTCACGTCTTGGCCCGTGCTGTTATGTACCTTAGCGGGCACAGACCCCTCTCCCAGTTACCACTCCCCATGCTCAGCAGGGCTGTTATCAGATCTCAGCGGTGTGCTTGCTTTGAAGCGAAACCGATTGCCATCTCAAACTCCTCTCTCTGCCATCAGTGTTACCCTTTCGAGGGGCACCAGCAAGATCCGAGATTGGAGCTGGACCGGTGGGTCATTTTTAACCTGCCTTCTGTTTTCTCAATTTCCAGAAGCTTCCTGTGATGGGAGCTTCATCCTGCCCTGGGTAGGGCGCTTCGCTCTGTGCAGCCTTATCTGGATGCCGGAGGAGCTGGCAATTCCCTCCGGTGGTGGGAACCAAAACTCCACGATTAGTGGCCGCCTGTGTCCGAGGGATATTTAGTCTAATAATATAGTCAAAGCCTGGGGACCAGTCTCAGCCTTTCTAGGTGAAGTTGTGAGGAAGAACAGCTGAATCGAGAGCAGATAGGAGCAGAGACCAGCGCCCTTCGTTGTGGGGATAAACAGAAGTGCGAGAGGGCCTAAGGAATGAGCTGTGCAGGGTGGGAAGTTGGATGCTCAGCCCTCTTGGGCTGTCCAAAAGGTGAGAAAAGGATTGAAAATGCACTCAAGTATATCTGTATTTGTTTGGAGGATTTTTTAAAATTTTTTTTTTCTTTCTTCCAATAAGTTTCTCTTTGTTATTAAACAAAGAGACCCCCCAAGGGAGGGAGGAGACGCTTCTCCACAGTGAGGATGGAGGACCTGTCAGTGTGCCTGCTGGACTTCCTGGAGATATCCCACAGGGATCGGTTTAGAGGAGAAATCTCCCTTTTAATGGGCAATTTCCAGCCTGGTTCTAGATTTCCTAGTTCTAGAGACTGATTCTGGCACCGGATCACAAACGTGGTGCCACGGGACTTCATGCACGGTGGTGTGCCCAGCATGGAGAACCTGACCTCGCCCCTGCCACCGAGCTCAAGCACCAACAGCTCCCCCTCACATCCCCCTGAGCAGCTGGGCATCCTATACCCCCAGCCTTTGTACATCAAAGTCCAAAGGCAGTGAAAGATTGAAGATTGACTGGGCTCTGACCCAAGAAAACAAGAAAAAACTGGTAAATAAAGACCAAGCAAACCTCCTTTGCCAGGTGACTTCTGTGTGGCACAGGTTTATAGTTAGCAATGCAGTTTGTTTTATTAGTTATAAATAAAGTACAAAAAATCCACCAAAAGTGAATCTAAGCATTTTACACAATTTCTAATGTCTTCTCATTTCTTCAATGCACTATTGCTTTAATATTAATAATAAATATTTTTCTAGCTTTCTTCTATAAAATAGTCTATGTAGCAAAATGTTGCACAGCACAACAGAACAGCAGTAGGAGTACAAAAATGTGGGTGATCCTTTCACCGGCCCGAGTCATTAAAGCAGGGGATTTTTTTCTTGTTTGCTCACTCCTGGTTTTTGCTTATCCCCTTCACAGAGCTTTTGCTGGGGGGGGGGGGGGGGGGAACAACCAACCCCCATCCCTGTCCCCAAATGGCTCGAAACCACAGCTGCAGGATACAGGGTAAGAGTGTTATGGAGCAGCGAGGAGAGGGGGAATAATAAAAATTATGGGCAGGTTTCAAACCCAGGGTAAGGCAAAGTCAACAAAGCAAAGCAGCACCCTAAAGGGATGGAGAGGGGAAAAAGAAAAAATCAAGTTACAGCCATTTCGTGCCTTTCTAACCCAAAATAAAGTTGCATCCAAAGCCTTTTGGGGGAGTTGGAGGGTGTGTGGGGCAGCTACTGGCTGAGCACATGCGTCGGACCCCACTTCTGTCTGTACGTGGCCAAGCACCTGTGAGCAGTTATGGCTTAAAGCTTAAAAACATTACCAATAGTGCCCTGAGCCTCGTGTGAGAGGTGAGCACTTGATACCCAGGAGCCTTCTGGGAAAGGGCAGTGCGGCGTGGCAGTGGGGTGGCTGGGGCTGGGCATAGGGATGAGGATAGGGGTGGGGATGGGGATGGGAATGGGGATAGGCATGGGGATGCTTGGCCACCGGTACAGGAGTGGGATGTCAGCTGGGGGCTGGTGCCCAACTTGGGGGGGGTGGAGGGGCTCTGGTGCAGGTCCCCACTCTACAGTGGATTAAAAAGATTCAATTTGAGGTGTGTGTCCCCTCAGCAGGGAGGGGATCAAACTAGCTGGAGGGCTTTCAAGAAGAGAGATTCTGCTCCACGTGTGTTTTACAGCCAGGTTGCACAAAGGCTCGCGACCTGGCAAAACAAAGGGATCCCGAGTCACTCCCAGTCCCCCCTCTCTCAGCTAGACCAGGGTTCAGCCCTTACGAATTGCAATTAATCCCTTTGTTTTGTTGGCTCCAAACTCAGGCTCAGGTGACGGCCTTCTTCCTCCTCGATGCAGAGCCCAGCCAGGTGCTTGCTCAGACGGCGCAAGGAGCCAGGCTGAGTGTGGGTAGGTGCTGGAAGCTGCACGGAGCCACCATGCCTGGTCTTCCTCCCTCGGCTTTCGAAGCAGGCCGCAGCCTTGCACTGGATGCACTGGATGCACTGGATGCACACGTCCCCCCATATCCCTCCAAGCACAGTCTGTTAGCAGGGACCTGCTGGGTGTTATTGCAGGGTAATACATGCAACAAGAACAGAAGTAACATCATCAGAGCATCAGGGAGGGGGAAGTAGGGGGCAAGGAGACAGCAGGGATTGACTGAAACAGTTTTGGTTTTGTGGAGGGCCACTCATCACCTTCAATGTACAAGGGCGTGAGTGAAAGGACCACCAGAGTTTTGATTATGAGTGCAAATAATATTCATATATATGTGCTAAACACAGTCACTATATTGCAGTTTTCCACTATATCACAGCATACAGAATCAAAGGTTTGCATTTTTATGGAATGTATCCAAGGTAACAGCACCACAGTAATACAGTTTGTAATCACACACCCTGATTTTTTTCTCTTTTTTTTTTTTTTTGACAAGATAAGCATTACCCCCCCCACATCCCATGTTTAATCTTTTAATTTTTTTTAAGTACCGATGCATGCAAAGCATTCCATTCCCAGAAACAATGCAAAAATGAGGTAATAGGAGTAATAAAAAAAATTAGTATTAATTTCTAAATAAATAAATTATAATTAAAAATGCAAAAAAAAACCAACTATAAAAATAATTAAATAAGAACCCACAATATCTACAAGTTAGTCATAAATTATGATTGTTAAATATAAGGCATTTAAACTCACAAAACCCTGTAAACTATCAATGTTTTGTTTCTAGAGATTACATATTTTGTTGTAGTTGTTGTAGTTTGTTTTGTTTTGTTTTTAGACTCACCCTATTATCGCAAACCTACTCGTACAAATTATTTAAACTCAAAGGAACCTGACACACCGATGCAACTCCAGACGCTGTAAATCCGCACGCACCTCGGGATCAGTCACTCACACGAGACCACGGGAGTTTTGGTGCTTTTCTTCACCAAGGTTAGGGTGTGGGGGGTTTTTTGTGGGGTTTTTTTTTTTTGTTTGTTTGTTTGTTTTTTAAAAACTGTGCTTGTTCTTTAGGCAAATAGTAATACTTTCGCATAGGCTTTAAGAAAACACACGGTTTGGAAGCGATCCTTCCCTCCCTGCCCAGCCAGGATCCCCATCGTTGCATTCCTTCCCTTGTTTCATCCCCAGCTCACGCCTGGACAGACCAGACGGGCTTACAGTGTATTCTACTAGCAAAGCCTGACTTTACCTGTCTGTATTACTAGTAATATCAGTCTTATTTTTTAATCTGCTGCTGCTGGAGCAAGCACTGTAGATTTTGACAGCCCACTGCCTGACCCAAGCAGGTCACAACCCTCCAGTCAGGGCTGAGACTGCTGCATCCCCTAAGGAGCCATCACTGGGTGGCAAAGATATGGAATCACAGAAGGGTTTGGGCTGGAAGGGACCTTTGAAGACCATCTAGTTTAACCCCCTGCGATGGGCAGGGAGTCTGCAACCAGATCAGGTCACCCAGAGACCCATCCAACCTGACCAGGAATGTTTCCAGGGATGAGGTGTCGGCCACCTCTCTGGGCACCCTGTGCTTCATCACTCCCATCCCCAAAATTTCTTCCTTCTATCTCCCTTTAAGCCTCCACAAGTCCCACTCCACTCCGTGGGCACAGCCAGAGAGGGATGCTCCTGTGTTCCCACACTCTGCATGCCTCCCCTTTTCCCTCCCCTCTCCAGCTGTTGAAAAAAAAATAAGCCCCCAGGATACCTCAGGGGTTGGTATTTTCCAATTACAGCTCACGGGAATCCCACAGTCTCCCCAGTGATAATATATGATCGTTTCTACTTGGAGAGCATCACTTGGCTCCAGCAAAACAGATGCTGAGGGGAGCCAGAAATCATCCCCGCCACACCAGCATTTTCAATGTATAACGTTCCCAACTAATTCCCCTTGGTCCTCATCATTCTCTTTTGCTTCCCTAGTATGGGGGGAGAAAAAAAAGTTATTAAAAAAAAAAGCTATTTTTAAAAAATAATTGAAATAAAAGGATTTGTTATTGAATGCCAGTTCTCTGGAGGGTTTTCAGCCCAGTCCCTGCCTTTGGCATGCTGAGGTTTGTATTCCAGAGGGAGCTTGGATCACAGTAGTTCACCCCTTCGTGGACTACCCACTGATTCTGTTCTGAGTGTGAACACTGAGGCACTCTCTGTACAGATACAGCCTGAAACATGCACACGGATGCACACAGGTGCAGATGCACACGCTCCGAGGCAGGGTGGACTACCCAGAAAGTGGCAAACCCCCTTCCAATCTGCCTTCCCCTCCCTCACCAAAGCGCTTGTGGCCTCAGAGACACCTTGTGAGTGGCGAGTTGTCTCCTGTCCCAGTGTCAGAGGTGTGTTTTGCACAGGGGAAGAGTCAGCAGCGTACACCTCTCAGCACTTGGGCACTATTATACCCCAAAGCTGCTGACTCCAGTAACCATCATTTTTGGACCGGTGCTGCGGAGGCCATATAGCCTCACAGCGCACAGGAGAGACCTTGGTGGGCAACACCAGTCACAAATTCAGCCCTTCCTTGGACTTTGATATGCCAAGCTACATCGATAAGGTACAGAAAGCATCTATTCCAGCATTGTGCCCCTACAGAAAGCATCCAGCAGCAGCAGATAAGCAGGAATGAAGCTTCTCCCTATTGCTTCATTTGTTTAATTCCCAATTTTTAAAAAAAAAATTTTTTTTTTAAAGCTTCGCTAAATTTGCAACACACTGTAAATTCAAGGAAAGGAAGCACACGCGGCCGAGGCAAAGAGCACAACCCTTCTGACTGTAAACAGGATTTTGCTTTTTCGCCTCTTCCCTCACAAGGGTGGGAAAGCTTGACCTCTTTATTCCCCTTCTGCAATGTATTAATCAGGCACCAAAATAAGGAATCTATGAAAAAATATTTGGTGCAAATTAGGTAACAGCAACATGTCCACCACAAGATGAGTAGGGCATCAAACACAACATTTCTTAAGCTAACATGCTCCAGCTGCCATCCATAGAAATAGCTAAAGGACCCCTAACATGTTTCTACGTATTCGAGAGGTATATATACAATCCTCATGAAATGCAGGATTGACAGGCCAGACTACCACAACTAGTTCCTTCATGTTCAACCCTAAATCTTCTGCAGCACGGGGTCTCTGAGCTCCGGGAATGCCAGCTCCCTTTCACCGGGCCCGTATCCTGCGTATGTGCAATATCTCTTACTGCTAGATATTGTACTGCCACCTCCACCTCCTCACTAACGTGCCTGCAGACTTTTCCTCTCAATCAAATGGCTCAGAAGGCAAAAAATTTTGCTGCAAGGGTTTATGGCCATATGACCTGGTAAGGAAAATGGTGTGTCCAGCCAGTCCTTTCAGCTGTCCGAGCCAAGCTGTGTTTCAATGTCCACCCTGCAGATCGGGCACTTCTTGCTGGTGGCCAGCCACTGGTCCACACACACTTGGTGGAAGAGATGCATACAGGGCAATCGCCTGCAGAGAGAGAAGTACCACCCCGTTAGGAAGGAAGAGGTTTAAGGGACTGAGAAGAGCCAGAAAGCAGCAGCCAGGGCTGCTTCTGTCATGGGAAAGCACAGATGTAGTGACACCGGTGCTGCTTAGGTCCTAAACCCTCCCCCAGTCATGTCAAGGCAGTGGGTCAGAGATGGTATCCTCCTCCACAACCTCCTCAATTGAGTTGGACAATTAATGACCCTGGCTGCTGCTTTTTAGCCTTTATGGAGTATTAGGCTATACTCCAAAGTCTCTCGGTTCTTCATCATTGCAAACCATTAGCAGTTGGGGTGGTCCCCACTGCTCCCCTGTGGGTGTCTGGTGTGCCCCAGGGCACGTGTAATGTGTCTTCTTTGCAGCTACAGGACCTTTGTTGTCTCTTTGCTCACCTTTGTGAGCAGGAGGGACCATGAACCTCAAGAACAAGAGGATCACAGTTCTTCTTAATGGTTTAAAGCAATCAAAAGGTGACAGGCAGGATGGGGTAGTGCAGTTGCACCCCCCACCTGCAGCTCTTTCAGCCATGGTAGCTCTGCCCCATGTGATTGCTTGTCCCCACACTCTGCCACAAGCGGAGGCTGAGCCCAGTGAAGAACCTGGGGATGTCTGCTCTTGGCTCAGGACTGCTCCACGTGACTGTGCAGGCAAAGCAGCTCCATCCTGGCCACAAGCCAAGCTCCCCTGGATTTCACAGCCACACTCCCCTTTTTTCATCTTTTGGTCATCTGTCAAGCTCAGATGTTGATGTCCCTGAGCTCCAGATGGCTGTCGGAGACCTGGGACCCATCCATCTCTGCCACCTGCCACCTGGCCTGCTCCTAAATACAGCCCATAACAATATCCATCTAAACAGCATTAGGTTCCCAGACCTTGTGACAGCCCAGGTGAGTTTGTTAGGACCAGAAGAGGGGCAATCCCATCAGCGCACGGCAGCATCAATCCAAATAAACACAACCCAGGCGGAACCAAGAGTCAGAGGGGTGGGTGGGAGGATTGTACCTGACGTCTTCTCCGTCTTCCAGCATGGACAAGCAGATTGTGCATTTCTCATCGGTGTCCGACTCTTCTCCATCCTCCTGCTCAGCTTTACCCTCCTGCGGTCTTCTCTGCAGCAAGGTTAAAGACATTGTTTGATTAGGACCTGACCCTCTAAAGCTCTCCCAAGCCTGGGTAGTTGCAGGAAAGCAAACAGTAGGATCTTCATGTATCAGACAGATTCTCCACCTTGGGGAAGCTGATCCAGTGGAAACAACCAATGAGGGGAGGATACCACCAACATGATGCTGGTTGGCATGTTTTTCTCTTGGGGCTAGTGGCAGTGGAACTGGTGGTAGTGCTCCAAGGAGCAGCCTGTCCTCTGTTGCCATAACACAGCCCCCTCACACTCCTCCTCCATCCTCTTTGCAGAGGGGTGGCCCCATGGTCTCCTTTGCTGGAGGGTCCTCCCAGACACCCCAAAGCATATGGGGACACCACTGCCAGGAAGGGCAACTACTGAGCCCCATGCTAGCTTAGCCACTGGCCCAGCCCCACCTACACTGTGGAGCAGTGCTTCACCTGTCGGCTCTCCTCTATTTTCTTCCCTATAGATTTTTCTGGTGGTGCAGTCAGAGATAAGTGCAGCAGGACTTGACTCACTTCCAACATGGGCAGTAAAAGTTGGGCAGTCCCTATTTGTTACTGCCCAGCCACCAATGACCAGCATGTGAAATTACCACATAAATGATCACCTTACCCATTTTCTAATTAGCATGACCCCAAAAATCCACTTGATGATGGGCAGGAGATCAGCTCCAACAGAGGAGGTGCCTCTTGCAAAATGAGTGGAGGACAAGCTCCCCCACGGCATGGAACCATCACCTTCACAGCAGGGTGGGGGTGGGTGTGTCTCTTGCATGCAGAACGGGTTGGGTCTGCACGCATGGAGCCCCCTTGGTGTGTGTATCTTCTTACCAAGCTGGGAGGAGAAGGTTGAGACCCTTTGGAAAATTTGGCCCACAGCTTTCTAGCCTAGAAGTGAGAAACTGCCAGCTCAGCCACACCACTGCTTCAGCTCGGGAGCCCCCACAAGATCTCAAAGCACTAATTCTGGATTTTACATTCCTCCTGCATTTTGGGGAACATAGATGGCAGAGGTTGGCCACCCCTGAGGACCACGACCCACCAAAGTCCTTTCTTGTGCCCTCTCTATGCCCTTAATCCCTTGCCAACAAAGAGGCCTGTCAGCCATACTGTGGTTTTGGGGTGCTCACCTTCTTGTACTTGTGGGGAAAGGTGAACCTCTCGATGGTGTTCTGGACAGCGCCCCGGCTCACACTGCCCAGCCTGTCCTCCAGCTGCAGCAGCTCCTGTGGTGCAAGAACAGCACCAAAGTGTCATCAGCATTGTTCCTGGGGCATGAGTTCCCACCACCCCACTCTACCTGCCAGGAACCCAGGCTCCACCCTGCCTTTTCCTTGGTGGAAATGTCCATCAAATCCCCAAATCAGTCATGCTTTAATGGTGGATCTGAGCCCCATCTCTTGGACAAATAATTCAAGGGTTCATAAATAACTCAAGGGGAAATGAAGCCCTGTAGAAATGAAGCTCTTTTCTCAGAGGCATGAGGTGAGCCAGAGTCAACCCAAGCCAGGCCCGGGCACCCAAGAGTAACCCAAACCCACTCAACCCCTTTACTTCCCAGCTATTACTAAAACTGCTGCAAGACTCAGAGCAACTTCTACCACCACAAAGCAGCCTTACAAATGTATGCCAGACCTCACACCAGTTCCCAGCACTTAAAGACTTAATAACAGTTCCAGTGGCCAAGGGACGTACCTCATAGCTCTCCCGCACAGCCGACGTGTGCCTGCTCGGGTTCAGTCCCTGAAGAGCAAGTAACTGGAGCTGAGGATAAGGGTAATTTCTGATCTCGTGAACAACCTGAGGAAAGCAATGGAGGAAAATAAACCCACCAGGAATCCCTGGTGTTACCCTGATTTAAACCCCCCACTTTAAAAGCTCAAAACGGAAGAGCAGACCAGCGCATGCCACAGTGGAAGCTTTTTAACAGTCAAAACACAAGGTTTTATTACATAGATCTCCAATAAACAGTAACTAAGAGTGTGGACTTCTTCTGAATCATCTGTTACAATCACTCTTTTCACATCTATAACATCGCAGTTCTGAACTCTCACCACTGATCAGCTTAAGGGATATTTTACATTTATTTTAAATGGGTGGATTTCTCCTCACCCAAGCTTTGATTCTTTAAGCCTCACTGTACCATGCAGGTGTCAGGGTCTGACCACAAACATGAGGAAAAACCACCCTCGTGGGATTTCCAAGGGTTCTTTAAGGATTAGCAGTGCTTGGTGTGGCTCACCTCTAAATACAGCACCCTGCTAGGAGAAGGGACAGCAAATGACCTGAGTCAGCCCCTCTTCTCATCAAACCCCACCTCCAAATCTGGGAGAGGTGATGCAAAACCTTTGCAGACAGAGTCAAGACTGAGGTAAAGAGCAGTGATGTGGTAAGGGATGGTCCTTGGGGCTGACCCAAGAGACATCTGCAGTCGACCCTGCACACAAAAAGCCCTGGGAGCCCATGGTTCATTTCAGAATTAATAATATTTTTAGTCATAACTGCTGAGTCTCTCACATCCTGCCCAGGCTTTGCAGACCAGCTCATGAGTGTGATCCCACACATGATGGACCGAATCTTTCCAGAGCAGCTGAGATTTTTCTTTCCTTTCTCTAATCCAGTGTGCAATGATGCAACATTATCCTTTCAGACACTCCCTCCCACGGCCGGAGATAAGTGGGATTCACAGAAGACAGGTGATAGAAAGATAGCAGCCTTTATTTTGACTGCCTTCTGGCAGACAATGCATAAAACATTTCTCAGTAGCAGTGTTTCACTTACCATCTGTGTCGAGGATGTGCTTCTGGGGAAATGGTGCATCCGAGGTGTGGCTAAGTAATGCTGATAGGGCTGAGGGATCGGCCGGACCTGGAACTGGGTGTGAGTCAGTCCTGCATCAACACTGAGGTCCCTGTGGATGCAAGGATGAAGGTACAGATGTGACTGCATGGTTTCATTGTGTGGCTTACAGCAAGTCAGGTCACGCTCCCAGCGACGCGTCCACAGGTGGGCTGCTGTGGGCTCCTCAGCCTGAGGCAATGCTGCTGCTCAGGAAGGGAGTTTCCTATATTTTGGGCAATCACCCACCTGGACAGCATGGAGGTGCGAGGGGTTGGTTTTATGCCAGCTGACATTTGTGTTAGCCAGGGTCAAGAGCTGCATAGCTGCAGCCTGCTTGTACTGGAGCAAGAGCATTTCAGCGTCTTGATTGATAGCCAGGCCTGGTAACTCAAATCAGCCAGACCTGGTCCTCCCTGCGCTGCCATCACTGCAAACGTTTACATTTTACCTTGGATATTTTGCAGAAATGCATCTAATTACTCACGGACAGTCTGGTGTCCATTCTGGGCAGCTGTAAGGAGCCAGCTGGGCACCATCCAGGGTCTTTTGATATGCTATGCTCTTCTTGGAGGTCTCCCAGCCCAGGGATTGTGGGTTTTTGTTGTTGTTGATTTTGGGATTTCTTAAAGTTTTAAGATGTTTCTGAATGACACTACTGTAGGAAAGGATGTCACACAACCAGCAGGCCAAGGCTAATGAAGTGGGACATAGCTGATGGTCCTACCTGCCCACACAAAGCCTGGCCCAGGAAAGCAGAGCTGGGGCTCAGCTTGGTGAGTCCAGACAATTCTTCCCTCCAGAAAAATAACCCAGCTCAATCCCAGGACTTGGCACGAGCAAGATCCCAGCCAATGTCCAGCTGCCCAACCCAGCACACAGAGACAAACTGCAAGCCCATCCCCACCTCGTTGTGCAGGGGTAATGCACAGAGACAACACAGCCTCTCCATCTATAATCCAATTAGCCGATCCCTGCTGTCTCCAGCCAATGAGTCTCAGCAGACAAGCGCTTTGAACGTCATTCACTTCATCCTAATTACAAAAGCCGGCGCTCTAATAGCCATTGTCTTCACATTTGCAAAAAAGGAGCTCGTTAGAGCACAGGAGTGGCTTCCCATTTCATCCTCAAACTTCTCTTCCCCTCCATGAAGGATAGAGGCAGCGAGCACCACAGCTTGGTAGGAGCAGCCCAGACATGTCCTCCAGCAGCTGTGAGACTCTGTTGGCCCAACAGGTCACGGATGTGAGGGGACAGTGAGTGCAGGAATCCTTTACCGGGACGGCCAGGCCAAAGCTCCAGGGCTTTAGTGATGCCCAATACGTCGCTCCACCCTGCAGCATGCTGAAGCAAATAGAGGGACGATCCTTGCTGGGACTGTTCCTGCTAGGCCTGTGCAAGCTATGTCCCAGACAGACAGACAAAGCTGTCAGGGGGTAAAACACATCAAGCGACTGACAAGAACAGAAGCAGGGTGGGTATCAGCAAGACTGAGAATTCCTAGTTCCCCTGTCACAATTTTGGAGGTTTATCCAATTTCTGAAACTGCTCCCAGGTGGATGGAGAGCTCAGCTGGAAATCGGGAAGCTTTGGGTCCATTCCCAGCCCTGTCACTGGCCACCCCCATTCTGTCTGCCCTACTCCCTGCCTAAAAAATAGATGCGATAATCCACAGAGTACTTGCAGATCAAGGATCTCTCAAAGATGAACAGCCATTATTAACTTGTAGAAGTAATTTCAGTATCAACACTGCTGAACTGTTTCTGCATGGGTGCATCTAGGTCCTTAAAATCAGATACCAGGGCTCCTGAAGTGATGCTGTGGGTCTACAGAAGTGCTCAAAGCAGAACACCGGACTGGTGTTTTCCCAGGGTTTGTGGATCAGTAAGAAGAGCACATCAGCTGAAGAAACACAAAACCAACCGTCACCCTATAGCCTGAACTACAACAACATCTCTTGATGCTCAGCTGTGAGATTCAAGAGCTTTGATGCCTTTGGCTGCTATCTATCAAAAAGTGAAAGATAAGGACTCAGATAACAGGTCGGGTTGGTCGTCACTAAATGCAAATGCAGATGATTTAAGGACCCGAATGGGAGTTTATTTCTCCTTCACCAGAAGATTTTAATCAAGGTTGTGCTGTCTGAGATGACTGATCACCTTCAGAACTTCCTTCCATCCCCATTTCCTGCGACGGTGCCTACCACCCACCGCCTCCAAGCGAGCGCCGGCGCTGCTCACGCAGTGGTAACACATTAGAGGAAAGATTTTGTATCTGTCACTGAACAAAACCGTACACGTGCCCCAGGGGGAAGTGAGTCACCCAAATATATATACACAGTGTATGATTTATGTCATCCCCACTCCTTAGGTTTTACAAGGCTATGGAGCAGCACGGGGGTTAAAAAGGAGGAAGGAGGAGGGGAACACAAAGCCATGTTGTATCAGATCCTTCTAATGATTGTAATTAAACGCTCTGCGCTGAAAGACAGGCAGAAAGAATGGCTCTATCCCAATGGTACACTAACCGTTTTGCAAACTGATCTGAACAATGTCATCCCGGCCAAATTCAGCTCGCAGTGGTGCCAGTAAATGGGGACACCTGAGAAGAAAATGGCAGAAGGATCTGGCCATATTTTAGGTGCATGTTATTACCCCAGAGGGGGGGTAACAGTCCCTCCTCCCCAATGCTAAGAGGACTCTCCATTTGCAGAGAAAAGCGCTCAGATGTTAGGAAATGCCATAATTAAGATTTCCTGTGACATTTTATTTCGATCCCCTTGTGCACACACAGTGCGATTGTCTCTAATTACATGTTCATATGCTATTTTTTCCCATTCAGTGCACAGAACGGACTTCGCTCAGCTAACGAGCAGCTATTCAGATGTATGTTTTTATTTGCCTCTCCTTCTGAGTGCATGTCCATACCTTATTAATTGTGCAAGAGCTCAAAACCTGCTCTGAGAATGAAACAATCGATTCCCTGCTCGCCTTTTCCAAGGCTATCGAACACGACACTGGCAGAACAATTAACAGCTATTAAATCGCTCACACCACCCTTCCGGGCAGGGCAGCACCATGATCTATAATTTAGACCACAGAAATAGTTGTGGCCACTGTTGTTAAGTGCTGGTGGGCAGCAGAGTATCTACTTCAGGGAGACATGTTGGGCTACAGGAGAAAGACCCTGGCTGTGCCCTGCAGCAGGAATATTCCCTGCAGGAAGACTGATGTTTGGCTGCAGTCTACATCCATGGGATGGAGAGCTGTGGGCAATATCAGTGCCTCACTATTACTGTATACATGTATAACCACTTTAGCACACATTTGTAGTTCTCCCAGAGATGAGTTTTCCCATGGCACACTCCCATGCCACACTGCCATGCCACACTCCCCATGTCATATCTGTTGAGCCGACCCATCAGCTTTCACAAAAGCACCGATTCGTGATGACAGCCACCGACCCTTGGAGCCATTGCAGGACTCTTTGGAAACCTCATTCAACACGTTGGTGAAGTGTGGAAGACTTACCAGTCCGTGCCTTCGGCTAGATACCTGGGCTGGGTCCCCATGGGTTGTGGAGTTTGCAGTTGGTGGCTGAAGTCAAAGCTGGGGTGTAGACGGTGAGGCTGAACAGACATGCGCTCTTGAGCCCGCCTGCGGAGAGGAGACCGGCAAGTGAGTTACCCACTGCTCCTGCTCCAAACTCGTGTCAGCACATCGGGGGCAAACACAAACAGTTGGGCTCAGGATTATATGCCCAAAATAAAGCGGTACAGGCAGGTGTCAGGGATGATGAGAAGAGGAAACTCAGAGCATTGTCATTTACTTGTGGTCCCCTGGACACATTGCACACCCTCACCCCCCCTGCAGCATTCACATACACTCAGTCTACAGGAGAGGCTGTTTGGAAGCAACATGGATAGAAAGGGAAACGAAACATTCTTCCTTAGCAGCTTTCTGCCTTTCGTGCTGTTTTCTTTTTCTCCACTGTCAGCCCCATAAACATCAGGGGAGATAAAATGTATCCCTGCTGCAGCTGCTATCCATCATCATAAAGAAGCTGCAGGTTGTCTCCTCTCCCCGTGCAGTCCATAAACTCCTGGGGAACCTCATTCATAACAGGATTACTCAGGAGTAACTGAAAGCAGAATTTGCTCTTGCTGGCCATTGCCAACATTTCTCTGGATGATGGACAGGCCAGGCTGGGATCCAGCTCCTTCTCCAGTTGCTCTACAGGGAAGGAAGGGAAAGTGGTAGAATATATGGCGAGGTTCTTCTAAGGATTTGAGTCTCTTCTTGCCCATTTCAACTAACTGGGGGAAGAACATGTGCTGCTTGATCAGTGTCCACATTTAGAATGATACAAGATGGATGCACAAGCCAGATCTGCACTACAGACAGACACATACCCTCTCCTCCTTGATGAGTCCTTGATTGACACTGGAGCCATCGCAAAGCAAAGCCATGGGAAAACAGTAGAGTAAATGGAGCAGGGGACTGTTAGATCAAGAGTTTTTACATGCAGCTACAGCTCAGAGGCTTCACTTTTGAAGGCACAACCCAGATTCCCATTACTGGGACCTCAAGCTCCATACCTGGACCTCATGCCCCATACCAGACACCCTCCCACAGTGCATCTGTGCTTTCAGTAGCAGGCTGTGGGACTGGGCAAGAGGTTCCTGCCCTCTTCCACACCACAACCCACTTGCAAATGTAACACTGGCAGCATTTACCAAAGCAGCTTCTGCATGGATTTGTGCTCCGTGCTTTTATTTGAATTCAACTTATGACTAAGAGGTAAATAACTTGTATCATCAATGCCTCAGCCTCGCACATACTTGCTACCCAATTATTAACTAATCATTAAATCCACCTAAAATCCAGCTTATGCAAAACATAACAAGGATGAGAAGAACACACAATTTTCAGACAGAAAGGGCATGGAAAGAAAGAACTGCTGTCTGCGGCGTTCTTTACAAATGAAGCCTTATCACAAAGACTCGTACTCTGATTCTTCTGATACTTCTGTGGTAAAAAACACAAACAGCTTCCATGTCTCAAAAAAAAACAACCTTGCTCTTCTCCTATGTGCTACCTAAACCCCTCTCAAGAAACATGATCAGGGCAAGGCCAGTCACCCATTTCCACCTCTACTGAGCTGCTATAATTCTCTCTGCAGCCATTGGTTCAGCCTGAATTCAGGTTGCTTTCCCTGACTGAATATGCTGCAGGTCAGTGGTATTGTTCCCTCATAGACTTGGGAAGCCTACCTAGGCCCAGCAGAGCAAGCTCTTCATGTGTGAACCCTTCCAGGATAGGTGGATGCAATCTCTTATGTGTTTTTGAAAAGAAATAGCAGCTACAAGGAGATACCTCATGCATGCAGCCCTTCACTCACTCTGTCACGCAGGACAGGTTCACAGCAGCACCAAGGTGTTACCATCATGATGTTACCATCCCATAGGTGACCTTGGGACTTACTAGATGATCAAAGTGTGGATCCCCATGGGAAAGGTGCACCCACAGGTGCATCCTACCCATCAGCTTTCTTTCTGGTGGATGAGTTCTGGGGGTGCACAAATCATAGAATCACAGACTGGTCTGGGTTGGAAGGGACCCCAAGGATCACAAAGTTCCAACCCTCCTGCCACAGGCAGGGCCACCGATCTCCAGGCCTGGATCTACACAAGGTTTCCCAGGGCCCCATCCAACCTGGCCTTGAACACCTCCAGATGGGGCACTGACCACCTGTCTGGGCAGAAGACTGGCAAATGAACTCATGAAGGAAACTCACCACTGCCAGTGAAGCCTCAAATCACCGGCACATACTGGTGGAGTTGTGAAGAAGCCACTTTGCTGCAGGGAGGCTGACACAGCTTCTCAGCATCCTTCAGGAAGAATAAGACCCGCTTACCTGGGATGGGGCATGAGCCGGCGGTGCTGGGCCTCGAGAAGCTGTTGCTGGAGGAGGTATTGCTGGTGAAGCGCCTGAGGTAGGAAAGATGGTCCGGCCACGTCCTGGAAGGGCAGGGCTGGCACCGGTGCCAGGGGCTGGTGCAAGGGACCGCTGTGCTGGTGCGCGGGGGCCATGTGGGGGGTCAGCCCTGGCTGAGGCTGCACCGCGTGAGGCAGGGTGAAGTCGGTGGAAAGCTGAGGCTGGGGACCCAGGTGGAAGTGCCGGCAGGAGGTAGCATGGGGATGCTGAGACCTTTGAAAAGGAGCACCTGGAAGAGAAGAGCATGGCCGTCATGGGGACCAGTGGCAGCCAGGGAACCCTAGCCTGGCGGTTGCCCTTCCAGGGCAAGCAGCTGTGTTTTTCCTTTACCAAAAGGGTTAAAAAAAGAGAACTGGTCAGTTAATTGATTACATGGGGGGAAAAAAATGTTGATTTTGACCAATAGCTTTTCTCTTCCAAAAAAACATTGGAACCAACACATGGGTTTGTGTTCAAAGCAACTTTTTGGCTCCAAATTGAAGTGCATACTGATGAAAACTGCTTCAGTGTGTTTTGGTTTGCCTGTCTTAAAGAGAGAAAGAACAAAAGTTTTAAGAGGCCTGTAGTGATAGATCAAGGGGGAAAAGTTTTAAACTAAAAGAGGGGAGATCCAGGCCTGGATATAAGGAAGAAATGTTTACTGCTGAGGGTGGTGAAGCACCTGCACATGGTCCCCAGTGAGCTGGTGGATGCCTCATCCCTGGAAACATTCCAGGACACGTTGAGCAACCTGATCTGATTGCAGATGTCCCTGCCCATCTCAGAGGGTTGGTCTTGATGGCCTTTAAAGGTCTTTCCAACCCAAATGGCTCCATGATTCTATGAAAACACCTCAACATTTTAGAAAAGGGGGGAAAAAATATATTGTTTTCTAAAACATATTTTCATGTGTTTTGAGTTCACAGAACTTTCAAAGCTTGCTGACTTCCCATGCCATTCAAGGTGTTTCTTTCCGTGTCTAAAACGTCACATAAGCAAGGAAATAATCTCTGCCCTCAAAAACTGCCTCTTGCTGACTGCTGGATGTGAATGAGACACCTCCCACCTCTGAGACCAGCCATGAAGCTGATGGGAATGAGGAAGAAATGAGGTGTGAAAGATATCCACAGAGGAGGCTTTATGCAAGGCATCTGGCACTGGTTTGCACCTCCATCAAGACCCTTGCTCCAGTGGACCCTTGCTTCCTACATTCCAGGAGCAATTACAGACATCACAGGAAAACTTTTGTCTCTAGAAAGTAAGGAGAGAGGCACCTCAGTGGTGAATCATAGAATCTCTAAGGCTGGAAAAGACCTCTAAGATCATCAAGTCCAACCATCTGTCCACCACCACCACATCAACTAAATCATGTCCTGGAATGCCATGTCTACACATTTTCTGAACGCCTTCAGGGATGGTGACCCCACCACCTCTCTGGGCAGCCTGGTCCAATGCCTCACCACTCTTCCACTGAAGACATTTTTCCTAATCTCTAATCTAAACTTTCCCTGTGACAGGTTGAGGCCATTTCCTCTTGTCTTATTGCTAGTTACTTGTCAGAAGAGACCAACCTGCCATGTCATTCCATACCCCTTTTAGGTAGTTGTAGAGAGTGTGATCAGGTCTCCCCTCAGTTGAGACCTGAGTGAGGCTGAGATGCCTCCTTGCTGAGGATCAGCCCCAGAATATGATACCTACCCTTTTACACAGACTTTCGAACCACTGATCTTCCTAAAAACTCCATTTAAAAAAAAACAAAACAAAACAAAATAACAAACCAGGAACAACTGAAGCCAGAGACACCAAGTGTCATCCCAAGACACAGTCCAGACATGCTCATGATGTCTTCCTCACCTAAATCCCTTCTGCTCACATGTCCCTTCCATACCTGGCATGGCCAGTCCCTCACAGCAGCTCAGAGGGCCCCAAGTGCTTTTTGTTCACGTCTGTGTGGGAACGGGAGATGCACAAGGCAAACGAGGCGCCAGCAAGAGAAGCTTGAATACCTTACAGAAACGAATGGTCCGCAAAGCTGTGCATAAGTGGTTCCACACAGCACCCCTTAAATACAGATTAATCCTCCATCGCACCCCTCTGGAAGAGGTAGCAGGCAACGAATACATGTGCCACCAGCAGCAGGACTTTGTAAGCTGATAATTTCTCATGCTGTCAGATAACAACATGGTTTGTCTACCCTGTTGATTAAAACCAGAGGAAGTGGAATCAGACGTGTTGTTCCCCAATGATGAAGCTGCAAACCTAGACTCACAAGTCACCCATGTGCCCCATTTTCCAGTACTGCAGGTTATATACACTGCTGTTGGCTTGGCCCCAATTCGCCATACTCCAGAAGTAAAGGCTGAGTGATGAATTGGGGATCCTGTGCTGCCCTGGCCTGTTTCTCAGGCTGAGCACCATCCCCATCATGGAGTGATGCCTCCTAACTGTTGTGCTTGCTGGGTACTTACAGACCAACTCAGAGTGAATTGTTCAACCTCTGATGGCCATGGGTCCTCCCAGTGTCAGTCATGGGTAAGCCATTTTACAACCCCAGGACCTCACAGCACCTGAAGACAAGGTGCTACAACTGGTTAAAGAACCCACACACACCAATCTGTGCCAACAGACTGCAATTTAGTAGTGTTTCAGACAGAACTGGCTTAAGGTGCATAAAGCTGAGTGACATTTATCCATGTTTTGTAGGACAGAAGTAAAGCAGAAAAAGCTAGTCTCTCAACCTTCTGCAGCTCTCCCATCTCTTGCTATCTGATGCAACTTTAGCCAAGGACTTCCAGGCTTTTGCTGTATCTTGGGAGGCCTTAGTCTGATTTAGCAAAACCTCTACAGGACCTCTGGCGCCAGGGCCATGAGGAACTAGAGAGCACAGGGTGGGTGGATCATCTTGTCAGACTTGAATTTTTCCTCCCCCACCAAGACAGTCCTTGCGAGGAGCTTGGTCATACACTTCCCCGTGGTCAAAAAAGAGCAATATTTACCTTTGATATCCGTGCAGAAAGGTATGCAAGGCCTGTGTGGAGCCAACATTACTTGAAGTAAATGCCTAACCCATTTTGCTTTGGTAGAGAGACTCAATTTACCTTATTTTTAGGAACTAGTCAATTAAAACATGCATTGTTTACTATTTTTTCTACTACTTACTGGTGTAACGATGTGTTTCTCTCAATAGGAAAAATACTATCGAGATGTGACCAGGACTATACGATTAAATAAACCCCATCAATTTGTCTTAACATAATTCACTATCTTGCATTGTAATTGTTCATTCCCTACAACTAACCCAATTGCTGATGAGAGGATTTTGATAGCAAAGCAAAGACTTTGGGGAATACTTCAGCAAATACATGCTTATTAGCAGTCATCAAATCATACAGCTGGCATAGCCAAACTATCTTGCCCAGCAAAGAGCTAGTCCTTGCCAAGCATAGTGCTGGTGGGCCTCAGAAAGCCCTGGCAAACGAATAAGTATACAGAACATTTAATCTCAAAAGTTCTCTATTTTAAAGTTTACCCTCTTCTGCTCTTTGTATCTAGCTGCAAGGGACCTTGGTGGGGACTGTTTCCCAAGTCCACATGTTGATCTCGCATACACAAGGTTAAACCAGCGTCACCCCAATGACTCCACCTGAGCAGCCTTACTCCGGGTAGCACATCACAGCCAACACCAGCATCTGGATTGCAGGCGTTCACCCCTATTCAATGCAGCTGTGGGTGTCACGTTAGCAAGGTCTGTGATTGATTACTTTGCTAGCCCATCTCCCTTCTCTTTCCTGAGCCACCATTTGGTCCTGGGTTACATTTACATTGGAACCGATAAGCACTGCCCATGAAATGCTCTGAGAAAATTTGATTCAGGGATTTAATCTGGATTTTTTTTTGCCTAGCCAGTAACGCCTGTCACAGCAGAGAGCAACCCATGACTGAGAGCTAGCCCAGATACTCCATTCCAGCTTTAATCTCTACTCCCTGGAACAAGGGCAAGGCCAGCATTTTCATTAGCTAAGCTTTGAAGATATTTCCACAACAAAGAGGAGGTTGGAAAGTGTGCTTATCAAGCTTCAAAGCTGCTAATTGCATTCTCCAGGAGACATGTTCCCCACCACATGCCCCAGCCTGTGGGGAACTGCGAGGTAGAGACCTTCTCCCAGCTCAGTGAGGTTGGTTCTCATCCCACAGCAGAATTATCCTTCTCCATTGGGATACTTTGATTTTTCTGGAACATGGACAAGTCAGATCTTGACTGTTTGTTTATGGCCTACCCCTAAGGCACCTAATAGTTTTATCAACCTCAGTAGCCTCTCCTGAAAACACTTATCTTCTCCAGCTAAGGAAGGAGAAGGAAGTCCCATGTCATTGCTGCAGAAACAATGCAGTCCTTACCAACTGGGGCAGCTTTTGTCTCGAGACTGACTTGGAAATGCAGTGTGTGTCCCCATGTCCAGCCTGCTGGTCAGGAGGAGAGGGTCCACCCTGCTCTCTGAAGCTCATTGGTGTACACCTCCTCTTGGCATGAGCAGCTCCAGCTGCTCATAGAATTACAAAGTGGTTTGGTTTGGAAGGGACCTTTAATCATCTAGTCTGAACCCTTGCCATGGGCAGGGACACCTGCAACCAGATGAGATTGCTCAGAGCCCATTCCAACCTGCGTCCCATGATATCTGCAGCCACGGAGGACTGATTTCCCTGGGCTGCCAACAAGCCAGAAATCCAATCCTCTGCCACAATACAAGCACCTAACCAGAGATAATTCTCAGGAGAGCAGAGAGGTATCTCCCTCCTTTCTTTACCTTTCCTCTCCCTCTCTATACTCATTCCTCAAGCTTCTGTTGACCATAAACATTTGCAAAGTCCTCTGTCTTTCTCAGACTGCAAAGCTCCCAGCTTGGACAACCCTTGTTGACTTAGAAACTCCTAACCTCAGCTGATCAAGCTTTATAAAGTATCCTGAAAAAATCTAAAGCTTAACACATGGATGCAAAGATGGAAGCTGGTGGAGACATGAAACAGGTCTCAGGCAAGCTCCCTGCCACGGTCCCATCTCCCTACCTGCACGGCATAGACAGTCTTCAACCACAAAGCCCATGGGGTAGATCACTTAACAGTGATTTACAGTTAACAAAACACTGAGCTGGAAGGGGGCATCACAGGCAGCAGCCTCAAACTGGGGAGATATAAATTCGTTTTTAGAAAGCCAACAGATGATGTGGGCACGTGGATCCATGAACCTGTTGGGCTGCTCACTGCTGCTCTGCTTCCACCCCTCGCTCACGCAGGCTTCAAACGCTGTGGAAACCCGCAGGGAAACTCATCACGTCCTACTCACCACTGCTTTCTCACTTCCACAGCTTTTTTTGGAGGGTTTTTTTGTGGTTTTGGTTTTTTTTTTCTCACTTCTATAGTTATATTTATTGTTTCTGTACATTATCTGATGCAGCCTGGAATTTTTCCATTAAAAGAAACACTCTGGCTTCCTCAGTGCCCCCAGGTGAACGCTGAAATGATGAGTTCAAGATTTTTGCAGGTTTGGCAAGTAGCACTGAGTCACAGAAACGCACTGGTCTGATACTGGGTATTTCTGTCCCTGAAGGTTCTCCTTATGCATCACCCAGGGTCTGACATATGCACCTACAGACTTATCCATCCACCAGCATCCCACCTGGAAAGGCTCCCAGGATCCACGTGCCCCTTAAACACTGGCCCACCTTGGAGATGTGAAGTCCCTGGGTAAACACTGCAGAGAGACAGAGGATGCTACAGGCTTTATGAAAAGAAAAGCCCCAGAAAGCGGGATGATTTATTCCCTCCTCCTTTCCTTGTGGCAGCAACATTTTATACGCAGCTGGGCTACCGGTAAAGGACACAGCATCGGGCCCGGAGCTGTCACAGGGAATAGGGGTATCTCGAGCAGACAGCCGCAGCCCAGGGAGCATGGCCACCTTCGAAAGGAAAACAAAATCTGTCTCATGCTGTTAAGCTGCCTGCAACGCTTGTGAATTTCCTCCCCTGGGTTAAGGCAACCTGGCCGGCTTCTCCAGGCATTCGTGGTCTGCGTGTGAGCGGAGCGGGGGGGCTGGGGCTATTTATACATCTCGATCCCATGGCGGCAGAGAGGGAGATGGCAGCTCCTGGAGAGCTCTGGCTTCACTCACTGACAGGTTTTGCAGCCACAGAAAGCTCTACCCATTGCAATCGGCTGAGCTGGGTTGGGGGGATGGAGCTGCACCATCTCAGCTATTTCACCCCTGATTAGAGCCCCCACAGCCCCTCCTCCTGCCTTGGGATGGCTGATAAACTCCACCAACCAGATACAGGGTGCCTCTCCAAGGATGGGGCTTTTAATAGCCTGGGTGCCTGCAGCTCGTTTCCCTGGACATGCATTAAAATCCCCCACAGTGACAGCAAGGCAGTGGGAAGTTAGCATCCATCCCAGTGGCACACAGGGAGTAAGGGCTATAACCCTGAGATTCAGCTTTGTGCAGGGCGTCAAGAAGGACCACCACAGGGCTTGTGCAAGCTACTAATTGCCATCAGCCATGTGTCAACTCTGCAAATTATTTGTGGATGTACCCTTATTAAATGACTTAAATTGACTTACTAATAGGAAATGAGGAGTGACAGTGCTCCCAGACAATTAGAAGAATTTTAAAAAATAATAAAACCCCAGGCCAAATCCACGGACTTTTCAGTGGGGTAAGAATGTAGTGGTTGCATGCAGAGGTTGGGCCGTCTCACTCCTGTTATAGAACAGCAAACTGTGGGATGGAGAGAGAGGGATGGGGAGGATGGAAGAGGAGGAGGGAAGAGTTAGAGAAAAACCTATCAGTCAGGAAGGAATCTGTCTCACTTTCAGCACTTTCGCCAACAGTTTTCTCATTTCTCTTAGCAAATGGCAAGAGCCATGCCAGAAATAACAGGCAGACAGCTCAGGTCCATACCCAGCCTGCCATCCCACACATCCAGCAGCATGCAACAGGTAGCAGACCTGAGCACCAGCCCATGGTTGGGCAAGGAGCAGCCCCAGCATACGTTAGCGATGCTCAAAGAACATTCTCTTTTGCCTTATTTTCTGGGCCAGGCTGGGCAGTTCCAGGGACCAAGACAAGATGGAGAAGCTGTGACTGGCAAAAGGGTGGTCTTTTGTGTTTGGAGGAGTATGGCTGGGTCCCAGGAGGAAACCATGAGGTTTTGGAGGTTCATCAAACTCCCACTCACGGTCTCACACATTTGATGGAAAAGGGTTTCAAAGGGGCTCAGGGGAACAGGTTCCCTCGTGACCATTCAACGGTCACTGCCATGCAACAGCCTTTATTGCACCATGCCTCTATGGACCTTTGTGCAAGCACAGCAAAACAGAGCTCAGCTCATCCCGAAAAACACACAAAGATCTTGGAGACTGCAGATTCCCCCTGCTTCCTTGTACGATCCCCACCAGACATCCCCTTGCCCTAACGAAGTCTCTCATTAATTGCTGAGTGACATGAGCTGGCATGGCTAGAGCACAGGCTCATACACACACCCACTGTCACCAACACTGAGCAGAACATCTCCCCTCCTACATTGTTGGGTATGTACACAAAAAAGGACTGGCTGGGACTCCTTCCAAAGCCCAGGCCTAGCATTCAATAAAAAACATTTAAACACAAAAAAATAAACCACCAAAAAAAAGCCTGTAAGTAAGCAGCATTCAGCAGCACATTTCCATCAGGGGTGAAGTGATGCTGAGCAGCAGGGATGGGGAGCTGCAAGAGCCAGTGATGGGACCTGGGCAGGCAGCCTGGACCCATCACGGGGGTGGGATAGACAGCTGTTTATACAGCTCTGGCTGAGGGTTTTTTCCTGTGACCCTTTTCCACTGACTTTGGGGAGGGGAGGAAAATAGTTGTGCTGAAGATGGTGCTTCACAGGAACATGTTGAATTTCCATTGCTACACTTGTATCTATCTCTTTTTTTTTTTTTTTTTGCTTTTGTACTTTGAACTGTGTTTTAATTATAGCTTTATCCTCATGTACAGCATTCGAGGGTGTATTTAGGATTTTTGGATCATCACACCGAAGAAAAAAAAAAAAGGGAAAAAAATATAGAAGCCAAACCATGCTGAAAGGAAATATTTTCTGAGATTTAATGGTCCCTGTTCACTGCTGCCCTCCCAAGCTCTCACACGCCTGGGGGGACAGGTGATCCTGGCAGCCTGGCATGATGTCTCCTACCCAGCCCAGCTCTTCCTCCCCAAACCACTCCGTTTCTCACGGTTCTGGGCTCAGCTCCGCACGTCTGCCAGGAAAGGGCACTGGAGGAAACACAGCTTTGGAGGTGCTGCAAAACCCGTTTGCTACTTTGTTGTTGTTGTTTCTGTTGGATCTGAAGGCACCAGAAAGGATGGAGAATGAACAGCTGACAGGAATTGCTCAGCCTTGCTCCTTGTACTAAAAGCAGGTGGTCGAATCTCAAGCCTCACCAATGTTATTTGGGATGCTCAACCACTTGCCAGCCTTTATGCCCATGCAAAGCCCCACTGCTGCCAAGGCCAGAGAGGGTTTGGCTGGCACCTGAACTCCAGTGCAACTCTTGGGGCTCTGCCCATCAGCAGTGCAACCTGACATGATCACCCACCTCCCCCAACACCATCCCAGACAGCTCCTGTGTGTAACCCAAGCCTGTTCTACATGCCCTGTGGTAGGGAAGGCAAATAATGTCAGGGTTACATTCCCTGCGATGGGGGAAGGCAAGTAGCATCATGGCTTTTCCCACCTTACTGGTAGGTGTTTAGGCCTGATGTGCCTCCTCCAGGATTTGGGTTGTTAGCCCAGGGAAAATAAAAAAAAAAAATGTTGAAAAGGGATTTGAAGGGGGCCAGGGGCCCCTTTGATCAAGAGAGGGCATCTTTTTGTGGTTATACGTGACGAGAAGGGTGTTATATCCACTTGAATTAGTCCCCAGCTTGGAAATGGGAAAATGAACCAGGAGAAGGAATTAACTCTCAACATAAAGAAATAGAAATGCTGATGTGACAGAGGTCTATTACTTGGCTCTTCCTGCAGAGAGAAGTGGGGAAACACTTGGAGCAAGCCCTTATCCCTGTCCTTGGGAATGCAGAAACATGCTGACTTGTGCACGTAGGAGCCCTAGGCCTTGACAGGCAGCGATATGCTGCAGCCAGTTGTTTTGGAAAGAGAAATTCAATACTTGGGTTCCCTTGCTTCCTCTGTGTCCAAAGCTCTCCCCAGACATTTAGAAGTGCTCAACACCTGCCTTAAAGCACCCTTAACTTATCTTAATGATCAGCCAGCCGGGCTTGCAGCAGCTCCCTCCCACCAGTAACGACATGCAGGACATCCAGAAACAGGCAAAAAGCCAAAACCATGGGGCTAAAATTGAAAAACAAACTCAGGCAAGCATTGCAAGGGCCTGGCTGTACCTCTGGTGTTGTGCTGCATCACTCACAGAGCCTCTTAAACCCATAGGAGCTCTCAACAAGACCCAAACATGGCCAGCCCTGGTCGTTTTAAAATCCAGATCCAAAACTCCTTCTCTGAAGAAGGCATTAATGGCAAGGAGTCAACGTTCTCAGTTGCCTCTTGTCCTTGTTTAAACAAAACATTTTGTGATAGCCCCCGTTCTCAAACCTGCATGTGCTCAGCATCAGCCCACGCCATGCTGGAGCAGCTCAGTATGCTCATCCCATGGGGGCACTCAGGAACCAGGGCTTGTCCACAGACCTGGCAACAGGACTGCTCTGTCCAGCAAGGCTGTGGAGATGCAACAGCAGCACCCTGACCATGTGCCGGTCCCAACGTCCCTTCCCTCCTTGGCATCTTCTGAGTGAGGACCAGTGTCCTTGGTGCCTGACCTCCACTCTCTGAACACCTTGCATCTTGTGTCCACAGGGATTTCCAGTGAAGACTTCCATCCCTCTTTCCCCATATCATTAGAATTTGGAAAGGTGCTTTTCAGACCACAGTTTCTGACCTGCTCTAACCCTCCCTTCTAGAGGCATCGCAGCAGCATTGGAAACCTACCCTGATAACACTGAGGAGGCTGTTTTGGAGGACTTGCTCTACATCAATCCCATCTATCTCTATTTTGCTTGCATTGGGTGTTTTTTCCCACCACCATGTTTCAGATGGGACTGTAATAACCCACTGGGTTTTCCTGCTTGATCTGCAGCTTAATCCCAGAGGCAGAAGATCCCACCCTACACGATTGCATAGCTCCAGAGTGAGTGGCAGTGATTTGTGGGGCAGGTTTGGGAAACCAATGGGGTGTTTCACCACTTCTGGGAACACAATGTCAGGTTGGGCAGGGCACGTTTTTGCAGCCCAGACATTCTTCCTTGCTGGCTCTCTGGCAAGTCAAAGCCAGAACTTTTTGTCAGTGAAGCACAGCTCCGAGTTCTGTTTCTCCGAAAAAATGAAGGATTGAGCCACCAGAAGCAGCCATCTGGCTTCACAAACAGGACACAGCCCTGGAGAGAGGCAAAAAGTCACTCTGGCTATTGGAGAGAGAGAGGTGGCAAGTTCTGGGTACGGTCATTAGCTGCCAGCATTAATGCTGAGGGCTGAGAGTGGTAAGAGGCGAAGATGGGAGTCAGGGTGTGGGACTTCTGCTCCCAAAAGGACCAGACAGTTGCAGATCACCTTCTGGACCTCATCCTAAACCTTGCAGGCACACCACATGCAGTGCATAGCATTTACCAGGCTGCACAGGACCCACTGCAGGGCCAGGAGGGCAACGCTGCAGCGTATGTGGTACCTGCTGCCCAGAGAAGCCAAGATACCATGTGGTACCCCTTGATTTTTTTTAGAGACTGCCCCAAAACCACACCAAAATATGGTCCTCCTCATGCCCCAAGGCAGAAAGCAGGAGCCGTTCAGGAGCTGGCTTTTCCTCTGAGTGACAGGAGCGCCTTAAGGTTGCTAGGGTACAAGAAATGAAGATTATCCCTCAAGAGAGGCAGAAATGCTCACAGTAAGTTGGTCCACAGGATGCAGTGAATGCAACAAGTTTAGAAAATCCAATGTGCAGTGCTATAAGGTCCTACTGTGAGCCCATGAGCTGACCTTCCCACTCAAAGAGCAGCTGTCACTGGGTGGGCCTGCACCCGTGGAGCTCCTGCGAGTTCCAAATCCCCATGGGAGCTCTTTGGTTAATTAATGTAAAGGGCTTTAGAGGCTGGACCATCACCATGCACTGGTTGAAAGTGCCATGCAGGAAGGTATTTGCACCCTCTGCCCCACGACAGCAGCCAGGATTCAGTCCCTCCCACCCACCTAGACTGAGGAGAATTCATCTGAGATGAGGTGGGTACTGGCAGTGAGCTGACACGGGTCAGGGCATCTCTGCAGCTCTCTGCACTGAACCGACTTGAACTCAGGCCTGGGAAAGCACCAGCTACAACAAGTCCTGCTGCACCACATCCTAGCAAATCCACCAATAAGAAGTCTGTAGTTAAAAATCAAAGATCCTGGAAGCCTGTTCCCTATTAAAAACTTAATATTCTGATCTTCATAGTTACATGTCATGCCAGGAGAGTTTAAAAAGTTCAAAAAAAGCTTCTCAATGTGGAAATAGATTTTACCTTACATTTCTACATGAGGTCCTGGCATGAGTTAGTGTTGCTAGGCCCTGCTGTAATAACTTATAAAGAAAAACTCTACCCAGACAGTGAGAAATATGTGTTTTGGAGGGCTAAATGTGAAGTCATCCATCTCAGAAAGAACACACAGGTCCTGTTCACAGGTGGCAGACTATTTAGAGGAAAGTGATTTTCAGTCACTTTCCAGGACACCACGAGCTCCTGGAGCCCCCAAGGCATCTGAAGGCTTCAGATGTTGGCTTCATGAAAAGCGAGGGGTGGGGTCACTTGGGAGCTTATTGCTTTGGCCCATTATACTGATGCCAAAGCCAGGAAGGAGGCTTGGAGAGGAGCCCAAGGGTGCTCTGTGTGTGTGTGTGTGTGTGTGTACCCAGGAGGGAGGCACAGTGAGAGACCCATGTCTACACGTTAGGAAGAGAAAAGATGAAGCTATAGCTGAGCACAGCCTAAAGAGGTGCTTGGCACTGATCAGGCAAGATGAGGCTCATCCAGCCTGGCAAGGAGCTTGACAAAACCCATCGACTGGGACCAACCCACAGCCAGCACAGGCTGAAACGCTGGATGCCACATAGCCACAGCCAAAAATCCCCTCCTCAGCAGCAGGGCTGGTGAAGCTGGGGTGGATGGTTTCCAAAAGGAAGTCCCTTTCCTCAGGTAGGAATTAACTTTGGGCTGTGAGATGGGGAAGGTGACAACAGCTGTCCCTTCCAGCATGAAAACCCACCCGCTTGTTGGTATTTTCCCCTCCCGTTGAATTCAAAGGGGGCTGACTGCACAGGGCACCATAGAATAGGAAGACGGGTTCCTGCTGGTTCTATTAGGAATATCCCACAGAGCTGCAAGTGGCTTGGCAGCAACCGGGTAGGATGCTGCAGGTACGGCTCTATGCCACAGGCAGCATCCCGTTTCCCTGCAGCCAGCTTCTGTAACATCCCAACAAGCATCTGGCATCTATGAAAGAGTTAAGACTAAGTCAATGTTTCCATCATCAACCCCACTTTCAAGGGGCTCATAACGCTTGACGTTTGTTCTCTTGGGAGACCAAAACTTGGCACAGAAGCACATGGCCCAGATGCTGTTTTATATGGTAATAAATAGCTTAAATCGCATAAGATTTTTTTTTCCCCATTTTTTTCCCCTTCTTTTTTTCTCCCCAGCTTAAACATGTAAAATGGGGAAAGGGAAATGTGTGGGATTTTTTTTTTCTCTACCTTCAGATAACTTTGGAAAAGCAGCTTATGCTGAATAACAGCAGGCTTTTTTTTTTTTCCACACACGCAAAGTCCACAATTCCACTTCTCAAATCTCTTGCCCTTTTAATAGCAAATCATTAACAGGATCGGTGTCCTTCTCCCAGTGCAATGCCAGCAAGGCAGCCCAAGGTTTCCACAGGTCCCTCACCACACCAGATTACCCAATCTTTGCCACATTAAGCTGGATGCTCAGGAAGAATTAAAATACAGGCAAATTCCCCAAGCCTTTTAATCAATGTCAGCAATGTTTTTGAGGATAGATTCCTGTTTTGATTGTGTTCCTGTGACACCCCAGGCAGTTATTGCAACCCAGAACTCTCCAACCAGTCCCTGGGTGACCACTGGTTTCCGTCAGCTATCTGCTAGGACTTTACCACGTCCAGATTTACCCTAAATTCAGATTTTGAGGCCACTTACTTTCCAGTGGCCAAAAGCCAAAGAGACACCCTAAGGCCCCAGCCTGAGGATTTGGCCACCCTTCAAAATTCCACCTCAGCTGGAGCAGAGAGGAATAATGGTGGTCAGCTTCAGACATCAGAGGGTTCCTGTGGGATGCTGGGCTACTGTCCAGCTGGTGTTGTTATCCAAATACTTTGTTATTGGTGGGAGTGGGATTTTTTTCAGGAGGCAGCAGCAGAGGGCCTGGTATGGGAGTGTTGCGCTGGTAACAGGGAACTGGGGTGATGTCACGTCAGGGTTCTGCAAGGAGGGCTCTGCAGATGCTACCTTGGAAAAATGTCCTTTCCTTGGAGCAGGGATTCACCCCTTGTCCCCTCTGGGCCACAGCCCCATGTGCTGGGAGGGAAGATTGAAGGCAACCCTACAAGGCTGGAAGTTTTTCCCTCAAAACATGCTCCCAACAAGTTCTCCAGCTCAACACCAGGCTTGCAACCCAACAGCCTGCATGAGGCTTCCCCCACACACTCGTCCCACATCTCAGCCACCCCGAACCCAAGCTGACCTGGAGAAGAATAACTTCTAAGAGAGGTATGGGAAACTTGCTCTCTGGAAGCAAAGCAGGTGGCTTGTGTTGCAGAGCCCACTCCTTGCCCCAGAAGGTCCCAGACTGCAGCCAGCCCTGCAATGGTGGTGCAATGGAGACTACATGTATGCCCACATATGGTATGGATCTAGGTGACTTCACGGCATGGTGAATTGGAAGAAAAACTCCCAAATATACCGGTACACTTTGGTTCATCTGCCTCTGAGCAACACCAGCCACATTATAAAGCACATAGATGTCACAGCAAGAAGTCACTCGTGAAGTTACTCTGACAGGGCATAGAAGTGGCATCCAAGGAAGAAGCCTTAAGCTGAAGGAGGGTAGAGTTAGATTGGATATCAAGAAGAATTTTTTTAGTGTGAGGGTGCTGAGGTACATGAACACATTGCTTGGAGAAGGTGTGGATTCCCCATCATCAAGGCCAGGTTGGATGGGACTTTGGGCTAGTGGAGGGTGTCCCTGCCCGTGTCAAGGGGTAGGACTGGGCGGGGTGGGCTGGGGGTGGGGGGTGGCTTTGAGGTCCCTTCCACCCCAAACAGGTTTGGGATTCCATGAAAGGCATCCTCCTGCTGCAATGAGGCCAATGCAAGAATTTTTATGCAGATAAATTGCAACACTGCATCCAGTGTTACCTCCAACATCTGCATGGTCTTCCCACCTCTCATTCACATTGGCATAACTGGGCTGGCACAGCTGGGTCTCTGGAGGAACCATGGGGCACAGTTAATGATTGGGAAGCACCCAGGCTGGTGCCAGTTGTGTCCGCTGCAACCCCCTCACCACCACTGGCTTCAGTCTGTCCACAGGAAGGACAGAAGCAGTGGGTCTGTGCTTCCCTATCAATGAATGGCTTTTTTTGTTTTCTTTAGATTAAAAGTAATTGAATGAGCTAAAAGAAGCAAACCCAGCCACCTTGAGCAGAAGGGTGGTGGCAGAGTCAAGATTAATCCACATGAATACTGAAGATCCCCAAATTACTGATGAATCCAGCATGAATCAAGCCAGGTGATAAGGGAAGCCCATATGCAAACCTGCGAGTCCTGGTTTCACACTTCACCAGCTACTGTAGGAGAAATCAGGGGCTTGAGCAAAGGAAAAGGATGCAGTGGAGGAGGAGAGAGACCCTGGCAATGGTCTGCTCTCTACTTCAAGCAAAAAGCACACCCCAGCATTGTGCTACCCATCAAATTAGTTCAGGCAGAGCTAAACTGAGCATTGCAGGGTGAGAATCAGGCTGGGTCCAGAGTCCTCAGAGTACATCGACCCCTTAGCTGGATGTGATGGGCACCTGGTGGGAAGGAGATCTGTGAGCTGCTGGGAGAAGAAAGTGCTTCTTAGCATGGGACAGACCAGCCCGGGTGGCCTGAAGATACCTGAAGGGAGTGTTACCAAGGCAATGCCAGGCGAGTTTATCTCCCTGTACCATTCTCTTGCAAAGAACTGCCTCCTCCCATCGCAGGCAGGAGCAAACTGCCCTGCCGGGACCCGAGCTGACCTTCTGCTATGATTTTTACCATTCCTGACAGCAGTTTTGCCGAGCCCACTCAGACAGAAACATTTCCCCCTCTCTCACGTGGATGTTGTTTCTATTCCATCCACCTTGCAAACATTCAGCCTAACCAGCAGGCACAGCATGTATGAGGAGGCTACACGGTCCTCAGCCCCACCGGAGCTGCAAACCCCCTTAGAGAAGCCCACACCAGCACCAGGTTGCCAACATGATGCCCCTCTCCAAAGCCAGCCTTGCTGATGAGGAACATTCAGAGGAAATTCAGCTCTCGGGGCTGTGGGTGCTGGTCTTAGCAGAGACAGCAAGATAAAGAAGAGGATTTAAATCACAGAATAATTTCTAAATTGTTATTTACGGGGCTGGTTATTTGCAATGACCAGTGCTAGCTGAGCTGTGGGGAGGAAAGGGGGATGCTATGGCAGGGACAACATGTGTCATAAAATTGTAGAATCATACATCTAGGTTGGAAGGGACCCCAAAGGATCACAGAGATCCAATCCCCCTGCTACAGGCAGGGCCACCAACCTCCAGGCCTGGATCTACACAAGGTTGCCTAGGGCTCCATCTACCTGACTTCCAACACCTCCAGGGATGGGGCACCCATCCCCTCTCTGGGCAGCCTGTTCCAGCACCTCACCACTCTCTCTGTAAAGAACTTCCCCTAATACCTAATTTAAATCTTCCCTCCTTCAGCTTCACTCCATTTCCCCTTGTCCTGCCATTATCTAAAGGGCTTCCCACACACCGGGCACCTTTTAACCGAGGTGTCCACATGTTTTCAGGATCAGCTGCAGCCCTCCATATACGAGGTGAGACCTCTCTCATGCTGCTGGATTATTCCATGTTTGCAGGATTTCTCATATAGGCATTTAGTGGGCATGGGGTTTTTTTTAGGGGCATGAGGTTGAGCTGCTCCTCAGACTCCTGCTGTTGGACCTCTGGAGGCTGTGAGAAGACCCTGTGTCAGACACCAAATTGGTCTAGGGAGAATAACCGTGCCCAGCCTGAGCAACCATCCATGCCTGAGAGAGACAAGGAATTCGCCAGATAATTAGCACCGTGTTATGAGGAGAAAGTTGGTAGCCATGGGGAGAAGCCTGCAGCCTTGGTGAGCAATTTCCACAAGAGCCTAACCCCCTTGTTCAACGGATGCTTTGGCTCTTGCTTTTCCCAGATGAAATTCATCCCCAGTACAGTTCCTGTACAGGCAATTTTATGACAGCTGAAGCCTTTAAAAGACCAGATTCTTCTAACAAATATGGGACATCATGGTGGTCTACTTAATGGACATCCAGAAATGGTCAAGCAGATGCAACCGCAGAGCAGACCACAGCCTGACAGGACTGACTGTTCCCACCACTTCAGGGGCTCAAATGAGCAGTTAATCAGTCTCAGGCTGGCACAAGCTTTCCTCCACCCCCAGAAACTCATCATTCAGAAGGGTTGCCCATCCACTGATGCCACCCCCAGAAGACAGGACAGGAGGCTGTCAGACAGACAACACTCTGCTTCACAGCTGCTGATTAAACCGGGATGACGACGCTTGGCAAAGCACCAAATTAATTAGCGCTAGCCACAGGATCTACAAGCCCCCTTTTGGCTTTAAAAATAATCTAAGGCTCTTCCAAATCCATTTTCACATACCTCACCAGCCTGACATTTTCCCTCGAATTTGCTGTTCCCAAAGTTGTGCCTCTTTCACAGGGGGCTTGTGCCGATTTTAGACGTTGAGTCTGAGAGTGCAGCAGAATACACTCTTGGCCTTTTGGGTAGGGTGGACTAATCTTTGGTTGATATTTAGCTGAGGCTTGCAGTGCTGCACAAGACCTCCTGCTTGATACTGTTATGACCTTTCAGCTTTATTTTTAAGAGCATCTGAAATCTGCTTGGGTTTGGTTCCTCTGCAGGGCCCTCAGGCAGACTTTTTTGTGCTGGGGTGAATCACGGCACACCCAAATTAGCTGTTTCTGTACTTAAATGGCACAGAGGGACACTTACCCATCACAGTGAGAACAGGGATGGTTTAACACACCCCGTTTCACAGAGAAGGAGGTATGACCTGGGCAGAGGATGGTGGACCCAGAACCAGACCTTCTCCTCTCTGGCTGTCTCCCGTGAATGAGGTGTTTGTACGACTGGCGGCTGTAGTCTGCTGTTCCCTTCCTCACTCCCTCTTGGTGATGCTTTAAGGACCAAAGTCACCTTTCACAAGTCACCAGCCAGGGTCTCCTACATCACCCCATGCTTGGGATCATTTAGGGATGCCACCCCACCTAGGGCTCCCATGCCAAACAGCAATACTGTCAGACAAACCAAAAAAGAATGGGGCTGAGTTTCCACCACCAGCAACCTAGATAACCCTTATTTTTTCTCCCTTTTCTGCCTTACATCAGCCATTTTTCCCAGCAGCATGTGGTTTCCTGCCCTGCAAGCCATGGACACACATGCCTGGGGCAGGAAGACTCATCTTGGAGGGCAGTGGGTTAGCCCCAAGGAGGTGAGCAGCAGATTTGAGAGCTCAGCCTTGTTTGTGTATAGCTCCTGCACCTTTGGGAGCAGGGACCTTTTCTTCCCAAAGGATGACATATCACCTTTTACAGAGTCCTAGACATTGAGGACTCATTTAGGAAATTGTAATTTGATTAGCTGGCATCACGCCAGCACAGAGCTCTCTCCTGGCTCCATAGAGATATCTTCATCTGCTCCAGGCTCAGGAGGGACCACATTTTTCCCTGCCAAACACCTGGGATGGTGGGCTCACTCTCCAATTTTATTTACTCCTGCAAGAGCCCCATGCTGTGAAGCCCCTGCCTGTACCTTGCCTGCCTGCCCTGCTGCACTGCGTGCAGCTCGTGGGGAGAGGGGAATGGGCAGATGGTCCCAGCATGGACATTGGTACCGTGCAGGGCAGGAACCGGCTGGTGTTGGGTTCCAGGCAGAGACCATCTTCCTTAGCTGCAGATGGAGGTTCGTACTTGAAAACCATGTGGGATGGAAGGAAGACAGACCCAGCCCAGTACAGCTTGTAACCCAGCTGCACAGATGCTCTCATGCTGCTGTCTGCAGTTCCTACCCAGCAGAACAAGAACTGAGCACCAGGGATGGCAGGTGACCATGTCCACCCAGGGCACTCGGATGGGTTTTTATCTGGTAACCATTCCCGAGGCTGGGTGTGGAATGTAGGGAAGCCCATATGCTGCAGGCAGCACACCTGCAAGGAACCACAGAATGGTTTGGGTTGGAAGGGACCTCAAAGATCATCCAGTTCCAACCCCTGCCATGGGCAGGGACATCTTCACTAGACCAGGTTGCCCAAAGCCCCATCCGCACCTGGCCCTGAACACCTCCAGGGATGGGACTTCCACAGCCTCTCTGGGCACCCTGTGCCAGGGCCTCACCGCCCTCAGAGTAAAGAATTTCTTCCTAACATCTAACCTAACCCTGCCCTCTTTCACCCCTTGTTCTGTCCCTGCACTCCTTGGTGACCAACCCCTCTCCCACTTTCCCGTGGGACCCCTTTAAGTATTGGTAGGCTGGTGGGTGCATCAGGAGAGACCTCATGGATGAGGGTCATGGGGGTACAGGGCCTGTGCATGTCAGAGAAGCAAAGGAGACCAGGAGGGCAATAGTGATGCCTATGGGGCTGCAGATGGACCCATCTGAGTGCGGACAGGAGCATCTCAAAATCCCCCACCAGTCCAGGTGTAACAACCCATACCATGCCCCACACCTCCCCATGGCACATGAGATGCTACCAGGGACCCATGCACTTACAAAGTGGGGAAAAAAAACCAAAACAAAACTTCTTTCAGTTCTACAAGTGGCCTGTAGGCCCCACGGATTCTTCCTAATTACTACATTTAGTTAATTTTGCTCTCTTCTCAGGCCTCGTGTCGCTGGGCCTGTATTGTTTGCATGGCAGCCTGTTGGTGTCCAGAGAAACTTCAAATTAAGTATCAGTCACACACTAAGGTCAGGCAACCCAGCCCCATTAGCAGGCGGTGAGGCTCAGCGTCCCTGTAATGAATGCTGCCCACAGCGCCTAATGATACCGGCAGAGGAACCAGGCAGCACCGGCGGGGAGTGATTGGCACCCCGCTGACACCAGGGACCAGAAAATTGATTTTAAAAGTCCATTCATCTCCTGAAAATCATGGTTGAAGTTTTCCTGACCTGTGACAAATCTGCGTGAACTCCAGTTAAAAGATACATCCGAGAAGAGGAAAAGAAGGAGAAAAAAAACTATCCACACAAAAAATACTCCAAAAAACCCCCCAAAAAACCAAGAAACAGATTTTAGAACGGTCTCTTTTTAGTTTCCAGTCCCCAGCCATGGATTTATTCTCTTAAATTTGAAGGCTTTTCACCCCACTGCCTGCTACAAAGACGGAACGGAGGATCCAAAGGTGGTACAAGATCATCCCTGTTGCTGGACCCGCGGACATTGGGTCTGGGTAAGCTGACCCCAGTATGTTGGGTCAATCCTTCTGCTCTTCACAGACCAGGCACCACCAGCACTGTCCCCCCATTCCCCCATCCTTGGTCCTTGTATGCAGATGAGAAGCAGCTTTGAGGAGCTGGCAGTGAACACAACAGGGAAGTGAGCAATGCAGGTGTCCTCCACACCGTCTGTCCTTCCATCCATCCATCCATCCATCCATCCATCCATCCATCCATCCATCCATCCATCCATCCCACCTGGTCGCCCACTCAACCTGCAGTTTCTCTCCCTGTTCCTATAACAAAGTGGCTTAGCTACAGCCACACGTGTCGGGGAAGGAGGAACTACCATGAAGGAAAAACCCCATGAAAAGAGAGCTTTCCTACTCCTTAACACAGCTGGATCAAACCCAGGGTGCAGCCAGCCCAGGCCTATGTTAGCCCAGCACCAGTTGCAACTTCTTATAGAGCTACCTTAGTTTACTAAACCCCCATTTGGGCATCGTGGTGAGGATATTCACCACCACCTAACACAACAACACGGAGAAGAAGCTGGTACAGCCTGAAGTCAGGAGTTGCTCTCCTGCCTGCAAGACAACAATTTTAGCTGCCTGTGACTACCCAAGATGCTCCTGTCCACAGTCAGATGGGTCCATCTGCAACCCCATAGCCGTCTGTCCAACGCCACTGTTTCAGAGACACTTCAGAAGTGTTACCAGGGTGAGGGAGGAGGTGGGGAAAGGGGTGAAATAGGACTTTAAGGCACCACCAGTGTATGGGGAGGCTGGGCTTCAGGCTGCAAGCTGTCAGGTTATTTGTTGCTGAGGCACTTGGGGGTTTTATAATAGCTCTTTTACTCTGTAAAACTCATCCTTCCTAAAGGAAAACATTTATCCCACTCAACTACAAATAAGAGTTAAATACAGGCAGATGAGTTTAATAGTGTAGTTATGCCTATTAAAGCGACTGTAAAACTAACATCATGGCATTTCACATTAATTCCCTCTCAGTGACTCCAGATCTGATTTATTTCGACAAATTGCCCGCTGTTGAGAAGTCTCCATGGCCCTGCATCAGCTGGCATTCCAGAGGGTTGTTGTTGGACTCAAAAAGTCAAGAACTACCAGCTACATGGCAAAAGCAAAGCTACTAATCAGAGCAGCTAGATAAGGAAGTTGTGTGGCTAGTGTCAGCAGCCAGGGATTATTTTTTTTCCCCTAGATCATTATATTTAAACAGATTTCATAGAGGAGATGGGGCCTGAGTCACCCTTCCCACTACTGCAGCAGGTGACTTTGGGAGAAAGCCTTCCCCTGGATTAAAAAAAATAATAATAATGTTAAAGCTATTCTTTCAGGGTAAAAAAAAAAACAACCCCAACTATATATACGATGCTAAGAAATAATCGAGGTTTTTATTTTTCATTCAAAAAAAAAAGCCCCTCAGCTTTGTCAGCTTTCTGTTTAATTTCTAAATCTATTTCCCAAAGGAAGTAGAGGCATCTAACCAAGATTTTATGAACAAATACAATTCCTCAGGCATCTCCTGCAACGCATTTCCTCGATAGTGACCGCAGAAAGGACAGTGAAAGCCAGAAATCCACTTTTCCCCACCAACGTTTGCATCTCACCAGGGATGTTACCTATATAGGAGCAGAACCGCCCACCTTTTCCTTGTTCCCCAAATATTATATCCTGTGGCCTGCAAGGTGGGCACTGGTGCATTGTACAGATGGAGAAATGAAAGTAGGAGAACAAAAGCACTTACATGGGGGTCCAAGCAGGTGTCCATGGAGATGAAGATCAGCACACTGTGCCCACTGCCCACCCAGACCCACACATACCCTTTGGGCATGTAGGAGCATGTCCAGCACCTTAGGGAGAGACAGTTTCAGCTCTGGGTGTTGGATGATTGGTCTTGGACCAGACTTGTGGTGGTTTGGGATGTTCCCCATGGGGACATGGCTATGAAAGTGGACCTCCCTGCCCATGGAAAGTCCGCTTGTTTGAAGGAGATGACCCCAGTGCATCCAACACTGAATTTTATGCCATGGAATAGCCTATCTGCACCCCTACCCACACCATCTCATTGCCTGTCCAGCCCTGGGAACAGGTATAGCCTCAGGGACTACAGACCAGAGAGCAGGCACTGCCAAGATGCTGTCACATCCATTGCTGAGTACATCCCAGATTGTCTGGGCAAGACCCTGAAACACGGGAGACTTGGATGGAGACCTTCCAGAGGAACCTTCCCAGCTGAATTACTCTGCAACTCTACTAGCCCATGGAAGATGCTCTTAACAAAAAGGAAAATGAAGAGAACATCTTCCAGGACAGCTGAGTATATACCTCTGCTCTACAGCTCTGAAAGCACCAGCTACGTGGGAGGTCTACCTCCACTCCTAAACACATGAGCATGGAGGAGGGATACAGTGCACAGGCACTTTTGCACCACCTAAAGGTGTTATAACACCTGTATGAGCCACAGAAGTCCACTGATTCCTCAGAGCTCATGGTTACAAAGAAAAAGGAACTAAAGCTGGGATCTGAACTTCCCGGTGATGCCAGTTAAAGGCTGGTGGCTGTCCAACACCAGCCCAGCTGCATGCTCCTCCTTGTGTTCGTGAAGAAATGTGGACTGCAGAACACCTAATCCCTTTCCTCTGCTCAGAAGCAGCATCTTGACCAAGCAAACAGAACCAAGCTCCATGAGGAGGTGCTGGCTGGCTCAGAATTGCTGGTAGACCTGCACACATCCGTCCCCAAAGATGTCTGCAGGCAGCCCCTGGGCCCTGAATACCCTCCCCACAGAAAGTGGACCTTGATTTCTGACTCTTGACAGTGAGATCATTCTTACCCTTCAGAGTGACTCAGTTGGCTTGACAAAGGTCTCCTTTTCTCTTAATACTGTGGAAACTAGTCAATATCCAACCCCCCTGACCCCTGCCCAGCTTGGATGCAGTGAAGACACGCAGTTCTCCTACCCACGACCAAGCCACATTGATGAGCATCCCCAGCCTGTGATGTGGGATTGCTCTATGGGTTGCTGGTTTTCCTTGACTTTCCAGTCTTTCCCATCACCTGTTGCCTTGAGGGCCTCCAAGGCTTCTCACAGGGAGTCGTCCTTCCTCCTCCACCATCACCCAGCACTTCCACACCTGGGTGCAGAAAAAACCTCTCCCACAAATGCAAGTTTTCCAGGAATTTTAAGCCCAGATCTTTAGAGAGAGGAGGACATCAGAGATGAAACCTACCTTTTTCACCGTGAAAGGTGGTACCCATGTGGAGACACAGACAAAGCAACTCCTACGGCTTAAGGACAGCACCACCACCAACCCCCAGACCCAGGAGATGTGAGGAACAGACCCCCTATGGCCAGCGTCAGTAAGAACAAAGCACCTTTTCATTGGCTTTTTGGTGTTTGAACCTTGGCAAATACTTTGCATTCTCATGTTAATGTTTTGTTCTGGGGGTTTATCCTTTTTTTTTTCTTTTTTTTTTTTAAATGACAAAGTCTCATTATATTTGATGGCTTTCTCAAAGCCCCACCTCCCTGTCATGGTGCGTCATGGCATCACTAGGAATGGACTTGTTCTTTACACTGAAGAACAGAAAAGTAACGAGGAGCTGGGTCTATTCATGGGCTGAAGAGGGATATTTTGTCTCAGGAAGCAGGGTGCCAACTCTGCACACCCACTCACACCGTTGAACTTACCTCCAAAGGGCTGCTTCCAAAGAAGGACTCCCCAGAGTCCTCTGCAGAGGTGGAAGCTAGTTGTTGGGTGCCCTGATACATCCCTCTTCCCCTGCACCATCCACCTGCTCAGCCCTGGCTGGCCTGGACATCACCTCCCCCCAAGGAATGCTGACAGTGAGTTGGGTTTCAGAAAAGCATGTCCATTTCCCTGTTTCCCATCTGAAACGCAGGGTCTTGGGAAGGGGCTCTTGCTGTCTCCCCATTCCCATCTAAGAATAGGTGGGACTAGAAAGCTGTGACCAGTTGTGTGGGTGCACCAAACCCAGGAGGCTGGGGAAAGGAGAGGCACCAGCACTCCCTGTTCAATGTGATGAGAGGGTAATGGCACTTTTGCTCAGGTATGTTCTGCAAAGCATCCATCACAACCACCCCCCACCTCCCGACCCCTGCCAAAAGCAATCTTCTCTAGCAGTGAAGCCAGGTGGGGGATGAGTACCTAGAGCACACTCAGTACCTTTCCAAATGAATGACATGACCAGATAATGCTGTGGTGATGAGATAGACTTCCCCATCATTGCATTCCCAACACCAGCTATTACAGCATCAATCACAGCCACCTCCCAATGCCGTGGCCAGAAGACAGCACTTGTGCTTCAGCCTCCTCCTCCACTCAACCCATACAGAGCTCCCAAGGAGGTTCTCCATCTTTTAGACACACTATCCCATGGACAGCAGTCCCTTACTGTCCCTTTCACCAACATACACCAGCGCAGCTTCCCTGAGCACCTCAAGTGTTCCCAGCAGATCTGTCCCCCCCAGTCCCGAGGAAGACTTTGGTGCCTGGGCAATGAACAAGAGGAAGAAACCCCTTGGAGAAACACCCACCAGGGAAAACTTGGCAGGTATTTAAAAACATGGTGGGAAGAGAGAGAAATAAAGGAAAAGAAATCAAGTGAAGGTAAAACCGACAGTAGTGCTGGGCAGGAAGGCCTCTCCCAGACATTGTTGATGTCTGGCCTGTGATTTTGTTAGTGGGGCTCAAAACTGCTTGTCACAGGAGGAACACCGTTATACCAGGCACCTAACAAACACACTATGGCTTCCCTAACAGCACCCCAGATGCTTTCAGGAGGAACTGTTTTCTATCCAAGCACTGGGCAGGGGGGAAATTTACCTTGCCTCCCTTCCTCTTGGTCCATGCCCTAGTTTTCTAAGCTCACAATTGCCTCCTGGTAGCATCTTCCTTCCTCGGGACACCCCACACCCTATAAAAGAAGCACCATCATGTGTTGTCTGGATCTGGCAATACAGGACCCTCCTTGCTGATGACCCAGAGCAAGATATATCCTTGTCTCCTTGGTACTGCTATGGTCTCCTTTGGCAAAACACCCAGGATTTCTACCAGCAAGTGTATAATCACATGTGCTGGACTGTTTTTCTTACTCCAAACCCAGCGAGTCCATGGAGAAGGTACAATTTGTCTCTGCAGGCTGAAGTAACTGGGGCCGACAAGCCCAGTGAGGAGCAAAGCAGTAGCTGCACATCAAGCTGGAGACCTCAGCTCTCATTTTCATTTTGGAAACTGCCTCTGGTCCTCACAAACCTGGACAACCTCAGCCACTGCTGACAGAATTGAGAAGGAAGAAGAGCCAAGGGCTGACACGACCTCCTTCGTTTTTTAAGGGGGTCAGCTATATTTTGTGGCCTTCCACACCAGGAACACATCTTTTGCTTTTCCAAGGCTCATCTTGAGCATTAAAGCACTTTCTGTTGATTAACAGACCCAATCCCTGCACACACCAAAGTCACAACATGGTTTCACTGTACAAGAACACAGAGGGCCAGAGAAGTCTATTCCTGACCATTGCATGCTTTCCAACCAAGCATAAACCAACAAATCCATCTCTTGGATATGGAAAAAAACCAAACCCAAAAAACCAAAACAAAAACCTCCAGGTGAAAAGTTTCTGTGCAAAAAAAACCCAACTGAAATATTATGATGAATTGGTTTTTTACGGTTTTATTCCCTGCATCCAGCTGAAGCTGTTTCATTTTCTGCCATCAGATAGCGTTTTACTTCTGGGGTTGTGGCCTATTTCATTTCACTTCAAATGAGCCATTTAAAATCCCTCCCCCCCTGTTTTGCTGAAAAACTCGAGGACAATATAAATCTGGGAAAATAAATTTTCGGCCAATGAACCAGAAAATTATCATCATCATCATCAAAACCAGATATCTCCGTTTTTATGTAGCTCTAGTCCCCAGCAACTCGGGTCAACAGAAGTGCCATCAGCCCAGCTGCTGGCCCACTGGCCCATTGCTCATCCACACACCTCCCTGCCATTGCTGAGACACAGGAACCCTGGCTGTGGGGCCCATTCCTTGTGCAATACTCCTCTACATTGCAAATGAGATGCCATGGCTTTGAGCTCAGAGCATCGAAGAGGGACAAGAGTCTGACTGACGACTGACAGTTAAAAGCAGGAAGGAGTCGGGCAGGCAGCTGAGCGCCATAGAATCATAGAATGGTCCAGATTGGAAGGGACAACAAGGATCACAGAGTTCCAACCCCCTGCCACAGGCAGGCCCACCAACCTCCAGGCCTGGATCTACACAAGGCTGTTCAGGGCCCCATCCAACTTGGCCTTGAACACCCCCAAGGATGGGGCATCCACCCCCTCCCTGTGCAGCCCGTTCCAGCACTTCACCACTCTCTCTGTAAAAAATTTCCCCTAATATCTAATCTAAACCTTCCTTCCTTTAACTTTAGTCCATTCCCCCTTGTCCTGCCATTGTCTGCCCTTTCAAAGAGTTGATTCCCCTCCTGTTTCTCTGCTCCCTTCAGGTACTGGAAGGCTGCAATGAGGTTCCCCCACAGCCTTCTCTTCTCCAGGCTGAATAAGCCCAACTGCCTCAGACAAGCCCAGCTCCCTCACAATGCTGGCTGCTCCGAACATCTAAAAGCCTCATCACTATTGGCCTGAACAGGCAATTGCTCGGAGATGCCCCACCTTATCCATTTTCAGCCCACCTCTGCTCTTTTCTGGACGTTTCCAACAAACACTGTGTTCCACTTCACCCTTTAGATGCCCCATCTCCAAACACCACCAGCAGCTTCACCTCCCACCATCAAGAGCAGAGACCGAAGACGTTCGGTTTTGACTAAGCAAAGCCTAAACCATCCTTGTCCCCTTCCAGCTCTTAGCGTTGAGGGAACACCTTAATTTCAATTAACCACTCGTGCAGTACCCCAGAGGAGGAGGAAAGCTGTCAGGATCCCACCCTTTGGGGCTTCCCACGCTGGCAATGCGAAGCCAGGCACGCCGGCGACAAGATGTTTTATAGCCGTGATTCATAATGCTGCAGAGTTTGCAGGAAATGTTAGCACCATTCATGATTAAGAAATGCTCTTGTTTTCTGCTAAATATATGAAATAATCACTCATCCCCTGAGCAGCAGATGCAAATTATACATAGTATTAGCCTCATATGCCAACCGCTATAACTCCGGTGCTGCATGAAGCCGTTTCCCAAGGCTCTACAAGTCCCTTAATCTGCCTTTTGACGTCAAATGACAAATTTCTTGCCCGGGATCATTAACAGGATGACTAATGAAAGCTGATAAGTGAATTTATAAATGAAATTAAATATATTAATATTAAAGGCTGGGCTACATGGAAAGAGAACCGTGGATTTGGCAAACCACAACAAGAAGCCCGGTAACCTGATGGAGATTTACAGCTCCTTTCCTGCGGGAGAAATTAGGGATGTTGGTGCTTTTCTGCCTGGAGGATGTGGAAACTGCCAGGTTTGATGGACACATGTCCAAAAGCATTAGCATGCACACCCCTCACAACCCCTCCACTAGTGGCAGAACAAGGGGGAATGAATTAAAGCTAAAGGAGGGAAGGTTTAGATTCGGTATTAGGGGGAAGCTTTGTACAGAGAGAGTGATGAGCTGGAACGGGCTGCCCAGAGAGGTGGTGGGTGCCCCGTCCCTGGAGGTGTCCAAGACCAGGTTGAATGTGGCCCTAGGCAACCTTGTGTAGAACCAGGCCTGGAGGTTGGTGGCCCTGCCTGTTGGAGGCTGGTGGCACTGCCTGTGGCAGGAGGGTTGGAACTCTGTCATCCTTGGGGTCCCTTCCAACCCAGAGCAGTCTATGATTCTATGATTACCTTCACAGTGAGATTTTAAAAAGCTCCTGCTCAGCTCAGCCGGGAAATGCCAAGCTGAAAATACACCGATGATCTTGGCAAGAAAGCTTGCATCACCAATGCCTCACACAGAGAAAATGCTTTGCTGCTAGTTACCTTGTCGTTAATTTTAAAAAATCCCCACATAAAACTAGATTATAATCGTAACTCGCTGCCGTACAGATGTCGCTTGGGTGCTTATTTTGGATTCATGCACACACGAACGAGTTCAGGTCTTCTCAGCTTGGTGCCTGATCCTACCTTGGGGCTGCTTCACTGTGAGCCCACAGATCATCTCCAACTCCATCTACTCTTCACTGAGGTTTGGAGCTCCCAGGAGAGCCCGTTTAAGCCTCAGTTCCCACCAGCTGCTGGTGGCCAGCCCTGAACCCCCTAAACACCCTGAGGAGCTCAAACAAGACCCTACCCAATGCTGCAGGGACCCTTCTATGTTATCATTTTTTAAAAAAGAGGGCAAAGGAAGGGCAGGAAAGCTTCCTCGTGTCTGTAGGTGCACAGTTTTCAGCAGATCCATCACGGAAACAGGCTGGTCAGGCAAGTGCATATGAGTGGTGCCTCCTCACCCATATACAGCTCCCCAAAACCCCAAGATCCCTTCCTTTGAGTGTATCAAGACCTTAAGCTGTGACCAAAGGAAGGCTCAGAGGCTGCCCAGGAGGATGAGAAAGCCCAGAGACATAGCACGAGCATGGCTGGGGAGTGCAGGTTTGCCACAGCGACATGTCCCAGCCCCTCTCTGATGGAGGAGCCCAACATGGGGAGCAGCCACAGTACAGCGGGTGCTTGAGGGGCTGTGTTTCCGAATGTCTTTCTGAGACACCCCCCAGCCCCAGAGCCTGGAGAAGATGAGAGCAGGTTTTTTGTGCAGCTCCTAACCACCCAACCCCAGTGTTGGGTGCCTGGCCTGACAGGCTGTCCAGCTCCATCAGCATCTTGCTCAAGGTCCCTTCAAAGAAGTCCCAGGAGGTGCTCATGGCCCAACTTCCTCCTCATTCTGGGAAATGGCTGCAAGCAGCTAGGAGCACAGGGATGCAGTGTGAGAGGTGGAAACATCCAGGTACTTCTCTGAGCTCCTGGGATCCTCATCCGAACACTTCACCACAGCTATGTCCTCACTAGGAAGTGTCCCAGCCCATGTGTACCAAGCTCACCTCCTTCCATAACCTGCGTAGACATTGCTTCCAGTATATGCTTTGCTTCTGATCCCCCCTGGGCTCATCCACTCCTTAAAATACAATCACTATAGAACTACAAACCATACATGTGCCGTCTCCTTGCAGGCACATCTCACAGCTGAGGGAGGGGAAGCAGGAGTGGTTAAGGACACTTACCCAGAAGGATTCACCGTGGCATCACATGCCAACCAGCCCAACCCAGCTGCAAAGGGTGAGCAGGCAGGAAAAATGGGTGGGAAAAAGTCCCAGGAGACTGCAAAAGGGAGCAAGGGAGAAACAGGAAGGGGTTGAGTGGAGGTGGTGGGGAGGCACGAAGCAGACACAGGTTCGCTTCCAGCGACTTGGCTCAGTCCTCCAGCACGGGAGCATGGTCCCTGCAGCGACCGGGATCTGGTGCTCTGGATGAAAAGGGGGTTTGCTTGGGTGTGGGGTTGGGGATTTTTCCTTATTATTTTTGTCAGAGGGAAAGTTTAGCCTCTCCCAAAAGACCAAGAAGGTTTAGGAGTAAGTCAAGACCATGCGAGGATCAAATTGGTGGATGACCCATGGCAGCCTGTGCAGAGCTGCTCACAACCTTGGACAGTCACACTCCTTCTCCCCAAACTGAACCCAAAAAAGGGAGAAACCGGTATCATTTTTCCCTCCAGGTCTAAGCGCCTCTCTTGGTGCCCTCCCACAGGTCCCAGCCCCACCACAGCCACACACAGCCCTTCTCCTTCCCAAGCCACCATATCGGCCTACAAACCTCCCCGAGCGTGGCACCGTGCTCACCACAAGCAGCAATTCGAAGGTTTACATTACATTACCAACAGAGATGCCTGCCACCCCGCTCCCAGAGTGACAGTTTGAAGTAGAAACACCCCAATACCCTGAGATGCTTATGGGTCGCAACATTTGGCATTGCTATCATAACTCTCCTGACTGCCAAACCAACTCTGGCCTCGGAGGTTAGAGATGCTGAAGATCACCTAGGTGTGAAAGAAGACCTTTTGCAAAGCCTTCACTTGCATTTTTGGCATGTTTACTTAATGCTTCCCCAAATGAGTGCTCCCTGGCTGAGGAGGGGAGGAAGGCTTTTCTCCACTGACCCGTCCCCTGTTGATCACCTCGGGAGAGAAGGACCTTCTGGGTTTGATGTGAGGTGACCCCAACACGTGGTTTAGGTTTGAACCAGCGCTGGAGGGGATGCCCGTGCCCTCACTACTCATCCCCACAGAGTCCCTGGAAGAGGCACCCTCCTCTCCCTTCCCTCCCACCCCTGTACCTCCAGTGGTCCTGGCCATCCTCTGTATGGTTGGTCGAGAGGGATGAGCCAGTCTTGGACATCACACATGTTCCCTGTAGCACCTGGGAGGTCTTCTCCTACAGGTTTGGGAGGGCAGTTCTCCCCCTCCCCACTTTGGTACAGCAAGGTGCTTCTCAGATGATGAGCAGCGTTTAAAACAACAACAGAAGAAGGAAGCTCAGACTTACTCTAGGACAGTCCTTCCAGGAAGGTCACGGAGGAGGACTCAGCATGAGACTGGCGGCTCGATGAGGACCGAGCCGGAGGCAGTTATGGCAGTGTCCCAGCACCTACGGATCTCACCCCCCAGGGCTGATCACCCCATGCTTGTGTCTGGGACACATCAAGTGATGCCAGATCGTGTCCCCGCTGTGTGCCCACCGCCTCTTCCCCTCCCTGACTGGAGCAGGTCCAGGGTATCGTAGGCAAACATCCCCTCTCCACCCCTCCAGATTCACATTTGCTTTCTCACGTGGGCACCAACTCACCAGTTCTTAAAGACCACCCTTCCAAGGGGTCGGATCCACACACTGCACGGTACATCCAGATCAGCATTCGTTAGGCTTTGCCAGTAATGACCCATATGGGCGAAGCGTGACCACTAATTACTCACAACGGCAATCGTGATGCCACCCCTAAAACCCCGTGTGAGAGACCAGCTCCCGCTCAGCATCACAACGCGCACGCAGATGTGTTACCAGAGCTTTACACACACACACCCCCACCCCAGTATGAAGGAGCCCATTTTGTCTGTGTCCGGGCTCATCCATCTCCCCGTTACGGGAAGCAGTCATCTAAGGCACCCCAGCCTGATGCTGGGGAGATGTATAGGCTCTATAGAAACCACGGCATGAGCCTCCACACCCACGGCAGCACCACTGACACGTGACTCGTCCTTAGATTTCCTCAGCTCCCGATGCTAAAACCAAAAGAGAAGATTATTCCCCTTGTACCCGGTGGCTTTTCAGGACTCGGGGAGCGTCAAAGGAATTAAGTCGTTAAATTGTGGATGCGTTTGATGGATTATGAGCTATGAAAGCCTGGTGGATACTGACTAATAAGGCTGGGGAGGGGTGGCGCAAGGGTGGCAGAGGGGATGTGGGGAAATGTTTCCTCTTGTAAGAATGTGTTTCTAACAAGACAGGTCAAAATACGATGCAGATGATAAATTGCTTAGCACGAGTTGCCATTAACCCAGCAGTTTTCTGTATGATTAGATTACAGAGGCATCCTCGGGAGTATACTGACCGCACAGCTTTGCTCTGTGTTAGCACTAATTCACAGAAGATCTGGGGAGGATGGGAGGTGGGGGTGGGGTGGGGATTGGGAGGGGGGTGGTTATTACACCCGCTGCAGTGAATCCGCTGCTCTGAACAAAGGGGCAGCTGCCGGCAGGTGTCTGTAGCTCGAGGGATGCTCTGGAGGGGATCGGGTTTATCCGTGTCAGGGTTCTGGGGAAGCAGCAGGGGGTGGAATCTTTATTATTTTTGTTCTTGTTAGCCACACCATAACCCAAACCTCGGGATTCTGACATGGGGCTGGAGGGGTGGAATTTTTGAAAAAAAATAATAATAAATTGAAAATCGTAAAGCAAAATGAAAATAAAACCAAATTACACTGGGAAATGATCAGCCCCGACAGGCATGCATGCCTCCTTTCATGCAAGCGAGAAGCACAGCCTCCCTCCTCGGGATGCGTACGGGGGGGACATGTGTCACGCACGGAGCTCAGCGCCGGCCCGGGGCGAGGATGGAGCGAGAACAAAGGGCCACAGCATACACTACATCCAGGGGGGAGCGAGGGGAGGGGGGCGACAGGATGGCAGATTCGCTTGTGCGAATACAGGGAAAAAGGAGCGGGGGGAGACGACACGGACAGACAACAGGATGGCCAGTCATCGAGATACACAGGAAAGGAAATATGGAGAAGGAAGTTAATAAATAAATTTTTTAAATCAGAAGGGGGGGGGGAGGGAGGGGAACCCCAAACCAACCAAATATGAACAAACAAACAAAAAAAACAAATCCCCAAAATGAAGACGAAACAAACTCAGGATGGAGCTAGGAGGGAGATGGGAAGGCACGGCCTTGCAAAATGATGCGTGTCGCGGAGGGATGCTGGGGTAAGGCAGGGCAAGGCAGGGCAGGCTGCGGGGGCTGCTGGCTTTTGTTTGGCTCGCTTAGCAGCTCCTCTTGAAATTTCAGCGGTGGGAACCGCCGGACCTGCTAAATTTGCTGTCCTCTCGTTAAAGGCAAATAACCAATCCCGCGTCTCCCCACCTTCAGTGGGAATGCAGTAAAAGGACAAGATGCTCTCCCACACTTCCAATCCCCCCACCCTGTCTCCGCCCGCCACCCCAGCCCCAGCATCTTCCATTTTTGGGAGCCCTGGCTTCCCTCAAGTCCTGGCGGCACCCAAGCCAAACCCAGGTTTCAAAGGACCATTTTGCAGACCTGGGAGGTAAGGTCTGGCATGAGGAGAGCTGACCCCGTATTATCATCACTTCACAACTGCAGCAGAATCGCTCACTGACCGCAATCTGGGCAGCCCACCTCTCCCTCATCCCAATGCTTTAAAGACTCCCAAGCTGCTTCCACCCGACCCCATCATTTTTGCATTCTCTTTTTGTGGACCAAACAGGGGTTTAATTCAGAAGATAGTGGGCCTGGAGCCTTTGGGACAGGGAGAAAAAAAAAAAAATTAAGAAATGTAGTTACAACATCAGCAGCTGGGACGGTTTTAGGAGCTGCCTCGCAGGGGTCTGGTGAGGGTATTTATAGCTTGCCAGTCGCCGCGGGACCAAGGCACTGCAACTCCTCGCCTAGCAGATGGTGGGCAGGGCAGTCTCATCCATGTATACATTTAAATATACAGCTAATAGATCGGAGGGATTTATCTTTTTTTTTTTTCCTTTTATCCCTCCACTCCTCCCCCCCAGGTTCATTTGCCTTTTGTTAATCGGAGTTTTAAAGAGAAATTAATCCCACCACCACCACCACCCCCCACCTACCCATCCGGAGGTCATCCCTCTTTTTGCTACCAGCCTGGTATGGAATGTGTAATGTCATAACTAGGATGAAACAAGCAGCAAGATCCTTTGTTAAAAATGACCCTTCATTAAAATACCTATATTTTTCTTCTTTTATTTAATTAATTGACGAGGGCTTAGATTTGCACACCCTTCTCCTGGCTACTCTGCAGTAAAGCAAGGATTCTGCATGGGCACAACGGCTTAATAAGGGACTGTGCGCCTGGGGAGCATGTACACACCGACCAATGCTGAGGGGAGGGCGATATGGGACAGGAGGGGTTGGTTGGGGGAGGGAGGGGGGGAGAGGGGATAGACGAAGAACCAAAAATGTATTAAAAAGCCCCCACACCCGCGCTACGGGGGGGTTAAAAAAATCCACTCACTCAAACCTCACGATGTGGGGGGGGGTGAGAGGGAAGGTGGGGGGTGGAGTTGGGGGTGGGGGGGGGGGGTGGGGAAGCAAGGAAAAAATCTAAACAGCAGGATACGACAATAAATGGGAAAACAGCAATAGAAAAAGCACACTAGGTTAATATAGGAAAACTAGTTTCTTTATTGAGAGATTGTATATTAGTATTAGTGGAATCGTGTGTAACAATGTCACCATGCACACAATACAAAAAAGGCAAGGCCCACCATGCTATGGAAGGGCAACAGAACAAAAGCAGCGTACACTGAGCAGATGTATAGGCTACAGCACATTACATTTCAGCAAGGGTATGTCTCTACAGAGAGATTTTTACATCAGAAACTAGGTAATGTAAAAAAATACAGACCATGCTTTTTTTTTTTTGTTGTTGTTGTTTGTTTAAAAAGTTTTAGTACAAGAAAAAAGGTGGAGGTACACAACCAAAGGATATTCGGTACAGAAAATTACCCACAAAATAAGAACAGGAAGTAAATTCAGCACAGCAGAAAAAAAAGTTATCCCTGTTTAGTGGAACAGACGTTTTGCCAAGTCGCCTTTTTTTTCCCCTCCCCCCCATCCAAAATTTAAAGCGGGGGGTGGGGGGGCGGCGGGGGGGTGTTGTGAGGGAGAGTGCTCTCCGCCCAGCGAGCGGGATAACGGGATGGGACACTTGTGGCAGAGGGATGCGGGTGGGATGGGGTGTGGAGCGGACAGGCGAGCGGCTGGGTGGGCACACACGGGTGCAAGCCAGCAGCTTTTTTTTTTGGGGGGGGGGGCGGTGTGGGTGTATTTCAACCCCCCCCGTTTAATCGCCAGTCGCGCTCTTCAAGTCTTTTTCCAGTTTTGCTCTCAGATTTAAGGCCAATCGCGTTTCTCCTTGCCATTTCCCATCCCAAATTCATTCTTTTTTTTCTTCTTTTTTCTTTTTTTTTTTCTCCCCCATATTTTGGTATTTTACCTTTTTTTGTCTTTTTTCCAGTTTCTCCTTTTTTTCCCATTTTTTCCTCTTTCCCCCTCCCCCATTTTTCTTTTTTTCTGGGGTGTTTTTTTCGGGTTTTTTTTCCTCTTAGGAGGAGGGGACGGGCTGTGATTTGGGGGCGCTTCTCCCCTGATACCCGTCCCCAAGGCGCACCCCCCCGCCCTCTTTTCCCCCCCAGGAGACTCTGCGCCCAAGGACCACAGCAAAACGAATCCACTTAACAGGAATTTACAGTGCAATGTACTCAGCTAAACAGGATGAAGGTACAAAAATGGCTGTTATCGGCTACAGCTACGCTGAGATGGCCTGGTGGCTACGCTACACGGCGGGGGGGGGTGGGGGGGAGGGGGGGGAAGGGGTGCGTGGGGAGGAGGGGGTGGGTGGGGGTGGGGGGGTGTGTTTAAAATTAAAAAATAAACGAAAGTTTAAAGAAAAATCAAAAGGAAAAGGCGAATGGATCTACCGAAGCACAAGCTGGAGGGGGCGGGCGGGCGCCGGGGCGGCCCCGCACGGGGCGGTAAGGGGTTGGGGGAAGGGACAGACACCCCGCATCGGGAGCGCGGCTCGGGGATGGGGATGATGCGGGGATAGGGATGAGGGGTAGGGGGGCTGCGGTGGAGGGCGGGGGGGGGTGTGGACGGGGGGTGGGACGGGACGCGGAGCCCGGCGCGACCGCGGAGCGAGGCGAGCTCACAAGACCGCACCTTCCCCCCACCCTCACTCCCCGCACCCCACCGCCCCGGCCCCACCGCCCCGCACGCCGAGGGTCGGGTCGGGTGGCGGCACCCCCCCACCTTGCTCCCGCCGGGGGAACCCGGGCCGGCCCACACCCGCCCCGGGACGCGACCCCCGCGCACGGCGCGGTACCTCTGTTGCGCACGGAGCCGAAGACGGGCAGCACCAGGTAGCCGACGTGCACCAGGACCATGCTGCGGCCTTTGTGGCGCGGCGACGGCGCGGCCCGGTCCCGCCGGCCCCTCCGACGCGGCGGCGAGTGGTGGCCGCCCGCTCCGCCGGCACACAAAGGCGCCGGCCGCCAATGGCGGCGCGCAGACCGCCCGACGGCACGCCCCCCGTTCCGCCCGCCCCTTCGGCTGACGCACCGCCCCACGGGAGGCGGGGAGAGAGCGGGCACCTCCCCTCCTTCCCGCACCCCCCCTGCCCCCCCACCCCGCTCCGTCCCCGTCCCCCAGTGCCCGACCCCCTGTCCCGTCCCGTGCCCGTCGGTCCGCGCACCCTCAGCCCCCGGTGCGGCCATCGCCAGCCTCGGGCGGCCGCGGCCCGAGAAGCGCCCCCCGGGAACCCGCCGGTTCGCAAGGGGCGGGTGTGACTCCCACCGCCCCCCGGGCAGCCCGGCGGATACGCGGCGCGGGGTCCCAGGAAGCGTTTCTGGGCCCCCGCCCCGCTGCGTTCCCCCCTCACTCTCACCCACCCGCGCCGCGCATCCGCGGGCTCTGCTCCCCCTGATCGGGGATCGCTGGGGGGTTCCCTGATCGGACAGGCTGGACCGATGGGCTGAGACCCATGGGATGAGGTTTAACAAGGCCAAGGGCAGAGTGCTGCACATAAAACACAACAACCCTACAGGCCTGGGGGAGACTGGCTGGAGAGCTGTCAGGGAGAGAAGGATCTGGGGGGTGTTGGGTGACTGCTGGCTGAACATGAGCCAGCAGTGTGCCCAGGTGGCCAGGAAGGCCAATGGCATCCTGGCTTGTGTCAAAAATAATGTGGCCAGGTCTGGGGAGGGGATTGTCCCCCTGGACTCTGCACTGGTGAGGCTGCAGCTCGAGTGCTGAGTCCAGTTCTGGGCTCCTCACCATAAGAAGGACATTGAGGTCCTGGAGCGAGTCCAGAGAAGGGCAGTCAGGCTGGGGAAGGGGCTGGAAGACAAATCCTCTGAGGTGCAGCTGAGGGAGGGGGGTGTTCAGCCTGGAGAAGAGGAGGCTAAGAGGAGACCTTATCACTACCTACAACAATCTGCCAGGAGGGTGCAGTGAGGTGGGCAATGGTCTCTTCAGCCAGGGGACAGGAGATGGGACAAGGGGCAATGGCCTCAAGCTGCCCCAGAGCAGGGTCAGCTCAGATGGGAGGGAAGAAGTTCTTCCCTGAAAGTGTTGTCAGGGCCTGGCACAGGCTGCCCAGGGAGGGGGCTGAGTCCCCACCCGTGGGTGTGTTTAACAAATGGGTAGATGAGGTGCTCAGGGATCTGGTTTAGCACAGGACAGGAACGGTTGGACTCAATGATCTTAAAGGTCTTTTCCAACCTTGCGATTCTGATAAGAATTATGGGGTGGTGAGTGGCACACATCCTCAGCCCATCTCCCACAGCTTGCCGTACCACCGCTCGTGTTTCCCCCTCCTGCCCTGCCCCAACCCCCGGACACCTGTCCCCCCCCTTGCCGCCCCCCCCTCCCTGGTGTCTCAGGCAGCCGCACCAGCTCCCAGCAGGTTTCCCGTGGGGCAGCAGCTGGCACTCGCCCCCCCTGCCAGCATTCTGCACCACAGCAGGACACACAAGTGTGAGGGAGGGTGGCTAGGAGTCTTAGGGGTGCTCAGCTTGGAGACAGAGAGGCTCAGGGGTGGCCTGATTGCTCTCTCCGGCTCCCTGACAGGAGGCTGTGGGAGCTGGGGCTTGGCCTCTTCTCACAGATAACCAGCAACAGGACGAGAGGGAATGGCTGTGAGTTGGGCCAGGGGAGGTTCAGGTTAGAAATGAGGAGAAATTTCCTCTCCGAAAAGAGTGGTTGGGCATTGGAACAGTCTCCCCAGGGAGGTGATGGAGTCATCGTCCCTCAGGGTGTTCAGGGGAAGGCTGTGTGAGGGACTGAGGAGTAATAGAGGGGACAGTAGGACTAGGTGGTCTCAGAGGTCTTTGCCATCCTCGGTGGTTCCATGAGTGAGGGAAGAGCTCCCGCTTCCCCACCATTTCTCCCAGCGCCGAGGCGAGACCTGCTGGGCTGTGCCGCAGCGTGACACAGCTTTGAGCTGGTGAAGGCCTGGGGAGTGTAACGCAGCCAAGCCCTGCCTTGGTTGATTGACCCACCCAGGAGAGAGGATCCTCCTTGCCTCCATGTCCCCATCCCTGCCATAATGGCTGCAGGATGAGTCCTGGGGGTTCCCAGGTCCTACAAGGCACCCCAGAGTTCCCTGAGATGGCTGTTGGCCTCAGTCTGGGGACGGCAGCCCCGACACCAGCTCCGGTTGCCTCTGGCAGCTGCTCCATGGCCCCCAGCCCTGCTGCAGCAGTTGTCACGGGTATTTCGCAGGGCTCAGCTCATCACCACACGCTACCCCCACCCCCCTTTCTCCCAGGATACCAGATCCATCACTGGGGCCTTGCTTGTCATGCAGATACCAAAGGCATGGGCTGCTGTTAAAATTAGCCCTTGGCTTCCTCCTGCCCACATTGTGCTTGTTGGTGTTCCCCAACGCAGATTTTGGGGTCCCACCACCCCCAGTTTAGGGCTTTGTGCCCCTTTTGCCCCACACTCTCTTTAAAAATGGACACTGCAGAACTCTGTTCTTCAATGTGGTCTTCTCCAGCCTCGTGGAAGTCATACATGACAGCAGAATAGAGGTTTTAGAGGTGCTGCAGCGGGACACCGGCGCTATAGAATCATAGAATCATAGAATCATTGGGTTGGAAGGGACCCCAAGGATCATAGAGCTCCAACCCCCTGCCACAGGCAGGGCCACCAACCTCCAGGCCTGGGGCTACACAAGGTTGCCCAGGGCCCCAGCCAACCTGGCCTTGAACACTTCCAGGGACGGGGCATCCACCACCTCTCTGGGCAGCCTGTTCCAGCCCCTCACCACTTTCTGTAAAAAGCTTCCTCCTAATATCTAATCTAAACCTTCCTTCCTTCAGCTTTAATCCATTCCCCCTTGTCCTGCCATTGTCTACCCTTTTAAAAAGCTGATTCCCCTCCTGTTTCTCTGCTCCCTTCAGGCACTGGCAGGCTGCAATGAAGTCCCCTTGCGGCCTTCTCTTCTTCAGGCTGAACAAGCCCAGTTCCCTCAGTCTCTCTTTGTAGGGCAGGTGCTCCAGCCCTCTAATCATCTTTGTGGCTCCTCTGAACCCTCTCCAACAGTTCTACATCTCTCTTGTATTGGGGGCCCCCAGCTCTGGACACAGTACTCCAGATGGGCCCTCATGAGGGCAGAGTAGAGAGGGACAATCCCCTCCCTGTCCCTGCTGGCCACCCCTCTTCTGATGGCCATCTCACCCCCCAGAACCACGGGGAGGTTTCTCCCCTTAGCCAGGCACATTCAGAGGAAACATAAAGGTGGGACAGAGCATTTGTGAAGTCCTGGGGCATGTACAGCACATCAGCCATCATCCTCAGGCAGGGCTTGACGAGGGCAGTGGGCCATAACTCTCAGCTCATTTCCAGGCCTGCCACTCTCTCCCTCTGACCAATTCAAAGCCCTCAGCAATTTTGATGTGATATGGGATTTTTTCACCTTCTCTGCAAAACTGAGCTGGGTGAAATCCTTTGGGAAGTCGGGGTGGGATCAGCTGGTTCAAAACATGATGAGTCAGCACCCTTCAAACTTGAGTGGCGTTGGATTGTTGGGGTTTTTTGCCAGTCTCTGGCAGGACAGCAGGAAAACCCCAGTGAGTGACTTCTGGCAATTCTGAAGCCACAGTTTGCTCCAAGACCAAAATCTCGTGTCCATAGATCATTTTGGGGCAGGATGGGGAGCCATGGGGTTGGCAGCATGAAAAGACCTGATGCTCTGCCTCTGGTAGAGATGCAGTGTACAGATGGTGTGATCTCTTTGCTCGATGATGACCTGATTGTTTTGCTACGTTTTGGATAAATTATTTCCTTGGGAGCAATTCCTAATATCGATGGTGGTGTAGCCATGCTGTGACCAAGGCTGGATCTTGATGGTGTTTCTAGGGCAAGGGTGGTAGGTTTTACATTCCCCATTTAGAGGAACAGGTCTGGAGTTTTGAGGGTCTCAGGTCTTAAGTGGGAAGAGAGAAAAAGCCTCGTGGGCTTCGGAGACCAGCACTGAAGATGACAACCCAGTGGGGAAAGTGACAGCAGAAAAAATAAATGAAGAATGGCCAGAGGAATCACAGAATCACAAGGTTGGAGAAGACCTTTAAAATCAAGTCCAAACATTCCTGGCCTATGCTAAACCATATCACTAAGTACCTCATCAACCATTTTTTTAAACACATCCAGGGATGGTGACTCAACCCCCTCCCTGGGCAGCCTGTTCCAGGCCCTGACAGCCCTTTCAGGGAAGAACTTTTCCCTCCTATCTGAGCTGACCCTGCCTTGGGGCAGCTTGAGCCCATTGCCCCTTGTCCCACCTCCTGTCCCCTGGCTGAAGAGACCATCGCCCACCTCTCTGCTCCCTCCTGGCAGGGCAGTGGAGGTGGGGTAAGGTCTCCCTTCAGCCTTCTCTTCTCCAGGCTGAACACCCCCAGCTCCCTCAGCTGCACCTCAGAGGATTTGCCCTCCAGCCCCTTCCCCAGCCTGGCTGCCCTTCTCTGGACTCGCTCCAGGACCTCAATGTCCTTCTTATGGTGAGGGGCCCAGAACTGGACCCAGCACTCAAGGTGCTGCCTCACCAGTGCAGAGTCCAGGGGCACAATCCCCTCCCCAGACCTACTGGCCACACTATTTCTGACACAAGCCAGGATGCTGTTGGCCTTTCTGGCCACCTGGGCACACTGCTGGCTCATGTTCAGCCAGCAGTCACCCAACATCCCCAAGTCCTTCTCTGCCTGACAGCTCTCCAGCCAGTCTCCCCCAGGCCTGTAGCGCTGCTCGGGGTTGTTGTGTCCCATGTCCAGCACTCTGCTCTTGGCCTTGTTAAACCTCATCCCATTGGTCTCTGCCTGTCCAGGTCCCTCTGAAGAGCCTCTTTTGCACCCTCCCCACCTTCAAGGGTGCAAAGAGAGGAGAAATCTCTCCAGCAAACACTGGAACATTGTAGGATGCTGGGGAACGACAGCAGCCCAAACCCAGATGGGGAGCCAGAAGGTGTGCGGAAGGGTTATGGGTCATTTACACTGGAATTTAATCTCTGCTTATTTGGCTCCTTTATTCCCTGACTTCCTGTGATTTTTCACCTTCTGCCCCTCTTCTTCCTTCCTCAAGAAAAAAAGAGAAAGAAAGCAGAAAAAGAGGCAGGATGAGGGAGATCATTACGTGTTCGATTGAAATTAAAATGCAACACTGCAGCATGTCAGCTGCCCGGTTTTACAGGGGGGGAAATGAGGAGAAAACAGGTAAAATCCTCATGTCCAAAGAGCATCCACGTGGGAGGCGCTGATGGAAACCCTGCACCCCTGTTCAGCAGAGCAGGTTTTGAGTATGTAGCCCAGCATTTCTCTGGAGGAAAGCAAGAAGTGAGTGGGTTGGTTTGGCGGGCTTTTTTACCCCTTATTACTCTGAGAGTGGGGATTTTCAGAAGCTCACAGCTGGGACTCTGAGCTCCCATAAGAGGAATTGCAGTTGATCATGGGAAAGGGGGGACAGGGGGTTGTGATGCCCCCCATTCTTTTGCTAAAACTGATCTGTTTTTCCTTCAAGGAATCTCATTCTCTGTTTGCACTGGTATGGCAGCCTCCAAAATAATGTCATTTCTTTTCCCCCCTCCCATGGCAGTGATAGTCATTGGAAAACAGCAGCCAGCGATGCTCCACTGCAGCGAGTTTGGCGCAGGATGTGGGGGCTGAGTAAAACCCTCCCTTCACCTTACACCGTGAGCTGCCCATCACCGTCAGCCCTGTGCTCCCCTACACAGTGGGCAGGAGTTAGGCTTGAGGGTACGTCTCATGGCCCTTTTTTTGAAGAAGAGGGACCCTCTCCTCCTCCATCCTGCCCGCATTTCCAAGGAACAGAGACCACTGGTGTGTTTTTGTCCCACCCCCAGCCCCTTCGATGCTCTCCCCATCCCAGCATCCCACCAGTGGCTCTGCAAAGCCCTCTCCTGGCACCGCACCAAGTTGCAGCCTTGTTTCCCCCCCCCTTTTTTCCCCCCAAAAACCCCACGATTTCACATTCTCTCTGTGAAATCCACACCCCTCCATCCCAGCTTTCAAGGCGGCTTTGTTCTAACCCCAAAAAAATAAGGCAAGGTCAACCATCCCCCTGCCCACATTCCCAGGTCCTGGGCTGGAAACCCAGAGAAACGACTCTGGCTGGTTAATTACCTTGGAATCACGGCTGGGTGATTTAATTTAGTCGTTAGAGACAGATGATTCGATTACTTTTGCTTTTCCTGGGGCCCCTTTCCCTGTGTCAGGGATGGATGCTAAGTGCACGGGCAGGGTCTTTCCGAGGCGATGGAGGCTGGTATGGTTAGGAAAAATGAAGAAAATAGATATAATAGATAGAATTTTTAAATTTTTTTTACATCCCCAGGCCCTTTTGCCTGCGTTCGGGGGTTACTCCCACCGTTCTGGGGGATGCGATAGCGGCTTGGAGCCCGTATCCTCCGGCTCTGGTGCCATCTAGTGCCGTCCCACCAGATGCCTCCAGCCCGGGCTTCCTCAGTTAACGTGTCAGAGGCCAAATTGCGTTAAAAACCTTCCGTATTTCTTGCCAAATTACCTCTCTCGAAGGCTGGGTGCTGTGGGGACCCCTCTCCTCCATCCACATGCCCCACCCCTAGACTTTCCATGGGGCTCAGAGATGGTCAAGCTGAGCCTGGAGCTCCAGGAATTAAGGGGGTTCCTCCCTTGGGGCACAGGGAATGGGAAGGTGAGGGCGTAAAGCTGATTTTGAAACCTTTCTCAGAACTTTTCTAAGCATTTTAGTTTTTGATACACCCTCACGCAAGCTGGGAGCGCTGGCTGCTCCAGGGCAAGACCTTTCATGGGCCATCAAAGAGTTAGGGAGCTCAGCATTGCCCCTCCAAAAACTTGCCCATAGCATGCATTACTGCTGCTTGCTGTGGTACAGAGTATGATAATAGCAACACTTCCTAGGCTGTCAGAGAGCTCAGCCCCTCCTGGGAAGCATGCTCCCTGCCTTGTCCCATGCTGAGGTGGGACTGCTTTAAAAATTGGCCTAATTCTTCCTTGTAACAGGCGGCTGAAGGGAGGAGAGGTTGTGCAAGGAGCCAGTGGTTCCACATCTCCAAGTGGGATGGTTTTTTTTAATGGCCTGAGGCTATGTTTTGGCAGCATCCCAGCCACAGAAACATCCTTAGATGCCCTCAGGAGGTGTAAAAGATGGTCAGGTTTGCACCAGGGGCTTATCCTCCTTTTGCAATGGAGGAGATGAATTTAGCAGCATTTTGAACTTGCCATGTCTTGTCCAAGACGCACCATGAGCTGACTTTTGTTTACCCTTTGGATTTACTTGCTGTGTTTTGTCGTCTTTCTCTGTGTGCCTTCAACCTGCAGCCTGCTCTTCAGCTCCCTACTGCTGTTTCCCAATGGCTTGAGTCTCCCCTGGGGTACCCCAAAAGTGACCTGCACCCATCTCCCCACCTCTGCAAGGGACAGTGGTCTTCAAACCCAGGGGGAAAACCCATCCTGACTGATGAAAATAAGATGGAAAAAAGGAACCCAGCTGAATAGAGAACGAGATGCCGACCAGTTTGGTATCTCCAGCAGCAGCATGGAGGGGCAGCTCGGTGCTCTCTGGTTCGTTAATCACATCTTCAGCTTCACATGTCAGGGCCTGAGGGGTGGCATGGGCATGGTTCCACAGGAGGAGTCCAAGGACTCCACCAGAGCTGCCCGATGCTCGTCCACCCGAATATGCCTACACCACACCCCTGGCAAGTGAGTGCATCAGTGCTGGTAAGCAGACGGCCTTCAATTATTCAAGGGAAGGGATCTGCTTCCTTGCTCCAGCCTAAGTAATGCATGATCATCTGAGTAGCTTCACACCTCCCCTGGAGTCAGCAGACACCCAAAAGCCACAGGGTTGTGTTAGTTGTCGGGGGGCAGGTTCACCGTTGGGTTATTTGGTGTGTCCTGGGGTTGTCGGAGCAGATTTCCACCCAGCCCTGACACCTGGGTGAGGGGCATAGCACATGTACACGGCTTCCCCTACACACTCCAGGCTCCCAAGTTGGTCTTTTATCAGGCTAGGTGTTGTTTGTAGACATGTAGTAACTCCCAGTGATTGGAGAAGGACCTGGGGGTCCTGGTGGGCAACAGGGTAGCCATGAGCCAGCAGTGAGCCCCAGGGGCCAAGAAGGCCAATGGGATCCTAGGGGGCATTAAAAGGAATGTGGCCAGCAGGTCAAAGGAGATGATCCTCCCTCTCTGCTCTGCCCTTGTCAGGCCACACCTGGAGTATTGTGGCCAGTTCTGGGCTCTTGTACAAAAAAGACAGGGATCTCCTCGAGAGAGCCCAGTGAAGGGCTATGAAGGCTCGAATGCTCAGAAGCTCCAATGCTTTTCCCAAATTTTATTAATTAACCCCCTTAATTAATATTTATTAATTAAGTGCAAAATGGGTTTCTTGGGGTGCTCTGCATGAAACAGTGCTATTGGTCATCCTTTGCTCCACCTGCTCCAAGCAATACGGAGGTGAGGGGGGCAATCTCCTTTTGGGGATGTACTGCTGACCAGGAGAAGAAGGAGACCCCAGCCAAGGTGGGTTCCAGCCCCTCGCTGCATCACACAGACCTTTGCTGTGGCAATTTGTGCAGGCGATGGATCCCATCTGAGCTGTATAGACATTAGCAGAGGGAAAATAGATCTGAAGTGCCTGGATGGTGCTTTGTACCCCTCGGAGCTCCTGTGAGGGGTGTTTTTATTTGGTGGTGTTGTTCCTCAAGGCCTGGGGAGAGCGCGGATAACCAGACCCGAATGGGAAGTGTAATCACATGGAAAAGCAGCAGCAGCACCCTGCCATGAATCTCTGTCAGGCCCTGCGCCAGGTGAGGTGGGCTTTGAGCCAGCACAAGGAGCACCTTTCCCATTAGGATCTTAAAAGCATCACTCCAGCACAACCGCCTCTGACTTGAAAGCTCCTCTCTGGGTTCACAGGGCCACCACTGGCAGATAAATCATCCCCTGTGCATCTCCAGCCCCAGTGGGGGGATCTGAAGGTGCCCTAATTCAGAAGAGCAGCTTCCCCTGGAGATCCACACTACCGAATGCTGGGGCAGCCAGGGGCTGAGGCTGTGAAGATGGGAGGAAATCAGTAGCACTTTAGGATGCAGGTAATTAAATTGGTCAGGCTCTTCTGACTGTAGAATCTTTCAGGTTGGAAAAGACCTCTAAGATCATCGAGTCCAACCATCTGTCCAATGCCACCATACCAACTAAATCATTTCCTGAAGCACCTTGTCCCATCCGTTTGATAAACACCCTCAAGGATGGTGACTCCACCACCTCTCTGGCCAGCCTGTTCCAATGCTTCACCACTCTTTCAGCGAAGAAATTTTTAATATCCAATAATCTGAACCTCCCATGGTGCAACCTGAGGCTGTTTCCTCTCATCCTATTGCTCATCACTTGGGAGAAAAGACCACACCCCCCTCCACTCTGCTACAACCTCTTCTCAGGTAGTTGGTCTTAAAAGGTCTTTTCCAACCTAAATGATTCTCTGCTCCCATGATCTGTGTGTGGCAACAGTAGAGAAGCCGTGTTCCCAAGGAAGCAAGAGAGAGTCACAATTTTTAGGAGTGACTTTGGTGCGCAGATTCCAGCTAGAACCTGCTGATCACAATGGAGCTGTGCAGCAGAACTGTCAGTGGATGATACTGGATGAGCTGGAGTGATGGATGTGACACTGGAGTTCTATCACATCGAGCTTGAGGTAGGCCCACAAGCCCCTGGCAGAACGGAAATGGGAAAGGGTTGGGTGTTTGTGATTACAGGCCAGTCAGGTGCCACTGGTGCTGTGAGGCCATAGGCAAAGCAGGTGCAATCCTCAGCTGTACCAGCTGGTGTTTTGTCAGCCACACACAGGAAACCCTCTGGAAAAGCACCGGCCAGGATCCAGGAGTTCTGGATTCAATCTGCATCCTCTACAGCAATGAAAAATTAATTTGACAGGGGATTCCTCGTTTCTTTTTCCAGCTCTGGTGTGGTTGCCCTGCAAAGCAGATGATGCAGCTCATAAACATGGATATCTACCTGAAGATAAACTTGCAGACAGTTTTCCCCTGTCCACACCAGCTTTGCCCCGACGCTGTCTGAAAGACCGTTCCTTCCCAGGGGCTGGCACTCAACTCTCATTTCAAACTGAATTACAAATCCAGACATGTAACCAGCTCCAAGAGAAAAATCCTAAGGAGTATTTATGAATCAGGAGATGTGAGGACTCCCAGGAATGCATTTACACCATCATAAACTCCTTGGACTCCTCCTGTTTAATTTCAGTGTATGCTTTATTTGCACCCAAGATGAGAGCAAAGCCACCTTTGTACATCCCAAATTTGCATTTTGCAGATGTGCTGCTCCTTTCCTTTGCAGTCAGAAGGGAAACCGCATCCCTGTGACACTCTGGAGGGGAAGCCACAGCAGCTGACATTCAGGGGACACGACCCTGAAAAGAAGGGACACACACACACACAAACACAAGTAGTGTTTTAGCAAATGGAGGTGATGCACTCAGCAAAGGACACCACTTGTAGATTCTCCAGGCAACTGGGGAACCTGCTCAAGTAAAACCTTCCTAGTTCCCATTTTAAGGCAGACTAAATTTTTGGTCACAAAATTAATCTGCATTGCAAAGACTTCACTGGGGAGAGCAAGAGAAAAACCAACCTGTTTGGGCAGGTTTCATCTGTTCTGGTTCGGCCCCAGAAACAGGAGTTCCCACAAGGCCAAGTGGCTCCTACATGAAAGCAAAGCAGCCAGGAGAGATGTGCTGAGTGCGGGAGGAGTTTTCACCTTCCCCTTCTGCATCCCTGAAGCCCAAAGGCTTTGGGCATCCCTGGGGCGGTGGTGAAATGCTGCAGGAGAGACATCAGCTCTCACCATCCCACATCTGCGCCAAACCTCGCAGCGCTCTTCTCCCTTAGCTGACAATACCACATGAAGTAAAACCTGAGTCCGGTGTCCAGCTCCAAAACCACCACCAAGCCCAGACTCGGTGTCTTCAGAAGCTTCACCAAAGCCAAGAACTCGGTGGGGCCGAAAAGCCATCTCGCTTTGCTCATCAGCAGTCTTGGCACTTAAAAGTATGTGGATAAACAGCTCTGTGAGCTTCCTCATGATCAACACATCAGAACGAAAGCAAACTCCCCTATGTAGCTGTAATTGTAATGGATTATTTATTACTGTTGTTGTTTTGTTATTTGCCATTTCCACACTGGCTATGAGAAGGCTGGTGGGCAGTGGGACCCCGAGCTTTGTGCAGTGCAGTTACGCATACTTTGCTCAGGGCCATGAATTCCCTGGTAACAGTCAGGGGTTCTCTGAAGGCCGCTCAGTGTGGCATCACCTCTCTCTTGTGGTCAGTGAGGACATGCCCAGGGCTTCACAGCTGGTCTACACATCCACTGCAATGGCTGCAGGTCTGAGCTCACCAGCACCCCCTGGCTACGTGGAAAAGCCTGTCCCTGCTGACCAGCTGTGAGGGTGGGACACGAGGATGCAGCCAGAGAAATACCAGTGTGAAGGTTGCCTGGGCAGCTGAAGGAGCAGGATGTGCGGGGTGATGGAGGCTGGGCAGAAACTGCATCCCTAGAAGGGATGGGTGGTCCCTAGGGTGGTGGTCCTGCCTTAGGTCTGGGAGGGGAAAACGCAAAGCTTCTGAGGTCAGGAAATCATGTTTGTATCCCGGACGTTGGAAATTAAACGTGCTACAGCAGGGATCGAATACAGCAGGCTGAATTTCAGCAGCTGTAACCCATTCCTGGGGTTTAAGGCTTTATTTCTGGAGGTGTGACAAATAGCAGCCTATTGAATGGAAGCAGGGAGGAGCGGGGAGAGAGGGGAAATAAATCCCAAACAAGTTGATATTGTTTAAATAATACACTCTATTTTATTTTTGTCTTAAAATAGTTTAACCTTTATGCTACAGACTTGTTTCAAAAAACAGAAGGTCTCATCTTGCACCAAAAATATATATATTTATATATATATATAACACTCTGCTTTATTATTATTTTTTTCTCCAAAGACCATTAAATACTAGATGGAAAATGAGAACTAAATAATGAGTGTTGAGGAGAATCAGACTTTTTTTTAATTGATTTTTTTTTAAACTAGAGTCGTGAGTTTTAAACGTTTATATTCTAAGTAATGATTTGTCTTCACTACAGAAGATTCCAAGTTCACACTCCAGCAATTCCAAATCTGCTAAGCCCCGAATGGCTCGAGCCAATGCGCACCGAAAGCAGATGGAAAGGACATCCCCGTCCCCCCTGCCCCAGATACACACACCTACTCCAGTGGGTTCTGGATCAGGCCCGGAGTGCATTGGTTCTTAGCCATACAACAGCTAACACTTCTCTTTGCTGCTGAGAAGAGCAAAACCAACCGTTCAGGCACCTTTTGCTCTTTTTTCAAAAAAAGAAAAACAGGGGGAAAAAGGGGGAAAAAAAGGGGGAGGGGAAAGGAAAAAAATGGTAAAAAAAGGAAAAAAGAAAGAAAAGAAAAAACAAAGCAAAACAAAACAAAACACTGCCTAGCTATCCAGTGATTGTGGTTTTCGGAGCACTGCCCTTTCGAATTTGTTAGTGTTTTAAATGAAAGAAAACCTGGATCAGCCTAGAATACATGAATTATTTAAACAAACACAGTGCACAATTGGAGGAAGTTTGGTTAGGACGCTATTGTTTTTATATACACACATGGAAGTTGTGTCATATATGAAGTGAAAGCAAGAGGGCTGGTTTGCGTTCTTCATGGAAGGGTAAGTGGGTCCCTGCTGCTTTCGTCAGCGCCCATCCTCACGGGGCTCTTGTGAAGCAGGGAGGAGCCGCCGCCCTCAGTGCCCCTGCCCGAGTCACCTACGTGTGCCAGCCCACTGAAGACGACAGTTGTGCTGTGTGGTTAAAACACGGGGAGGAAAGATCCACAGCTGCTACCGATACCGTGCCCCGACGGCGCGGGGCTTGTCCTGACTGCAACACTGAGGGCTCCATCCAAGCACTGCTCCATCCCTCCGCCCTCTCCCAGAGAAAGAAATCAGTCACTAGAAGCACCACATACATTTTTCTGGCCATGCAACATGCTTATCACCGATGTTTTAGGAAGCCTGAAATCGAAGCATCAAGCCCCTTCACCCAGTTGATCCTTAAAGTGCAGTCATAACCCTTCTGCTGATTAGAAAGCCGTCTGCTCTAATGATGCAGCCACTGCTGGGCGGGTCTGGTTTTTACTTTAAGTGACACCATAGGTAATTTTATTCTTTTATCATCTTTTTTTCTATTTCTTTTTGTTTATGACCCACAGATAGATATACTAGAAGCCAAATAAATTTAGAAACCAGCCGACACAAAAAGAAAACAGAAACTTCCCTTGTCCTGGCTACCCACCGTCCGGCAAAGCAGCTGACAGCAGAGCTGTACAAAACTCCTGCAAGGAGGAACGTGTTGAATACAAATGAGCATTTTAAATTGCACAATAGACACTTAAAAGTTGAGCATCATCTCGTTAAAAGTCTAATCTTTGGTTTTTGCCTCGAGAAAGGCTCAAGAAGACGGACGAGGGGGCAGGAATTATCCATATACACCACAGAAACTTCAGCCCGCTAAAGTAACTAGTTCCACCGGCTGCGGTAGGGTAAATGTTCTGGTATTAAGCGTTTCCTGGATCATAACCTAAAAACAATTCTGAAACTAAAAAAAAAAAGGCATGACCTAAAGCCAGGAAAATGGTGCAGAACTAGTTTTCTTTAAAAAAAAAAAAAAAAACCCAATAAAAACCCCAAGCCACAACCTTAGGCCCTGACAACATCTTTTAGGACCAAGTTTTAAGCACTTGAATGGCCCCAGGAGGTTCAGCAAACTGTCTGAGCTCGACACTACGCGCCCATGAAAGTGCTCTGCAAGGTGGCTTTGCATTTGGGTTTTTTTGTTGTGGTTTTGGTTGGGGTTTGTGGGTTTTGTTTTCTTTCCGAGATGGTCAGTTAAATGAACAAGCAACAGTAGAAACGAGGATTGGAAGTGAAATGTTTTGTTTTCCTCCTACTACTACTCCAGGCAAGACTCAGTTATAGGTAAAAAAGTTCAGTTATATCTAAAAAGGACAAGGATGCTGGACCTTTTTATTACTTTTCTTCTTCTTCTTCTTCTTGTGCTTTTGCAATAATCAGCTGCTAGTGAGTGACTACTATTGGGAACGGTGACACACTGTAGGAAATGATCAGTGAAACACAGTAGTCAAGTAGACAGAAGACTCAGCACTGAAGAGAGTGTAAACTATAAATTAATTATCGAAAATAAAAGTCCTTTAATTAAAAGCTGTTCAGTGCATACGTTACGGGCCGTTGGTATTAAAGACAGTCCCTCCTGTTGGTAACGAAACCAAACTAACGTGGGTATCCATACTCTTGGCCCGGTTTTTGGAAGTGTTGAATAACCCCAATTCCACTGAAATTAGTGAGGACACAGCATTTCTCAGATTCACTGATGCGCACACAGCAAAACGCTACCTGCTAACAAACTCGATACACAGATAAATTAAAAGCGTCGTGAAGTGGGTGGGGAAGGGTGGGAGGACATTCAGTTTGCACACAGTTACCTCTTCACGCCCCATCCCTGGAAGTGTTCAAGGCCAGGTTGGATGGGTCCCTGGGCAACCTTGTGTAGATCCAGGCCTGAGGTTGGTGGCGCTGCCTGTGGCAGGGGGGTTGGAGCTCTATGATCCTTGGGGTCCCTTCCAACCCATGCCATTCTATGATTCTGTGATTCCATGATTCAGATTAACACACACAACACAAGTTAGTAACCGCAGATGTGTCTGAAATTTGGAGCTATTGGCTTTTAATTCTGGGAGGAATCCTCCTTTGAGAAGGCAAGAACATTTTAACTTCTATCACTGAAAGTATACTACATTCTTACGGAAGTGAAAAACCCTTTGGAGAGTTTGAATTCCCTAATGCCAGGAACAGGGCTGCTGAAGCTGAAGCTGTAACAACGAACTTCTGTGCCATGATGGGGAGAAGGGGGTGGGGACACAAACACAGTGACAAAACGCATTACAGTAGGTATTTGCGTCTGGTATCCTCATCCAAAGTGAGGTCTACTACTTCTGGGGGAGAAGACCAATTCTGCTGGGGAGTCACAGCTGTCCATGACTGTGCTTGCTGAGCGTTCAGGTACTGGGAGCCAGAGCCGTGCTTCCAGCAAGACACACTCTGAATCACACCTCCCCTGGGATGCACGCACCTGGAGCGAGGCAAAAACACAAAGGATTAGAGCTGCCATTGATACTCAGCCCGCAGTCTTTTATCATCTTGTTAACACGCCCCTCTCCTAAAACCATGCTCCTAGGTTTTTCCATCTGTAGAGTCCATGAGGTCTAAAATACCCAGAAACAAAGCTAGGACTAAACCTAAATGCAGGGGTATCGGTGAGGATTACACTATTTTCAAGAACTGAATTCTGCTGACGGGTGTAAAGCGATGTTCCTTACAAAATACGTGCACAGACCCCAGGAATCTGGAAGAGGTCTGCCCCATCACGTGCAGTTCCATGCCTTATTCGGAAGCGCAGTTTCCAGATAGCAGTTTTACCCACTGGACTTATTAAAAAGTGAAATATTTTAAGTGAGGCTTGATGAGAGAGAAAGAGAAAAGCTCTCCATGTGAAACCAAACCCATGTCAAAGTAAGGACACAGACGATATTGTCATTGAAATAATCATGGGAGAGATCTTGTGATTACAGTGCTACTGCCATCACTTGATTCTTCTCTGGTGGTCTTAAGGAAGAATTTCAGATGTGCTGGGAAATGCTCACTGGTAACAGCATAGCCCCGAGCAGCAGAACACATAAGCGGTCAGTGATTACAGCCAGCGAGACTACAGCCAGCCAGACTTCACCGTGTAGTTAAAGACAAGGCGCAGGCCCAGGTGCCGTACTACTTATTTACACTGTATTTTTACCTGTTGTGTTAATAACAGGCACATGGCGGTGGCATACAGGCAACTGCAATTAGGGAAAAACACCCCAACTCCCCCATATGAAAGACAGGCTCATTTTATTCCAGGGTAAAGCGATGGCAGGAATTCACTGGAGATGGTCGCTCTGCTTCCAGCTGTAAATCTTAAAACAAGTGGTAGGAAAACTTTGTATTTATTGCTCCAAAAGATGCTCTGCCTCTGTAGGCACCAGTGGCGGCTGTAGCTGCTCCTGGCTGCAAAACACACCAGGGGATGTTTGGCTGCTGGGTAACCTTTTCCCCATCTCTTTATGAAGGCATGTGTAGTTTTCTCCTCTGGTCAAATATCCCTGACATTTACATTTTATTTGTTTTAATTTAGGGCAGTGCAATTTATTTTCTCCAGAAGTACTGAGGTTACGCCCGTCTCTCTTGGCTCTGGTTAGAGACAGGGTTTCATCAAATAGACTGAAAAAGAATCTCATTCTCCAAGCTCGAACTTCTCGGAATATAAATGTCTCATTTCCTTCTCAGATATGCTATTTAGTTTTGGATGTGATGTTCTGAATGATTTTTTATTACTTCCTCAGTGTTAAAAATGCGTACCGAAGTATGTCTCCACAAAGAATTAGTGATAAGAGACTCTAACAAATGTTGGGGGTTTAAAGAAAACCCCACAAACAAAACTTTCTTTAAAGAAGAAATATTTTTAAGTATAACTGACAAGAAAAGACAGTAGCTAAAGCAAACTAAACACGTTACTTGGTTTTGGAGACTGCCGTCCTTTGTTCCAACCTAGAAGAGTCCTCAATGCTTACACAAAGCCAATACTAACTTTCCTCCTTAAAGATGACAAAAAGCAAGGTATTAATTATCTCACAGAAATGATACCTTGCAAAAATATAAGGGTTTGTCCTCAAACAACTCACAGAAACAGCCAACAGCAAAATGTTCGACTGAACATCAGCTTAGGGAACATGCTTTCCAATCTGTACCGAGTAAAGGCAAACAGAAAAAAAGAGGGAGAAAAAAAAGATGACCTAGGGAAAAACAGGAGAAGACTTAAAAATTAAAAATCTATTGGACAGAATAGATGGACTAAAGCTAAAGGAAGGCTTAAATTAGATATCAATAAATTAGATATTAGGGGGAAGTTTTTTACAGAGAGAGTGGTGAGGAGCTGGAACAGGCTGTCCAGAGAGGTGGTCAGTGCCCCATCCCTGGGGGTGTTCAAGGCCAGGTTGGCTGGGGCCCTGGGCTACCTTGTGTAGATCTAGGCCTGGAGGTTGGTGGCCCTGCCTGTGGCAGCAGGTTGGAACTCTGTGATCCTTGGGATCCCTTCCAACCCAGACCAGTCTGTGATTCTATGATACTTCTGCAAGGGAAATTAAATTCTCCATAGGATTCGCACAACGGACACGTGTGAGCATTCAATGGAACCAGTAAGAGCTAACATACCCATCTACATACCTCTGGGAGATGGTAGATAGGTGTGTGAACAAAGGAGAGCTCAGAAGTCTGCTCTATATCTGTCTTTGCTGAAATTATTTGGATCCGTATTAAACAGCAGCTTTGCATTTACTTAACATTTCCATGCCTGTACATGGCAAATATTACCAAGGCAAGCAGCACCCAGAGCTTCTCTACAGGGGACCTCAAGCAGCAGGTTTGTGTGTACACTGCTCTCGATTTACACAAACTAGTATTAGAGGACAAGCCCACGTTGCTTATTATGAGGACGAAGATCCACCAAGCCCTGGGTCTGCTGGATAAACAGCCAGGAGAGCCACTTCCTAAGGAATCTGCCTCCAAAAGAGTTAGCCACTCAAAGACTTTGGCTGTTCTAGAAGTGAAGAACTAAATCTCTCTTCCTTCAGCACCTTAAAATCTCTTTTTTTTTCCACATTGAACAGCACTGGATTGCACCCACACTTCATACAGCTTCCTCCCTGGCAAGCTGGGTCCCACACACCTTCCTTCTTCCTTTCCTTAAGAAAGATGCAGTGAAGGGACAATGAGGAACAGGTCTTCTTGTCCCTCACCCCGCTTTCTGCCTCCAAGCATCCATCAAGCAGCAGAACAGTTTCCAAAAGAGATTGTCTGGTTTTGTCTTGGTTTTACTCCAGCAAATTAACCTCCATACTGTGCAAAAAACACCAATCTTGTTCAACTGCTTCATAACAGCTTAGATCACAGGCTGAAGATGAAGAGTAACATCAAAAAAATGCCTATCAAGAAAAAGAGCTGAAGCACAGCTGGAGAGCTTTCTGTCTGAAACCTCTGGCTTTTCCTCTCTCATCCAGGTTGGGCATTTGAATTCTCTTGTACCTTGAAATAAACCCAAGATTTATAAGGATCTCATTTTTAATCTACAGGGCTCTTGTGACATCAAAAAGTTGAGAGTATTTTTACAACTGCATTAATTCATAACACTGGAAGCTGATTAAATGCTTAAAGTGAGTATTTTGAAAAGGAAACAAGAACTCAGATATTTTTGTTGATGTATTTGCATATTCACACTATGTCCTTAAAATCTGAATTCCTAACAATGGTTCCTGATGTATAAAAGTTTGGTATTTTGGTATCTGGTATTTTAATAGTACATAGGTTTAGCTTGTTACTCTTTGATATCAAATCATAAGCTTAACCTGAGTCCTTATCAAGTTGGCAACATTCTAGAATAAAACACGTTCTGATATCACAGTGACCAGGGGAACAGAAAAGACAAGTGTAACGTTTTGGGGGTTGGACCCGATGATCTCTGGAGGTCCCTTCCAACCCCTACAATTCTGTGACTCTGTTCGCTGCCTTCTAGGCATCAGTGACAGAGGGAGGACTACGAAAGTGGAAGTCAGCAGGCTGGGGTGCTTCTCTTTATTGATTGTGGCAATACAGATATTCTGATAAAAAGGAAAGAAATATTAGATGGAGAATAATGAATTCATACCTGGCATGCTCCTGAACGCCAATGATCTCCACTTCGCTATCGGAAGAGGCAATATTGATTTCTTCATTGATCTGGGCATTACCAGAAGAGGTTTTGTCACTTGCAAGGATGCCAGAATCCAAATGACCTGTAGATGGGGAAAATGCAAATAGCAGCCAATGTTTAACACCGTGCTCTACTCAGGAATCAGCTGGAAAAAGGAATTTCCCAAGCTAACAAAGACTGAAATCGGAAAAAATCTTATTAAGACCAAGTTACCCAACCTCCAGTTCCCATGGAAGAGGATGATCATGGGATTGGGCCACTCTCAACAGCTCGAGTAATGTGGTTATCACACAGCTGTGAGCCAAGCCTGACCACTGCATCCAGAGCACCTGACGTAACCAAGCTTTCCAGCTGTTACTCTACATCAGTGCAAAGAGTTAGACTGTGCCTAAAACCTCCCTGGCATAAAGAAACAGGACAATCTGTTCTCAATAAATCAAAGCCAACGATGCCGTGGCAACAAAGCCCACAGGCTGGATGGAAATATCACACAAGTCCCAAAGAAAATTAATTCCCTTTTTTTTTTTTTAAATAGGGGAAGACAGTCAATGAAAAAACCAAACAAACCCAAAACGAAAACGAACCAGAAAAAACCCCAGCAAACTCATCAGTTTCTGGTCATGCTGCTTCACACATCTACTCTACTATTATAGCAAATATTTGGGGTAAAAAATGTATCTTTTTTTCAGAAGTTATATATAAGGCAGTGTTGTATCTTTTATTATAGTTCCTTGATGCCATCCAGTTCATCAGCCTGTCAAACAAACAAGTCCTCTCTAAATGCTCACCAGCGTGGCAGGCTTTGTTTCTCCTGTCAAGTGTGGCTAAGAATGTTCTGTGCCACAATTGTTGAAGCTGTGCTGTGACAGATTGAATGATACTTCAACAGAAAACACAAACCAGCCCCAAGTCTTGTTTTAGGGAAAATAAATTATTTTTAAAAATCAATTTTTAAAAATTATGAAAAACAAAATGTCTTCTACTGTCTCTTTAGCAGTGACCTGGGAGATGCTGCACAGCCCTGGAGCAGGTGACACTACCTACTTCTTGGAAACCGCTCGCTCAGCTGTATTACACAGGTGAACAATCATTTATTGAACAGAAAATCTGAGGTTAGATGAATATATTTGGTGTATGTAGTTCAACTGGACACCTCCTCAAAGATGAGAGGAGGAGGATGCAGTAACAACCCACTGAATTTCAAAGGTGTGCAAAGTGCAGGACTGATTATAGCCCCAGGCAGGTTGGGAGGACACAGAGAGAAGAAATTAAAGTTGAAACAAGAGCCAGAGAAAGCTTCTAACAGCTTGGAAAAGATGCAAAGAAACAAGAGGGGCAGAGACCACTCTGTATGTTCAGGTTTTGGAAAGCTAAGATCCTTGGTGCAACATCTGGTCAGGGTTAGAAGGATGCTTGTCTACTCAAAGGAGTTTCCACCTTGCCAGACTAAAAAGATTTGTCAGCTGAACTAAAAAGGAATTAATAGCCCAGGCAGACTTTTCCTGATGTTACAGTTCAGCTGAACATTTCTTGGCAAGTATCACCACCAGGAAGTCCCGAAATGTGTCACAGTTATGTATAACCACAGCTTTATGTTCAGACAACAAAAAAGGTCACTGCAAACAAAATTTAATAAAAAAATAGTATTAATTTAAAGGTAGAGAAACCATGATTAGCACAGCAAATATTGCAACAGTAGCTGAGTGTACGTCAGGATTACAGCATGCAGGTAGATCTGCAGCCTCTGGCCATACAAATTTCAGGTCTCATCATGAAGAGCAGAATGATGCCCAACGGAGATGTTCTGCTTGCCCTACATCGCTGGCTCTTGCAAAACAGCTCAAAACATCTGCCCGTGCACAAAGATGCGATAGTGTGTCCTAATGAGATATTTCACTTAGATAAAGCTTCTGTTGCTATTTTCCCATGGGAACACATTATTTAATGTCTGTTAAACTAGACACTGGCTGAAGATTTAATTTGGGAGCCAGATGGAAGATTTGCTTTCCACACGTACAATCACAGACATGGTAAGAAAAGGCCAGTCCTGACAACCGCGCAGTCAGAAGCGTACGGAGGCTACAGGGCTGTGGGGCAAGGTGTAGGCAGGAAGGGGGTAAAAAAAAAGAAAGGAAAGATTCATCCTTTCAGGTGCTGACATGGCCGTAGCACTGGGAGTAAATTTGGACACATTCCCATCAGGTCAGGGATGAAGAAGTTTTGTGAAGTCTTCTAGTTTTCTTTTACCTGGCAGCCTCTTGGATTTCAGTGGAGGAAGGAAAACCAATTCCTACCAGCATCACAGCATTGCACTTGTAAGCAGAAAGTGGAGGAAGCTGGGTAAGAAGAATTACTTTTTATTTCCTTACACTCCTTTGAAGTGCCAATTCAGCGGTGCTTCAGGATAAAAGTTAAATTCAGCTGGTTTAAATCACTTAATAGATGACTACCCTGCGAGTAATACCACGGAGCTTGGAAAACACCTGCTTGCTTCCAAAAGGTTGGAACAATGTCCAGCCACCAAGAAGCAGAGATTCTTGGATTTGAGAGATGAACTTGTCCACTACACAGTAAGGGAATATGTCTTTGGAAATCCACCGGAATACTTCCAAGCAGATGTCTTCAGGCAGCCTCAAGCATGGAAAACACAAAGTGAAATGAAAAACTGCTGGGCTCCACCACTGCAGCCAGGACTCCGTGTTTCATACAAACACCTTCACAGTGCACTAAAAAAAAATGAGTGGGAAGGAAGGCAGGATGCTGATGTGCAAGAGTACAATGATGAAGCCTATAGGAGATACTTCGTTAGCTCTCTGCAGCCAGAAACATGGCAGCATTTCATGTCCTGAACTCCTGTGAGCGAGGGGTTGCGGGTGCTTTGTGAAGATGAACAGTTTTCATGAGCTACATGAGCTTCTCCAAATTCTTCCACGGTATTCCTGCTCTTGCTTCCTTGAATGTCTGTGCTGTCACTTGATGCTCAGCCCACTTATCAGAACCATTTCACCCTTCCTCTTTACCCAATGCTGGTCTGTCCAATTTTCTAAGGTATCTTAGAAATGCAGGTGGGATATGGGAGTAATCACTGCTTGTATTTTAAAGGAACAAAGAGATGAGCAAAAGAGACATACACAGACAATTGTGACACTTAAAATGAGATGATCAGTTTACTAGCTGGTGGCATGGATCGTCATAACCAACCCTTCAGTAACAAGTTTAGCTCACTTCTATCTAAAAAAAATCCTCCAAAACCCCAGACTGGAGTTCCAAGAAGGAATTAGAGGGAAAAGAAGGAGGAAAAAAAATTATTAAGAAAATTAATACTGTGTCAAGAATACATTGCAGGAATCTTTGTCAATTTTTCTCAGTTGTATTTTGGAATAAATGTCAGGCCTTTCTGAGAAGCACCTGTGCTGCTTTACTGCAAAATCCACACGGACAGTTTTAAAGGCTTGTATGAAGTACCCAAACCAGCGAAAGCAAGAAAGGGAGAGATTTAAACCAACCTGCATCAGCTCTTAGTTCACCTAGCAGCCCTCTGGTTCTCCAGGCAGATCCCAAGTCTTGATTTCCTAAGGAATTATTGTGCTCTTGAACTACCGCAGCCGCCAACAGATTGTCCACATTTACCACTTCTGGGTCTGAATTTGTGTCTGATATATCGTAGTGAGCTACGATCGGAGGTCCATCTGCAGGAGAGAGAAGCGAAACGTGTTAGATGTCAGCATGGAAGATGCCCTTAAAAGTACAAATAATTCCTTTAAGGATTTATGCAAACTCCTACACAGAGCTCTTAAAGAACTATAAATTATATGAATTACTGCACTTCAGTTAATGAACACAGCCTGAGATTTACAGACACATTTTAACCTTTGCATACACAGAGAAAAAAACCCCCATGAACTAAGAAAAACACAATTATTGGTTGTATCAGTTATTGGTGCTTTATCTTTTACGTTAACAGAGACATCTCCATATCTGACATTACATTTACACTCTGAAAAGGATAAAACTTTCAGTTTAAAATAAAAAGTAGTAAGTTACAGGACATTAAATTTGGCAAGAAAAGATATTTACCTAGAGAATTTTACAAAACTCAAGTGACACCTTCCGTTACTCTAGGGCTGACTGAATAAAACTAACTTTTTGACACAACTGATCCAGTGACAATAAATTTAACATTACACAACTTTCCTCTCATAAATTTATCTGTCAAAGGCAGGGGAGTTTTTCAAAATGTCAATTTATTTTTAATTTTAAAAAAACTTTTAGATCAAGCATAATTAGAAACAAAGCTATAATGTGGAGTGGTAAATGCACTTTTAATTCAGTATGATTTCCATATGTGGTTTTGGCCGCCAAAGTGGAAGGGGAAAGAGGGAGAAGAATTGCTTAAGTGATTCTGAACTCTTTTATTGAGGAATGACAAAACACTTTATTTTGTTATGGGCGTGATACACAGAGGGTGCAATTCGTATAGGGTAATAGAAAATAAAACAAAAGCTAAGAATGTATTTAGGAAGATAGAACCTTCAGAGTTACAGACTGACTAAAGAAATCTTTGAAATTCACAGAGAATAAAATTAAAAAGACTTTTCAGGAAAGGCTGGGTTCTTTAAGGAGCGTTAATTGGCTGTTGGAGACAGAAAGAGCATGATGAATTACAAGAATGAAACATAATCCTCTCTGAAAAGCTGTTTCTACTGAGGGCTTCGGGGTGGGGCTTTTTTTTTGGGGGGGTGGGCTTTGTTTTGGGAGGGTGGGGATTTTTTTTGGGTAACTCGGTCCCTGCGACATAACTCAACCCACTATTTTAAGAAACACCTGATTTGTGATTAGCAACACACTTCACTACTGAGCGCCCGCAATTGCTTAAGTTGTACCTAAAGATCAGTTTTGCAACAAGGCATGAAGAAATTCCCCAAATACTCCCAATCAGACCTGCCTCCCAGAGCAGCCGCTTTCACAAAACAAGTGTTACCTCACCAACTTAAAACAGACAAAATAAATGGGTAGTTAAATGCCAATGTATTAAAGACCAAACTGTTTGCAACACAGAACGCTGATGATGACTGGGGAAGAAGTCTTGGTAATTAACTGAAAGGCAATCTCTGTCCTCTCAAAAGGCAATCAGAAAACAATGGAACACCCAGCCCAAAATTAAAGCATTCCAGCACTCAGTTAATTATTTCTGAAAGCTGATGATTAAATTACATGCAGAGGTTATGGCTGGACTGAGTCATGAGAGGCATGTTTTCTTTCAGTCTTATCATCAGAGTTCAGCATGGACATATATATAATGTGATCTATAAAAATAAACAGTCGAGTGCAGAAGATACGAGGGTCAAGTACAATATTGACTATTTGACCATGTTTTCAATAGTTTATATAAAATTTCAGGAGCTATGTACTGTTCCTTCAGGTCTGGTGTGTCTTCTGCTTCCTACTAGGATTTCCAAAAGCAGAAGCAGAGTTTGAATTTAGGTAATAGACGTGTCTACACAAGTAAAATTATATTTGGACAAAAGGCACCGATAGTCTCAAGTCAAAATTGTACCACTCCTACATGTATAATCATGCAAAAATGTATAATAAATGTATATACATGCAGAGTGATATTCTCATCACCTACCCATAGAAATAACTTGTGTGAAAGTCTTCATCAGTAGGAAATACAAGCATAAACTTGTTATCTGTAGCTCCACTCTTGTATCTTCCACACTTCCAAACAGCACACCTTATAACTTAGCTTAAATTTAGTATACATCAAACAGACAAAAATATTTTCAATATAATTTACATACTGTAATTATATTTGTCAGTGTAACAGTGACCAATTTAACAATCTGGAAAAAAAAAGTAACAACAGCAAGCTGCCTATTTACAAAGCAGTCACAGCACAGATCTATTTTTGCATTTCTCAGCCTTGCCTTTCAGAACCAGATTTGGGAATGAAAGGCCCCTGACAGCAGGATTATCCATACCTGTCACTGGTAAATGACCATCAAAGCCAAAATAACACACTCCTAGCATTCCCAGCATGGATAAAAGAAGAAATAAACCTAAACATGTCTCTAAAAAAACCCAATCTGACTTGCAGTCAACTACAGATAAAGATGCAGTGAAGGCTTATATATTAAAAAAATCCATTAAAAATCCTCCATTCCCAAAAGCCTGTTTCCTTTTTAGTGCTACAAGGTTGGGGCAGGAGGAGTTAAGTTTGGAAATAAATAACACTTCCCTAGCCAGCTACGTGATCATCTGATGATGTGATGCAAAGTGAATGTGTGGCAGCAAGAAATAAGGACAACGGGCTTCAGCCAGGAAGTAAGCAGAAAGAATGCTTTCAGGTTGAAGAGGTAAAAGGATTAACTACAACCAGTTGTAACTTACCATCTCCTTTTTACAACAGAGCCACTCCTCACAATTACCGACTATAACCAGATTTCTACGGTCAGAAAAACAGACCAAAACAAGCCATGATAGAATAAAAATTTGATGTAGCACAATTAGGAGGTTCCTTGGTCAATAATTTAAGCAATCTATTTAAGAAAAATCGTGTCTTTTGAGAAGGAAAGGTGGCTGGAATACTTAATTTCACTGGCAACAAGACTTAATCCGTTTCTAAAGCAATAAATGCTTGGAGGGAAAAAACCCACCAAGGCTGAAAGTTAGGAAGTACCAGCAGCAAAATACAGCTGTTGACATTTAATGTTAACAGGGGGAGGGAAAGCCTGTTTTGGGTTGGTTTTTTTTTTCAAGAATGCAGAGGCAGAGGTCATCACGGGGACAGCCTTGCCAAGTGTCCAATCCTCCCTTGATTTACACAGTTCATCAAAACTAATTCCACTCAGGACAACTGAGTCAGAAGCCACAGGCACAAAAATCCTGGTTTACGTCTATCAGCTTCCCTTTTAAATTTGGAACATAGAAAATACAACTTCTTATCTGCTAGCCACTTGCATGGTTTTCACAGAGCTGCTGCATCCCAACATACAGCTGTGTGCCACAGCACCCAAGCTCCTGTTATCACTTAACTCCTGTTGTCACTTAACTCTTTCTCTTCTTTATAAAGACAGCAGAAGAGAAAAAGGGGGAGTCAACCGTACAATTTCAGCATCATTCCCATAAGGAGCACTGTACCTTTGTGCTGAGAGAGCTGTGTGTTGGTGCACAGCTTTTACCACAGGAAAGGAAAGATCCTGGCTAGCAGAACCTGAATGGTCCTGTAAAGTGACCAGAAAGAGCTGAGACAACCACCTTGGACACGGCAGCGATGTACCGCCGAGGTTCACCAAAAGGAGTTCCAGCCTTAGGGATGGGATTTAAACTGAGCTCTGTGTTTCCCTATAAGTCATGGGGAAAAAAAAAAAGACTTGAAATCTCCAGAGGACTACCCTGATTGAAATGATTTCAAAATTAAAAGCCTAATTTTGGCGGTGTGAATCGCCCTCTGGAGTCATGGGGGTCTTCGCAGCGAGAAGCTGTGGAGCCTTGCTTAGGTGTATCACCCTACGCTTTGACACACAAAGAGCAGGTACAATAATAATAGAAGTAATAATTGCAGTGCTCGATCCTTAAAAAAAACCCAACCCTTTCCATTAGATGTGAAACTGCTCCGAGGTGGTGATTAACCTACTTCTGCCCATGGGGGAAACTGAGGCAAGCAGAGATCTGCTGCGTCCTCAAGGCTAGCAAGCAGAGGAGCTCAGCTGGGCTGAAAACAACACTCCCTACAAATTAACGAGCTATTTTTAACCAAGAAATTATGGAGGAGTTTAAAAATAAAGTGTTTAGGAATGCTTTACTGAAACATGCAAAAGTGAGAAAAGCAGCACAAGGAGGCAGCCAGGTGCTCGGCGAGGGGCGGCTCCTTCCAGGCTCACCTCCACACCAGCACTGGTTTATCTCAGGCTCAGTACTCTATGTGGTTATGTATGTAACAAAAGAGAATACCGAGTAATTTTAAAATAGTAAAAGATCAAAGGATGCCCTTATTTACGCTTGGATCTTAAATTTAAGAGATAACTCCATCTACTTCAAGGTTAAGGAAATACAGGACGGGTTATAATACATATTATACATTTTTTAAGATCAGTGTGTCCACTGCCACAGTTGAAATAATCAAATTTTTGTGGGCAAGGAACTAGAGGGCTCATCCTAAGGGACTTCCCAAAGCAGTTTTACAGCAGACATGTCAGTAACCCTGATCCAAAGGGGAAGGCTCCGTATACAAGAGACGTCACAGCTGTTTTGTTTTATGGAAACAATACGAAGCTGGTATTAATTAAATCTAGATCCAGAGCCCAGGTTTCATAAAGTACATACAGTTCAAATGGCATAGATCAGCCAGACCCTGAAATAATTCCCAAAGCAGGATGTGGGGCAGGAGATCTGGCTTTTCTGTGTGGTTCAGCAACATGAACACTCCATTGCTGGTTATATTTATTTATTTGTTTCAGGTTACAGTAGTTACATTGCAAAATTTACAGGGTTAGGCAAAGAATACATCGTAAATACAGTTAAAAAAACAATAGTAGCGTAGTAACATTCTCTCTGAAATCATAAAGTGAACAAAAACTTATTGATGAATCCACTTTTCTCACATTTTCCTTCATTTCATACAGTAAAGCTTTTGTGGTTGTTGGGTCTTTTGGTTTTTGGTTTGCTTTTTTTTTTTTTTTTTTACCACAATAATAGAGCAATGAAATCAAAACAAGATGACCAAATGAGCACCTGTCCTCAGAATGGATCATTTTTACCCTACCAGGTCAAAAGAAATCTCACAAAAATTCAAGTCCTGATGGTCAACATTCGTTCTCTCAGGCTTTTTGGTGACTAGATGGAAAATACCTTGGGTTTGTTTTACTAAATTATACAGAGAGACATCGAGTCTTCGTCTCGCATGAAGCAAAGGCACATGGAACATGGCTGGGTGTCGAAAACGCCTGGAAGTGGCATGCAGCTTCTATCCCATCGGATTTATTTTCACTGATGACGCCTAATGATTCGTTAATTATGGAAGCAGATATATCAGCCAGATCTCCCCCTCAGTTTTACTTGCAAAATTGTATGGGGAAGGTTTAGGAAACCATCACACTGTATTCTTATTTAAAACTGTCATAGTTATATGAATTCCCTCTGTAAATCCAACATGGGAAAAGGCAGGAAAACTCACACCCTGCACACACCCCTCCAGAAAACCATTATGTTTTTGCAGCTACAAGCTACACCTTCCGTGGAAGGACCAGCACATCCTCGGTGCAGAACTGATGATGGTCCAGACTAAGCCCTCCCTCAATCATTCCACAAGGCTTAACAGAGCGCTTGGAATCGTTCTTAATTAGCCTGTTTTCCATGTGCCTTCATTCCTGCTGAGCTAACACTATGAGACTAATGAAGTTTAGGAGAAACAGGGATTCCTTGCCTCGTGCTTTGCAAGGTACTGTCCATCTCTGTCCATCAGCCTGAGTGTTTCTGCTTCTGCAGTACAGATCAAGCAGCAGACCTGTTCTAACGCTTCTGAAAGGAACTGCAAGTGGTGTTGCAGATTGTTTTAAAAACATCTCCTCAGCTGGCCTGATTGACACATACACATCAGGCAGAGACTCCCCTTCAAGTCAGTAGGAGGTTTCTGTGACCAAAAACTGCAGAATAAACCCAATTTCTATTGAGGTGACATGCTAGCTCCCATTGGTGGCATTTTCTATGGCTTCAGTGGGGCTAGGATTTGATTTCTTAATGGCCTTGGGATACTACTTTATTTTTTTTTTCCTTTTCAAAAGAGATTTACAGTATATGGATACAGGAAGAGACAAAATATATAAACAAGATAAATCAGTGACAATAAATACGTTTCCGTTTGTAACATAACTGCCAAATATTATCCTGTTTCATTGAAGTTAAGATTGGTCCTCCAGTCTTAACACTAGCAGCTCAGATAAAATAACCTAAATATCTGCAAAAAGCACTAAAAGACACTGTGAACTTAAAAAAATAGAGATGCATATTTCTGCCTGAATCATTCTATCCTAATACTGTTAAAAATAACACTGAAGAGCAGTATATCTGAGAAGTTTTTCTCCTGTTTCTCCCCTGCTCTTTTTTTTTTTCCTTTTTTGCAATAAAAACACTAAATAAAGTTTTGCTGCCCTTACTTGAGTGTTTTATATTGTGTAATACCTTTTGGGTTCCTTTTCCCCGAAATAAAACCTGATGATTCAGGTGTTTTATCAGAGGCATGTGAAGCAAAACCCCAAGCCCTCAGATAAAACGAGGTGGGAACGCTGGCATTCCCTATAAAACGAGGTGGGAACGCTGGCATTCCCTATAGACCTTCCCTTCCCAAACCCCACCTGAGGGAGCGAAGCAGCACAAATGCCTGGGGAAGAACCTGCAGCCAAGCCTCAACCTGCTAAAACACTTCACCCTAAAGCCCCTGGACTTCCAAGGACTCCTACATCAGGTACAATTCTAGGACTGGAGCCTTTAATTTTTCATTTACAGGTTTGCCAGTCTGACATTTAGTGACTTTTGAAGTAAGCCTTTATATAAAGTCCTTTCTTTTTGCCCTTGCACAAAAGATGCTAAGAAAGTAGCTGTGCTTTGCCTGCTGCGATATCACAGCTCTGCAGTCATACGAGTGTTCAGCTACCCCACGCAAGCAGCTGCCACACTGGAAGCACCAAATTTGATATTAAAAATGGCAAAAGGGAAACTTGAGTACCCCAGTTGGGTTTGAACTGGCACCGATCTCTCCTAGAATAACACCAGTCTACACCAGACCATCTGACCTGATGCACTTCCTCTTCCAAATCACAAGGTAAGTAAAATTCTTTAAAGAAACTAGAATGTTTCTTGACTCCACTCTGAAGTATAAAACCTGGGGCAGTTAGAGAAACTCTGAATTGCCATGTATTATTCTCCACATCCATGCAGAATTACTGATTTCCCCTCTACTCGTTAAATGTGATGGGTTTTAAAGTCATCTGCTGAGATGTGAGGCCCAAAAGGTAACTCTGGGTTAAAAAGCGTTAAGAGTTTCCTTCTACTCATCTTAAAATAGTCTTAAATAAGGCCAGACTGCCTTAGTGAAGTATGGAATGAGATTAAAATCTATGTTAAAATTTCAGCTGAAGAAATTTTAACTCCCTGAAAGTTTCTAGTACAAAGCCCTTTGAAAAATAAGAGCTTACATAAATGACAACAAACTTAACTGCAGCCGTGTAACATGGCAAAAAGGGGGGGAGGGGGAATATCTAAAATTATGTATGAGGAACCTGCTTTCTGCAGGAGATGCCAAAGGCTGCTGCACACACATTTACAATACAGACTCGTCACTAGTATTGGTATCTGAAGGTCGGCTTCTTCAGTGCTCTGCACCTTTCAAATTCATGGTGCAGAGCAAGGAGAGAGGTGCTCAGGTTGAACTACATCCTACTACACCTGAATAACAGAAAGGTGGGGTTGCCCTCCCAGTTCCTACAAGGAGAAACCTACTTCTTCCCATGGAAAACAAGCTAAGGGGCCAGATACTCAGGTGTGTGAATAAATCACCACAGTTTCAGAGGAGCTGGTTTCTGGCAGCTGAAGATCTGGCTTCAGGCTCAAGGCAGGAGGAAGAAGCCACCAAACACAATGACTATTTACCATTTACAACCCTTGCTCCCACACAAGGGATTCTTAATGCTAGGTAGCTTTTGCAGGGGAAATTAAGTTAAAATTATGACTAACATGAATGATTCCCTCAGTCTTCTGGGTGCCTTGGAGTAAGTGTACCCTAGAAGGAGTGCAGGTTTAAGGTCTGTATGCTCACCTGCTGAAATCCTCTGCTGGTTCTTTCAACACTCACAGAATTAAAGAAAAACAACATAAATGGATAAAAAAGTTTGACAGATTTCCAATTTTTTGCCTATAGTAACCAAATCCAATTTTTCATCTACTAATACACTGAATTATTTTAGGGTTTGTTGGGTTTTTTGTTTGGGTGGGTTTTTTTTCCTTTTTTAAGAGATTACCTAACCAAAACACTGAAATTTGGCAGAAAAGTCACCAGCTACACACCTAACCAAATCATTACCCATTGAGAGATCTGGACATCAACGTGTTTCAGTCCCAGAGATAAATAACTTCGACTCATCTCCCTTCACAATTTGTGTTTGAAATACCTAATTGCTTCGTACACACTACTTTATAAAAAAGGTTAAGGGCATGCTTACAGACATACTGAGTTAAGTGACTCTTACACATTAAAAGAAACCAATCACTGCAAAAAGCTGCTTCTGCATGCACGGGAAGACTTGTAAAGCTGTCATGCTTTAAAGTATGCTGCTCTTATCATCCTCATAAAGCTGTATGTATATATATGTATATATATATATATAACAAATCTATGAACACCAGAAGGATCTGATTTTTAATTTTTTTCTATCAGCAAACAATCTTCCCTGAAAGATCTTAAATTTTCAACAGACAAGGACAAGATTATTAAATTGCAGTCAAACATAAAACAACCCATTTAACTTTTACCTACAGTTAAGTTAAAAATGCAGACAATGCCAGATGAAAGAGTTTCCTTACAAGTTCGTATCAAAATCTTTGTATCAAAATTATGAACGAAGGTGATCTGTAAAGAATTTATTCCAGGACTTAAAAATTATCTCCTGCATAGGCTTGCAAACAGTTATTCTGAAAATAACACAGCTCTCTGACCTTATTTCTTTTCTAATGAAGGCATCACATACTTAAAAAAAAAAAAAAGCAAGTTAAGTCTGGGCTAATAATAATGTTAAAATGTTAAAATGCCAATATTAGTATTATACTGATAACAAAAAGTGTTCGAGTTCCTGTTACAGGTTTGATCCACACCTCCATATAAATTGATGGAAAAAAACTCCCACTGACTTCAGGGAGGAAAAAAAAAAAGAAAATAATCAGACCTACAGAAAATACAGTGACTATTTCCAACAAGAAGAAAAGGAATTGCACTAAAATAATCAGGAGGAAAAAGTGACTGTGGTTTAAAAAGCAAAATAACGCAGCTGAAGGAGAACCACAGTCTTCTATTTACTTACACTATGTCTGTGCAGACTGTGAATTTCCATTATATGAATTCTGATTTAATTTGCGTTAGAAACTTTTATCAAGTTCCAATTAATGATGAATATACATTTTTGGTAGCTACAGAGAAGTTACCTGACATGGAGAAAAGCCTTAATGGAGACATGACCCAAAAAAACCCCTGCGTGTAGTGATAACAGTGAGAATTAGAGATTCTAAAACAGTTTAAATTAATCCTAGTTTTAACATCATAAATTCAAGCCTGTCCCTTCTGGATAACTATTCAGTATATAAAAAAATCCATACAAGAGCAAGTTACTGTATTATTTGAGTTAAACTAATGCTCTGGCATTCCCTATCACACGTAAATAATGATTTCAGTGGCATTCAGACGCGGTTCAGAAGAACCTCTTGCTGTAGTCTCACCCAGACCAACACCCCACACCTTCCAGCCCACCACAGCGTTTATTAATCCATCAAACCTTCCCTTAAATTCCTGTGCCAAGGCTCAATCCATCCACCAATAGCTGCTTATCTTAGGACTGACACAACTGTTGTTATTCCAGCATGAAGGATGCAGCCTGATCGTATATACAGAGGGAAGCAGCCGCGCTTTGCGAGCACAGGTCACGCACCTGGGTGGGATTCACCTCACCTCATTTTAGCCAAAAATCATCTATTAAAGAGGTTTCTAAGGGAGGTTTGAACAATGAAGGGAAGAGGAAGATGCTGTCGGGAGGTATCCCCTGCAGGTGCTTAGCTCTTCCCGCTGACTGAGGATATCCAGGGAGCAGCAAACTACACACCCCAAAATTAGAGGAGGTGGCTTCCACCCAAACTGAACACACACACACATATATATATATATGTATACATGTGCGTATCTCTGCACACAGTGTAAGACAGCTGCTTCCCTAAACATGCCATGTGCAACACAGCAGTGACATTAATAAAAAGTCTGGACAGAAAATGGGAGATTAAAAAAAAATATCATCAGTTTTGCATATTTTTATGTATAGCGAAATCTTTAGGGTAAGCTTATTTATCACTTCTGCCTAAGAAAAGGAAGAATAAAACAAAAAAAAAAACCCAAACCCAACCCTAATGTGTGCCATGTTCAAGCTGCAAAACTGGTAAGTAAACTGTTCAGGAAATGGGTATGGGTCGATATCTAGCTTGGTTCCCTAGGGTACTTTACATCTTCAAATATAAAACTTATTTCCTTATATAAATGTTTTAACATGCAAAAAGAACATTCAGATGAATACTCTGAATGCTCCTACTGTAACATACCTCTACGGATTTGGGGGTACATAAACATGGATTCTAAGTTATATTTCCCCAAGTTTGGTGATAAAAGCTTAGGGTGGTTCCCCCTCACACCTATAAAGGTGCTTGTATGTGTGTGTTGGCACATGCACGTGGATATACTGTGGGTTGTTTTTTTAAAACTACATATATATTCTCTATAAATTAAAAATAAAATTAAAAAAAAAGATACCATGGTAATAAAGCCCAAAAAACCAAACTGAACATGTACGAAGAGCAAAGCAAACCTTGATTTTAGCATAACCCAAAGTAACATCAAGACTGCAAAAATCAGATTATTATAATTATTTTTAAAGTTTATGATTGATTCAGATCAGGCTCTGCAATATTCCCGTTCTCTGGAAAGATAGGTGGAAAATTGTTATTAAAAGTCATTGGAAACTCTAGCGTAGCATCAACATTTTGATAGCCCACGTAAGAATTAAACGACTGCTGTGGAAGTACTTGGCTATCAGGCATCTGTATGAAAGCCCCTGACTGTGTGGTAGGGGGAATTCTTTGGCCAACTAGTTGAATTTTAGGTTCCCTGGGCTCCAGTTGTTGCTTGCTTTCTTCATCCGTGTCAAGACGGGTTAGCTTTTCTATCCACATGCGAAATTTCTCCTCTGTCTGCCTCTGCATCTCGGCAAAGCAGTTCATGGCCTCTTCCAGGACATTGCCTATGCAGTTCCTATCCCACACGGTGCCCCTGTCAAGCAATCCTGGAATTTCCCTGGTCGCTCCTCCAGATCCCCCAGCACGACTGAAGCCAGCTTTAAAGACATTGAGGCCATTTGATAAGACATCGTTAAGTAAGAACACAGTATTGTTTATTAAGGCATGTTAACTCAGGAAAACACAACTTTTCTAATTGCATCCCTTGGATATTTCAACGGGTGAGGAATTACCAAATATTAACCAACAGCATTACTGACAAAAGAAGAAAAAAAAACCCCAAACCCCATTTTACACTAAGGTTTTACGTGAAATTTTGTCTTCAAAATTATTTTTGCTCTAGAATTTTCAAACAGCTCTGCCACTAGGATCAGGTTTTATATATAAATAAACCAAATTAGTCCAATTCCCTTGCAATTTATGCTTTGAATTCAACTGCAGGTGTCAAAAACATTACACAATAACACGTTTAGTTCTGTTAAACTGCAATCCAAAATGCTGTAGTTTATAAACCTGAGTAATTACACATCTTTTACTTAGACACTTGAACTCTTCTGCAATGGACTGTTAAACACAGACAACGTCGTACACAAGATAACAGAGACAAAGGCTGATACAGCGATTGCAGCACCTGAAGTAGCCAAGCCCGACGCTCTCGGTCTCATTTTGGAACACACATGGAACACCGATGAGGAGAATCCACAACACGAGCACAGGAACACAAGATAGATGGATGCTTTGCTAGCAGACAAGATGAAAGCACCCTCTGTTCAGTCTGATGGACACACATCTACATCACAGGTAATCTATGTGACACGTAGGAGCGAGCAACCTCACGCCAGCTACCGCTGGACGAGCCACCAGCCACACAGTGTTCTAGCATTAATTCCAGCCAATACAGGAAACAGACAGGGCTTAGATGGAAGGAAAAGGTTCCCCTTGCTTCTAGCTATCAAAAAAAGGTGGTCAAAATTACTGGCTTTGGGATTATGAGGAAGCAGCAAGAAGCCCATCCTCATTATCTTACTCTATATAAGAAAAAGCAGACGTATCTGTACTTTTAAGCTCACTCAGGCATCCTCTGGGAAGCAATCACACCCCAAGGAAACGGGCCCTGTCCCTGTGTGAGGAACAGCAACGTGCACGCTCTCTGAAGGCATGCACCTTGCCTAAGGTAATTCCAAAACAAGACAAGGATCACATCAAACTACACAAAGCAGGAGATCAACCTGCCAATTTAACCCATAAAGGTGACACCTGTGGGATCTTCTGGCTTCAGAGTAATGGGAAATACCCTACCATTGCACAGCCCAAGAAAGTATTTACCAATAAAAACATAAGGCACCAAACATTTACTGGGATTTCTCTCTGTACATTGAATTACAGTATTACTTAAACAATAGACTCTTGAGGAACTTTTTAAATGAGGTATATGTAAGTCCTTCAGCAACAACTGAACAGAGCACAGGATTATTCCCTGCTTGCTGACCAGTAGCAGTGCTCAGAAATGCTTCTATTAACACCCTAGGCTTTAAGTCTTCTCTGTCTACCCTCATCTGCTTACCTAGTGGGCAAGCTGGAAACACAGCATTCAGGTCCTCTGCTGGAAAATAAATCACTTCACAGCAACTAGCTGACATCCCCCTGGTTGCATTTTAACTAAAAGGTGAAGAAAAACAGCACCCTTTTCCCCAAAATGTAGCTCATTTCCTATAGTCAATAGCTTTTTCCACCTTGAAAAAACAGTACTACTTCTGTTATATACTGCTAGTGTTAGACACTTAATATAACTCTGTTTATGGATCTTTAGTCAGGGGTCTTATCCTAAGATCAGGTAACTCAATGGCAATCTTTCTAATTTCCACCAGCTCTTGATCAGACACTGTTGAATAATGGTGAGGAAGTTTTAATCACAATTTGAATAAAACCTCTCACCTGGAGTACTGTATCCAGTTCTATGCTCCCCAGTACAAAAAAGCCAGGGATCTCCTGGAGAGAGCCCAGCGGAGGCTACGAAGGTGATTAAGGGCCTGGAGCAACTCCCCTAAGAGGAAAGGCTGAGTGAGCTGGGGCTGTTCAGCCTGGAGAAAGGAAGCCTGAGAGGGTACCTGATCAATGGTTATCAATATCTGAAGGGTGGAACAGAGCAGGAAATGGCCAGCCTCTTCTCAGTGTCTGTGGGGACAGGACAAGGGGCGACAGCCTCAAGTTGGAGCACAGGGAGTTCTCCTTCTCTGGAGATATTCCAGATCCGTCTGGACACCGACCTGTGTGACCTGTCCCAGGGACCCTGCTTTGGCAGAGGGTTGGATTCAATGATCTCTGGAGGTCCCTTCCAACCCCTACAGCTCTGTGATGCTGTGAAGAACGACCAATGGCGATATGAGAGACAACCTAGATTGGCTTTTAACGTTCAGACTGCACTGGAACGCTCCAAGTTGACAACTCTGTTTGTAAACTGAAGAGATTATGTATGGAAATATGCATTACCCTGCATAATTATTTTTAAAAGGCATCACTCGTAGTGTATCTGTAATTTATAGTAGCAGCAAATTAATGTTTCACATGTTTCCCTTGGAGGCCTTGTAACAAGCCTTATTCAATCTTTTCTTTACTTTTAGGGTTAAAAAGAAAAATCAAGCCTAAAAATGTGGGTTTATTACATTAAAAATGCCTGCATTTATCTACTTGGTCCCTCTGCTACCTGCAAACATGACGCATTATCGTTTTGGAAGTTGAGCCAAGTTAAAAAGCCAAGAAGTTCATGATCACAAAGGGGTCAGAATCCAAGGCTTGTACCTTATCTTCCAGATAACCCCTCCTGTGAAGCAGCACCTAAGAAATAACCCAGTGGTGTCTCTTTATGACATCTGTGATGTATTACCTAAATCACAGCCAAATTCAAAGTGATGTAAATTAGGAAGTATGACAAGGCAACAATTTACAATATGCTGCATCTTTATTCTAATTAGCAATGGTGGGTTCCTCCATGCTGCCACACATTTCCTAAAGTCTTACTGAAATATCCAACATTTTACTACAAATCACTATTTTTTCCCCACCCTATTCTTATATAATTGTCATTCTGAGTTACTTGAACCAAATTCAAGATGCTTCATCCATGGTCTGTGCACAGTTCTTAGGGGCACATCACCTGCCTGAGAGTCCTTCACACACACACACACACTCTTCCTCTCTCTATGGATTTCTACATATTAAAAACTTTATTTCAGAGACATTGTCTGAGCAGCCAAGGGTCAGGTTAGGAAAGCTAAAGCCCTGATAGAATTAAATCTGTCCAGGGACATCAAGGGCAGCAAGAAAAGTTTCTGTAAGTGTGTCAAAAATAAAAGGAAGATGAAGAAAAACTTCACAATGAAATGGGAGACCTGGTTACACGGGATTTGGAGAAGACTGAGGTACACAATTAATTTCTTGCCTCAGTCTTCACCAGCAAGGGCTCTAGTCACACTGCCCAGGTCACAGAAGGCACGGGCAGGGACTGGGAGAATGAAGAAATCCCCACTGTAGATCAGGTTCAAGACCATCTAAGGAACCTGAAGAAAAGTGCTGACAGCTGGCATGACTAAGGCCCTCACAAAATTTGTGGCCCTCTAAGGTAGGGTTACAGCGCTGGTGAACAAGGGAAGTGACAGGTATCATGTACCTGGAGTTGTGCAAAGCATTTAACACTGTCTTGCACAATATTCTTGCTTCTAAATTGGAGAGACGTGGATTTGATGGATAGACCACTCATTGGATAAGGAATTGGCTGGATCACAGAATCACAGAATTGTAGGGGTTGGAAGGGACCTCGAGAGATCATTGGGTCCAACCCCCCTGCCAAAGCAGCTCCCTAGCTCATACTACACAGACAGGCATCCAGACAGGTCTTGAATATCTCCAGGGAAGGGGACTCCACCACCTCCCTGGGCAGCCTATTCCAGGGCTCTGTCACCCTCACTGGGAAAAAGTTCCTCTGCATGTTGGTGCAGAACTTCCTGTGCTCCAATTTGCAGTCATTGCCCCTTGTCCTGTCCCCACAGAGCACTGAAAAGGGGATGGCCAATTCCCCCTGCATCCCATACTTAAGATATTTATAAACATTGATTAGGTCCCCCTTCAGTCTTTTCCAGGCTGAACAGCCCCAGCTCTCTCAGCCTCTCATCATAGGGGAGATACTCCAGGCCCTTCATCATCTTCGTAGCCCTTCTCTGGACTCTCTTCAGGAGATCCCTGTCTTTTTTATACCAGGGAGCCCAGAACTGGACACAACACTCCAGGTGGGGCCTGACCAGGGCAGAGTAGAGGGGAGGATCACCTCCTTGGACCTACTGGCCACACTCCTCCTGATGCACCCCAGGATCCAATTGGCTCCCTTAGCCACCAGGACACACTGCTGGCTCACAGCCAACCTGTCATCAACCAGGACCCCCAGGTCCTTCTCCATAGAGCTCTCCTCCAGCAGGTCATCCCCCAGCCTGTACTGAAACGAACAGTTGTTCCTCCCCAGGTGCAAGACTTTACACTTGCTTGTGTTGAATTTCATCTGGTTTCTCCCTGCCCAGCTCTCCAGCCTGTCCAGGTCTCTGGATGGCAGCGCAGTGTCCTGCCTGTCAGCCACTCCTCCCAGCTTTGTATAATCAGCACTTGCTGAGGGTGGATGCTATTCCCTTATCAAGGTCGTCAATGAAGATATTGAACAGGACTAGACCCAACACTGAGCCCTGGGGAACACTGCTAGTCACAGGCCTCCTGTCTGACTCTGCTCCACTGATCACGATGGATGGTGGCACTCAGTAGAGTGGTCTTTACTGGCACAACATCCAAGCTGAGACCAATGATGCATGGCATTCCTCAAGGGTCAGTATCAGGACCAGCACTGTTTAACATCTTTGTCTGAGACATGGAGAGTGGGATTGAGTGCACCCTCAGCAAGCTTGACCGATGACACCAAGCTGTGTGGTGAGGGATGTCATGCAGAGGGACCTGGACAGAGTGGAGAGGTGGGCCCATGTGAACTGCATGAAGTTCAGCAAAGCCAAGTGTAAGGTCCTATATGTGGGTCATAAAACACAAGCATGAGCAGGAGGTTGAGGGAGAGGGATTCTTGCCCTCTTCTCTGGTGAGAAGAGCTGTGCTGCATCCAGCTCAATACAAGGCAGACAGAGAGCTGATGGAGCGAGTTCAGGAGGCCACAAAGATGCTCAGAGGGCTGAAGCACCTCTTCTATGCAGACAGGCTGGGAGAGTTCAGCCTGAACTGGGATGGTTCAGTTTGTAGAAAAGAAGGCTCTGGGAAGACCTTACAGCAGCCTTCCAGTCCCTCAAGGGGCTACAGGGAAGCTGGAGATGAAGGCTCTTTGTCAGGGAGTGTAGTGGCAAGACAAGGGGGAATAGGTTTAAGCTGAAAGAGGAAAAAAAATCCTTCCCTGTGTGGGTGCTGAGGCCCTGGCACAGGTTCCCAGAAAAGCTGTGGCTGCCCCTGGTTCCCTGGCAGGGTTCAAGGTCAGGTTGGATGGGGTTTTGGGTACCCTGTGCTAGTGAAGGGTGTCCCTGCCCACGGCAGGGGCTAGGACTAGATGGTTCCTTCCAACCCAAACCAGTCTGGGATTCCTTTTTTTTTTTTTAAATTTTTTTTTAATTAAATGAGCCTTTAACATCAATGCTCAAACTTCTGAACAGATTTTTTGAAAGACAAAAACATGACTCATCCCTCTTTCAATTCAGATTTTTCTGAGTTGAGGAAAGAAAAGTGGTAGTGAAACACTAATTATTTTTTTTTTTTTTTAAAAAAAAAAAAACACCCTTTCCTTATTCTAAATAAAGCATTTACATATAAATAGTTATTCCCAGACTTGCTCTCATGCTTAGTCATTCAGACTTAAATTCGCAGGGTCAAATTTGAAATCGTTTAAAAGAAAAAACTTTCTACAGCAGCAGATCTGGCAGAACCTATTTCAGGACTTAAAGGTTGTCCTCTTATTCCATGAATGGTATCTGGTGTTTAAGAATGGTAAAATCCCAAATGCTAACAAAGAGGCTCAATCACTGAGAGATGAGAAATCGCTCCTCACCTGCAACAATGCAAAAATCATGGTATTCCCTGAATTAAGGAGCCCAAGGTTATGACAGCTGAGGTCGTGAAAAAAATTCTCAGTAGCACCCGTGAAGTTTAGACTGAACCTCTACTTTGAAGTGCAAATTAACACCCTATAATGCCATCTGAGTAACATAACATACACTGCACTTAGCTCCCACTGACCCCACAATAGCTGTACTGAATTCTCACCTGTAAAATCTCTTTACTCCTCAGTCTTCCTTGAGAAGTAAACCGAGCCTGCCAGTATTTTAATCCACATTACATTTGAGTTCTGCAGAGACAACTGTCTCTCCACTGCACGACTGCTCAGCTCACAACTTCACGGTATGTATTTCACTGAACACTTCCCTTGCCTGAAGAATTCAGCCAAACATGTCAGACCCTGTGATGTGGATGGCTTAGAATATAAATAAAGTGAATGCACTATGTAAACAGAAGAGGTATATTTACACAACACAGAAGACTACTGTATTCTTAAATGTGGCCCTTTGGTCTCTAGACCACGCACAAGCGAAGCATCTTCTGAAACACCACACGTGTCAAGAGAAGGCAAAGAGTCAGAGTTAGCTACAACCTCTGTACATGAAGGCCATGTTGACTGTCACTAAAGACTTTTAGAGCATCTCTGTTGGCAAAGCTGTTTTTCAGACAAAAGACATCTGAAAAATTACCTGTCCCGATATGCTGTGTAGAGGCAGTAATCAGTGCTATGGTGTCCAAACACAATAGGTCTAAGGGGAAAACTGGTTACCTGTGAAACTCTTCTGCATCAATGTGTGATTTTTTTCAAAGGTAACTGCAGAAGTGCTTATGTCCTTCTGACAGGTGCACTGTAGTTTCTTGACAAGTCCAAGTATAAATCTCTTAGCTGTTGACTGTGTGCAGAGGACACTTGTGCCACGTATCTCCTGTAACGCTTTCTGATTATTTTCTAACTACGTGTTCGTTCCCTAAATGTTGAGGATATTCACAGTGTAAAGCTAAGTGCACTGAAGTGGCTTTCTAGTCCGGAAGAAAACCATGTAATTTAAGCATTTTGCCAGTTTCAAGAAGAGGGATTGCAGATGGCATATGAACCTACCACTGTGCTGAAGAGCTGGGAGTCCAACTCAGACTCACAGCTCCACTGCATCTGTGAAGACCGCAACGTTTCATCAACCCACAAGTAGAACAGGATGCATTTTTGGCCAACCTTGTCCTTATCTCTATGGAGAATCTCTTTCTCTTGTACTTGGAGACTTCTTTCCCACAAACCAAATTCGTTTCTGTTTAAAGGAAAACCGCAATATGGCTGGTAATGCATTGCACCCAGTTCCAAAAGGACAGCTCTAACCTTTCAGTGTCTTAAATGCAGCATCAAGCAGATAATACATGCTAGGAAATAAAGGTCACTGTTCCTCAGGATGGGTGTTTGCACTCCCACATCTTCCACCACAGGTAAAACTGGGCCTTGGTGGAATCATCACCTTCTTCCATGCACTACAACGGGGCATTTCCATTGCAAGCATCCCGCAGTGAAGACAGAGCTCAAATACAGGACAGCCTAGTGACACAGAAAGGTGCCCTAGAGTGGTTCGCCAGCTCTCTGCAATGGAACTCAGAAACCTAGGCAGATCTGAAAATGCCACATGATGCCTTTCTGGGTCACAAGGTACTTTTATATGGCTTAAGAAAAAGAGAATATAACATGAAGGATTTGTGTGGTTTGGGGTGTTTTTTAGGGTTGGAGGGGAGCCTGTCCTAAATCTCAATGAAATAAGTCTTCTTCAGTGGGCTTTAACTGCTCTTTAATCAGGCTTTAATCGCCCAAAGTGTAAATACAGTAAATACAGGCACAAAACAATGAAAGCCAGAAGTCTGACTAACTAATAAATTGGTAAAAATAACTTTAGAATTTCTATCACAAGCTCCCTACACAGTAATTATAGGAGGACTTTGACTGTGCCTTTCCTAGACGTTCTAATAATAAACATCAACTTCCTTTGTGCTGCCTGCTTCCTAGCAGTATGTGGGGAAAATGCCAGTTCTTATGGTGAGAGAATCATTCACCGTAATCAAGTTGCGGTTAAAATACACTTATTTGTAAAATCTGCCATAAATATTTTTAAATAATTCATATAGCAAACGTTAGTTCAGCAATTTAAGGCTAGTTATTGCAGTTTTCCTTTAAATATTCTTGCCTTACGTAAAAGCTGATCTTTATCTAAAAAAAACCCTTCTGGCACAAGAGGCAAAAAGGCATGTAACCCAGTAAAAATTGGAAAGCCAAAAAAGTTTATTTTTATGTGTTTTTATTTTTGATTGCCATATGGTGAACTGTTCTATAGTATAATATTCTCCAAGTATCATCCACACAAAACCCTGTCCATGGCACTTGCGATAATAAATTAACAAAGACTCATCAGACAAAAAAAAAAAAAACAACAAACGCACTCAATCTCTCCTATGCAAATAAAAACGGTCCCTGTGATTTCCTGCCTCCAATCTTAACATGGACACGTGAGGAAGTTTGAAGTATAGAAATTATTAAACCTTATGACATAAGAAAAAGGTAACAGTTTTGTCTAAACTGTTGTAAATTTAAGTCTGGATATAACTCGAGCACCTGCATAAACAAATCAGTATTTATGTCCTAAAATAGGTGACCAGCTGCAATCTACAAGAACGTATAGTAAGTCTAAGTAGATCTGCCATGCACTGGACCGTAGAGGTGAAAACACAGTGTAAGTGCAGCAGTGAGCGCGGCCTTACTCTAACAGGGGCCAGAGGTTTGCCATGTCACTTCTAACATAGCCACCAAGCTGTGGTTTTAATACATTAAAGCAAAGCTGGCCACTTATCTTAAGAATGTATCTATGAGATTATCCCCATTTTATGGGATTTGACAGCACTGGCAGGAGTTCACACAGGCTTACAAAGGAAAAATATCTGAAAATTCCAGAATTCAGAGAGGGTCCTTCCTCAAATTTACCATTTCTACGCTTTGCTGGCGTGCAATACTGCACTGAAACCTTCAAGTTTGCCCATGCCTTGTTAATACACTGCAGTCTTGAAATTTAGTCAGAGCTGCAGTTCTCATGGCTTTTCCCAAGCACTGCTCATCTAATTTAGCATGACAGCTGAGAAACGATGTCAGATGGGTTACAGTTCAGTTTAAAAAACATCCTCTACCTGGTATCTCTGCAGTGATTGTCTTGCTGCTCCCTGAAACCTCTTCATCATCATCTGATGAACTCGTGCTCGAGTCACACGTCAGGTCACTGTCACTGGTACTGCTGTCCTGCAGCAGGTTGTACTTCTTGCGAGCAGCCGCCTCCCGTTTCTGTCTTAAGAGCCGGATTCTTTCTTTGTGCTTTTGGCTTCGGTGACCTTTCACCTTGGTAACTCGACTGTCCTCCTTATCACTAGACTGTCGGTTTTTCTTGGCAGCCATTGTTGAAGTTTCACTTTCAGACCTGGATCTCCTGGACTTCCTCCCAACTGCAGCCCCAGGCACAGCAGAAGGGTCTCCCTCTACAGAAGCTTCAGCTTGACAGGGCTCATTCTCTTCTGTGGAAGACAATGTCTCAGAGTCAGCCAAATGCCCACTGGAAGAAGGGGAAAGCATGCAGTGATTAGAAGAGTCACTCTCGTAAACTCGGCTGCTCGCTGGCTTATCGCTCTCTGTAGATGCGAGCTGGGACTCGGAGGACTCTCGCCTCAGCTCCATCAGTAAGCAAGGCATTGAAGAGAGCACAGCAGAGTCTGCTGCAGTGGGCAGGTTGTCCTTCTGAGCTTGTGTCTCTAGTTCTATAGGCCCATCTTCATCTGGAGCAGTCTCTTGCTTTTCAGAAGTCTTTGGCGGAACCTCTGAATCAGTAAGTTCTTCTGCTTTTCCCACCGCCTCCATCTTCATCTCAGAGCACCCAGGTCCTCCTGGTCTCAAAGCACGAAGCACAAGGTCTGGAAGACTGGGTGAACTAGGTGCTGACTTCAGCAACACAGGATCCTGCACAAGAACAGAACAGTAAGAATAATTTACCCAAATGACACAGAATCACAGAATCTTAGGGGTTGGAAGGGACCTCAAGAGATCATCGGGTCCAACCCCCCTGCCAAAGCAGGCTCCCTATCTCATATTACATAGATAGGTGTCCAGACGAGACTTGAATATCTCCAGAGAAGGAGACTCCACCACCTCCCTGGGCAGCCTATTCCAGTGCTCTGTCACCCTCACTGGGAAAAAGTTCTTCCCCATGTTGGTGCGGAACTCCCTGTGCTCCAGCTTACAGCCATTGCCCCTTGTCCTGTCCCCACAGACCACTGAAAAGGGGCTGGCCAATTCCCCCTGCCACCCATGTCTAAGGTATTTGTAAACACTAATTAGGTCCCCCCTAAGTCTTCTTTTTTCTAGGCTGAACAGACCCAGCTCACTCAGCCTTTCCTCACAGGGGAGATGTTCCAGACCCCTAATCATCTTTGTCGCCCTTCTCTGGACTCTCTCCAGAAGGTCCCTGTCTTTTTTATACCAGGGAGCCCAGAACTGGACACAGTATTCCACGTGGGGCCTGACCAGGGCAGAGTAGAGGGGGAGGATCACTTCCTTCAGCCTGCTGGACACACTCTTCCTGATGCATCCCAGGATCCCATTGGCTCTCTTGGCCACCAGGGCACACTGCTGGCTCATAGCCAACCTGTCATCAACCAGGACACGATTCTGCTCTTCAGAGCATTACCTGAAGAACTCACTGCTTGTAGTTACAGACAGCACGGTTCAGAGTCACACTGGTTTTCTTCCCAGTGAACTCATCCTGTTACACCAAACTCTTCTGCCTTTTACACACCCATAAAAGATGGCACTGGAATCACATTAAACATGGTTCACGTCACTAGAATAATTTAAACAGACCAGAAAATAATAAAAATAATCCTAAACTTTTACCTTAGAAAATTTAAATGAATATGTAGTATATAAACAAAGTATTTTGAACTTCTTTAACTGTAACTTACTCTAATGGAGAATTTCAGCCTTTATGAACAATGCCAGCCTGAAAATGCACAGATTTGGTAGTCACCTGCCTGGACAGACCAGAACATAGTTCATCTTCTGTATCTATGAGAAAGGTACTTTCAGACAGACGGGACCTCAAACTTATAAAATCTCAGTGTTTTTACAGCTATTTGCAAACTCACAGTACTGACACAGCACAGGAGAGATCCAGTCACTGAGCTGAACCTGAGTGGCTGCTGGATGTTAGAGGGACAAGCTACACGCACCTCCTTTCTCCAGCAGCACCGCTCTGATGGCAGATCCACCTACCAAAGAGGTACTTACACCAGGTGCTGTGACATGATCCTAAATCATCAAGGGGAAGGAAGGGGTGGGAGGTTCACAACTTACACACAGCTAATATTCCCTGTACAGCAGAGATCTGCTCTCAGCAGAGAGCCACCCTCCGTGCCGGTGGGTCATTTTTTTAACAAGTTATCTAACAGGTCACTCAAGTCACCCTCAAGTGTCTCCCTCCCATCCAAGCCCTGGTTGCACAAGAACCTTCAGGCTCACCCAGTTTCTCCGAAACCTGCCAGAAAAAGCAGCACCAAATAGTAAGGGCTGCAATCAAGAAACAGTATCCACCCACACCAGCATCCTACATTTTACCTCGAGTTATAATTTAATAAATTGCACTGCTTTGCAAGCACAAAAAATAAGCTGTTTATCTCATTGATGACTTGCACATTATCAACCCAAAAATACAGGAAGCACCTTCAGAAGAACTTTGGTTTAGAGGTTAATATTTAAAATTTTTCCCTGAATTTTCACTTGGAATTCAACATAAGAAAAGTGATCTTTAAATTACCATGTTCAGTTAACAGATGAATGGTATGGGAAAAATAGTTTACTGTTTTGTAAGTGTTGTAAATGATAAATTTACAGCACTTCAGAGAAAAAAAAACATAGACAAGAAAAAAAAATGTTCAAATCTGCTCTGTTTGTTAAAAACTGCATTTCTGCATACATTTGAGCAGCCTGAGAAAGCATGGATGGCTCCAAGATATTTTTCTGCACCCCAATAATCCTTCTTTGGTTTTCTGATCCATCCCAAACTGCTGGTACCTGCAGGTAACTGCCTACAGCTTCACCACCCCCCCCTCCCCACCTGCAGCACAGAGTAAGGGTATTTTCTTGCTTCTAAAAGATGCTGTGAAAAGTTGTCCTGTCTGCCCTAACCCACTTCGAAACTTAATTTTTAAGGAATATTAAAATAGAGTTCCTATTAAAATGCTTCCTCCAGGCTAATGAATGAGACGTGGGATGGTGCAAGGGAATTATGAAAATATTTATGGGAGAGAAACACCAGATAAGGGAAAAACCCCTCAGGTAGTATCAGACAATACAAAAAAGATGGAGATGATAACCCCAGGTCTGCTAAATATGAAAAGCACCTCACAAAAACCCCCAAAACAATAAACCCAGTGTTTCACTTTTAAAAAAAAAGAAAAAAAGAATAAAATGCATAGTGTAAAACACAGCAACAGGACTATAAAGAAAAATGCTGCCCAAACTGATGCATTGAGTAAAGTTCTCTTGAAAGCAACTTAAAAGAATAATTTCAGGATATAGTAATTTAATGTAGGCAGTATCACATAAGAACCAATTTATTCCCAAGGCCACAACACAGCATCAAACCCAAATGATGGAAACAAGTTCTGAGACATAAACACATCCCAAAACCATAATAAAATCAGTATTTATATATATTTCATCTGCAAATCTACATTATCAAATAATTTTCTTATTATACAGGTAAGGCAGACACAGATTTGATGATTAAATGACCAGCCAAGAGCTGTACACAGCAGGATACGTATTGTACCTGATAGTGCAACTCCCACCTTCACTCTGGCCAAGCACTTTGGGAAGAAAAACAACTTTCCCATGAGTTTTGAAATGCACGGGCAAGGAAAGATTTGGTTGCTCAAATACATACAAGAAGAATATTAGCCTGGCCAAAAGAAATGTATTTAAATATTCAAACCAAAAACTGCAGAACAGCTTCTGCAGTATTCATGCTTTTAGCCTGGGGAGCACCAAGAACAGAGCTCAACACAAAGCTAAAGGGCAGCTAAAGTGAACTAGAGACTCTTTTTTTTTTTGTTCCACTATTACCAGGCTTGAGCATCATCTACCTCCCAAATGAGACCATTGGAACACCTTGCACTTGCTTTTCCATCCCTCTATCAGGCAGAAAAAAAAAATACATTTCATCTACCACCTTGCCAACAGTCTACTCAATGACTTAATAAAAAAAAAATCTTCTTATGAAGTAGGATCTTACTTTCACTACTCAAATCATGACAGTTTGATCCCTCACAGAGCAACCAGTGAATTGTATTTCAGTGAGAGGGCAGCACAGGGATTGCTAACCTCACAGATGTGCATCTGGTCAACACTGACGTGCGTTTGTGTGTAGAAATAAAATACTTGCTCTGATGAAGTTTGTACTCTTCGGCTCCCCTGACCTGGCTATTTAAAAAGTCAATAATTTTAGTATTAGTACACACATAAAAAAGAACTTGATATTTACCTTGTTGGAAGGAAGAGTGTGTTTCAGTCTGTTGTGACTCAGACAGACTTTGCTGTGGGGAAGAACAGATAGTTCAAGGGAAAATATCCATGCCAAGGAAAGCCTTGTTTCAAAGAAAGATAAAAACCTACTGACTTAGTTCTACTTGATGAATTCACAGATCAGAGGAAGACTTTATTGAAAAACTCCCATTCCTTTCCTGCTACTCAGTTTCCTTGTTACAATACTAGAAGAGGTAAGGTCAAGGTGTTGCTGAAGAGACTAGTTCTTTACTTAAATGAGAACAGCACAGCCCTGGAAAATAAGCTGTGATGCCTTGCAGACACAGATGGGTACTTCATTACACACTGCTCAGAAATGCCATTCTCCTTTTCCCTATACACAGATACTGCACTGCTGATTTTAAAAGGCAATTCTGTAAAAACTTTCCAGTAGGAATTATCTCATTTACCAGCCACAGACAGAAAACACCAGTATGCTGAAGCCACTAAATATTTAACTGCAACTTTACCTGGGAAATAGTTCCAAAGCTTGGACTCTCATGTAAAAGCACATCATTTCTACACTATGAAACCTGCACTTCAGTGAAGAAATCCAAAAGATTTTGAAGGTCAGATTAGCAGGGACAACCCAGACAGCCCACCATCTCGCTGCCATTAACAGGGATGGGTTGTACCCCCTACTCTATGTCCCACTCGTGACTGTGCAGTTATATTCCCTCCTTTGCACCACAACTGGCTCATCCTTTCTTGGATTGTTTCACTTCACTAAGCCAACAGAAAATTAAACCAGAAAATCAGTGAAATTTCCTGTCTGAGCTGGCAGGAAAAGGAGGGAAGGGAGGACAAGGAATAAGCCATCCCTTTAGGGAAAAAAAATAAGAAAACCCTGATTAAAAACTACCTGCTGTTTGGCCTCATCACACTTTGAGCTCACAGGTTCTGACGAGAGACAGGACAGGGCACCAAGTGTTTCCTTCATAGCACTGTTTGCTCTGAGAAGATATTTTTTAAATATAAAAAGAAAAAAAAATATAATTACACATGTCAGCAGCTTCCTAAAAATAACTACAATGGACTATGAATTAACAAGTAATATATATTACTACATATAACACCAGACAAAGTTGTAGCGAAGGTGGCATGCGTGCTCTCTATCAATCAATAACTGGCTACACAAACATCCTTCAGAACATTTTTGTTTGCTTTGCTCTCAGTAAGTGTCGTTCTTTATAACTGTCTGTACTGCAATGGCAGAAGGAAACGAGTTCCACCCAAACCTACACCCCATGATACCCCAACCTTGACTGTACACCATCATTTTCAGTGCTACTGAACTGATTGAGGATAAAGAATGCCAAGCTCTCGTGAAGCAAGCCAGCTCTTTCCCTCAGCAGCTGCAGTCGTACTTCAGAGGTATGCAGGTTTTCATAGCAGCTTGCTGTCAGAAGTCACTTTAGTTCATTACTGATACATTTCCTCTTATTCAGAGTCCAGTTGGGCACTTCTCCCCATTCATGGCCATTCCACCTTCTTACACCAGTGCTAGTGATTGTTTACATGGAGAAAAAAAAAGTATCTAGCACAACACTGTCTTTTGATGCCATCTTGGTGCTGAAAGAACAGTCTGGACAACCTACCTCCTCAAAACAGTAGCCATTCACTCTCAAGCTGTAATTAAAGATAAACTATACCTACATTTTTTCAGCATTATTTAAGCTTTTGTGTCTACTTAAATGAGAAGTTAAACTGTGCTGCTGCACAGGAGTTGTCAGTTCAGAATACACAGCTGACTACAGAGAGGGGAGTGGGATAATAATACCAGGACTGTCTGTGAGGAGCAGCAGGATCATACACAGGGTTGGAGGGAGAGAGTGATAGAAGGCTTGCAGTGGGCACTGCTAAGTTTTACAGAAACAAGCCAGAGGCTTCTGATGTAATAAGAGATAAGGCAGTTTCCATGGAATGCCCTGGGGGGGAAAAGGGAGTGTCCCTCCTAAAAGGTGACACAGCTACAGGCCCAGGTGAAGTGCCTCTACACAAACACAGCATGGGCAACAAACAGGAGGGGCTGGAAGCCACCATACTACCAGAAAGCTATGACACAGAGGCCATTACTGAAACTTGGTGGGTTGAATCCCATGACTGGAGTGTGGCTATTGATGGCTACAAGGTGTTCAGAAGGGACAGACAAGGAAGGAGAGGTGGAGGTGTTGCCCACTGTATTAAGAAATGGATGGACTGTGAAGAGATGTCCCTAAAGAACAGTCATGAGCAGGTTGAAAGCTTATGGATAATAACTAGGGATCCTGACATCAAGGGGAGCCTTGTGGTTGGGGTCTACCACAGGCTGCCCTCTCAAGGGGAGCCTGTCCATGAAGCTTTCTTGCTCCAGCTCCAGGAGGCATCAAGGCTCTCATCCTGCTCCGGGATTTCAACCACCCTGACATCTGTTAGAAAAGCAGCATGGCAAGATGTAGCAAAGAGATTCCTAGAGTGCATTAGGGACAACTTCCTGAGATGAGGAAGAGACAGCCCTACTCCAAGGGAAGTGATATTGGAGCTGATGGTTACCAGTGTGAGTGAGCTCCTCAGGAACGTCAAGATTGGAGGCAGCCAGGGCTGCAGCGACCACGCACTGTTGCTGTTCACTGACCTAAGGCACGTGACCCAACTGACAAGTGGAGTCAGGACCCTGAATTTCAGGAAAGCCGACTTCCAGCTCCTCAAGGAGTTAGTCAATAGGAGCCCCTGGGAAACGGCCCTCAAAGGGAAGGAACAGAGCTGGCAGATCTTTAAGGATGCTTTCAACAGAGCCCAAGAGCTCTCGGTCCCCAGGTGTGAGACATTGGGCACGGAAGGCAAGAGACAGGCATGGCTGAGTCAAGACCTACCAGTCAAACTAAGAGGCAGGATGGAACTTCACAAGCAGTGGAAGCAGGGACAGGTATCCTGGGAAAAGTACAGGGATATTGCCTGTTGTGTAGGGACAAGGTCAGGAAGGCCAAGGCACAGCTGGAGCTGAAGTTGGCAAGGGATGGCAAAAAACAAGAAGGGCTTCTACAGGTACTTGAACCAGAATTAAAGAAAGTGTACCCTCCTGATGAGTGACAATGGTGGACTGGTGACAACAGATGAGGAAAAGGCTGAGGTTCTTGACAGCTTTTTTGCCTCAAGTCTTCACTGGTGACATTTCTCCTCTGCTCTCAAGTTGAGGGCCTGCAAGATTGGGACCAGGGAGACAGAGTCCCTCCAACTGTAAGTGAAGACAAGGTTTGTGACCATCTGAGGAACCTGAACGTACACAAGTCCATGGGGCCTGATGAGATGCATCCCAGAGTACTGAAGAAATTGGCTGATGGAGTTGCCAAGATACTCTCCATGATATTTGAAAAGCCATGTCAGTCAGGTGTAGTCCCCACTGACTGGAAGAGAGGAAACATCATGGACATTTTTAAAAAGGGTAGGAAGAAGAACCAAACTGTCAGCCTCACCTCTGTGCTTGGGAAGATCATGGAACAAATCCTTCTAGAAGCCTTGCTGAGGCACATGGAAGACAGGGAGGTGATTCAAAACAGCCAGTGTGGCATTACTAGGGGCAAGTCCTGCCTGACCTCAAACAACTTTTTACATTTGTTATTTTGATAAGTATTTTTAATTTCTTGTGTGGTGATTCAATGCTCTTTGTGATGTTGTAAACAGACCAGTATAACATACAGGGATTGGAGAAAAAAAATAAAAATAAGACATCAAGTAGAGACAGGTGAATGCTTTTCAAAATCACTAAGACAGGATAGTATAATTTGAGATTACAAAAGAATTTGTAAGGATAATGAAAAGGGAATGATTCAATGAAATATAATAATGCTGGACAGATTGATGTAGATGTAGCTCGTGACAACTAATATAACTTTGTGTATTTTAAGAATATATTTGTTTTGGAATATGGCTGTAACTGTGTGAGCAGTTTCATGAAAGCAGCTACAAAACTTGCCCATAACAGTGCAACAGGAGGAGACAGGGGAGTCATAAATAATGAGACTAATGACCAATTAAGATACAGAGTATATCTTGTTTTCAGCAAAAAGGAATGTGTTTTTGAGTTCAGATAACCACGGAGAAGAAACATAAAGAGCATGCACTGAGAGAGAAAGATGTCCAGCCTTCATCCCTGTGTTGCACATGGGCCAGAAGAATCCCAGACATAGATACAGACTGGGAGAACAGCTCCTTGAGAGCAGCCCTGCTGAGAAGAACTTGGGGATTCTGGTAGATGAGAAACTTAACATGAGCCAGCAGTGGCTCTTGCAGCTCAGAAGCCCAGTGACATCCTGGGTTCCATCAGCAAAGGGGTGGCCATCAGGGACAGGGAGGGGATTGTCCCTCTCTGCTCTGCCCTAAGGAGGCCCCAGCTGGAGTCCTGTGTCCAGAGCTGGGGCCCCCAATACAAGAAAGATGTGGGACTGTTGGAGAGGGGTCAGAGGAGCCACGAAGATGATCAGAGAGCTGGAGCACCTGCCCTACAAAGAGAGGCTGAGGGAGCTGGGCTTGTTCAGCCTGGAGAAGAGAAGGCTGCAGGGGGACCTCATTGCAGCCTGCCAGTCCCTGAAGGGAGCAGAGAAACAGGAGGGGAATCAGCTTTTTAGAAGTGCACACAATGGCAGGACAAGGGGGAACGGACTAAAGCTATAGGAGGGAAGGGTTAGATTAGATAGCAAGAGGAAGTTCTTTACAGAGAGAGTGGTGAGGGGCTGGAACAGGCTGCCATGGAGGGGGTGGGTGCCCCATCCCTGGAGGTGTTCACGGCCAGGTTGGCTGGGGCCCTGGGCAACCTTGTGTAGATCCAGGCCTGAGGTTGGTGGCCCTGCCTGTGGCAGGGGGGGTTGGAGCTCTATGATCCTTGGGGTCCCTTCCAGCCCAGATCAGTTTACGAGTCTATGATTCTAAAGACCACCAGAAGACCCCCTGAGTGTCACTGAGCGTGCTCTATCTGGGAGGAGATAATGTAAATGACATCCTGGAAATAATTTGCATAACCCTGCCTTTTCTTAGAAAGTTTAATGAATATGTATAGTTAATCTGTATAAATATGAGAAATTTGTCTTTAATGGGCGCACACATTGGGAGGAGCGATTCCCTGTGTGCTCAGGGCTGCAGTAAAGGATCCCTGCTTAACAGTCACCAAGGCCACAGAGTTTTGATTCTGGCTTTCTGAGGCATCACAATCTAGTGGCTGTCTACAACAGAGTAACTATCAGTGGACAAGGGAAGAGCTACAGATGTCACCCATCTGGATTTCTGCAAGGCCTCTGATGCAGTCCTCCACAACATTCCTCTCTCTGAGTTGGAGAGATGTGGATTTGATGGGTGGACTGTTCAGTGGATAAGGAATTGGCTGGATGGTCGCATCCAGAGGGTGGTTGTCAATGGCTCCAACTCCTGATGGAAGATGATGTCAAGTGGTGTTCCTCAGGGGTTTGTTCTGGAGCAGGAGCTATTTATTATCTTTACTAAATATATTGACAGAGGGACTGACTGCACCCTCAGTAAGTTTGCCGATGACACCCAGCTGAGTGGTGAGGTTCATGAGGGACCTGGACAGGCTGGAGAGGCCCAGTTGAACCTCATGAGGTTCATCTAAGCCAAGTGCAGGGTCCTGCACCTGGGTTGGGACAATCCCCATTAACCATACAGGTTAGGAGATGATGTACTGGAAAGAAGCCCTGAGGAAAAGGACTTGGGACATCTCATGGATGAGAAGCCGGACATGAGCCACCAATGTGCATCTGCAGCCCAGAAGGCCAACTGCACCCTGGGCTGCATCACAAAAAGTGTGGCTAGCAGATCAAGAGAGGGGATTTTGCCCCTATGCAATCTATATCTCTCTCTCTGGGGAGACCTCACCTGGAGTGCTGGGTCCAGCTTTGGAGCCCTCAACAAAGGAAGGATATGGAACTGTTGGAGCACATCCAGAGGAGGCCACAAAAATGATCCAAGGGCTGGAGCAGCTCTCCTATGAGGACAGGCTGAGGGAAGAGAAGGCTCAGGGGGACCTTATAACAGCTTTCCAATCCCTGAAAGGTGCCTATAGAAAAGCTGTGGAAGAACTGTTCCCAAGGGCATGGAGCAGTTGGACAAGGGGTGATGGTTAAACTAGAAAAGGGGATATTTTGGTTGGATAATAGGAAAAAAAAAAATCTTCATTATGAAGGCAGTAGATCACTGGCACAGGTTGCCCAGAGAGACAGTGGAGGCCCCATCCCTGGAGACATTCAGGGTCAGGCTTGATGGGGCTCTGAGCAACCTGATCTAGTGAAGGTGTCTCCCCCCTCACTGCAGGGGGTTGGACTAGATGGCCTCTGAAGGTCCCTTCCAACCTCACACATTCTATGAGTCTGTCCTTCCTGAGCATCTATCACCTTACAGCTCCAGTGCAACAGAAGCCTGTATTTTCATCTATATCTCAGTATGTTTTTCTATTTACACAGCACTAAGGAGGGCAGTGGTTCCTATTTACATAAATTAGTATTTTCATCACCAGTGGATTACATTAACCCACATTTACCCATTTCACATAGATGAAATACATCACAGGTGAGAGAGAAGAAATGACAGATGTATACAGCTGATGTCATTCAAACCATGAAAAAAATCAATTTTTCTTTAACATAAACATGCAGCCAAGCCAATCAAGAACTACAAATCAAACAGCTGATAGCCTGCATGTCTAAGGATGCTGGGTTGGGAAAGGATGGAAGCTCCACATGACCTGGGGATTAAAGGCATGACTGTAATATTGAAGTCCGCTTGCTTTGGGTTTGCATGGCAAGGTTTTGGTAATGGTGGGGAGACTGCAAGGGTTGTTTCTGAAAAAAGCTGCCAGAAGCTTCCTACAGGTCTGACAGAGCCAACACTGTGGACATAGGGGACCATACCAGAGCAGCTTTGCTGGGGGAACCTGTGTCCCCTGGGAGACCAGGCTGGAGCAGTGTGGTCCTGAAGATCTGCACCCCACAAAAGGGGACCATGGGGCAGTTGGTTACGAACTGAAGGACTCAAGTTGGAGAGGAGGAAAGAGCAGCAGAGATGATATGTGATGGACTGACCTCAATCTCCATCCCCCTGTGCCACTGGGGACGGAAGGAGAGAAACGGGGAGTGAAACTGAGCCTGGGAAGAGGGGATATGGAAGGGGAGGGGTTTTAAGACCAGGCTGCTCCACCCTGGTCCCCCACAGGGTCACAATTCCCCCCAGCAAACCTGCTCCAATGGGGCCCTCTCCACAGCATGCAGGTCCTGCTAGGATCTTGCTCCAGCACAGGCTTCCCACAGGGTCACAGAGTCCCTCAGGTGTCTCCACCCACTCCAGTGTGGGGCCCTTCATGGGCTGCAGGTGGGATCCCTGCTCCCAACCACCCTCCATCGGCTGCAAGGGAACCTCTCTCTCTGGTGCCTGGAGCCCCTCCTCCCCTTCCTTCTGCACTGGCCTTGGTGTCTACAAAGTTTCTCACACCATCTCCTTTCTCTGGCAAAAAAGGCTGCTGGTCAGGTTTGAGGTTTTTTTCTTCTTAACTCTGTTCCCTAGAGGTGCTGCCAGCATCACAGACGGACTTGACCTTGGTCAGCCACAGGTACATCCTTGAGCCGGCTGATGTTGGCACTGTTGGACCTAGGAGAAGCTTCTGGCAGCTTTTGGCAGGAGCCACCCCTGCAGCCTCCCACCACTATCAAAACCTTGCCATGCAAAGCCAAAACACCACCACACCACACTTAGTTTACTTTCTCAGGTCACACATGCCCGTGCATTTAAAACAAGAGATGTGTGACCAACACTCAATTTGGCTCCAGAGGGTTGACTCAGCTCTGCAAGGAGGTGTGTGTGTGTGTGTGTGTGCGCACAGCACTGGAGAGCAGGTTTTTCACAACACTGAGCCACCCCCACACGGGCACTGTGTAATTTATATAGTGTTCCTTTGAAAATGCTGCCCTAAAGCTGACTCACTGGCACACAATTCTACCCAAGGCAACTTCTGGGAGTGGAGCTGGCTCTTTATCAGATGATTCATCAATCAGGCCCGGCAGCAATCCTAAAGGATAGGACCCTTGGATAAAAGGCATGGCAAGAGGATGGGTAAGAGAATTTCAGTGTGAAACAAAAGGAAGGATTAAACTAATGATGTGTTTCAACTGGTTTTGCATAAACAAATGAAGGTTAAAAATAGGCTGCTCCTACTGACTGCTCAACAGGCTGCTTATACAAATCACCCAAGACTGAATAAAAATCACAAGTGTATGTGTTAAAGCAAAAGGTTTGTGGAGCATCCTTTGCAACCTGGAAAGGCAAGGCTTCTCACCTTAAACAAGGAGCGATGCTTTACATTTAAACACATTTTCTGCATTGCAATGCTTAATGAACATGTTCTGCCCCTTCAAAATGAGAGGGAACTACCAGCCATGGGTTAGCTCACAAGCCTTGCACACAGGCTTCCAGAAACATTCACTGGCTACACTGGAATCGCACACACAAAAACACCCTTAAACCACAGTCCTTGTAAAAATAAATTCATTAGCATATAGATAAAAGGCACACAGGGTTGGCTGCACTCATCCTTCCACAAAATCTCATTTCTTTCTCACAGTGAAACTACTTTTTGTTCAGTGGCTTAGTGCACAGCAATTCAAAGTCGATGATGCCCTCTGCTCTAAAAATTAGAGGGGGCATATTTTTATTACTATGCATTTCTAAAATTTAGGCTGCTCTCTCAAGAGTTTTCATTATTCTTCCACCAAAGCTGGTGTCAGAAATCAACGCTAGGATAGCCACACTTCATTTCTTTTTCTCTCTGCCACCGATTAGCTTGTGGATCACACTACTGAGGATGGTCCTTCGGGTGTACCACCTTTTCCTAACGCTTTGAGCATAGCAAATTTTGTCACTTTACCCATCCATCCCTGTTACGCCAAGGAAATGTATGCTGTGCTTCCTCTGCTGGTTCATGCTGTTCAATATAAACAGACCTCTTTCTCAGGAAATGCAGGTCTGCTGTTCCACCATGGCCAATAAAGTAACGCTCACAGAAAAGCCATGTTTTAAAGTGCTTGGGAGTAACAGCGAGAGATAAATTGTGATCCTCAGAGCACTGAATTTCCTTCTATTAAGAGCATTCATCTGAAATATCCTGAAAGTAGTAACACATTTCGTTACCTGCTAACAGCTCCAACTGGTAGCTCAGGACAGCTGCAATGTAACTTTGAAGCAGTAAAGTCACCCCACCCAGTACGGTGGCATTCCTTCAAGAAGGACTTGTGCCCATCTCCTACAAAAATCAAAGCTGGTCCATCAGAGAGATACAGATGTACCTGGCTATTGCTGCTGTTTGGAAGTCTGGAAGTGGCCATCCAGTGGTCTGGATGGCATGGCCATCCAGGCCATGCCCTGGGATGCAGCTCCAGGAGCCTGTAACTCCACACGCAGTCCAGTGCTGCTGCAGAGAGGCAGAAGCATGTGGCTGCTGGGCCCATGAGCACCTACCATGTTCTTGTGCGATTCAGCTTCCCAAGAGAAAGCTGCACACCATGGGGCTAGCAGGCTGAAGGAGATCAGTTAAGGTCCAGAAGAAGAACAAGGTGAGCATCTTACACAACATACAACAGGCCTGGAGCAAGGGAGAGCGTTGGGCTATTCCACCTCATCTTGCAAAACATCACTCCAAGGCTGCACAGCCCTTGACATCAGGAGCACAGACACCCCTCAGCATATTAAAGAGCTGTTCTGACAAGTTCTGTGCCACTAACAGTGCTGCCCAGGCTGCCCCATGGAAACTTCTGCAGCAGGCAAAGGGAGATGCTGCCAGCATCTCCCCATCTCTTACAGCGATTAAAAGCTCAAGACACTGAACTAGAAGAGGTGTGGACTTGTGACAGCCATCTATGACAGCAGAAATCAAGCAACTCTACAGTCAGTAAGTATTTAATGATCAGACCTTTATACATGTCTTTGCCATGGGATATGAACAAAACCATCCCCCAGGTATTTTAAAGCTTCAATAACCTGAGGCCAGCAGGTCGAGGGAGGGGATTCTGCCCCTCTGCTCCACTCTCATGAGACCCCACATCAGTGCTGTGTTCAGCTCTGGAGTCCCCAACATAAGGACATGGAACTGTTGGAACGGGTCCAGAGGAAGCCATGAAAATTATCAGAAAGGCTGGGAGAGTTGGAGTGGTTCAGCCTGGAGAAGAAAAGGCTCCGGGGAGACCTTAGAGTCCCTTCCAGTCCCTGAAGAGGCCTACAAGGAAGCTAGGGAGATACTTTTTAGAAAGGCATGTAATGATAGGATGAGGGGAAATGGTTTTAAACTGGAAGGGAAAAGATTTAGATTGGATATTAGGAAGAAATTCTTCACTACAGGGTGGTGAGGCCCCGGCACAGGGTGCCCAGGGAGGTGGTGGCTGCCCCCTCCCTGTAGATGTTCAAGGCTGGGTTGGATGGGGCCTGAAGCAGCCAGGTCTGGTGAGAGACGTCCCTGCCCATGGCAGAGGGGTTGGAACTTCATGATCTTTGAGGTCCCTTCCTGCTCAAACCAGTCTGTGATTCTATGAAACACTTCAACACCAGTGCCATGTCTTTGCTTTACCCCAGCACAGGGCAGAAATATACCCATTCTACGGTCTGGTCAACTGAAGAAGAAAGATCAGGTGACATGTCCAAATTCTATAAAAAGGCTGTAAAGGAGCTGTAAGCCAACCAATCCCTGATCTCAAGTCATCTTCTCATCCACAAGCTACCAATATTATTAATTTGTTGCTTGAATCATTAAGCTATTAGCGCAAAATCTAAATATTGCAACAGGCCTTTGCAGTAGGTGTACTACTGACAAGTAATGCTAAAGGCAAAGACAGACTGCATGCAAATTATGAAAATTTTAGTAACAGCACAATCCCAAGTGCTGTCCAGCTGTTCTTGACACCAAATCCTTGATCATTTAACAATAATTAAAGAATCAGGCACCAACTGATTTCAGCATCCACCAGCTTGCAAACCACACAGAACCACAGAATCATTTAAGCTGGAAAAGACCTCCAAGATCATCAAGTCCAACTGTAAGGTGGCACTGCCAGGACCACCACTAACCTATGTTTCCAAGCACCACATCTACAGCTCTTCTAAATCCCTCCAGGGGTGATGACTTCCCTGAGCAACCTGTTCTAGTGCTTGACAATCCTCCCAGTGACGAATTCTTTCCTAACAGCTACCCTAAACCTCCCCGGCACAACCTGAGGCCATTTCCTCCTGTTTATTGCTTGTTACTTGGGAGAAGAGACTGATGTCCCCTGGCTTCAACCTCCTGTCAGGTAGCTGTATAGTTCAGTAACTCATATAGCTGTCTTTACATGTCCAAAGTGCCCCTGAGGAAGGAAGCACTCACGACACTGCTTTGTCATGACCTCAGGACTCAAACAACCTGCCACCTTCTCACCAAGAAAGCTCACCTGCATCACCAGACCATACTCCAGAGCACTCAAGCTAATTCAAGACAGCCAACTTATGAGCCTACATCTTCACAAACCCTAACACTTCCATCCTTAAGTCAAGCTTTCCTAAGAAACTAATGCAACAAAACGAGTTAAAACTCTCACAGGACACAGCAGCCATAGAGAAACAGCCGTGGTCACAGGCAGAATTAGAGGGGCTGTAACACGGTCTGCTGTGGAAGAATGAAGCCCAGTAAAGGAAAAGGACAGTGTAGGAGGGGACTAGTTTAGTTTAAGCTTTTGACAAACAACAAATGAAAAAAAAAAGTATGAAGTATACACAGACTGGTTATACAAAGGTACAAAAGCTACTGTGGGTATTAAAAAAAAAACAAAACCAAAACAACAGAAAACAAGCCAGAACTGGGTCAAAATGTGGGTGTTACTGCCAGATACTTCCTACAGTATTTCCTCTCAGTGAAGAAGCCTGACCTCTGCTTTGAGATGGTAACAGACCAGGAAACAGACATTCCTTCCCCACAACAAACTGAAGACTTTGCATATATTTGACTACAGAAATTAAGTAACAGCACGTAAGGAGATACCAAGTTACCAGCTATAAAAAGAGCAAAAGAAAAGTTAGTTTTCATCAGTATCACGTAAGTACTGTTGGGGGAAAAAACATGCCCACAAACAAACAAAACCTAAATAAAAGCAGCATTTACCTCAAAATGGTTTGTTGAATTATTCCCCTTCCTTTAAGGAAAAATGAGGCTCAGCTTCAAGAGTTTTCTTAAGAATAACAACCAATAGTTACCAGCAGGAGATGTAAACAATATTTACAACTTCTGCACCAGAAAGAGAGATACAAGGGAAGAGGCATCAAGTCTGGAGTATTAATTCAACCCCACTCTGTCAGTCCACCACAGACATCTCATTGCTGTAGCTCAAAAAGGTCCATGCAGACAATCAGTGAAGCCTGCTACAGGTGTTAGAAAGTGGAAAAAGCAGTTTGATCTTGCAGAACAAAAAAGGGCAATCAAGTGTCAGCTGTCAAACCAGCTGTAAATTGAGCTAAGTGGGGTCAGTATCCTCATCAGCCCTCTGTAATTAGGTGTGGTAAGGTACTAAATTTCTCTGTATTCAACAGTGTCTGGATTTTCTTTACTGCAGTGAGCTAAAACAGCTGTAGGTCAAGCGCAGCCTGGGAGCTGCCTTTACAATGGCTTTTTAGCATCATCAACTCTAACAACAGGAAATAACACCAACCCTATCACGTTCATCCATAATTCAGCTCACGGGCACGACTACATACAAGCCCACTCCTTCCCAAACCAACAACTACATTGCCAAAAGACATCTTTTCTAACACTATGAGGCCTTGGGCTACCAGCTTTTCATCCTACTTCATTAGGAAACAGCCTCAAAACCCCCTTATTTTGTATTTCCAACCACACGTGCTCTGAGTTAGCAGACAGCATCCTGACCTACTCTTTATCACTCCTTTCCCTTGAAACTTCATTTTCGCCATGTTACTTGGAGCTCACTCCCTCTCCAGCATTCCCAGAGATCAAGAAATAGGAGAGTAAACAGAGGCATTGGGACATTACTAGCTGATGAGAAAGCCACAGTACAAGAGAACAGAATTCATTTACCTTACCAACTATCACAGTAAGCTGCTTCCTTCAACTTCAGAAAGTCTGAATGTATTACTGGCACACACAGGGCCAATCTCAAACTAGCAGTATGGAAATGCAAGATTCCAAATGAAAAACAAATTACTGAAATTTGCTTCTACAGAAACAACTGCATCATTGTACAGACAATTGGTATTATGAAGCCCTGACTGTTAGTTATTCCTAGCTCTGCTCCTGCGAGTCACTTGGTCTCTACCCATTTTGGATGAGTGGATGTGAAATCTGCCTTCGCCAAAACAAATCTTGGAAGACTAATGACCAAGCACGGTGAAACAAGACATTACAACAGAATCATGGCAATAAGAACACTTATCCAATCATGGGCTGGCTCTGCCTGTTCATTTCCAAGAAATCTTGAAGCATCAAGGCCAAAGAGCATTGTGCAGGACACTGCACAGGTCTCACCACGAAATCAAAGCCATGATCCAAGCATACAGACACAAAAATGCTGTATTGAGAGAATCTTAAATACTTGCACTTAATTAAGAAGTGACCACCTGTTCTGCTTATGATTAAAAAAGCCGTCGGCCTTGAGTCCTAACAGCTTCTAAGCTGTCTTCTTGGAGACCAAATAACTCAAGCACTATACACCTGGAGCCTTTGCACTATTCTGCTAGTTTAAAAATCAATTTCTGAGCACTCAAGAGACGCCACTCCACAGTCAAACTGGTATAAAACCCTAAATACCTTCTTAAATAGAAAGAGGCACCTTTGGTTGGATCGTTCCAAATCTAAAGCTGACCCACTGTGGGCATGTTACCTGACCCCCATGGGCGCTGCGTAATGCATCTGCAGCGGTGTAACAGCAACACCTCAGCGACGGAGCTGCATCTCCTTTTCAGTCCTGAATGAGTAATCGATGGGTGTCTGAGCTGCAGGAAGGAAGTCACATCCGCGGAGAAGCTACTACAGCATGCAGGCTCTACTCATGCTGATCAGACATGTGAAGGGGGGACACGAACAAGTGGGAATGGGCAACTGCAAATTCAAATTCTAACTTGCAGCGATAACACTGAGTGAGTGCCAAGTGATCAGTCACTCCATCCTACCTCAGAGACATTCTCTGTCACGGTAAGAAAGCGGCAGAGGCTAACATTTACACTGTGTGCATTTTTCTATACAGCCTCTGTAGAAGCTACATTCTAGACCTGAAGTCACAGACTCGGAACTGCATCATGCATTAAAAGCCTGGAACAAAGATGTGACAGAAAGACAACACAAATCACCACAGAAAGGGAAAAAAAAAAACCAAGCTGCACTCAGTTCCCTGCCATAGTCGTTGCTGCCAGAGAGTCTGCTGCCGTAACAGCTCAGCCATTCCTAAGGCACAAGCATCAGCTCTTTGCTGAAGTTTAATTCACATACTGGGCAACACAGACAGAAGAGGTTTCCTTGCCATGTAAACCTCAGGTTCCCTTGGAGCTGTAACTGCACAGCAACGCGTGCTATGCCACACGACTTCATCCCAGGCCTCCCTCACAGCATCCTGACCCTCTCTCCCAGCGCTGCTGCGTTTCTGGTTCCTGGTAGCAGGAATGTTCAAAGGCTCCCAAGTTTTGGTACTACTTTTCCAGAGAGCTTGTTTTGAGGCACGAGTTACATACAACTACAGTATGTGAATCTTCCACTCTGATCTAGCGAACGTGTTATTGAATCTACTGCTCGGTTTCAGTCAGTGTTTACAATTTTGGAAATCAATTACTCAACTGCAGATAAAAGCACAAGAAGCTGAGGCTGGCCATAGACCCAATTCTGTCAGGAAGTACCATCAACACACCAACTTTGAAACATTTTAAGAAATTAAACACAGGCCATTTGAAACCATTTACTTATTTGAAAAGCTCCCAAAGCCTTCACGTATCTAGCAGCAGCACTTTGGCCAGAGGGTAACAACAAGCTGCCTATGAGGGGGTCTGCAGCCACTTTCACAGCGCAGTACATAAAAGCTCCTATCTCATTAAAAAGTTTTCAAGTGAGATTCTGATATTCAAGCGGGTCACAGGCAGCACATGTATCCTTGGTGGAGCAGGGGGTTGACATGGTAATGTACAAGGGAGAGCAAAGCAAGTGAACAAAATCAAGGCAAGGCAAAGGAGACCACATTGTAAAGGTAAATACACAGCAAGGAGATGGGGGTCAGGACAACTGAGGCAGTTGCATCTTGTTGCTCTGACCAAGTCACACCAACTTATCTCCCCAGCGATCAGTGTTCAAAGCCCCTCATCATTCTATTTACTCTTTGCTCATCCAATTTTATCTTACCTCATTAATCCCCACCTCCTCCACGCTGTCAGCTGTCACTGTGACCGGCCCATTTGTCAAACACACACAAACATCCTTCCTACCTCTATTTATCAACCAGAGCAGCGCCTGCTTTCTGCCTGTTGTGAACGCTCCACACAGACCGTTTTCAACCGCCTTTGTGGTTGGCTTCAGGTTCCTTCCCATCTTCCCCCCACTCCCTCTGCAGCACCCAGCTTGCTGTATCCACTCATTTCCCAACTTGTTTGTGCACTTTAACTTCTGCCAAGCTTGCAGCCTCCATGCACTTAGCGAGCGCAAGCTGTACCGCAGTAGGCATCATACCCCGGAACATCTAAGACCATAGTCCTTTCCTCTTCCTGAATTCTCAGGAATCTCTCATCACACCTCTTTGTGACGCCAGCTAGCAATTAGGCCGAAGAGCAAACAGAAATAGTCTGCGCGTTATAATTAAAAATTCAAGTGTTTAAAAATGAGTCATGGCTGTTACCCTCATCCTCGAGCATACATACCAGCTGCCCAAACTCACGTACTACCTTCTGTCACTCCCTGATCCCCCCAGACAAAATCAGTGTCACCAGTGCACCAGAACTGCCAAAAGTAGATTTTATTATCTCCTAGCCATATAACCTCCCTCTTTGGAGCTTCTTTTCCCAGCACCAGACTCCTCTAGGTCATTAGGTGCACTAAACACTCAGAAAATTACAGTTAAAAACGATTGTTGATGGATAGCAGGGTTCTCCGTGCTTCACCTCACCGGTTTTGTATGGGGCATGTATAAGAGCATGTTACAAACTTACTTGCTGGCTAAAGGCAGTGTTTCCCTCCTCTGGGGCAGTGGGGGAAGCTGCACTGCTGCTCCTGCCTGACTTTTGGCTCTTGCGTTGCAGGAACAGCAGTTACAGGTGTTAAGCTGGGCAGGCGAACCACAGGATGAAGACCTCACAAGAGCACTGTACCTGTTTTCCACCTCGAGGTCAAATATTAAAGTATCTTAAACCTATTCAAGAAACTTAAGACAAACTTTTTAAATTTAACACTTGTTGGCTGTTCTAAGGGGAGAGCTGCTCCTGTTTGTCCTGAAGGTTTTAGCTGGAGAACTGGAAAGAACTGTAAGCAAAACTACTGTTCTGTCTTAAGCTCGACACCTACCAGAGAAGGCTTAAAAAACAAATAAAATCGGGGGGGAGGGAGGAATTAAGAGAAAAATTTGCGTTTTTAAAAGGATGTTCATGGCTTCGAGGATTTACTACTCATTTTTTAAAACTGGAATTACTTTCCAGTGGGAAAAAAGCCCAATACCAAACAGGATCACCTTATGCCACGGCACCTCTATACAGAAGGGTTCTTTTCCCAGCCTTTGAAATGCTTTTAGGGACTTGTTACTGGCTTAAGGCGCGCAACCAGCTACAACCAAGGCCTCATCTAACTAAGTTATTGCAGCTATGGGTTCACAAAGGCACCTACAGACTTCAGTGCAAGCAGCCTCACTCCACTAATTAACAAGCTAAAGACACAAGTACAATTAGGTTCTACTTAAGGAAGGCGGAAGCTCGCCCTGCCAGCTATAAAACGTGAACCTAACAAGGAATAAAACAGAAACAAACCCAAAACGAACCCCACGCCTTCCAGCGAGCTGCCTTTTAAAGGTCTGTCCCACCACCGCGGGCGCAATTTAGAGTTACACCACAGGGAAGGGGGGAAGCTTGTTAAAGACACCACAAGCCTGCTGAGGCTGCGCCTGCCTTTCCCCCTTACAGCGGGCGAGCAGCGCGGTTAAGTTTTGCCCTCTCCTCGGATGGCTGTGCCGCCGACAGCCACACCTGCAGCGTTAGGTGCCGGGAGCTCGGGGGACCGCGGGATAGATGAGCGACAAACAGCTTGCAACTTGGGGATGGGGATGGGAGGGTGGGGGTGGTGTTGCCGTGCCCTCCCTGTGTAAGATTCGCAACCCCACACCGTCACCCAGGGTGAAGGAGGAAGCAGAAACAACCGGAGGCGTGTGGGACCGGCGCCGCCGCAGCCGTTGCTTCTCTACCCGAGCGGCCAGACGGCCCCAGCGGCGCAGCACGGAGCCCCCGGGGGATGAAGCCGCCCCCCAGGAGCGGCGAGGGAAGGCGAGGCCAAGCTTCCCACGGGACACAAAAGCGGCAGTCACGGCCGGACTCCCGCGTCCCAGGCGCCGAGCCCGAGGTCACCCTCACGGGGCGGTCAGAGCCTCCGGCCGCCCACCCGAGGCCGCCTGCCTCCCCGGCCCCAGCGGGACCAAGCCACCCCCTCCCCTCCCTTCCCCACACTCCCTCCCCGCCCGCTCCGGGGCACGGTCCGCCCCGGGGGAAGGAGGGTCGGAGGTACGAGGCCGGTACCGGGGCAGTGCCCGCCTGGCCTCGCGCACCCGGTCACGCCCCGCCGCCTCCCGCCCGCGCACAGCGGGAGTAACGGCCCCACTGCCCAGCCCGCCCCCCCTGAGGCGGCCCGGCCCGGCCCCGCCGGAGCGGGGCGAGCCCCGGCCGCGCCGGCGCCGCTCACCTGTCCGACGCAGGACCCCTCCTGGCCTCCCAGCCGGGCGGCGGCACCCGAAATACAAGCGGCCGGGAGGAGCCAGGGTTCCGCCGCTCCCCCCGCGGCCGCCAATCCGCGCCCCCGAGGCCAGAGAATGTCACGGGAGGCCGCGGGGCTCGGCTGCGCGGCGTCACTTCCTCCCTGCCTCCGCCGGAGCAGCCGAGCGCCGCGCAGAGCGCCCGCCGCGCTCGCCAGCGCCGCCACGCGGTGCAGAGCGCCGCCGGGCCCCGCCTCCCTTCCGCGCTCCATCCTCCCGTCGCCCCGCCCCCGCCCTGAGGTGGGGGAGCGGCGGTCCGGCCCGGCCGCGGCGGTGCCGCACTGCCGCGGGGCTGTGTCCTGGTGTGTCTCTGTGTGTCCCTCTCCCCGCCACGGCCTCCCTCGTACCTCTCGCCTCCCCCCACACAGCCCTTCCCCAGAGCCCCGGGCGCAGCCGGGCACGGCCCCACGGGGCCTCCCCGGGGCGAGTGGCGCCGCGGCACCAAGTGCGAGGGGCAGACGCGGCCGGAGCCGTGGGTCACGTCCCCGTCCCTCGCGGGGGAAAAGCCGGGCTGGACGGCGAGTCAGCCCCGCGGGAAGGAGGCCTGGCTGCGAGCCGGCTACCGCACGCTGCCGCCATTGGCTTCGCAGCGGAGGGAGCCAGCTGAGGGGCAGGAGAAGGGGAGAAGCTGAAGGGAAGAGGAACCGGGCGCCTTTCCCCGGCGTGGGGCAGCTTGCGAGGGGCGCCCAGCCCGCCGGAGACGCGGGTGCCCGGCGCTGACCTCAGGGACGGGCCTCGTTCTCCCTCCGCCGATCCTGGCTGGCTCCGCGCTACCCGGATCAGAGACACCCCCCTCCCCCGGGGGCTGGGTGGGGGGATGGCGGTGTGCAATTAGGGCACGCACTGGGCACCGTTCCCGTGGTTCTTAATCCGGAGTCACACAGAATCACAGAATCTTAGGGGTTGGAAGGGACCTCAAGAGATCTTCGGGTCCAACCCCCCTGCCAAAGCAGGCTCCCTAGCTCATATTACATAGATAGGCGTCCAGACGAGACTTGAATATCTCCAGAGAAGGAGACTCCACCACCTCCCTGGGCAGCCTATTCCAGTGCTCTGTCACCCTCACTGGGAAAAAGTTCTTCTGCATGTTGGTGCGGAACTTCCTATGCTCCAGCTTACAGCCATTGCCCCTAGTCCTGTCCCCACTGACCACTGAAAAGGGGCTGGTCAATTCCCCCTGCCACCCATGTCTAAGGTATTTGTAAACACTAATTAGGTCCCCCCTAAGTCTTCTTTTTTCTAGGCTGAACAGACCCAGCTCACTCAGCCTTTCCTCATAGGGGAGATGTTCCAGACCCCTAATCATCTTTGTTGCCCTTCTCTGGACTCTCTCCCGAAGGTCCCTGTCTTTTTTATACCAGGGAGCCCAGAACTGGACACAATACTCCAGGTGGGGCCTGACCAGGGCAGAGTAGAGGGGGAGGATCCCCTCCTTTGACCTGCTGGACACACTCTTCCTGATGCATCCCAGGATCCCATTGGCTCTCTTATGGAGTTAAGTATGGAGCTTCACGGCCCCGGGGCGTGCCTGCATCTTTAAAGCAGGCGGCAGCAACCCCTGTAGCCTCCTCCCCAGGCCCTCGGGCAGCTGAGGCTTGAGGGGTGAGGTGTTGAGGCCACTGAGCGGCGGGGCACCCGTGGGGCATCCACCCCCCTCCCCAGCACTGCCCTGGCACAGGAGCGCTCACAGTGTTATAAATGGTCGTGACAAATTTACAAAGTTTCCAAAGAGAATTTATTTGAGCAAGCTACCAAGCAGGTAAAACAGCGCTGGGCGGCCCGGGAGACCCTTGCTCCCTCCAAAGGCGCGCACTTCACCCCGCCAAAGCTCCCGTTTTTATAGTCCAGTAGCTCCAGGTATGCATAGCACATCCTGATAAGCTCCTGCGGCTGCGCATGCTGTTACTGGGGGGATCGTCCTGGTCCTGGTGGTCATAAAGGTCGTGGTCTTCCTCTGCGTTGTGGGTCAGTTTCCTTATTTGGTCATGTTGGCCCAGTGTAGAAGAGTAAGGAGAGCTTGTTGATACAGCAGGATGTCGCCACTCTGAGATTAGGTATCTTGCCACCTTATCAGGAGGTAGTCTCCTGGGGTTTTGCTCATTAGCAACTCTAACAAAGACACAAGGAGCAAGAGGGGGATTTCCCCCCCTTCCCCATCTGCTGGTTTGGAAACAAATTCCTTATATTTTTATTACAATTCCCCCCTTTTAGTTCTTACCATTTTGTTTTTCAAACCAGGTAACAGTCTCTCAGGCTAGAGAGAGAATTAGAGTCTCTCCTTGACTGGTTTCATCATCCTCTAGGTGTTCGCATTGCCTTTCTAAACAACATTAAATGGGCTGACTCTAATTTACTCTTTACTAATCCAATCACTCTGTTCAAAATGCAAGGCCCAAAGGTTAGAGTAAGCATCAACAACATTAAAGGTTCAGCAATGGTTGACAACAGTGTAGTTAACCAGGGACCACAATTTATACCATCCTTGTTAAGCCTCCTTTATCAGTTCCAGGTTCCCCAATACCTTATTCTTCACATTCTTCCAATTGTCCACCCTCTATCCATGGATTGCGTAACATCTAAAAAGAGATATTTACAGTTTCCATGTCCTCTCCACCCCCGCAGTGGGATGCACCCATATGGACCCCACTGGATCCTTAGGTATTTATCTATATATCATCCCATGGTATCCAACTAGGGGCTATGGTCTCATAATCCCAATAACTGCAGCAATATTGATTAGGGAAGTTGGAGTACCCCTTTCCAGGATTTGAACTAGGGCACATATAAAATTCCATATATTCCCAGCATCGGGGCCTCAGGACTAGCTGACATAGAGTGGAATTAAAGCTTGATCCCCTTGTAGTTATCTGAATATCGTCAAGGGGCAGTATACTCAAAGTATTACTACCCCTTTTAGGAGAATTGGGGGGTCGATGGTGACCAGTTCAGAGTGGTGGTAGCTATTCTCGGGTATTTTAGTTTGGGAGGTTTGGGTTCAGGTGTTATGTGCCATCCCGGACCTAGATGTAGGGGGCCTTCTCGCAACTGTATTGAAGGTTTTTGGTTCCCCACAATTTCCTTACGTCTCTGCCTCCTTTGCCTACTCCATTGCTTGGAGCAGCAAGGTGTTCCATCTTCTTGGCAGCAGTCGTAGTCTTCAGGGGTTCTCCCTTCTCTCCTTTTGCGAGTGTTACATGCCTCCCAATTTTTATTCTTTATTTCTGGGGCTAAATTTGGTTTTGGCACACCACTTTAACTGTTTTCCAGATTGGCCTCCCTATACTCATTAGAGTGTACACATCCAAGCTCTGGATTTACACCTTTTGTGTATACTTTCCACCACTCTTTACACTTCCAGATAATTTGTCCGGTTTTTACTGGGTATTAGTTCTGTTAATTTTCTTTCAGCCAAATAACACTCCTCACAAATATCTGGGGTAAAATTTCCTTCTCTACAATGAACCCACCAATTGTCCTTACACACTTTACACTTAAAACAAACAAAAGGGTAACATATACAACCAGGAATTGGGCAGAATGTAGTCCCATTCATTAAGTCCTTTGTGTGATAGTTTCACCCATCAGTCTTTCTCTGGAAGGTGACTTTCAGGTTGCCAGGGTTCCTTGTTGCCTCCCAACGAGATTCTTGAACAGGTCCTTTTATTCTGGTAGTGTGAGTCCAACCTCATTCGGCCATTCGAACTGCAGTATCTGTGGTAAGCAACACAAGAAAGGGTCCGTCCCTACGAGGGATCAGTGAGGATTCTTTCCAGGCCTTAATCAACACTTCGTCTTGACCTGGGGTATTGCTATAGCTAAGAGTGGTTTCTGTATTATCAATCCTTTCTTTATTAGTTCTTGCCTTCACTTCATTAATTCAATGATATATTCTTGTAGCACTCTTTCAACTTTGGGGTGCTCGGCTGGCATTTCCAGGTCATAGGGTATCCCATACAACATTTCAAAAGGGGAGATTCCTATATCTGTCCAGGGTTGTGTCCTCAGATTTAATAAGGCCATCAGAAGGCATTTTACCCAGTTCATCTTAGTGTCAATCATCAGTTTGGTCAATTGTTGTTTAATTTCTCTATTCATCCTTTCCACCTTCCCTGAACTTTGTGGGTGCCACAGGGTATGGTATTCCCATTTCATCCCCAAAGGATTTAAGACTTCCACGATTGCTTTAGAGGTAGAATGGGGTCCCCCATCTGAATCAATTACAGCTATGTTTCCATACCTTGGCACAATATTTTCTAATATTATTTTTACTACTGTTCCTGCAGTGGCACGAGCTACCGGGAAGGCTTCCACAAAGTGAGTGAGATGATCTACTAAAACTAAAATGTATTTATACCTTCCTACCTTTGGGAGTTCGGTAAAGTCGACCTGTATTCTTTCAAAAGGTCTCCTTGTCAACCCTCGCCCTCCTCGTACCCTTTCCCTGAGTTGCTGTTTATTCACCTTGTAACAGGTTAAGCATCCCTCCAAGATTCTTTTTGCTAAACTCTCTGTATCCCCACACAGGCATAGTTTGTTTCAAATTAATCTACTAAGGCTTGAACTCCCCAGTGAGTTTTAAGGTGTAGTTTGTTTAACATTTTCCATGCTCTTCCTTTGGGGAGTATTTCCCTGCCGTCTGGCAGCAACAATTTATTATTTTCTCTTTTTTGCTCCAATTTGTTTTAGTTTGGCTATCTCTTGGGTGGTGAAAATTTTGTCTATCTGGTCCTTCAGGTTCTTTCTCCAAAGTTTTAATCATTAGCAGTGCTGCTCGTTTTGCCTCTGCATTGGCCAAATTGTTCCCTCTTACAGTGTGATTTAGTCCCTTTTGGTGACCTTTTATATGAACTAGAGCTATTTTCGAGGGACCTTGTAATGCTTTGAGGACTTTTAGGATGAGTCTTTCATGGACTAATCCTTTCCCTTGTGTGTTAATCACATGAGAAAAGTTTTAGCATTTGAGCAAAACCCTGTATCATTTTATAGATCACATTGTCTGGTTCAATGCCATTTACAATCAAAGAACCATCAACATATTGTTCAAAAGCTCAAGGCTGTATATTCCATATACTAGATATTTTTTACAACTACAGCCATGATGCAGCACCTATATCAAAATTTGAGTTGCAAACTATTACTCTTACTGAAACAAACAGACAGACAAAAGCAAGACCAGAGAACCAAAACTCCCAGTCTGTATTTCAGGTTTCAGTATTTCTTATAACTTGCAATTTCTCCGGGGGAAAGAGAGCATTCCCGGGGCACTGTTTGGACTGTGGATCTTTCAGCCCCGGAGTCCACAAGGAACTCCACTTCTTGGTGTTGGGGACCCAATTTCAACTTTATCAAGGGCTCTGTTTTCCTATGGGTTCCCAGCAAATAAGAGTCCCTGACCCCACCTAATCCTCCTTAAACATCTGCTCATCCTGTAGGCATTTCATGCAGTGCTTTTTCATGTGCCCTTTTCTCTGACAATAAAAACACTCAACTTGTCTCAAATCACTTTGGCACCTCGGGAGTTTCCCTTAGGCCTTGAAACACCCGCTCCCCCTGTACGGGTTGGAACCACCTTTTGTCCTTCTCGGACTGCAGTCACCAAAATCCTTGCCTGTTTCTTTTGAGTCTCCTCTCTTCGCACACACACCTTCTGAGCCTCCCTCAATAATTCATCTAATCCTCTCTTCTGCCAGTCTTCCAACTTTTCTAATTTTCTCCTAATATCCACCCATGATTTTGCCACAAACTGAGTTTTCAACAGGGCCTGTCCTACAGGAGTGGCAGGGTCTAACCCCGAATAGAGCTGCAAACTCTTCCACAGCCTTTCTAGCCACTCAGTGGGGGTTTCATCTTCCTTTGGTGTTCCCTAAAGGCTTTATTAATGCTTTGTCCTCTGGGAACAGATTCCTTAATTCCCTGAACAATGATAGTGCGCAGATCCACCATGTGTGTCCTGTGATTAAAAGAGGAGAACCACACAAACATACATACGCTCAACAGTGAATTGGTTAGAAATCTGGTGTAATTAATCTTTAAGGATATAATTTTTCTTCAGTATTCTTGCCAGTGCACTATGGACAATGGCAGAGGAGTATTTGCATCCTTGGGGAAGTTGGTTGAAGGTATATTGTACTCTCTCCCAAGTGAACACAGACGATGATTATCCTCCTCTCAAAGGGGAATTATCATCTTTAGCTTGTGTTTGGCTGACTGGTTCGGCAGTGTTAGCACCAGTGGCTGAGTGGCACTGTGTTACTGTTTGATTCCCTGTGGACCGCTGCCACTGTCAGGGTGTTCTGGTTGCAGTACCACAGGTGTCCAAATCTTTGATCACCTCTGTGATCCCCTCCTTAGTAGCAGATGGTAAAAGATATTGATTAATGCTCGTTATTCTAGAAGGAGGTGACTTAACAGGTTCTTTAAGTACTGGAACCTCACACAACGGGGCTCCAAAGTTCCACACTGTTCCATTAGGTAGTTCCCAGACTTTGCTAGGACATCAAATTCTAGTATATTATTTCAGTATGGTTCAATTACAACCTTAATCTTAGACATTCGGTTTTCCCCTGAAGACCAAACACATACAGTACTAAATAGTCTGTTTTCAAGGATTCTAGTTATTCCTATTACATTTTTTTTTTCCTGGGTAGCAGTCAGTCCTAATTTTTTTTTTTTTTTGGCTGATAACACTTACTTGAGCTTCCATACCAATTGTGAAATTTGTAGGTCTGTGCCTGGGACCACACTGGGTCAGTGTGCTGGTCAGGCCATTTTAAGGTGGATATTACGCGAGTGGATTGGCCTGAAATTCCCCCCACATTTTCTAGTTTAAATCCATCAGGTTCTTCCTCGAGTCTGAGTAAGGACTGACTGGCAGGCACAGAAGATTTTCCCTCCTGTGTTTTGGTGGTATCAGAAAATTTCATAAATCTACTAATTTGGCTGCTCCACCAAGTTTCCCAATGTGCGAATAATCTGTGAATTGCCCATTTAGGGCTGGGCGAGGTGAACTTAGTGCTAATGCCCTTCTCCACAGATCGTTTCTCTGAGGACTGGTTTGTCGAAGGGGGTGGGGGGCATCCTTCTCTAAAGAAAGGAAAAGAAAAAAAAAACCCAAGCCCCATGCCTGGCAAACCCAGAGCTGCAAATTTAAACGTTGCTCTAAACATCCCATCTTAGTGCCATAAGTAACAATTTCTTGTAATAGTCCCACCCCCCCTGTTAAAACAGGCTGTTGCTGCTGGTTGGGGCAGTGAATATTATGATCAATTGTTTGCAGAATAATTTACTTTAGGCTTTGCACAAAGATTTTCAAGGTGTTCAGGGAGATACCAAATCAGTGGTTTAAGGTGGACCGGATCTCCCGGAGCGGCAAGGGGGATGCCCTGCCTCCAACACTGATATATGTTTGAATACACACAGCCTTTTTGCACTGATTCAGCCAGCCCAGATAATTCAGTGGAACCAGCAGTTTTTCACCCAATCCTTGTCCCTTGGGTGAGGGACGATTGCAGTGCATCCCAAGATTGTATAACTTATTTATCCCCTCGGCCAGCGAAGAGACATTGTTACAGGTATTGACTGCCTTAAGGGCGGCCATCCTATCATTACGCAGTTTACATACAGACTTTACAGGGGCAACACATCCTGAGAGGGCCAGACCTTAGTATCCGAATTTCCCCTATTCACTCTCAGGAGGTCACATCATAATTACACAGCTTACAAAATTCAAAGAGGCACAAACCTCACTGTTCACAAAATGGGCAGGACCCGTTCCTGCTCTTAAAGCTTGACAAATCCAATCTTCGAAGGAACCAGAAATGGGCCAATATAGGTGGTCCCCTCTTATTTGTTTTCCACCCCACACCTGCATACAATAATGTACCATCTTTTCTTTACTCTTTCCTTGCCTAGACAGCCAGTCCCCCCCAGTGGGCAATCATTAACCCTAAGGGACTGTCTGACGGTGTATCGGGTAGCCCTATCTTTGGACCACCCATGGGATCAGAAGGCTTGCTCTTCTTCTGTCCCATCTTCCGAGGCGCCCCCGCACACACACGCTCTCGCGCCCCTCGTTCGTGGCCCACGCCCTCGCAGGCAATGGGAACCGCACTACAAGAGGGTCCACACTCGCTTCATCCAGTGGACCACTAAGTCCGGTGGACGTCTCAGTTAATTGCACCTCAGGAAACCCACCCTGACCGAACGGAACACGCAAATACTTACTCAATCTTGAGTCTTCATTCGGGTCTTCGTGCACAAAAATTATGGGGTACTGCGGATTCTTTTGCCTGCTTGTCCAAATTTAGGGTTTGGATGTACAGGATTTGGACAAGGGATCGGTCAACTGAGGGCCATCCGAAGATGGGGCGCCCCCCTCGAGCTCGGGTCCCCGACCAAATTGATCTGTATCTGAGTCACGGCACCAAATTGTTATAAACGGTGGTGACAAATTTACAGTTTCCAAAGAGAATTTATTTGAGCAAGCTACCAAGCAGACAAAACAGCGCTGGGCAGCCCGGGAGACCCTTGCTCCCTCCAAAGGCGCGCACTTCACCCCGCCAAAGCTCCCGTTTTTATAGTCCAGTAGCTCCAGGTATGCATAGCACATCCTGATAAGCTCCTGCGGCTGTGCATGCTGTTACTGGGGGGATCGTCCTGGTCCTGGTGGTCATAAAGGTCGTGGTCTTCCTCTGCGTTGTGGGTCAGTTTCCTTATTTGGTCATGTTGGCCCAGTGTAGAAGAGTAAGGAGAGCTTGTTGATTCAGCAGGATGTCGCCACTCTGAGATTAGGTATCTTGCCACCTTATCAGGAGGTAGTCTCCTGGGGTTTTGCCCATTAGCAACTCTAACAAAGACACAAGGAGCAAGAGGGGGATTTCCCCCCCTTCCCCATCTGCTGGTTTGGAAACAAATTCCTTATATTTTTATTACAACAGGGCTAATGGGACAGGAAAGCACGTATGTATCTACACCAACGAACCCAGATTTTGGGACAGAAAGGCAGGCATCTGGGGTGGTTTGGCCCCAGCTGGAGGCCAGACACCCACCAAAGTCACTCTGTCACTGCCCTTCTCAGCTGGACAGGAGAGAAAATAGATATTGAGAGGCTCAGGGGTGGGCATAAGGACAGGGAGAGATCATTCCACAATCAGTGTCATGGGCAGAACAGACTCAGCACAGAATAAAGGAAAGAAAACTCTCTATTTGATGGCACTGCCCTGCATACCCAGTGACACCAGAGTTGGGTGATGTGTGGCCAGATCTTAAAGCACCTTCCCCTACCCCTCCCTTCTTCCCAGACTTCACTTTAGCCAAGATTTCATTCCTTCTTCCCCCCGTTGTGGCATGGGGAGGGGCAGGGACTGGGGGAATGGGGGTTTTGGTCAGTTCCTCAGCAGTTGTTTTCCTTCTTAGCTGGGATGGGGGGAGCATTCCTCACCCCCTTCCCCTGCTGCACTGTGGGGTCCCACCCACAGCAGACAGTCCTCCACCAGCTTCTCCAACGTGAATCCTTTCCCACAGGGCTTCGGCTCTTCCCCAGCTGCCCCAGCAGCTGGGTCACTGCTATGGGTGCAGTTATCAATCACAGAATGTCTCTCAGTCCCTCAGGCCCAGACTGCTCCAGTCTGGTCCTCCTCAGGGTCACAAGTTCCCCCAGCAAACCTGCTCTGGTGTGGGTCTCTCTCTCTCACTCATCTCTGAGTCTCTGTCTCTCTCCACGGGTTGTAAGTGCTGGCAGAGGCTTGTTCCAATGTGGGTCACAGCATCTCCTGCATGTCTCCCCCTGGTCCAGTGTGGGGCCTCTCCACAGGCTGCAGGTGGGGTCTGGGCCTTTTCCATGGGCTGTGGGGGGCACCCGCTCCACCATGGGTTTCTCCAGGGGCTCAGGAGCATCTTTCTCTGCAGCACTTGGGGTGCCTCCTCCCCCCTTCCCTGCCCTTGGTGCCTGCACAGTCTCTCACCACTTCTCACTCCCTTCTCTGGGGCACAAAGCAGCCATTTGTGTTTTTTTTCCTTCTAACTGTGATTCCCAGAGGTGCTGTGACCATCGCTGATGGGCTCGGCCTTGGTCAGCAGCGACTCAGCCCTTGAGCTGTCTGGTGTTTGCTCTGTGGGGCCTGGGGGAAGCTTCTGGCTGTTCCTTGCACAAGCCATCCCTGCACCGCCCTCCTCTGCCAGAACCCAGCCACACAAAACTATGACAGTATCCCACACTACCTCAGGAGGATCCATCACATCAAGGAGAGACAAGAGTAAGACAGAGGTTCTGGTAGAAGTAGACCTACATATTTGAATTCCCTACCATCTTAAAACAGTACTTTGCCAGATACTTCTCACCGAACACCCAAGAAACTTCCTTTCCAAGAGCACCAGTCTTCCCTCCGCTATTGATGGTGTTAAGAGGGAACAAGCGAGGTGCTAACGAAATTCATTTGTAGATGGAACCTGCCCTGCACAGGGCTGCTGGGGGGCTCTAATCCAGAATCTGGATTTCCACTGCTGCTCCATCTATGCCCTCCCACCACATAAAATCAACCACCACAAGCAGTCATGGCTACTTCTGGGAAAATAATCCAGTGTCTGTATTTTAATGGGGGAGGATGTGCTGTGGAGGCAGGACTCCCAAAAGCGCCCCGAGGACGGCATGCTGTTGCACAGGTGGAAGGACGCGGTGGTGAGGAACAGGCGAGGCAGCCTTGGATGGCGTACAGCAAAACACAGCGACACAGGCGAGGGCGGCGAGCATCTGCCTCACGTTTGCAAGGAGAGTGATAAATGGAGCTCAAAGAGCCGCGACTGAAGGAATCGGCAGCCCGGAGGCATTACAAAAGGCAGGGGGGGCTGTGGGAAACCCAGGGAATTCTGTCATAGGTACAGTGGAATTAGTAAACTGAGCAGGGAGGCATTAATGATCTGTAAATATTTGAGTGAAGTAAGTGGCAGGAAGGGAAAAGGCTGGTGATGCGTTAGTGGTTTTAATGGGGTGAAATTAAGGAAGGGCACGTTTAAGCTGAGAATCAGAGTGGAAAGCTTTTGAATGGAGAAACTGTAGGCTGGAAAATTGTCTCCCTAAGGGAAGTGGTGAAAGCTTTATTGCCTGAGATATTAAATGCCAGATTAGAAGGACCAGAGAGGACTGAGATCTGAGTTTTCAGGGAGATGGGCTGAAAGACTGGGAAGAGAGGAGGAAAGGCATGAGGCGGTGCTGGCTCCAGGAATTTTGGGAGTACAGCCCAGCGCCTCTTCTAGACTCCTTTGGCTCCATTTTCTCTCTCTTTAACCACCTCAGCCAAGAGTGAAATGATTTCAGTGTTAGTTACCTCTGTGGGGAAGCAGTAAGAACTCCTCCACCATGAAGACATGAGGCTGAGGAATGGGAGCTTTGGTAGGACACCTCTGGAAAGGATCACGGGGAAGGGAGAGGTTGGGGCTCCTTCAGCTGCAAGAGGCCTGGAAGCTGAGTAGCCCCCATGGCTGAGCTTCCAGGGGACCCTCACCACCACCTCCCTCCCTCCAGCTTCCCCAAAGACAATGGGAGGAAATTGGAGCAGCGGGCAGGAGCAACAGGGAGCCAAAGTAAAAGGGAAGAAAAGAAGTGTCAAAGTAAAAGCTGGCCGTGGGAGCCAGCACTCCAGCTCAAAGGGTTTCCAGGCTGGCTTTCCTCTCCCAGCTCTTGGCAGGGGGGAGCATAGCTCCTCCCTCCCTGCTCCCAGGCCAAAAGCTTCCCTCCAGCTCCCGACTGGGAGAATGACTTTTCAAGAGCCTGTCACCCCCGTTCACCCCACGTCAGTATCCACAGGCATGTTACCGAGCATCCGCTGCAGAAGGAATATATAGCAACTTCACCTTCCGGTAACATTTCAACAACGCCTGTTTCCCAAGCCAGGCCGCTGGCTGCCAGGCATCCAAAATCACCTGAAACCCAGCCAAGCCACCCGCTCGCTGCGTTCCCGCTCCTTCACAGAGCCACCCCAGGCTACTCCACAGCCACCAGCAGCAGGACCACAGGAAGGATGCCCAGGACACCGAGGGGTTCATCCCCCAACCCCCAATCCATGCATCTCCTGGCAGTGGGAGGGGGAGAGGGAAAACCTTCCCTTGCTGATGAGTTTTACCAGCTTGTATTAAAAGGTGGCTTTAGCAAGGGGCTGGAAGAAGCATTTATTGGATGAGGTCATAATTCGGGAGTTGTTTGTGTTGTGGTAGGTTTTGGTGGGTTTTTTTTACCAGAGATGGGATGGTTCAGGAAGGACACTGCAATGCTGAATGTCTTCGAGGCAGATGGAGGCAGCTCAGCATCTTCCCACGTGGGTGGTACCCAGAGAGAAGGAGCTGCAGGTTTTGCTTTAAGCACGCATTTGTTTGTGAAGCCTCTGCTTACTCACTTGTGGGCTTGCTTCTTTTTTTTTATTCCCAGGAGGAAGTATTTCTGAATTGAAGAAGCAGGAATCCTTCTAGCCTGGTCCTGGGGGTTTTTGGGTTTGTTTCTTTGTGTTTTTTGTTGTTTTGTTTTTTGTGGGATTTTGGTTTGTTTTGGTTTTGGGTTTGGGTTTTTTTTTTTAAATGGAATGTATAAAGTTTCTAAAGCTGCTTAAAGTTACAAGCAGCAAATGCATACTCAAACTGAAGGATTTACTGCAGCGTGACAGACCAGTGTTACTGTTGTTTCACTTCTGACCTTGTAATTTAAAGATTCAGAGAACAGCTCAAAAATAGGAAGTCTTTCCCAGAGACCTAATTTAAAAAAAAAAATCTGAAGTATACTTAAAATTTGACACATCACAATTTTTGTTTATTAGTACAAAAAAGAGAATGGAGTATCAAAAGAACATCTGGAGTATTTTACTGGAGACAAATGCCACCACCTTACTTTTAAAATAAATCCCGAAGCTATTTTAATACCTTAAAAACCCAGTATTTGATTAAAATCCTATATTCATATTCAGTATCTACTACAAGATTGAGGTGAATGAAAAAAATTTTAGTACTCCCAGGTGCAGGAAGACTGAAGAGCAACCACAACGAAATGTTTGCAACAAGTATTTCTGTAGTACTAGCCAAAAAAAGTTACCTAAAAGAGATTCCATCATCTTTTGGTCCAGAGCATTTTGAGTGAATAGTTGGAGGTTTCAACTCAGCAGCCTCAGTTTTTCCTCATGAATTCTGTATCCCTCTAGGATTTTATTCCTGATTTAGTACCTGAATGATTCCTCTTAAATAAATACCCTAAATAACTAACTTATATAATCCCCTAGCTAAGCTGGTGGTAAATTCTATGGTTTTTTTTCCTAAAGCAGTGAGAATTTTCTTTACAAGAATGGCATGTCCCTTTGTAGGAAAAGGCACCCAAGTTTTCACTGGGGTCTGACCACTGTCTTTTACATCTACTGTGTAATTTTAATTCTTTTTTATTCTTTTCAAAAATTACTTTTATTTTCTCAGATGGAATTTGGATCCTTTTTCAGGAGGAGGAATCGAGCATGCTGTGATAAAGCACAGGCATCTCTTGCATTCTCTCCACAGAACAGAGGGATCTGCAGCTTAGCCCAGCTCCTGCCCTGTCCCGAACTGTGGGTAGCTGCCCCAGAGCTGCAGGAGCACCACACCAACCTTCCTACAAACACAACACTCTCAGCTCACAGGTGTTAATGGACAGGTGTCTCCAAAATTCACACTGGGAGCTCAGAGCAGAGCAGCTGATAGAATCTGGGAGCAGGAGAGGCATCTCCAGACATTCATTCCTGTCATCCTCAGTTGGGAGATAATTTTGTAACATGCAACAGCCGAGGGGTCCAGCTGGCAGCCCCCCTCCAGCTGCCATGCAGCTCCTCTCCACTCTGTGACCTTTCTGGAAACATTCAGGAGCTGCCACGGCAAAGGGAGAAGCCCAAAACCGAGCATTCTGATTGAGAAACTGGCTGCCACTGGCCTGGGACAGGGGCAGCCTCTGCTGGGTTGGAAACTGGCTGGATGGCCAGGCCCAAAGGGTGGTGGTGAATGGAGCCAAATCCAGCTGGAGGCCAGTCAGGGGTGGCATTGCCCAGGGCTCAGGCCTGGGTCCAGTTTTGTTCAACATCTTTATCAATGACCTCGATGAAGGGATTGAATGCTCCCTCAGTAAGTTTGCAGATGACATTAAGCTGGGAGGAAGTGTTGATCTGCTTGAGGGTAGGGAGGCTCTTCAGAGGGATCTGAACAGGCTGGACCAATGGGCTGAGACCAATGGGCTGAGGTTTAACAAGGCCAAGTGTAGAGTGCTGCACATGGCACATAACAACCCCGAGCAGTGCTACAGGCTTGGGGGAGACTGGCTGGAGAGCTGTCAGGCAGAGAAGGACCTGGGGGTGTTGGGTGACTGCTGACTGAACATGAGCCAGCAGTGTGCCCAGGAAAGCCAATGGCATCCTGGCTTGTGTCAGAAATAGTGCGGCGAGTAGGTCCAGTGCTTGGAGCATCAGTCAGCGAGGCAACAAGCAGCAGCAACAGCCATCATTGGGTAAGCCCAGGGGCTGAGCAAGAGATCAGTCTGTACTGAAGGGTACCCAAGACCAGGGCACCCTGTACAACTCCCTAAAGCAGCAGCAAAAACCTGTAAGATTGCCCGTTTCCCCTCCCCGTGATGTCACCCACCCCTCCCCACTCCAGCCTTAAAAGGTTGCAGGAGGCTACTTGCTGCCCACTAATATGGTGCAGGCAGGCAAGTGGGAGGCCTCTGGCCAGCCAGCCCACTCAGCAGAGGAACAGGAGCTCAGTCAGCTGACAGGTGAGTTTGGCTGGTGAGGGTCACTAATCTCTGGTAAGGAATTGAGTGATGCCACACAAAAATAGTGTGGCCAGTAAGTCTAGGGAGGGGATTGTGCCCCTGTACTCTGCACTGGTGAGGCTGCACCTCGAGTGCTGGGTCCAGTTCTGGGCCCCTCACCATAAGGACATCAAGGTCCTGGAATGTGTCCAGAGAAGGGCAACCCGGCTGGGGAAGGGGCTGGAGGGAAAATCCTCTGAGGAGCAGCTGAGGGAGCTGGGGGTGTTCAGCCTGGAGAAGAGGAGGCTGAGGGGAGACCTTATCACCACCTACAACAACTTGACAGGAGGGTGCAGAGAGGTGGGCAATGGTCTCTTCAGCCAGGGGACAGGAGATGGGACAAGGGAAAATGACCTCAAGCTGCCCCAGGGCAGGGTCAGCTCAGATGGGAGGGAAAAGTTCTTCCCTGAAAGAGCTGTCAGGGCCTGGGACAGGCTGCCCAGGGAGGGCACTGAGTCCCCACCCCTGGGTGTGTTTAACAGACGGGTAGATGAGGTGCTCAGGGATATGGTTTAGCATAGGACAGGAATGGTTGGACTTCATGATCTTAAAGGTCTTTTCCAACATTGTGATTCTGTGATTTCCTCAGCAGAGTGCTTAGGTCAGTGTGCCTCTGTCTGAGCAGGACCTCTGTGAGATATCCCTGTGCTGGAGAAGCTGCACTGCCCCAGAACACCAACAGCAAGGACATCTCCCCCTCCCCACTCTGCAAGGCACGCTGCCCATGCAAACACGTAAGAGAAGAGTGGAGATATCTTACAGGGAGTCCACCATCAGCTGCATAAATCTCATTAATTTGACCTTATTTCCACCAAAAGCTGAACTGTCCAACCTGACAGTGGGACTCTTTTTCACGCTGCGTGTGCCTGCAGATGGCTCGGCTGTGGCTGAGCTCGGGTGCAGCTGCTGGGCATTGTGTTCATCCCTGTGTCTCCCATCAGCACATGGCAGCTTTGGACATCTCCTGAGGAATAGCCTGACCCCACTGCTGTCTGCATTCAGGGTCTCTGCCAACAAGCAAGACACAGCACACACGAAGGAGCAGGGCAGCTGCCCCCCTGGGAACAGAGGGAGAGCCCCCCTCCTCCCTTTCACAACTAGTGCAGGGTTGTTAGATGGTGCCACAGCCTCAGGAAATCCCCCGAAGCCTTGAGTCAAGGTTACAAGGTTATTTTTGCAGGACAAAAAGCCTTCATCTGATGCTAGCTGAGTCCTGATGCTTTCATTGAAAAGCAGGGTCTGGTAGCCCTCATCACAATCAACTCACCCCAAATCGTGATCAACTCCTCCCTTACCTTCTTTGGTAAGTTTTCATTGTGGGTTTGGTTTTTTTAGAACATCTTTTTAGAAAGCAGCAGCTGTACCTGCAGCCATCCCTGTACTGCTGTGCCTGCTTTTGATTTCACACCAGTTACTGAGGAGGTAACACCAGAGTGAAAGGTCAAAAACCAACACCTACTGTCACACTCATCTTGTACCTTCTTAGAAATCAGAGCAATGTCCTATGCATCATCAGATACAGATGTCACAATCCTACTGCTTCAAGGGAGGATGTGAAGCAAGAGGAAGAATATCTCCTCCTGCACATCAGCAAAACATATTTCTATATATAGCTATATATAGTTACAGCTATCCAGGACAGGCTTACCATGCTAACTCATCACCATAATCCTCTGCAACCCTCACTGCAAACTGATGTAGCTACAAACTGTCACTGAGGGAGTGTCAACACACTTTGTCTGGACAGTGCTAGGTGCTGCCACTATTTCTAGATCCTTGGTGGTGGCATGGAAATAAGGGGGGGGAACATCTGGGGACCCTTTTGGAAGATGACATGTGAGGTAGGACTGGAAGGGAGCTTCAAAACTGTCACATCCCACGGTGGCTCTGCAAATATACCTATATATTTTTCAAACCTAGAAAGGTCTTACTGTAAAGCCCTGGTTTGTTTTTCCTATGAAAAAGCTATTTATCTAAAGCTATTCCTATGAGAAGCTATTTATCTACTTCCATTTGCCTAGCTCTACTTATTGTGTAAATCCTTCACTCTAACATATCAAATTCCTGCTGAAGACATTACAGAGAAACCTAGCTGTTCACTTCTCTTTAAAGAAAACACTCAAAGGAAGCATTCCCACCGCAAGCCTAGTAATCCTCATGAACTTCATAAACATCACACATGCTGTGGGTGAGGGAAAAAGCAACTAGGTGTCCCCAACCTTGAAGTGAGAGTAAACAAAAACAAGGAGCAAAAGCCAGCGATCTAGCAGATGGAAAGAGTGTCATCACTGTACCTGCACCCCTAAAGAGAGGACTCTGGGAAAAAAAGCACATTCCAGGGGGAAAACCAAAACCAGGCTCTCTGATCTGTTTAACTCTGCGTGGTAACAGTGAAGAATCTTGACAGGCACAGCTCCTGGTGAAGGTGTGACCTGAGGGGCAGTTACAGGTCTGCCACACACAGAAAAGAATCGACAAGCCATCCAACAGCAAGAGTGAGGCAGAAAGCTGCAGGAGTACAGCAAGAGTTCTGAAAGGGTTAACTAATGCAAGTTAATAGACAAGAGAAGTGAAATCTTCCACGCAGGCCACTTCAGGTCAACCTGGGCCTGAGGGACTCTTGCATCTCAACACTCAATGCAGTGATATGCTTCTGGAACTCTTCTTCGAAGGCACTCTGCAGCAGGAGAGAAAACCAAGGGACTCGGTGACTGCAGAACTGTTTCCTTACATTCCGAATACACAAACGTATCTACAATGATCCAACCGTGGGATCCCATTGGCACTGACCAGCCCCAGCACTGAGCTGGAAAGTCTCACTACCTCAAAAAGGAGCAGTCTCCAGAGGGAGAGTAGCCCAAGGAAATAAAGACAGGGTTTACGCTCAAATGCAGCCCAGCTCACTCAGGAATCTCCAAACAGCTTTATAGGGATGTTTCCCCACCAACATCCCTCCTGATGACTCAAGCATGGATGAAAGGGGCGTTATGTTTAACAGGGAAAGGTCCCCATTGCAGGCTACAGGGCAGCTTGAAATAAACCACGGGCCCTGGAGCCCTCAGAGTTCAGGAGGAGCAAGGAAGGTTGTGAGACCAAGAAGCTGCCACACAGCTGAGTGAATAAACCTTCTGAGAGGCAAAGCAAAAACCCAGGGGGATGCAGATTACACCACCATATCCAACTGCCTCTAGTTTAGGTATCATTCTTCCACCTAGAGATCAGGGAGGCTACGATCTGAGGTAGGTAAACCCATGACTAATACATACAGCTTGTTTTGGAATGACAGCATTCCTGTGAAATGCTAACAAAATAAAACAACATAAAAATCTTACCAGTTCTCGTCTTACTTCTTCAATCCTCACTTTTGCAAGGGAAGGATTCTAATGAGAGAAAATGGGACCAAGAAAAAAAGAAAATCATTATTTTATCTGGAAACAGAGTCCCTTCATCACTGCAAGAGCCACCAGGGAATTCAGGGATAATTCAAACATTTTTATGTTCACCCTTCACCAGGAGCAAGGCATCAGGGCTCTCCCTGTCTCCACCCACAGCAAGATGGGAGGGAGGGGGGGGAATTGGAGAACCCAGTCCAATTTGATTGTCCTGTTTTGCCTGAGGAAAGCAGGCAGCTGCCTCTTGGAGTAAGACAGATTCGGAGGAGAAGCAATCCTACCATCTCCCTTCATCCTTTTCCTCTAGGAAGAGGCAGCAGTAGTTGTACGAGGGAGATGTGCTGAGAGGCAGGCACTTGATGGAGGGGCTGAGGAGGTAGAGAGAGAAGTGGGGTCCAGCAGACAGGTCCCCAGTTCATAAAACAAGAGCCATGATTCATCACAGAGCTTTTATGTAATTTTGGACATGGCACAGCATGTGTACTTGTAACTCTCAAAACTGTCACACTAAGCTGATTCTGCCCCTCTGATCTGCTCTCCTGAGACCCTACAGGGTCCCTACAGTACCACATCCAGCTCTGGGGTCCCTAGCATAGGAAAGACACGGAGCTGTTGGAGTGAGTCCAGAGGCAGCCACAAAGATGCTCAGAGGGCTGGAGCACCTCTGCTGTGGAAACAGGCTGGGACAGTTGGGACTGTTCAGCCTGGAGATGAGAAGGGTGCAGGGAGACCTTAGAGCAGCTTTCCTGTATCTAAAGGGGCTGCAGGGAAGCTGGAGAGGGGCTGGTTACAAGGGCAGGGAGGGACCACACAAGGGGAAGTGGTACTAAGACGAAGGAGGGGAGATTTAGATTAGATATTAGGCAGAAATCCTTCCCTGTGAGGGTGGGGTGGCCCTGGCACAGGTTCTCAAAGAAGCTGGGGCTGCCCCTGGATCCCTGGCAGTGTTCAAGGCCAAGCTGGATGGGGCTTTGGGCACCCTGGGTTATTGGAAGGTGTCCCTGCCCATAGCAGGGGGTGAGACTGGGTGGGCTCTAAGGTCCCTTCCCACCCAAACCATTTTAGGATTCTAGATTTCTTTGTTTAATTTCTCACTAATTCACCTTAATGAGTTCACCCAGCACATCTGTGCACTTTGTTAGACAAAGCTTGCACAGTAGGCATGCTTAGTTTCTTGTCTTTCAGTAATTAATCCTTCCTTTTACATCACTGACAGACCTGCAGAACATCTACTTGTCCACCAAAACCACCACAATATCCTCTACATCCCTAAGTACATTAAAATTAACCTGATACAGTAGAACAGTGGGGAAAGAGATACTTACAGGAGGTAAATCCTGGTAGTTCTCCAGTTCACGCTTCAAACGCGCATCATCTTCCTGCAGTTTGGCCAGTGTCTGTGAAGAGAGCAAGGCAGATTATGTTCTCCAGTCGTACCTGTACAAGCAGTGTGTGTCAGTGAGAGAGATCCACGATTATCTACAGCATTTCAGAGTCACAGAAGCTGGTGACAGCTTTCACAATCCATGTTAAAACCCCTGACACACTAAAGAGCTGTTGTTCAGTTCTCACCGGCCAGACCCAGTTCAAGTTTTAGAGAGAGAACCATTTTCTTCGTTGTTCTGGCAAAATCTTCAGATGTCTCTTCTTACCAACAACTACCTGATCTCACCTTCCTGAGAGGACAGGGGATTTCAGATGAGAATCCGCCACACAGAGGCCAGAGACAGAACTGAGCCCTAAAAGAAGGGGATCCTCATTCCGATGGCTTCTGTGTGAAAACACTTTTGCACACTCAGCAGCTAAAAGGCTCCCCTCTCACTTGCACTGCTGTGCTGCTTCTGCTGATGAGGGGAAATAGTTTCTCTTTAAGCCTGAAAGTTCCACTGTCCTCAACTCTTTGCAAATAATCAAAGTAAAAAAAAAAAAAGAAAAGAAAAGGCACTCTCAAGTCTCAATTCACTGAGCTTGTGTCAAAGGAGGGAGAGAAGTGCCAGGGAGTCCAATCCTGCCTTTAAGGTCAGGTTCTAGAAGATGCCAGGTCTAGAAAATGGCTTGTGACTCTTTGGATGTAAGGCTCCAAGGGGAACGAGTTTTGGTTAGCACCCTTCTGAAACACGGTGCAATGTCAACATCGCCACCCGGCGTTGGTTCCGGAGAACCACAACATAAAAACCAGGCAGCCTGTTTTCCCTGTTCTCATTACAGCAACAGCAAATAAAACTGAAGAGTGGTGAGTGCAGACAGCACAAAATACATGTTGTATCCGTACAGGTGCTTCAGCACCAAGCTGGAGAATCTGCAGCATATTTTCTGACTGACCAGCTTTTTCTTTTATTAAATTATCCTGCTGAGCTTGTCACACAGCCCAAAAAATGCTTTAAGGACACAAGAAAAAACCACCCCACAAGGTGGTTCAGAATTCGGGCTTTGCTTGAGCTCCTCCTCCTGCACAGAAGGTGATACAGATGTGTGTCACACAAACTGGGAGGAGTCACCTGGGCCTATCTGCCAATCTATCTGCTGATCACAAACCAGGGGCATCCATCTAACAGGATACAGCCCACAGAACAGCCAACCTGTTCACAACACAGACCGTGAAGAGGAGGCAAGTAACAGGCTGCCAGGTTTTCTTTCAGTGGCAGGAAATTTACCCCATGGAAGTTCTCTAGTAGGATATATTGATAATTGCAGAGAGAAGTTAAAAGAGAGGAGAGTGGGGAGAGGAGAGGGGAGGGGAGGGAGAGAGCAGAGAGGGGAGGGGAGGGAGAAAGCAGAGAGGGGAGGGGAGGGAGAGAGCAGAGAGGGGAGGGAGAGAGCAGAGAGGGGAGGGAGAGAGCAGAGAGGGGAGGGGAGGGAGAGAGCAGAGAGGGGAGGGAGGGAGAGAGCAGAGAGGGGAGGGGAGGCAGAGAGAGAGCAGAGAGGAGACGGGAGGGAGAGAGCAGAGAGGGGAGGCGGAGGGAGAGAGCAGAGAGGAGAGGGGAGGGAGAGAGAGAGCAGAGAGGGGAGGGAGAGAGCAGGGAGGGGAGGGAGAGAGCAGGGAGGGGAGGGAGAGAGCAGGGAGGGGAGGGAGAGAGCAGGGAGGGGAGGGAGAGAGCAGGGAGGGGAGGGAGAGAGCAGGGAGGGGAGGGAGAGAGCAGGGAGGGGAGGGAGAGAGCAGGGAGGGGAGAGAGAGAGCAGGGAGGGGAGGGAGAGAGCAGGGAGGGGAGGGGAGGGAGAGAGAGAGCAGAGAGGGAGGGGAGGGAGGGAGCAGAGAGGGGAGGGGGAGGGAGAGAGCAGAGAGGAGAGGGGAGGGAGAGAGCAGAGAGGGGAGGGAGGGAGAGAGCAGAGAGGGGAGGGGAGGGAGAGAGCAGAGAGGGGAGGCAGGGAGCAGAGAGGGGAGGTAGGGAGCAGAGAGGGGAGGCAGGGAGCAGAGAGGGGAGGCAGGGAGCAGAGAGGGGAGGCAGGGAGCAGAGAGGGGAGGGGAGGGAGAGAGCAGGGAGGGGAGGGAGAGAGCAGGGAGGGGAGGGAGAGAGCAGGGAGGGGAGGGAGAGAGCAGAGAGGGGAGGGAGGGAGAGAGCAGAGAGGGGAGGGAGGGAGAGAGCAGAGAGGGGAGGGAGGGAGAGAGCAGGGAGGGGAGGGAGAGAGCAGGGAGGGGAGGGAGGGAGAGAGCAGGGAGGGGAGGGAGGGAGAGAGCAGGGAGGGGAGGGAGGGAGAGAGCAGGGAGGGGAGGGAGAGAGCAGGGAGGGGAGGGAGGGAGCAGAGAGGGGAGGGGAGGGAGCAGAGAGGGGAGGGAGGGAGCAGAGAGGGGAGGGAGGGAGCAGAGAGGGGAGGGAGGGAGCAGAGAGGGGAGGGGAGGGAGAGAGCAGGGAGGGGAGGGAGAGAGCAGGGAGGGGAGGGAGAGAGCAGGGAGGGGAGGGAGAGAGCAGGGAGGGGAGGGGAGGGAGAGAGCAGAGAGGGGAGGGGAGGGAGAGAGCAGAGAGGGGAGGGGAGGGAGAGAGCAGAGAGGGGAGGGGAGGGAGAGAGCAGAGAGGGGAGGGAGGGAGAGAGCAGAGAGGGGAGGGAGGGAGAGAGCAGAGAGGGGAGGGAGGGAGAGAGCAGAGAGGGGAGGGAGGGAGAGAGCAGAGAGGGGAGGGGAGGGAGAGAGCAGAGAGGGGAGGGGAGGGAGAGAGAGAGCAGAGAGGAGAGGGAGGGAGAGCAGAGAGGGGAGGGAGGGAGCGGGGAGGGAGGGAGCAGGGAGGGAGGGAGCAGGGAGGGGAGGGAGAGAGCAGGGAGGGGAGGGAGAGAGCAGGGAGGGAGGGAGCAGGGAGGGGAGGGAGAGAGCAGGGAGGGGAGGGAGAGAGCAGGGAGGGGAGGGAGAGAGCAGGGAGGGGAGGGGAGGAGAGGGAGAGAGCGGGGAGGGGAGGGGAGGGAGAGCAGAGAGGGAGGGGAGGGAGAGAGCAGGGAGGGGAGGGAGAGAGCAGAGAGGGGAGGGAGAGAGCAGAGAGGGGAGGGAGAGAGCAGAGAGGGGAGGGGAGGGAGAGAGCAGAGAGGGGAGGGGAGGGAGAGAGCAGAGAGGGGAGGGGAGGGAGAGAGCAGAGAGGGGAGGGAGAGAGCGGGGAGGGGAGCGAAGGGAGAGAGCAGAGAGGGGAGGGAGGGAGAGAGCAGAGAGGGGAGGGGAGGGAGAGAGCAGAGAGGGGAGGGGAGGGAGAGAGCAGAGAGGGGAGGGAGAGAGCAGAGAGGGGAGGGAGAGAGCAGAGAGGGGAGGGAGAGAGCTGAGAGGGGAGGGAGAGAGCTGAGAGGGGAGGGAGAGCAGAGAGGGGAGGGAGAGCAGAGAGGGGAGGGAGAGCAGAGAGGGGAGGGGAGGGAGAGAGCAGAGAGGGGAGGGAGGGAGAGAGCAGAGAGGGGAGGGAGAGAGCAGAGAGGGGAGGGGAGGGAGAGAGCAGGGAGGGGAGGGGAGGGAGAGAGCAGGGAGGGGAGGGGAGGGAGAGAGCAGGGAGGGGAGGGGAGGGAGAGAGCAGGGAGGGGAGGGAGAGAGCAGAGAGGGGAGGGAGAGAGCAGAGAGGGGAGGGAGAGAGCAGAGAGGGGAGGGAGGGAGAGAGCAGAGAGGGGAGGGAGGGAGAGAGCAGAGAGGGGAGGGAGGGAGAGAGCAGAGAGGGGAGGGAGGGAGAGAGCAGAGAGGGGAGGGAGGGAGAGAGCAGAGAGGGGAGGGAGGGAGAGAGCAGAGAGGGGAGGGAGGGAGAGAGCAGAGAGGGGAGGGAGGGAGAGAGCAGAGAGGGGAGGGAGGGAGAGAGCAGAGAGGAGAGGGAGGGAGAGCAGAGAGGGGAGGGAGGGAGCGGGGAGGGAGGGAGCAGGGAGGGAGGGAGCAGGGAGGGGAGGGGAGAGAGCAGGGAGGGGAGGGAGAGAGCAGGGAGGGGAGGGAGAGAGCAGGGAGGGGAGGGGAGGAGAGGGAGAGAGCAGAGAGGGGAGGGGAGGGTAGGGAGAGCAGAGAGGGAGGGGAGGGAGAGAGCAGGGAGGGGAGGGAGAGAGCAGAGAGGGGAGGGGAGGGAGAGCAGAGAGGGGAGGGGAGGGAGAGCAGAGAGGGGAGGGGAGGGAGAGCAGAGAGGGGAGGGGAGGGAGAGCAGAGAGGGGAGGGGAGGGAGAGAGCAGAGAGGGGAGGGAGGGAGAGAGCAGAGAGGGGAGGGAGAGCAGTGAGGGGAGGGGAGGGAGAGAGCAGAGAGGGGAGGGAGAGAGAGATAGAGCAGGGAGGGGAGGGGAGGGAGGGAGGGAGCAGAGAGGGGAGGGAGGGAGAGAGCAGAGAGGGGAGGGAGGGAGAGAGCAGAGAGGGGAGGGAGGGAGAGAGCAGAGAGGGGAGGGAGAGAGCAGAGAGGGGAGGGG